>CM053783.1:494459490-495096990 GCA_028749045.1 Cupressus sempervirens
TTGGGAGTGGCTTGCATAGGGGTTCGGGACCCAAAGTGGTCAGTACCAAGGTAACCTAATGAAAGTTATGTAATAAGTGATAATCTAGTAATTAAAACTTTTGGGGGGAAAACACACTAAAAAGATAAGTTAGAGATTTTTGATCTACCCATGCCTTGAGTTCTTGTATAGACTAAGGATGGGAATGAGATGAGTGCCTCGTCTTCTTGAGAGGGCTTTCTAGCTTTCCATATGTGTGATGTTGAGGGTCCGGGGTTCAGAGTAACCAGTCCTGGGTAACTCAACACTTAAGGGTCTGGGGTCCATTAAGAGATCAGTCCAGGGTAACTCAAGCAGCCATGTGATGACACTCCCTAGTATGTAGCCTGAATCTCCTCTATAGATCTTTGTAGATTATGTGTACCTCTGGTTGTGTATTTATTGTTGGATATGTTTATTGTAGTTATTACTTTCATTGAGGATGATTGGTGATTCATGGATGATGTACTTTTGACATGTGGCTTTTGACTTGAGATGATTATCTTTCATTGACTTTATCTTATGATCTTGGTATTTGGTTTATACTTGGTTCGTGTATGATGTTTGATTATATGGTGTCAATATTGGTTTGAGTGTTCTTACTTTTGGATTATTTTATCTTCTTGAGTAGCATGTGTTACCTTTGAGGTAGTTTTGACTATTAGGGGTAACTTGCCTAGGAATGTTTTATGTTTGATAGCCGTATGTGGATCGTTCATTATCTTCCTTGCACGGTGGGAGTGGAAGCCTGACTAGGTAACCATGTGGTCAGGAGGTAGTGTCTTCTTACCATTTGGGTTCCCCTTCACATTGCCAGCTGTTGGATGTTTGTTGCAAAAATGTACCTTTATCATTCTTATTTCTTATCTTAGAGACTTCTTTTCAGATGATGTATATATGTTATCATGTATTCTGATGTATTGAATCTATTCTCACATACCCTGCGACATGTGCAATGGATTTTATTAATTGGATGTACTTTCATTGTATTGTTTATACTTATGCATTTTCTTATGCGAATGTGTATCTATTATTCCTTTATGATCTTGAGACATTGTACTTGGAACTTAAACTAATTAATTTAAAATTATTAAATGTGACTCAACATAAAGGAATCCTTGAGGAATTGAAACTATATCTATACTTGCATATGTGTATTTGATGTGTATGTTCATATTGCTTCTGCATTAATGTTATCTTGATGTTGTTTAAACTTCAAAAAAAAAAAATAGTTCAGTAAACATTGTAACATGTTAGGTTTAATTCTCTTGGGTTCCCGAGCGGGGCGTTACAGTTGCCTACATATTTTATCTAAAGTAACCACTATTTTCAATTCCTCCCATGATAAATTCTCCCTCTTATTGCTATTGTAAGCTTGTCTATCATTGATTGCGGGTAATCAACTCAAGTATTCAACCAAAATCATAAATACACCTACAAGATAACAAAAAAAAGTAATTTACCTTTGTATACTAATATTGTTCAATTTTATTGTACTAAATTAACATAAAGTAGTTTCCCTTGGTAATAAAAATGAAACTACCCCTACAAAGTTTGTATCTACACTTTGTGAAAATGCCTACCTTAGTTGAGAATATATGTTTTCTAACATATTTTGGCCAATGAAGCTTATTTCATCAATCAAAACATATTTTATGTGTTTCACCTCTTCTTAAAAACTTATAAGTCTTTCTCCTTCTAGATGATAAAAATCTCTAATTGGAATTATTAGTTTAGAATGAATTGTAAAAACTCCTATATTGAAGGTTGCATCTCCTATTAGTGAAAGTAAAAGAAGGGAAGAAGGACCTGGACTTACTATGTTTTGAAGATATTGACTAATACAACCAATAAGATATGATGTTCATATGCCTATTATTCCTTGAATTATCATGAACAAAGGTTGTGTACTTTGAACACTATGGTAGTGTCATAATTATGTCCATGACCCTTTTTTTTTTTTTACTAAGGGTTTTGTAGTTAATGCATTGTAAGATAGCATTAAATAGGGCACACCATTGCTCCTTTATGTTTCTTATATAATTGATTGCTTCCATTGAATACCCTTCATCTTGATATTCATTAGACCAATTTATATTTCTATCAATGTCTCTTCTTCCCAAGATATCTATTTCTAAAACTTGCATATTTTGACCATTGTAAAGTCTAGATATAATTTCCCATTCATCATCTATGACATTTCTCTAAACAACTTCATCTTATTATTATTATTATTTTGAACATCTTTTGTACTTGTTCATTGTACATGTCAAGAATTATTATTAAATGAATCCCACTTTCTGTTACAAAATCATTATCTTGACCAATATCCATTTCTATGCCCTAAAATGGTTTGTATAGTAATAATCCTAATAAGAAAAATTCAACCCATTTTTCAAACCCATGCAAAGGAATAGATAGAAACATAGAAAAACTATGAGAATAGTTATTTTTCCCCTTAGCTCCCATTTGTTTCCTCATATTCATTTAGGATTGCATCTCCATGATTTGGTTGCATCAATTAATGACACACCTTCCATACAAAGAGGCCTTGTTTTATATCCATCAATGAATTATTATTTTTCATCATTTTTCTCATCAACATTTGGAGCTACAATTTTGAACACTTTGTGTGAGGCATTTAGATTGAAAAATCTTCTACTACTCTCCATAAATAGAAGTTCTAATAACATATGCCATTTTTTTCTCTCAAATATCTCTTTATATGATCATTTTTGTCAAAAGACTTATATGCTCATGCAACTAAATCATTAGGATTTTCCATGTTTGAAAGACACATCAACATTTGGTATATTTCCAAGCTTCTCTCAGGTTTTGATGCATACTTTGAAATGTATTTGATCACTACATGTTTGGACAAACCAATCTATATTTTCTTTCCATAACTGTAGTATATGATGATTATGTGAATTTACTTTATCATCATTTTTTTTTGGTTCATATTTTCTTTCACCTATTTCTATGTCTTCATATAACTTGGGTCCCCTAAAAGTCAATGGCTAAGGATCATTGTACCTATAATCATTGTGACAAAATAACCCATGTCATTCTTTTTAAGTAGATATATAATTTTGATATAAAAATGTTACTTGGTCAAATAATTAACTGCAAACTTTCATTCCTTATTTTTTTTACAAATCCACCCTCTCTATAGACCATGCATCAATCTACGAAGTTTAGTAGATCTTCATAGTCATTGTCAATATCCACTTCTTGAAGATGTGTTGTGTATTTGAGATATGGATGTTGACCAAAATTTTGGAATCACTACAATTGAAAATAGCCAAATCGATTACTATATCATATTATATATGCAAAAAACTATGTCATATATTATTGGAGTATGAATTAAATTATGTCATATCTTTTTTTACATAGTAGAGTATGAATTAAATTTTATTATAAAAAGATGTAAGAAATAACCATTATGATCCATCAAATTTTCTATATTAAAAATATTAGTAATGACATTATATTGATGATGTTTTGTAATGAATATACTATTTTCTTCCCTTTCTAAATATTTCATTTCTCCATAAAACTCAATGTAAATTATTAATAATCATATCTTTAATTATATATCATGATATTTTCTTATTAAATAGAAAATAAAACCTCCATAAAATTATTATAAAATTTTAACATTTCTATTAAATTATTATAAGATCACCTTTATGGAGACACCACAAGAATCTTACTGGTTGTAGGAGGGGGGTCATTGATGCAAAGTAATCTAGGGCTTTTCCATTTGTTGGTTCTTGAAGTTATTGGTTGAAATCATATGTTCTTGCCACTCAATATTGAGATTTTCAACACAATTTGGCCAACAAATGGGTTTGATCCTTCAATAATTAAATACCCCTCTCTTTAGGCTTTGAAAAACCTAGATAGGTGCACCTTGACTATAATCTTTCAAACTAGTTTAATATTTTCTATTGCATACTTCTTGGGTGATACTCTTAAAAATAACAAGAAAATTTTCAAGGAGAAATTATAATTATGAAAACAAATGTTTTGAGATATCTAAAAGGTGATTGAAAATATGAGTGAGAAAGGATAAATGATATGCAAATGAATTAGGCAAAGAACCTCATCAACTACGAAAGTATATCAACTTAGATGAATCAAGAAAGACCAGTCTTTAATCCAATATTGGTAAAATTGATTCAAGATTCAATGAACTTAATATCATCAAAACTCTTTTGGAGATGGTGTGTACAACGATCAACCAATGGACAAAAAACATAAAACATAAACCTTAGTCTAAATGAATTTGACCCTAGCCAAATGAGACCAATTAGACAAACATTACATTACATGTAATATTTGATAATCATGAGCTCATATCAAATTCAATCTATCTAATAGTAGTATGAATCCAAGAGGATAATCTATGATGCAAATGATTGAAAAAATAATTATCGAATTTGAGACAAAAATAGAATCTTTTTATTGATTCAAAGCAAGGAAGTACAATTGAGTCGTGTCCAATTGCATTACCTATTTAGAACTGCAAAATCATGTCTCTAATGTTTGTTATATTTTATGAAAAATATATCTAATATTATGAATGTTCCTAGTATCTTTTATAGAATATGAAAAAATGCATACAAGCTACATACCATCGTGACTATTCCTAATCCTACAACTAAATGCAACTAAATCACATTATTAATTAGAATGAAAAGCTTATTGGGTAAAAGCATAGATCTGTGTCACCATTTATGATACCAAAACCTATATTGGTCAAATCTCATTTCTCTATCAAAACTTAATTTTTTTTCAAAAACTAAAAATACCCTTTTATAAATATCAAATTCAATATCATCAATATATACAAAAATTTATGTTTTGATAACTTATAATATGTTATAATTTCAAAATAGTATAAGTCAATATTTCAAAATTTCAAAAGATGCTCCCTCAAAAAAGGGAAAAAAAAATAGTAAATCATATTAAAAAAATAAAAAAATTATATTTATCTCTAGAGGAGAGAGTCCTCTTCTTGAATATGTAATTTTTTTCAAGAAGGTCTAGATTTGATAGGGAAGTTTTGACAGGAGGGAAAAATAGTTGGATTATAATAAGGTCAAGCTTGAGTACTTATAACAAAGAAAATATAAATCAAAAATAATTATTTCTTTTTTCTTCCCTAGCTACATGTCATCTATAAGATATTTTCAAATTAGAACAAAAAAAAGATGATTTGCATATACTTGTTTGACAGGAACTACACCCTATATTTTTTACAATTAAAAAAGGGACTTCAAAATAAAAGAAAATGAATAAACACTTACTCAAAAAAATTATTAAATTTATATGCATAAAATTCATCCAATTCTACACATTTCATTAGTTTACATTATCTTCAAATTCTAAACACAAATACCATTTTTTTTGTCATTAATGTTGAACTATCGCATTTTGATATCTCGTTTCTTTATAAAAGGTGACATAGGTTTGTGCTTTTACCCTATCATTAAAATAATCAATCTAGAAGATTTGAGTTATTATTGCCATCTTTCAAGAGTCATGTCCTTTGGTTTGGAAAAATAGTTAAATCATTGATAATCATTATGTATTTTATAATCCCTCTTTGATCTCCCTTCATTCTACTTAGTAAATACTTCCATAAATTTTTTGATAAATAAATCTTGCAAAAATTAAATTAGTTAAGTATATTATTTGAACAAAAAATCAAGGCATTACCTTTCATTTAGATTTATCCATAATGTCTCTTTCATGTACCAAAAATACTTTGTCAAAATTTGATGAAAATACTCAATTACTTTGACAAATATATCATCTAGAAAAATACACCAACACTTACCCTAATAAATCATCTTTTCAAACGACACTATATAACATCTTTTCTTAAAATAATCATTCTATTTAGAATTAAATCTTTTATTTTGAAGTAAAAGAATAAATACATTACAATGTAACCATTCAAATAAATTAAAAGAGACTTAAAAATATTCCATCTCTGTAATTTGAAATATTTTTGCTTTGACAAAATTTAATTTGAAGGGAACAAATATAATTCTGTGCAATTAATAATATCTCATTTATTTTTACTTTGAGAATTTAGGAAATATATCTCATTAAATTAATCTTTCTTTAGAAATATATCAAATGTAAATAAAAAACACCTATGAGAAACATTTTCACCATGTCAATTCCTTCAATAATTACTAAATGAAAATGTTTTCCTCATATTAATCTTATAGAATATTTGAAATTATGAAAATAATATAAAAGGATTTATCTTAATGTCAAGCATGACTAACTCTTTCAACATCTCAAGAGGCAATAACAAACTACCTCACAAAATGCCAATTTTTTTGTATTTTTGCATTCCTTTTAACTCATTTATCATTTTTAAAGAAGTATATATATCATTTATAGTTTGAAACATTTTCACTTGAGAATATAATAATATCTCTACATTAAAATTTAAAATATTACTTACTATTTCTTATGTTTTCACCTTTTGGGGAGGGCCAACAAACTTACCTTGCTAAATGATGAGATTTTGCATAGTTACTATTTCTTACCATCAATCTCATCGCGTTACCATTTCTTTTTCTTTGTAGATCAGTCTCTTTTTCTCATTTGCTTCATCATTTTGAATATTACAACCACAAACCAAAGATGTATTATCATCAAATTGTCTATCAACATGGGTTACTATACATTTTTGCCACATCGTAAATCCAATCTGGAAGTCTTTATGAAATACTAGAATTAAGATACTAAGAAGCATGCCAATAATATGCATGAGATGCAAGATTTATCTTCACAAGATTCCCTTGGGTATTAGAGTTAGGATTATGAGAGAAAAATAAAAATTACATGCAAATATAACTAATATCAAAAAATAATAAAGCACAAAAAAGAAAACACAAGACACAAAATTTAACATAGTTTTCTCGATCCCTAGGCTAAATCCACCAATAGTGAGTCCAATATTCTTATTATCCAATGATTTCAACCTGATTACAATCCCCAATCCCTTGCAGCTCAATACCACTACAAGAAGTTACTAAATCATCATACATAATGAATTCCCTAACCCTAAGCCGTTTTATACAAGCTTTTTTTTGCTTACAAAATTAGGGCTAATATTCCTACCAATAGAAAATTGCTCCAAATATCTTTTATAGTAATAAAGTTATTTGAGCTTTTGGGAGCTGTGTTCCTAAAAACTCCTATGAGGGCATTGCCCCTCAAACCCACCCTATATCATGGCATGCAATGTACCCAAGGCTATGCCCCAAGACCCCACACCACTTGATCTTGTGTTGGGGGTGCTACCCCAAAACCCCCATAGAAAAATTTGGAGGAAAATTGTATTGAATGAAGTAGGGAACAATTAACCTTTGAGTCTGATTAGACTCCACATGACAATAATTTTCACTTGAAGACTAATCAGACTCTATAATCTCCCACTTGGAGATTGATCAAAAACCTATAACTCCTACTAGAATGTGAAACCACCCTAGACTATTTTTAGTTCAAACAAATTTCCTTCCAAAAAAATATACATACAAAACAAACATAAATGCCCAGATGAGAAGACTAAATCAACACTAACAGTTGGGTCACTTCACTATTAAAAAGCATAATTGCCCTATGAATTTATCTAGGAACAACTCCTCCCCATGCAAGATTTACAAAGAATTCAAAACAATACAATTGATAATGCTTTTAACCTGAAAGCAAGAAAGGTTTACAAATATCTATACATAAGCAAGATATAGATGCAAATAAATTAACTAATTGAATGGAAATAAACAACAAATGACACCAAGTTCATTTTCCCTATCATTACGTTATAGAAGAAAAGAAAAAATAAAGATGAATAGTTCTTTCCAAATATTCGAATAACTAAGCCCAAAGTCTAAAAATAATTGTAACTAAAATTTACATGTATCAAATTTTTATTCAAAGATAATCAAGATAACTCAAAGATTAACATTGACTAGAAAATTAGCATGCAAACACAAAGTATTGATATACTGAATTATCCTCCTCTAAACACAATAAAATAGCAAAGACTTGTTGTTTGACACACACAAAAATCACTATCTAGAAAGATATTCCCCTTCTCTCCCTACATTACAATTTAAATCCAAAACTATCCTTGTAGCACCCAATCTATAGAAAAGAAAAAAAATGAAACCCTTTTTACTTTGCTTTGCTAACTATTTATCAATTCCCTTTCTCATAGCCTTTCAATTTTGATGATAACTGATTCTTGATTTCACAATATTATAGACATAATCAACAAGGGTATGGACAAAAAATTCTAATGGCATGTTCTTTATATGCAAGCATGTGGCATTTGAATGATCTAATCTTAAACAAAATATTCATGATGTTGGGCGGATTGGAAATAATTCTAACAATAAAAATAGGTCTGATTGCGAGGAGCATAACTAATTATTCCATCATTAGATTTCCTTCATTTTTGGAAATGTTGGAGAGATCCTAATTACGCACAACTTGACTAGGGTGATTGAAAAAATTATATCCAAGTCAAAAGTTATAGACCACTATGTGAGGGTCTATATGACTATCAGAATTATAAAGTTTCCAGCAAGACCCTTATATCTTTTCTTGTATCAATTTGGGTTTGTAGGTGATCTCTTGCCATATTAATACTCAATCAGGCTCTTGGACCATCCTTATGCTCTACATACCAATTTTCAGCTCTAATGACTCATGTCATTTTTTCAAACACTTCACATGTGACTAATAATGTGTTCACATCTCCATCTTCACAAGAACTGACTATGGTGATCTCATGCTTGCTATATGCCAAATCAACCAAGAGTTTGAATAGTGAACCCAAGGTACATATACATTCTATCCCTTCAAATTTTAGTAAGAGAACCATGTTAATCATCAAATGTGAGGGGTGCTCATCAATCAATGTGAGTGCTCACTTGTGACTATGTGATAAATCTTGAGGGGAATTATTCTTGTGCACCTTTTAATACACCACCAATCATTATAGATTTGAAATGAGTATGATATGACACACAAATGTATCTTCCTTGGTGAAATTATTGGCCATATAATTTTTGTTAATTTCAAATGGTTTTTATCTTGGATCAAGTCAAAGATTTTATGCTAAGAGACCTTGAAATCAGTGAATTGCTAACTCTAAATTTTGAACCATGGCAGTTGAACCTGTGAATCCTTTGTAGCTAAATTCCAAATCTCTAAAACTCTAAAGTTGCATTTGAATCTATAGATGTTGAGTCTTCAAACTCTAAGCATATGAACTCTTTGGATTTGAACCGTTATACTTTGAAATCACCAAAGTCATCTATAATACCGAATTTGCCAAGTTTTCGAACTGAACTCAAAATCTTCTCAAACTTTGAACCTATTTCAATCAAATCGAACCACTCCAAACTATTTTGAACCTTAGTTCAAAGTAGTTCAAAACTCCACAATAAAGTTTTAAAACTTTTTCCATATTTGGTACCAACAACTATGATTTTGTTTTGTTTTGTTTAGTCTAGAAAACCAACTGAAGTTGAAGAGGAGTTCAACCTCTTCCTTGTCACTATACTTAACTATCCATCATCCAAAAATGATCAATTGAAATGGTACCGTAATTTCACATTCTTTGTCTTTGAATATAGAAAATAATTCCTCACAAGATGAATGACACCCTGGCTATCTGTAAACAAAGGCACTCTAGTTATTTGTAAACAAATAATGTCCCTCTATGGGTATCATAATTCTTCCATGAGAAATTGAGGTCATATAATCTCCTCTGCTTTTTCTGTAGTAGCAACATACTTTTCTTTTGGCTTCATAAAGCATTCACCTTCTGTAAGAAAGAAACCTAGCTCACTATTGTCCCACTAATAGTAAATACATATCTTGTAGTACTCTACTTGGTATCAAGATCCCCTACCAAATCCGAGTCAACATAGCCCTATAATTTAGGAGTAGAGCCCCCAAAATGTAAATATTTTCTAGATATTTTTCTCAACTATTTCAAAATCCATTTGACTACATTCCAAATCTCAATCCCAATATGACTCATATACTTTCTAATGACTCCTACTACATGTGCAAGACTAGCACATACCATAGCATACATCAAACTTCTTACAATTGAAGCACAGGGCACCTTAGACATTTTATACTCCTTTTTATGTGTCTTTGGATACATCTCCTTAGTCAATTTCAAATGACCAGGCAAAGCTACATGTTCTTTGTCTTTGAATTTATAGCATAATTGTTTGCAAGATGAATGACACTCTAGCTATCTATAAACAAATAATCGTCCCTCTATGGGTGCCCCAATTCTTCCATCACTACTACATTTGGGCCCAAATTATGATGATAAGTAGTCACAATTATGATAGTAACCTATTGCCCAATTGACATCAATCAGAATTAACTCCCGTCAAATAGGCGTCAAACTTTTGTTGTCACAGGTTGTGATAGAAAGGGTTACCATCATAATTGTGACGCTATAGATGCCATAAATTGGGCTATCATTCTAGAAAACCTTTCATTTTCACTATAAGAATTGTGATGAAAATTTATCGAAGACACTATTGTAATTATGATGTTCATGTGACAGAAATGCTTTGGGTCCCACATAAATCTATCAGAAACCTTCATTGCAATTGGAATAGGCATGTGGTAGGAATGTTGTGGGATTGATGGTCAGCTGTCACAATTGCGACATCATGTATTAATTTAAAAAATTTGGTAACAAACATTGAATAGCTATGATGCAATAGTAGGTTAATATTGAGCTTCACTTGGTTTCAAGAATAGTTTAATATTCTTTACTAATTAAGGCCAACCATGTGAAGGTGGAAGCTCATTTAGCCCCACCACACCCCCCAATATCTAAATTCCATTTTAACATCTATAATCTTTAAAAAATGATCAATGTTTAAAGTACAAAAAAAAGGTTTCAGACCTGCAAAAGTGACATCATTTTCTCATCTTTTAGTGCATGTCATTTTCTTATTGCATCCAAAAAAGATTTCATCACTCTGAATCAAGAATGCACATGCAACTACATTCTTTATGCATGGACAATAGATAGAGCTAAAAAAATGAAGCATGATTACATTTATTTAATAGGTCTATTAAGTTTTTAAAATTATAGACCATCATCATGAAAAATGTTTGTGATGATCTATAACTTAAAATACCTAATTAAAGACCTCTAACAAAAATGCAAACCTGTTGCATTTTTCAGTTCTACTTGGTGTCATGTTCATATGAATTGATATTGCATATTGAACTATGGCATCCTTTTGTACAGCTTGAAACCAAGAGATTCACACAATTAGTTGTCATACAATCATAGGTTATTGTTGAGCTTCACTTGGTTTTGAGAATAGTTTAATATTCTCTACTAATCAAGCCAACCATGTGAATGTGGAAACTCGTGTGGCTCCCCCAACGTCTAAATTCCCCATTAACATCTAAAATATTTAAGAAAGGATAAATCTTTAAAGTACCTAGAATGTCCTCATTGTCTCCTGCTACTCTCAGGGAAAGTCCATCTTCATTACTTAGGGTTAGTTCATCACATGCGTACATTTGAGAATGTCCTCATTTCCTTGTGCATAAAATGAATCCAATATTAAAAATTTCCCCCTAAGAAAAAATAGTTCAAGTGAAATAAACACACAAAAAATGAGAGAGAGAAATAGGAATCTACTTACCAATAGGCATTTCCATTGCATCTGCTGCCATGCTACACCTATTGAGTGAGTTTTATTATTTTTCTATTTTGCCAAGATCTTTTTGTTTACATACATACATACATACATATACCGAGATTACAAGGGCATGACAATGAGATGTAGAGATCACAATGGCATGACAATGAGATGTAGAGATCACAATGGCATGACAATGAAATTTAGTGATTACAAGGGCACATACATACATACATACATGTATGTATATATGCATGTATGTATAGATATACAAAGAGATCTTTTTTAAGGTGCTAGGTGACTTACCTCAAGATCCTCCACAAAAATAATGTAGACCAGAAAAAATTGACAAAGTTTTAAGAAATTTTACAAAAACATATCATTGTAGATATTTTCAGAAAGAAACAATTATAACTTATTTAAATGGTTCTAGTTATTGATTAGCTAGGTCCTCCTCTTTATGTGTCCTTGAACTCATCTCCTTAGTCAATTTCAAATAACCAGGCAAAGGTGCACTGATAGCTTTGGCATTCTCCACAGAGAAATGTTGCAACACCTTTCTAATATAATCAACACAAGATAATATAAAATTTCTATTTTTCCTATCTCTAAAATTTTTATACCAAGGATTTTTTTTTCTACCTCCAAATCCTTCATAGAAAATGAATGTGTTAACTTTTTTTTTAATCCCTTGATGAGATTTACGTTAGACATAACTATAAGCATATCATCAACATATAGGCAAAAAATAATGTAGTTATCACCATCCAACCTCTTAAAATAAACACAATGGTATGAATGACACCTACTACATCCATGTTAATGTATAAAGCTATTAAATTTAAGATATCATTGCGGAGGTGCTTGATTCAAGCCATATAAACTTTTCTTAGTTTTGTATGCCAAATTATCCTTGCCTTTGACCTCAAATCCCTATGGTTGCATCATAGATATTTTTTCATCCAAATCACCATGAAGAAAATGTATTTTATCACCAAGATATTCTAGATGCAAATCTTCAGCAACCGCAATACTTAAAACAATACAAATAGAAGTCATTTTAACAATTGTAGAAAAGATCTCATAAAAATCAATAACCTTTTTTTGTGTACATCATTTTACAACCAACTCAGATTTATATCTTTTCTTTCCTCCATCCTCTTCTTTTAGTGTGAATCCATTTATTCTATAAAACCCTTTTATATACAGATAAATTATATAATTCCCAAGTTTAATTTTTCAACAAGGAGACCACTTCATCTATCATTACAAACTCTCATTGAATCTTTATATTCACCTGCATAGATTCATCATAAAATTTAGGTTTGCCAACATCTATTAGTAAAATGGAGTCCAAAGATGAAGAAAATATTTCTCGAAGTCTACTTATCCTTGTTTTCTATCTATTATAATTTCGTGTTTGTGGTATTTATTTTTTCTATTTTCGTAGACCATAAGGAACAACTAAAAAATTAACTTTTGGAGCATCATCTAATATTATGTAATTTCTTTCTTTCTTCTCATGGTGTTGGAAAAAATCTTTGTACAACACTTTTTCATTGAATATGAAATCCCTTCATGTTAAAATTTTATGATTTTGAACATCTCAAATCCTATAATCAAATTCATCGATGTCATATCAAAAAAATACACATTTATTTGATTTAGCTTCCATCTTGGCTCTACTTTTAGATTCTATCTATGCAAATGTTTCACAATCAAAGGTTGAATAACTCATCTTCTCACCAATCCATGCTTCCTTTGGAATACCAAAGCCCAAAGAAGTAGATAGACCTATATTGATCAAATATACAATAGTATTGATTGCTTGTACCCACATGCTTCAAGATATTCAAGCATGCAACCTCATACTTCTTGCATGCTCCATTATTGTTATATTCATTCATTCAACCAGTCCATTTTCTTGTAGAGTCTTCAGAATGATTTTTTCCCTATGTATACCATTAGTGAAATAATAATTTTCAAAAGTTTTGCAATACTCACCTCCATTTTAATATTTGAGACATTTTAATCTTTTACTAGTCTCATTCTCAACCAAGCTTTTCCAATTCTTTAAAGTTACAAATACATTAGATTTTTTTCTAAGAAAATAAACCCATACTTTTCTAGTTGCATCATCAATGAATGTAACATAATAATGAAATCCACCAAGGAAAGATACCTGAGCTAGTCCCTAGAGATATATATGTATAATCTCTTTTTTTTTTAACCTTCCCATTCTTCACAAAAATAACTATCTTTTTCTTTCCATACACACAACTTTCATAGAAATCCATATTGAAAAATTTCAAACCTAATTAAACTTTCTTTGAATGAAGTAATTTCATACATTTCACATGTGCCCAAGTCTATTCTACCATAGTGTTGTTCTAGAATCTACAACAACTATTTGTTCTCCCTTCTCAACTACAACAATTATTCCTAAACATTCATTTTCTTTCAAAAAATTATAGTAGAAGGAAAAATATGACCTATACAAAGATATAAGGTGCCTACTTTTACATATTTTCCTATACTAAAGAGCTTTTTGAAACCGTTCATTTTTTATCATTAAAAGTAATTGTGTAACCCTCATCCCCTAGTTTTTCTGTTGAAACCAAATTTATACTTAGTCTCAAAACATATCTTACCTCTTGTAGTAGCCAATGATTCCCACTCTACAAATTAATCTTAATTTTCCCCTGTCCAACAATGTGAAAAGGTTCATTATCTTTCAAATAGACTAGCCCAAAATCCCCTTGAACATAATCAAGAAAATACCCTCTATGGAGTGTAGCATGAAATGAAGATCCTAAATCTAAAATCCATGAATCATGAACATTTTCTATAATAAGAAAAAATAAAAACATCAGATGATCCTCAAAAAAATTGCTCAAGATTAAGCTATTTCACATTTTTGGAGTACAAGATTTAGCAAGTCTATGAAATGATGATTTTTTGATAACATATCATCAATTTGACATCAAAGTTCTAAAACATTAAAATATCAAACAA
This sequence comes from Cupressus sempervirens, assembly GCA_028749045.1. Lineage (NCBI taxonomy): Eukaryota > Viridiplantae > Streptophyta > Pinopsida > Cupressales > Cupressaceae > Cupressus > Cupressus sempervirens. The sequence continues at coordinate 494,474,262 of CM053783.1, forward strand.
GCAATATGAAAAGGGTTTTGATTTCATGATTTTATAAAAACCAAGATCATAGGATTTTTATTTTCACAACTTCATAGCAGACAAAGTCATATCCTCCTGATTTCATGATTTTGTAGTTGATGAATTCATGTCAGTTTGATTTCACATTTTCCCAAGCAATGAAATAGTTTTAGCTCAATTTCATGATTTTTTAGAGAGGAGATCATTTCTAAGCCATAATTATGAAAATTAATACAATAATAGGGGAAGAGTACAAATAGATAAATGCATTTGTTGGGCTTAAATTTAAAATAGAATTGGATGTGAAACAAATTTATGATGGCATGTGCAAAATGATCAAGAAAATATGTTCAAAATTAATCCATTAAAATTTTCCCATTGTTAAAAGGACACCGCAAGGATGGAATTTATGAACATTTTTTTATAGTCAGGCATGTGTTTTGTTTGTAGGTTCTAGAACACACAACCATGGGATTACCAATACAAGCCTATAATGTAAAGGAAGTTCTAATGCTTATTGTACAATTGGACTTAACTCCAGCATGGGAGGACCAATTGTATATTATTAACAATATGTATGTTGCTGCTTGGGAATTATGGACCAGTTATGCAAGTTATGCTAGTGACTATCACAAGTTAGAGCTCAACAAGGACAAGGCTAAGGTTTGAGCAATTATTGCAAGGTTTTGGGATCCTCAAGTGCATTGACATTTTGATGAAATTCTAGATATGATATAAGAATTACAATTCTTATGGATTTTTTTATGTTTTTGTTATTGTAAATTTTGGTGAATGGTTGCAATTAGTTATTAGTTAGTTTCTTAAAAGGTTTGAAGCTTCTTACACCCTTTTATTTTCTATATGAAAGGGCACAAAGACCTTAGGATAGATATAGAAATTGATAGAAGAAAGATACAAATAAAAAAGTGAACAAAGTATATCTATGCAATATAGGACAGATATTGTAACTAGTCACAACCCAATTGTACTCAATATTCTTGCTCCCCGTAGGCTGAGAATGCATTATCCATCCAATTTTTCCATCTATTATAGGCAGATAGACTCTTATTTTTGAATTAATAAAGATACTTTGATTCTGTTCCAAAGTATGGGAATTGATCATCAATATTGGTATATGTAAATTTTCCTCTTGGATTGGCATTGTTGCTGATAGATCAAAATTGGTGCAAACCCTCAAATTAGAAAATATCATATGCTTATGTACATTTTTTTTAAGATCTCTTCATCATGTGAAGTTAAAATCAATTAACTAGGGTTTCTAGACTCTAAATTCTCCATCCAGAGATTGATGGTTGTGCCCATCTCTAGGAAGTTTGATATTCACAATTGATATTGAAATTGATTCTATTATCCCAAAATAAATAGACTAGTCTTCTTTTAATTTCTAAAAATAAGAATGATTTTGTGGAAGTTGATATTCTTTATCATATCTCTCTATGTACAACATACCATATAATTTATTTTCTTACATTTTTTGTACACACCCAGACCATTCAGATATCTGATTTCTCCTTGAGAAGGTACTTGCCAACTCAAGAGCATAAACCTTAAAATATACAAAAGAAAGCCTCAATCCCTTTCAGAGTTGAGATAATAGTACACCTACCTAGGTCAATAGAGCTTGAAGAAGGGAGATTAAAAATTAAGTTTAAATTTCTAATGTTGACCAAGATTGTGTTGTGATTCCCAACATCGAGTGGGCAAGACTCATAGGAATTCATGTTGGAAATATAGATGGAGTAACTGAGAGGTAGGGGGTGAATTAGTTACCAATTAAATAAATCCCAAATCCCGTAGATGTCAACAATAAACTTTAGACTGAGAAAACTAATTGTTTTTGTTACTCGATAAACACACAGAAAATGTTGTAACTCGGTAAATGAAGAGTGTGAATTAATTTTAGCAAATCTTAAAATATTAACAATAATTAATTTGCAAGCATAAGAGAAATAACATGAACACATGAGACACTAGGATTTAATGTGGAAACCCAATATGGGAAAAACCACCAATGTAACTAGTTACTATTTTTCACTCTTCTGAAGTGAGCCCTATTAGGAGCCAACCTAGTTAAAGGTTACAAAACACACTATTAAGTGTGACTTTGTTAGAGGATTTAATCACCCTGTTAGGAGTGGCCTTACAAGAGGTCTTAAAACAATTCAATGGGATTGCCACCTTGTTAGAGGATTTATAACTAGCTATTAAACCAACTCTATTACAAGATTTTAGATCATTGTTACAATGGTTAGAGAGTAATAATGAAATGATCTGATTGTGATGCAACTAAATTGCTGAATCCAAATCTCTTTTTTGCTTAAACTTCATCCTTCCTAATTGAATATTAATTTTTTTCTCCTCAAGGATACCTACTTATCCTTCAAGTTTCCTCTCACTCTTTCCTTAATTCAATCAACACGCTTTCACACACACTAGAAATCTCAACTTGACCTTTCATTATACCATCTAGATTATCAAGTCAACTCAAATTCAAACTAGAATGACCACTAATCATTACCATAGTTAGCTAGAATCAATACTTAAAATAATTAAGCCTCTCATGGTAAAACAAAAAAATCCTTTATTAGCCAACCCTACTTAGTAAACATTGGTTCTAAGATGATTTCCTATGTTAACCAATAGAAGCTCAGTTAATACTGTGAACTTGCAAAAATCCTTTGGTAACCAAGTGAACTTAGTTAGCACTAACTCTGTCCAATTTTCCTTTCTTAACCATGAGAACTTGGTTAGCACTATTTTCTGCAGTAAAACATGAGCAATCACCAAGATCAAGATAAAATAAGTTACCTCTTGTTTATTTTCCTGATCCAATCAGATTCCCTTTGTCACCGAGCAGTCTTGCCTTGCCATGCATGAATTATGCATTGAATCTAATGTTGATTGGTTGTGCTACACTTAGTAGGTTATGTTTTAGTCCTTCAACCCAATAGGCATTGTCACATACAAGTTCATTGGTTAATGATATGTGACCTTTCCCTTTCATGCAACAAGGTTCATTATTTCCAAACCTTACACTACGTCCATCATAGTGTTCAAAATGTTCAAATTTTGTCTTGTCTCCAGTAATATGATGTGAACATCCACTATCTATGATCCATGTATCATTTTTATTAATATGAGAGATAAGTGCCATCTTTTCTTCTTCTTCATCAGATTCATCTTTCACAGCAATGTATACTATCTCATCTTCACTATTATCAGAACTTTTAGCCATAAAAAAAGTCTTCTTACCTTTTTCTTTGAAGTATTTGTGACTTTTGGATTCCTTCTTACCTTTTACTTGTGATTGTTCTTCTCATCCTTGCTCTCTTTGTTTGGGCACCTAGTAGCAATATGACCAATTTCTTCACATGAAATGCAGATTAAAGGAACTTTATCTTTGTACTTTCCTCTTCCTCTAGAATACTTCTTTGCAAGTAAAGATTCAACAACTTCAAGATCACTGTCAAAACTTTCATCTATTTCCTCTTCACTTTCTGACTAAATGACCTTTGTTTTCTTTTCTTTTTCTTTGAGTGAAAGTTTAGCTTCAAATGCATACTCAACATTTTTGGAAGCTGGAACATAATTGTCAAAGTTTTCTAGCTCAAAAGTTGTCAATCTTCTTACTAAGGCATCCAAACTTAACTTGTTATTTGGATCACACCTCTTTTCTTGAATAGCAGATACTCTAATTGCATAGATAGGAAGCAGTGTTCTGAGAACTTTACTTACAATAGTTTCTTCCTTGATTTCTCCTCTAGAAGCTCTGATTGCACTACACTAGCTTTGATTCTTTCCACATATTTGGCAACATTTTCATCTTCTCTCATTCTCATCTAATCAAATTGTCCTCTAAGGCTTTCTACTTTGTCTCTCCTTGCATTTTCATTACCACAATAGATGTCCTTTAGTTTGTTCCACATATCAAAAGTAGTTTTACAATCTTTGACCTCATCAAATTAATCATAGCTAAGAGTAGATGCAATATCAATCATCATGATGTTATGGTTCTTTTTCTCAGCAAGATCTCACCTAGATAATATATTAGTATGAGTTTTGTATTCTTCATCAAGGTATTTGTAGCCTAAATCACTAATGGTGTCCAAATGAACTCTCATGAGTCCTTTCCATGCTGAAAAATTGTCTCTATTTAGCTTTGGAATATCTCTCTCTTGTAAGACATCTTGATCTTTAGCTTAGGTCCTTGAAACATTTCCTACAAGCACCAAAGGCTCTAATACCAATTGTTAGAAATATAGAAGGAGTAACTGAGAGGGGGGGGGGGGTGTGAATCAGTTACCACTAAAATAAATCCTAGATCCCTTAGATGTCAACAATAAACTTTAGATTGAGAAAATTGATTGCTGATGTTACTCAATAAACACACAAAAAATGTTGTAGCTCAGTGAATGTAGAGTGTGAATTACTTTTAGTAGATCCTAAAACATTAACAGTAATTAATTTGCAAGCATAAGAGAAATAACATGAACACATGAGACACTATAATTTTTTATTGTGGAAACCCAATATGGAAAAAACCACCAATGTAACTAGTTACTATTTTTTACTCTTCTAAAGTGAGCTTTGTTAGGAGCCAACCTGATTAAAGGTTACAAAATACACTATTAGTTGTGACCTTGTAACAGGATTTAATCACCTTGTTAGGATTGGCCTTGCAAGAGGTCTTAAAATAATTCAATGGAATTTTCACCTTGTTAGAGCATTTACAACTGACTATTAAACCAACTCTCTTAAGAGATTTTAGATCACTACTACAATGGTTAGAGAGTAACAATGAAATGACATGATTGTGATGCAACTGAATTGTTGAATCTAATTTTGTAGACTAGAAAATTATTATTTTTGTTCTAGTGGAGGGAAGAAACTAGAAGAACTGGTAAATATTCCTCTAAAAAGATGTGGCAACTCTACCCATAGTTTATGAATATATGTGTTCATGAATTATCATATATTTATAGTTGAGAAGAAGAAAAGTAATAGACATTTATCCCTAAAATTTATGTGGAGAAGAAGGTCAATACATTCCAAAAAAGAGTATCTTGAATACACTTCTAAGAAGAGGAACAAATAGGGAAAACAATTTGATGATATGTCATTCACTGAATACAAGAAGTTTGTAGATAGAGAAAGAGAGTTCTATACTGGTGATCAAGAAAATAATGGTGAGAAAGGGGAGGAAAATCCATTTCATAATATGGGTTCATTACTTAATAAAGAACAACCTAAAGCTCATCAAGTGGATGATGAGATTGATGAGGAAGGAGATGATGAAGATGATGTGATTAATGAGAACTCACAAAAAATCAGAAAATCTCTTTAAATATTATTATACCCAAGTAGAGCACCAAATGCCCTGAGAGAGGTTCCAAGTGAGTTATTGGAAAGAGAAGGCCTCAAAAGGGTTGAAATCACTACTCCAAAATGGACTAGAGAAATGGAAAGCAAAGAAAAAGGTGAGTCATCTTGTGAGGCCTTGCCCCAACCCATCCTAGCATCGATGATACATTATTATTTTGACACTCATGACTCGATATGTCAGAACATTATTTGATGCACTGAACATTATTATGCTATTTTATGATGTGTGATGCTTTAATTTAGTTATTTGATTTCATCATTTAATTCTTTATGAACATGTATAATGATGAAATAAATGAATGTAAAACTAACACTTTGATTATGCAATTCTAAAGGTTGGAAATATGAGTAGAATTAGATAAAAAAATTGATTATTATAAAATCAATGCCTTAATTTATATGATTTTTCTGATACGTAATTTACATAATGCATGTGATTTCTTGATCTACTGATGTGTGCAATGAGTGTGCAGGGAATTTAGCAGGGAAAACTCAATGGAAAGAGGAACTAAACCACTTGTTAATTTTGTGCTATCTTGTATTGTAATTCTTTAAAGGTTGTTATTTTTTCTTACTATTCTCCTAGCTTTTAATTGTTCCCATTAAGTCTTTAAGGCCTAAAAAAAACATTAAATTTAAGTACCCTAGGGGTAAGGGTATGGGTGGGGAGCACTTTCCAACCCTTTAGCCTCCTTGGTTGACTTTTAGGGTCACTCAAAAACCCTATTTTTGATTGATTGCAAAAATTAACTTGTCTCTTTACTTGAGTTGGTGACCCAAAACTCCATCTTGAGTTTACTTGAAGTCTAGTTTAGTTAAGAATCATACTTAGAGGCATTTTGGAGTAGTTTTGGGGTTGTTACCCAATCTCTAGTTTTGGAGAAAGTTGGAAGATTGAAGGAAGAAAAGGGAAAAGCTTTTCTCAAACCACCATTTTGCCATAACTCTTTTGGTGAAGGTAGGAGTTCTTCACTTCTTTGAATTGTTTCTTCATGTGTTCATGCTTGAATCTTGCTTGAATCATGCATAAGGCATTGTGTAGTCTTGTATTCTTTCTTGTGTGTTGGGTTTGATTTGGAGGGATCTTAACTTGTTTTCTTTTGATGTTATTCTCATGCTTGCTTGATGTTTTGTGTTTTTGAGAGGATTTTATGGGGATTGTTTTGGCATCACTCACCCTTGGATATGAAAGAAGTGGCCATGTTTGGGGGAAGGGCCTTAGTTGCACCTCAATGGTGTAGAGTATCCTCTCATGGTGAGAGGAAAAGGGTAGGGTGTATGGGCCCCTACTTGTCATCCCATACCTTATTGTTATTAAGAATTCTTGAATATGGAGAGGAATGGAAATCCTTGTGGAAACAGCCTCAAAAGGGCTATATTATGGTATGGTGATTGATATCTCCTATTGAAAAAATCCACCTCCCCCCTATTTTGGTTCATTTTTGAACCTATTGTGCAAAACTAGGTTTGAAATGCATGCTTGAATTGTTCACCTTATTATGTTGTTTTACCTCCATGTTGGTTCTTGTCTCTCCCATGGTTCCCTTGATGCAATGAAGACATTGAAAAAGTCCTCTTGTGAAAGCCCTTGAAGAAAATTCAATTGATTTGTAATATTTTGTAAAATGTATTTGAATTTTGATGTATTGGCAAAGACATCAGGTTTTCTTACTGGTTCTTTCCCGATGGAGCCTTGAACCAGGATGAATAATAGAGAAAGAAAAAGATTATGAAAAAACTCCTTGCATTACTCTTATATGATTTCAAGTTTTACATATGTATGTGAGAAAATAGAATGATAGATAATGTCTTGAATTATGAAATTTCAATTTTCCAATTATGTTAATGAAAAGCTATTTGATATGTTGAAGTTCCAATTCGATGTTTAAGAAATAAGAAGAGATTAAAAAAATCCTACATTGTGATCACAAGGTTAACTCCCTCATTGTTAAATTTCATAATTGACTCAATCATATTTGAGTAAGAAATATGCATCACTTGAATTCTGAATATAAAGGAACATACACCTTGCATATGATGATTGATTAAACATAAATTATAGGAGGGAGAATAAAAGGATTATGACCTTGCACATTCCCTTGTATTAATATGCTTGTTTAGTAGAAATCAATGTTATCACAAGGATAGAGACCACAAATTTCATAACACCAATACATTATAACTCAATCAGAAAATTCTTACTTAGAAAAAAAAAAACACCTCCAGGAGCAAATTTACTCTCTGGAATTTGTATGAGAGTTGCAAAATTTTGACCCAAAGGCAACAGAGCATATTCTTGCTTGATGCCTTTCAAAATAAAATAATAATAAAATAAAATCTCTTACCAAATTTTTTGATACATATATACATAATTAAATTAAATTTGGGTGGCAATAGTATTGATTATTGACACTTCCTATCAAATCCACCTAATAAAGTTTTGACATAACTACACTTACCATATCCTAGAACCCCACAAGAAAAAGCCTTATTTCTCTATCCTATTTGGAGGCTAGGTGTGGGCGAAGTGTACTGGTGTCATTACATGATATTAATGACATGTTAATTCAGATGGGGAAGCTAAGAAATCTTTCATTTAACATCATTTCATAAACTTTATCTCCCCTTATAACTCCCCCATTTACTAACTCCTCATGCCTTCACTCACACAAGGGACCAGGTCTGCACTAACAGACCTTGGTCAGCGTGCAAGGGACTTTGGGTAGCATGGAGGGTAGGTGGGTAGGCCAAGTGGTGAAGCCACTTGGCTAGGACATGTCTTAGGTTGGTAGTAAATTGTGTGGAGATAGGGGAGTAGACTAGGCTAGTATAGGATATGATGAGTTTGGATAGTAGTTAGTTTTATTTCAAATCATGATTATTATGTAGCTTAGGTTGGTATTTTTATATAGATATTAGTGGGTTTTTTCTTTTTAGTATTTTTAAGTTTAGAATTAGATTAGTAGCTTTTGATTATAAGGAAGTAATGTAGTATGTTTATGTTAATATATATGTTAGTATTAAATAGTGTCTTAGGGGATTGAATATTAAATTAGTTTAATTTAAAAGTTTTAACTTGGAAATTAGAATATCTTAATTAGAGTAATTTTAATTTTTTATTAATCAGCTAAATACTATGGTGAGCTTTGTTAGATTAATTCTTTTATATGGACCTTATTAATTTTGAACTTAAAATTTGTAATAGTTTTAAATAGAGTTTAGATTTAACTTATAGATTATTGAATTGATTCTAGTCTTCAATTTTAAACTGTAAAGGATGAATTAATGAATGAAATGTTATGGGTATGTTGGGAAAAATTGTAAAATTAAAAATGTAGATAGTATCATCGATAATAATTTTATCTATATGGTATGTTATTAAAGACTAGTTAGATATTTGACCAATGTGGTAAGCATAGTTAGCATGGTAGGATAATTAAATTTAATTGACCTTCTAGAGTTTTCAGAGTCTCTTAATGTTAAATGAATTTGTCGTTCAAATTAAATAAATTGATTTACTAAGAAACTTTAAGTTCATCCAAACTATACATTCTATGTTATGTTTCTAACCGAGTTGTCACCTCTCTATGACAATGTGAACTTGCTTCTATCTTCTAGTACCTTCAGTTATCTAAATTTCAAAATACTTGATCAATTAGTTCTATTATAGATAATCATCTGAACCTTTGTCGACCTTATTATCTTAATTAATTTTTAAAAAAAAAATGTTTTTGTTTTGCCCCCTTATATTTTGGGCATGACACATCTAAATACATTAATCATAAAATTAAAAATATTCTTCATTTAATACTATACATAAAAATCATTTGTATAATAAAAAAGAAGGATCGGGTTATGACGGAAATAATCAAATTAGTGGATCTAATCAAAATAGAAATCAAAAAGATGGGACTAGAGGTAATTGGAGAAATACCAATGCTAATAATTAAAATATTATGGGAAACAAGAAAGAAGACAAAAATTTCACCATACAAACCAAGGGACAAGGGCCTCGATGATAATATAAAGGTATAAGAAATTAAATTTCATGGGGATTGTTGGTTATTAAAACCCATATCTATTGGAAATATAAGAGGAGTAACTAAGAGGGGAGGGATAAATTATTTACTACTAAAATAAATCCCAAATCTCTTATATGTTAGTACAAAAATTCAATTTGAAAACTAATTATTGTAGATGCTCAGTAAACACACATAAAATGTTGTAACTCGATAATTACTTAATATGCTTAGTAAATGCTTAGCATGCAAACTTTAGATGTTTTCTATGATTACCATTACTTTAACTTAGTTGCAAACACATAAATAAAATATCATGAACACATTTGACACTAGGATTTAATGTGGAAACCAAATTTGGGAAAAACCACCAATTACAACTAGTTATTATTTTCACTTTTTTGAAGTGAGCCCTATTAGGAGCGAATCCTGTTTAAGGTTGCAAAACACGCTGTTAGGTGTGACCCTATTAAAAGATTTAATCACCCTATTAGGAGTGGCCTTGTTAGAGGTCTTTAGATAATTCAATAGAACTTCCACCTTGTTAGAGGATTTACAAATAGTCATTAAGCCAACTCTATTCGGAGATTTAGATCATTGCTAAAATGGTTAGAGAGTAATAATGAGATGACCTGATTTGAATGCAATTGAATTACTAATTATAGACCTCTATTCTAGCCTGTACTTGATCCTTTCTGATCAAATATAGTTTTTCTGCTCCACAAGCATATTCTTCTTATCCTTCAAATTTGCTTCCTCTCTTCATCATAGAATATTCAAATCATTCATCACATCTTTACTCTTTTTCACACTTTCAAATTCTCAACTTGACCTTATACTTATATCTTTCATATTTTCAAGTCAGCTCATATACAACTTAGAATAATTAATATTCATCACCTTAGTTGGCTAGAACTAGTAGATAAATCAATTAAGCTTAATATGCCAAAATAAGAAAATCCTTCGTTAGCCAACCCAGCTTAGTAGACACTAACTCAAAAATGATTTTCTGTGTTAACCAACAGAAGCTTAATTAACACTACATATTCACAAAGATCCTTTGGTAACTAAGTGATCTCAATTAACACTGGTTCCATCCAACTTTTCTTCATTGACTAAGTGAGCTCAGTTAACACTCATTCTCTGTAGACTTTCCTTTGATGCCTAAGTGAACTTGGTAGAAACTACCTTTTGAATTAGGCAATCATAGGAGTGCTTAGTAGACATAGAAAATTGTCTTCACTACCCAAGTGAGCTTGACATATACTAACTGATAATGATATAACATTTGTGTAACATCAAAGACAACACACAATTAATCAATTGTATCCAACAATCTCCCTCTTTGGCATTGATGGCAACACAGTATGTCATAACATAATGAAATTTTGGATTTTTTCTTAAGAACTCCCTCTATTAGTATGAGCTCTTCCTTTCACTAGATTCTTCCTCTATCTACAAAAACTTCTACCAAGTTCATTTACAAAACTTTCTCCCTCTTACAACAAACTTCTCCCTCTTTAGAATGACAAAAAATTTATGAGATATGATAGTAAACTTCTCCCTCTTCGACAACACATGTCAAAGAAAAAAACTCTATTAATATCAATGTACCTTAAGTACTAATTCATTTTCAATATGTTCTTATCAATTCTGCACCAACTAATTGAACTTCAACTTAGCTCTTGTTGATGCATCACTAAACTTCATTTAGTGAGCTTTAGATAGGGGAATGACTAGCTTACCTCTAAGATACAAAAATGCATCCTTACATAATGGCTTGATGAATATGTCTACAATCTATTATTTTGTATTCACATATTCCAATTTGACTTCTTTATCCTAAACCAACTCTCTTAAGAAGTGATATTTTATAGCAATGTGTTTTATTTTGGTATGCATCACTAGATTCTTTGATATTTTGATTGCACTAGTGTTATCACAGTATATGGTTATTAGATCCTTGATCTCTATCTTCATTCCTTCCAATAATCATTTGAACCAAAAAATGTTAGAAAAATTGAGTATTGTTACCACATATTTTTCCTTTGTTGTGGATTGAGAGATGCAATTTTGTTTCTTTCTTATCTAAGATACTAGTCTTTTACCAAGAAAGAATGCTCCACCACTAGTGTTTTTTCTATCATCAAGACTTTCTACCTAATCAACATCAGTAAACACCTTCAAGTCTAAATTGCCTCCAAGTTTATACCATAAGCCATAGTCTTTAGTACCTTTCAAATATCTCATGATTGTCTTTATTGCCATCATGTGATTTTTTCTAGGATTTGCTGAGAATCTTGCCACCATTCCAACTACTAGAGCAATATCAGGCCTTATATGTACTACATATTGCAATTTTTCAATCATTGATCTATATGTATTTTGATCTACTTCTTTGAAATAATCATTCCTAAAAAGCTTATGTCTAGTAGAAATAGGAGTTTGAACTGGTCTTGAATCTTCCATTCTAAACTTCTTCAATATCTCCTTGATATACTTAGATTGAGTGATGTAGATACCATTTTTTTTCTGCTATATCTGCAACCCAGTAAAGAATTTTATCTCTCCAAATATGAACATTTCAATTTTTTTACTCATCTCTTTTGAAAATGCTTTGCACAAGTCATAATTTCCTATGAATAGAGTATCATCAACAAATATTTCTACCAATCTTTGTGTTTGGTCCTTCCTTGATATATAGACTATTATTATCATTTGTTCTTTGAAAGCCAATGTGTACTAAGTAATTATGAAGTCTTTCATACCAAGCTCTAGGAGCTTTCTTGAGACCATATAATGCTTTATTTAACTTGAAAACCATGTCTCTTTTGCTAGGATCTACAAAACCTTATGGTTTTTTAACGTAGACTTCTTCATCAAGAATTACATTCAAGAATGCAGATTTAGCACCCATTTGATATACTTTAAATCTTCATTGTGTTGCATATGCTAGTAAAGTTCTAACACCTTCTAATCATGCTATAGGAGTAAAAGTCTCACCATAATCAATACCTTCTTCTTGAGAATAAGCTTTACATACTAGTCTTGTCTTATTTCTTGAAACTTTTCCATCTTCATTTAGCTTATTTCGATATATCCACTTTGTGCCAATTACATTTTTATCCTTGGGTATAAGAACAAGAGTCCAAGTTTTGTTATTTTCTATATGATCTATCTCTTCATTCATTGCTTCAATCCAAATTTAATTTTCTAGAGCATCTTTAACATTTCTAGGTTCAAATTTAGAAAGTAAACATGTACCTTTAATTTTCTTCTTGTCATTATTCTATCAAATTTGTCTCTAATGATCTAATCAAGTGCATGATGCCTTCTAACATATTTTTCTAACACAAGCTCTTTACGCTTTGAATGAGCTCCACTGTCTTCATTATGAACTTTAGTATCAAGCTTGAGTTCCATTGTCTATGACTCAAGTCCATCATACTAAGTTTGAACTAGCTCGATAGCCTCTAACTATGACGTAGGTCCTTTAGACTGAGACTAAAGTTGCACTATCTACAATTCAGTAACTATTGGAGGTTTTGGGGACTTAGGAGATGAAGTCTCCTTTCTTTTATATAGATTTGGTAGGGTATCAGGTTCATAGTAAATGAATCTTCTATAATCCTCTGGCTCCTTGTTATTTTCTTCTTTACTCTTTTCTACAAATTTATCAATTCTAATGTGTGCACTTTCTATTATTTTATGAGTAGAAAAATTCAAACATTTTTATACTTTACTTGTATAGGATTATCCTAGAAATATGCCTTCATCACCTTTTACATCAAATTTTCCTTTTCTAGACTCTTTCAAGATATAGCATTTGCTACCAAATACTTTTAAGTAACTTACATTAGGTTTGTAGCCATACCATAGTTGATAAGGAGTTTTGTTTGAGTCTTTCTTCAATTGTACTCTATTCAAGGTATGAATTGTAGCATTGATAGCTTCCTTCTACTATTTTAGAGAAATATTCTTTTCAATCATCAGAGTTCTTGCATAATCTATGATAGATCTATTTCTTCTTTCAACTATACCATTCTGTTGTGGTGTACCAAGGGCTAATACTTGTCTTTTAATTCCTCTTTTAATGTAGAAATTATTGAATTCATTATAGATAAATTCACCACCTCTATTGATCTTAAACATTTCAACCTCTTTCCAGTTTCTTTTTCTACTCTTGCCAAATACTACTTGAACTTTTGAAAGGATTTTGATTTTTCTCATGTTATTCAATAAAGTTGTAATGTTATTCAACTATGCCACACTCAGTAGATTATGATTTAGTCCTTCAACCCAATAATAATTGTTACATACAAGTCCTTTAGTCAATGAAATACATCCTTTTCCTTTTATGTTACAAGGTTCATTGTTTTTGAATCTCACACTACCTCCATCATAATGTTCCTTGTGCTCAAATTATGTTTTATCTCTAGTCATATGATGTGAACAGTCACTATCAATAATCCATATATAATTTTTTCTAACATGAGAGATAAGTGCATTTTATCTCCTTCATCATCAAATTCATCTTTCACAACAATATATACCATTTCATCTTCACTGTTATTAGAATTTTTAGCTATAAAACAAGATTTATTACCTTTGTCCTTATAGTTCTTGTAGTTCTTGGAATCCTTCTTGCCTTTGTTCTTATTTCTTTTCTTTTCATCTTTGATCTCTTTATTTGGACACCTTGTAGAAATGTGACCAATTTATTCACAAGAAAAGTAGATTAGAGGAACTTTACCTTTGTACTTTCTTCTACCTTTGGAATACTTTCTTGCAAGTAGGGCTTCAACAACTTCAAGATCATTGTCTGAACTTTCTTTTCTTTCTTGTTCTTCACTTCCTAACTAACTAAACTTTGATTTCTTACCCTTTTCCTTGAGTGAAGTTTAGCTTTAAAAGTAGATTGAATAATCTTTGAGCTAGGAACATAGTTATCAAAGTTATCTAACTCAAAAGATGTCAATCTTCCAACTGGAGAATCCACAGATATTTTATTATTTGGATCACATCTCATTCCTTGAATAGCAAATACTCTTATTGCATAAATAGGAAAAAGAGTTCTAAGTATCTTGCTTACAACTATTTTCTCTTCAATGTCTCCTCTAGGTGCTTCGATTGCACTTACACTTGCTTTGATTCTTTTCACATATTTTGTAATGTTCTCATTTTCATCTAATAAAAATGACCTCTAAGACTTTTAGCTTTGGATCTTCTTATATTGTCATCTCCTCAATATATGTATTTTATTTTTATCCACATCTCATGAGCTATCTTGCAATCTTTGACTTTGTCAAATTTAACATAATTAAGAGTAGATGCAATATCAATCATCATGATGTTATGATTTTTCTTTTTAGCAATATCTTCAGCTACTAATGTTCCAGTGGGAGTCTTGTATTCAGTATCAAGATATTTACATCCTAAATCATTGATAATAGCTAGATGTAACCTCATAAGTCCTTGCCATGCTACAAAATTGTCTCTATTTAGCTTGGGGATCTCTCTTTTGTAAGACATCTTGATCTTTAGCTTAGTTCCTTGAAACCTTCTCTTCAAACACCAAAAGCTCTAATACAAATTGTTGGAAATATAAGAGGAATAACTGAGAGGGGATGGGTGAATTAGTTACTACTAAAATAAATCTTAGATTCTTTAGATGTTAGTTCAAAAATACAATTTGAAAATTGATTACTGCAGATGCTCGGTAAACAAACATAAAATGTTGTAACTCGATAATTACTGAATATGCTCAAAATGCTTAACATGAAAACTTTACATGTTATCAATGATTACCATTACTTTAAATTAGTTATAAACATATAAATAAAATAGCATGAACACATTTAACACCAAGATTTAACATGGAAACCCAATTTGGAAAAATCCACCAATTGCAACTAGTACTATTTTCACTCTTCTAAAGTGAGCCTCATTAGGAGCCATCCTTATTAAAGGTTACAAAACAAACTATTAGGTGTGACCCTATTAAAGGATTTAATCACCCTATTAGGAGTGGCCTTGTTAGAGGTCTTTAGGCAATTCAATAAAACTGCCACCTTGTTAGAGGATTTACAAATAGCTATTAAGCCAACTCTATTAGGAGATTTAGATTACTTCTACAATTTTTAGAGAGTAACAATGAGATGAATTAATTTTAATGCAATTGAATTGCTGATTACAAATCTTTGGTTTGGCTTGTACTTGATCTTTCTTGATCAAATATAGCTTTTCTACTACACAAGGATATTCTGTTTATCCTTCAAATTTTCTTCCTCTCTTCATCATAAAATATTCAATTCATTCATCACATATTCAATCTTTTTCACACTTTTAAATTCTCAACTTGACCTTATACATATATCTTTCATATTGTCAAGTTGGCTCATATAAAATGTAGAATAATTAATATTCATCACCTTAGTTTTCTAGAACTAGTAGATAAATCAATTAAGTTTAATATTCCAAAATAAGACAATCCTTCATTAGCTGACCCAACTTGGTAGAAACTAACTCATAAATGATTTCTTTTGTTAACCAACAAAAGCTTAGTTAATACTACATATTCACAAAGATCCTTTGGAAACTGAGTACGCTTGATTAACATTGGTTCCATCCAAATTTTCTTCATTAACTGAGTGAGCTTAGTTAACATTCATTTTCTATAGACTTTTCTTTAATTCCTAAGTGAACTCAGTAGAAACTGCCTTTTGAACTAGGCAATCAAAGGAGTGCTCAATAGAAATAGAAAACTATCTTCATTTCCTGAGTGATTTTGACATATACTGACTGATAATGATATGACATTTGTATAGCATCAAATACAATACATAATTAATCAATTCTATTGAACAGTTTCAAATGACTTGAGAACAACCATACCAAAATTTTCTAGAGAAGAGGATAGTCGGTAGAAACACATGTGATTAACCTAAAAAATATTCTTAAAGAATTTGAAGATCATAAATGAAGATTTTTATATGAAAATATTCATCTAATCATTGACTAATGATGTTGCAAAGTGGTACAAAGGACTTCCCGATAAATCTATATCAATTTGTTAAGAAATTTTTGACTTATTCCTTGAACAATTTGGAAATCATACTAATACATCATTTTCCTTGCATGAATTAACTAATATCAAGAATAATTTCAATAAGTTAGTTTTTGAATTCAATAAAAGGTTTAATAAAGTCTTAAACATAATACCGCAAGATATTAGACATGTTGATTCCTTTCTTATAAAATTTTACTTGAGTGTTTCCAAAAGTAAAATGCACTATGAGATAAGGCCTCATAGGACCAAGTGCATTACAATAAACATTTAAAGTTTCCATGATGATTGAGAATGATAGAAAGGTTGGAGGTAAACTTGGAAAGAGAGAAGACCCAAGAATATTTGATCCTAAGGCCCAAGAATAAAGATGAAGATAAAATTGACAAACTTCTAGGTTTAATTAAGGATATTCATATCAAATATAATAAGAATGAAGATATGAGGACCAATAGGAATGATAAACCTTACTACAAGACAAATAGATATAGATTGCGAGACATGTCCTATAACACATCCTAGAAAGATGGAAAACCAATAAGAAACAATGAAACTCCTGACCCTCTAAAGAAAAGAAACCATTATGTTGATAACAATTGCTAGTGTGAATCTTGCAAGATACCTCATATGGAAAGGAAATTTTTAGTGGAAAGAAGCATATTGGAAGAAGCAACTCACCTAGGAGACGAGTAGAAAATAGTGAATACATTATCATCTATACCCTTTTGGGGAGAGGATGAATCTTATGAAGAAGAATGCATTCCTAATATCCATGTGATGAGAATAAGACAAAATTACTCTTAGAAAGTTTCTTTTGATGATGATGAAAATCCCACGATGAGACCATCAACTAATGAAGAATTGTAGTAGTTGACTAAGCAAGGATAAATTATAAGTTAACAAATATAATCATAAATCCTAAAACGAGAAAGAATGTAGAAATTTCCAATCTACACAAGGATTTAGAGAAGGTGACACCAAATGATTAACAACATATTAATCCACTAGTAACTTATCCTTTAGACAAAGAACTAGTAGGTAGTAAATTCGTAAGTAGCAACTCATTCATTTCTAATGCATTATCACGATTAAAAATTTCAGTTCCATTTTTTGAAATTATTAAAATTCCTAAATATGGAAGAGAGGTTTTAAATATTTTACCTAAAACTAACAAAGATGGGTATGCTAAATATTAAAATGTTGAGGAAACAAATTTTTTTTACCTTGGAATTAATATAAATGAAAGCACCCCACAAGTAGATCCTTTCTATTTAACTCTATCGATTAAAAGAAGTTCGTTAGAAATTGCATGGTGGATTGATGGGAAACTATGAACATAATGCTTGTAGATGTTATGAAAGAATTAGGATTGAAAGTAGATACTCCTAATGGGAATTTATCTGCCATGGACAACCAGTCAGTTCCTATGGCTGTTGTAATAAAAATATGAATTTCACTTTCCTTTCTTGTCTTGATGTATCCCATAAGACAAATATAACTATGGTAGAGGTTCCTTCTTGTTATGGCATGCTACTTTTAAGGAAATGGTCAAATTTAGTTGGAGGGAATATACAATTGGATTTTTCTTATGAAACTATTCTGATAAATGGTCAAAATATCAGAATTGGTAGGGAATCAAGATTCAATTACCTTGTTGAAAAAATTCATCTATACATTTAAGTTAGTTTCTCTCAAATAGATATCAACAATTTCTAGGTAAGTATAAATAAATCCATTCAAATTATAGAAGATGCTAATGATGATCCTATGTAGGAAGAAAATAGTGATATATGGTATATGCATTTTTATGGGGACTTTGGTAAGGAAGGTAATGGTGTAGGAGTAATCCTTACATCCCCATTAATAAAGTGTTCAGATGTGTCTTTTTGTTGAACTTTGAATGCACTGTAATATTTTTGAACATGAAGCTCTAGTCCTAGTATTAAATCTTGCAAGATTTTGAAAATAAAAGTTACTTTCAGGTTTTGGAGATTTTGAATTAGTAATATATCAGATTAGAGATAGATTCATGACAAAAAAAACTCAAGGTTAAAAAACTATAGAAATAGTGTTTGGGACTAACTTGACTTTTTTTTAATGCATTTTCAATTAATTGGATCAATATAATTGATAATCTTTTAGCCGATATGATGGCTAATTCAGCTATCAAACAAATTGACATCTAGTTACAAGAAGTTGTGCAAGTTAAAATAAAGAATAGACCATCTATACTTGATAATGTGTACAAATGGCAAGTTTTTGAAGATGACAGAGATTTTCTGTAATTCTTAACATGTGAAGAAGATTATCAAGACCTTGGTATTGATTGGAATGGTCTTGTAGCAAATCAAGATGGCAAGGACACTATTCTAGGAGAAGAAATTGTGCAACTCAAGTCTTAAAAAAATACTAAAAGGATTACTAGTTTCAAAGAAAATCTTTGATGAACATGAAATGCTTAAGACACACACCCGTGTTAATATGTAGGAGTAGATTAAGAAGATCAATCTTGGAAATAAAAATTCTCCCATGGAGGTTAGCTCCTAAAATGAAAGAAGAATTGTAATGCCCTACCCAGAGATCCCTAGGACAAGGATTCAATACAAGCCAAGATAAAAAAAATTAAACAAGTATGAATGTACTCGACACTCAACATACTAGGATAACAAAGATTGTAATGAAAGAACAATCTCGACAATAAAAGAATATCCAAATGCCACTACCAATCTAATACACACAAATAGAACAATGAAGACCAAAGATGACAAAAAAACAAAGAATCTTAGATTTTTTATAGCATGGAAAATTAAGTAAACCAAAAGGGTACTTAAAACACCAAAAATTGATCCCCAAAAACTAGTGAAGATGCCCCCTATTTTTTGCACAAGGACCAACAACAAATAGAAATCTCATGCAAGGAAGTATAGTACACCATGAAAGAAACTACCTTTCATGCAAGGAAATGCACTAAACAGTGAGATGAAGTACTTGGCTCTGTAGCCAAAACACCTAATAACTAGAGTAAAGTTTCACGTGAGGAAGTGCCTAAAACAGTGTGAGAGAACCCAATACACCACGTGAACTTTTGCAATTTTGTGTGAGGATCCAAAATAACAATCCATAAAACATAAAGTTAAAAGGATAGGAAATGAAGTTTCTCCACACTAGGGAGTATTGGATCCACCAATTCAGGCATAGACACTTGAACCCTAAATTGGAAGATAGAAACTACAACAACTATAAAAAACAAAATAGTAAAAGAATGTACTAAAAGTAACATCACAATATACAGAAGCAGCATTGCAATGAATTGAAACAACCAAACTAAATGTGCAGTTCCTCCCAACTATAATAGCATCATGAGACCTCAAAGGCCTAAGGTATCCCTCGTGCATAACATAACAAAATACCAACTAGATAGTTAGAGTTGTATTTTAAGGATGTCACTACTAAAGCATAATAACATCATAAGAATAGGAAATATAACATGCTAAACCAAAAGCAATAGATACTCCAACTAAGCAGATAACATTATAACATCATAATAAGGAAATGTGTCAATACTAACATCATCTAAACATGATATATGTGCATTCCAATGAAAGCATAAATCATAAGAAAGCACACTCCAAAACCCAAAGTGCCAAGTAAAAACATCCAGCAATGGTCATACTAGGATAATAGATCATCTATGTACACTAGTCCCCAGCAATGGTAAAGGTAGCTAAACCTCCCAACCACATGAAACCCATACGTCCACTCCCACCATGCTAATGGAGATAAAGATCAAACCACAAACACACATAAAGAAAACATACATGGCTAAAACCCAGACAGTGATGATGATTGAAACCAAGATTAAAGGCAATGCATAAACTACAAGTCCTAGTCAGACACTCAATGGGCTACTATGGAGGGGCAAACTCATGGAGAGTCACATGGTATCAAATAACTCACACTTCCCAATAGAAGGAGAAAATCTAGAACATTTTTATTATATTAATTTCATTACCAACCCAATATTTTATTTAGTGATCACTTGATTAAAGCTTCTACATGCAAATGCACTGGGCATAGAGACCAGGCTATAAAAATAGAAGCCTCCTTCGTACACTACCCTACCCTACCCATGCTCATCCAATGATGAGTGCTTGTATGCATGCATATTCCCAACCCAACCCCAAAAGACCATAACTTCTAGCAAGTCCATGGAAGATCAGGCCTCACAAGTCACTTGACAAATGTATACATATGTACTCATGTGTGGTACACCACCATCATGAAGATCATTACACAAGGACTAGATGACAACACAAGAAAAATACACTCAAAAAAAAAGTAGACTTAGGAGGATGGATGTGGCATGCATCCCAATGCAATGTAAAAGTACAAAAATAGTTTAACTAAAATCCAAACAGATGATCCAAGTCCATGACCAACATAATGCTAAGAAGACCCAAGAAAATAGGGTGGCACACAAAATGAGTTAAAAATCTCAAAAATTGGAAAACTTCAAAATTAAAACCCATTTGGTGTTTGGGCAAAAAAGCCTTGAAAATCCAATAAAATTTGGGTTCGACCACCATATGCAAAAATGACCAACATAATGGTGCAAAACCCCAAACCCATCCCAAAAACTAGGAAAATATTCATACCCAACATACCAGGTAGATCCAACAAACATAAATGAATGCAAACACTAGTTCTCAACCTCCAAACAAATAACTACCAGAAATAGATAAAGAAATTGAGTTGAAACAAGAAAACAGGAGAGTCCTACCTAATAGCCAAAAGGGCTAAAATGGAAAACAACTAGGTATAATAACTAACATGCATATACAACTAAAAATGATGGAAAAGAAAGATCTCCCTAAGCTAGGTCCAATGAGTTTGTCCTCACAAAGATCTCATGCCCGTAGCTCTCACAATGAATAGAAAACCAATCCTTTAGAAAAGGATTTCATAAAAAGCTCTCAATTTTCTAAATTGCAAAAGTGAGAGGTGATGAATTAAATTCCTCTTTTAATACTTATTCATTTTTCAAGTGAATAATCGATTAAGGAAAATAGCTAGTTAGACTAGCTAAACTCTAAATTGACCCAAACAAAAATAGGTTATTCCTAGTAATAGGAATTCATCTATGGGAAAGCTTCCAAAAATTAAATTCAATAAAATTTAAAGCCCAAAATCCCAAAATCAAAAAAATTCCTTAACAAATTTTGTGACAATGCAAACCTCAAAATGCATAGACATACACACTGGTCTAGTCACATAATGCAAATGAGTTCAAATTTAATAATCATTGAAAGGTTTAATTTAAATGATTAATTAAGGATACGTCAACCATACAAGGATGATATTGGTAAAATATAAATAGTTGAATCATGAACTCCATATGTCATTGCCAAAGTTATAAATCCTACACACTAAAACACAAGATCAAGTGTAATTACATATAATAACATAGCCAAAGTAATAAATGCATTAAATACCTAATTTAACCATTTATTCAATTATATTTAAATAATCCATTTACATCACTCATATTCACACAAAACATAATAAAACAAGAATGAAGTAAGTCACCATAGCATAAAGCGACATTTTACCAAATCAGAGATATGTCCAAAATACTAGATAACCAGATATCATAATAGACCTATTGTCATCTCAAAATGGCATCAACATGAAAATATGATAAATTGAACAATATAGCAATACAACATTTATGATACTCAAATCAAAGTATAACATCTGATCCTCAAGTCATCTCAAAAGAAACATAACAAAAGAGTATCAAGTATCTCACAGATCAAAATGATAACAAGGTTCAGACTGTAAACATGAGAGGCACTACATCCCCCCCACTAGCATAGGCTTACTAGTGGAAGCTGGCAAAAAGATATGGGTACAATCCTCTCAATCATGTAGCATCTTCCCAAGTCATAGAGGTCTCATCACTTGGGTCCCATTGGGCAATTACCTGCTCAATGTCCCAACCTCTCAAAGTTAATGTCTAATATTGAAGGATACAAATGGGCTCCAAAATAAGTTGCCCATCCTCCACCTACAAAGAATCCCAATCAAGAACATAGGTCACATCAGAAATATACTATCTCAAAATAGAAACATGGAAGTTGCCATGGATGTGCAATAGATTAGGTGGCCACACTATTTTATAAGCAATAGGACCAATCCTCTTGAGGATCTCAAATGGTCTAACAAAATGTGGTGCCAACTTAGAGCCTTTTCCATAATGAATGGGCTCTTCCTCAAAACACACTGTAAAAAGTACCCTATCACCAATGAAAAAAGTGATGATCCAACTTATGGGCAGCTACATACTTCTTATTCATATCCTAAGTAGCAACCAAATGCTCTATAATATGATCCACCTAGTGCTCCAGATCCTTAAGCATCTCTAGACCTAAAAGAAAATGGTCCTCCAAATGATCCCAACTCAAAGGGGTATGATACAGTCTACCGCACAAGACCTGAAAAGGTGACATGCCAAGGAAACTATGATACTTTTTTTTGTATGCAAACTCAAAAAGGTATAAATACTCCTCCCACTTCACCTACCTATCCATCACATACATGTGAAGCATATGTTCTAGAACCTAGTCTAACCATCAATCTCTAGATGATAAGCTAAACTAAAATTGATTTGTGTGCCTAAAGCATGTTGGAGAGCCATCCACAGTGTAGAAGTGAATACTAGATCTCTATCTAAAATAATTCAATGAAGGATCCCATGCAAACAAACAATATCATTTCAGAAAACATGCACTCTAGAAGTTGTGTAGGATTCTCTCATGGGTGAAAAAATGCTACATTGGACAACTTGTCCACTATCACCATAATACAATCATGTCATTATGATAACATAGGTGATCCAGTAATGAAATCAATAGATATTGTATCCCATTTTCACTTTGGAATGGCATGTGGCTACAAAAGACCCACTAAATGATGATGCTCTAGTTTCACTCTCTAGCACTCAAGACATCGAGCAAAAAACTTAGCAACATCATGCCTCATTCCTTCCTAAAAGTACAGGTTCTTAAGATCAACATACGTCTTCTTGACACTAGGATGTGAAAAATACAGTGCATGATGCACTTCTAACAAAACCAAGGTACAAAGATCACCAAACATGGGTACATAGATATTCCCCAAGTGTCATAGTAGTCCATCAAACTCAAGAAAATAACCTAAAAATCTCCCCTCAAGGGTACATCTAAACTCGATCTCTACCCTCACCTCCTGATACCAACTGTCACTAGGCAAGGCCTCCAAGATATGGCCTTGCAAATCCACTCCCAATGACAACATTGATATCTCATATCACCTCCTACTTGAGGCATCTGCAACAACATTCTCATTCTCTTTAATGTAGTAAACATCAAAGTCATTTTCACACAAGAATTACATCTAGTGATACTATCATGCATTTAGGTTTGGCTGAATAAATATATACTACAAGCTCCTATGATATCTATGCAACTCAAACATGTGTCCTAAAAGGAAATACCTCCAACAAACTAGAGCATGCACTTTGGCTGCAAGCACCAAATCATGAGTGGGGTAGTTAAGCTCATGGTCCTTGAATTTTCTAGACTCATAAGCAATCACACAACCATCCTACATCAACACCACACCCACACCTTCTAATATAGCATCTATGGAAACCATGAAATCACCTACAAGATTAGGCACTATAAAGACTGGTGTGCTAGTCAAACACTCCTTATGAGTATTAAAATTTGTCTTGCACTAGTTTGAACAAACATACTTCCTCCCTTTCTGCTAAAGAGAAGTGATGGGATGAGCCACTCATGAGAAATCCTTCACGAAGCGATGGTAGTAACCTGCTAGTCCCATGAAACTAAAAACCTCTAAAACATTAGTGAGTACTAACCAATCCATTATAGAACAAATTTTCTCTAGATCAACCACAATATCATCACTAGAGATGATATGCCCCAAATACTTTACCTTCAATTGGAAGAATCCATGTTTACTTAATTTTCCATGTAGTTGATGGTCTCTCAAGCATTGCAACACATAACATAAATAGACTTCATGATCCTCAACACTCTTCAAATAGATCAATATGTCATCCAAGAATACAATGACACATTGATCAAGTTACATGCAAAATACTTCATTCATCAAACTCATAAACACTGATGGAGCATTGGCTAACCCAAAGGGTATGACCGTGAACTCATAATGACTATACCATGTACAAAAAGTTGTTTAATGAATGTTAGCCTCTTGGATATGAAGCTAATGGTATCCTAACTTAAGATCAATCTTTGAGAAAACTCATGCTCCCTTCATGTAATTGTAAAACTCATTAATCCTTAACAAAAGATATGGGTTCTTCACTGTCACCGTATGTAACTTTTGATGGTCAATGCATAAACACAATGAACCATATTTCTTCTTCACAAAGATGATTGTTGTACCCCATGGGGATACACTAGGATGAATATGGCCCTTTGCCAATAATTCCTCCAACTACAATCTAAGTTCACTCAACTCCTGAGTAGTCATGTGGTAAGGAGCTCATGAAAATGGCTTCACTCTTGGTACAAGGTCAATCCAAAAATCAATATCATGTTATGGTGGCATACTAGGCATCTCATCAGAAAACACATTTTCATACTCATGAAGGAGTGGGTGATCATCAAGTGTCACTATATGGCTCTTAGATTCCTCAAGATAATTGACAAAAATAAGAAACATCTAACAACCTTTTCGCACACTCCACTTCAGTTGATTAGCTAAGATCATTTGAAGTGAGACTAGTCTCTAGACTCTAAAAATTTCCAGCTACCCAACTATGTCATCAACACATTATACTAACTTATGATGGAAATCTGTATTCACCTAATAGGTGGCTAAGAAATATATGCCCAACACAATATCATACTATCCCAGAGGTAGAATACAAAGATCTACTATGGTGGAGAAGGTTCCCAAATTCAAAATACAATGTCTAACCAAAGAATCTATTGTCACCTTGGCACTTATGGCTAACTCAACCTATCACCTATTGACTTGACATACTACCACTAGCCCACATCATTTAACAAGAGATGGTGAATAAAGGAATCTAAAGCACCAAACTCAAAGAAAACTAAAGCTAAAATACCATGTAATGTACCTATAGCCTCGACTATCATACCTTGATGCTCAAATTGATGGTTATCAACTGCTATGAAGACTTAGTGATTCCTTTCTAGCATCTCCCACTATAGACTTAGATCTAGCTTCACTCTTGCTAGGTCATGTCAATAGTTTGATAGGACACCCAAAGGATTTATGACTAGGCTGGCCACAAGAATAATAGTTTCCTACAAAGATGGAACATGTTCCATGACTACCCTAAGTAGAACTAGGATAAGGTGCACTATGCCTACTAGAGTTTTATTGAATGCTTTGAGTAGGATGATCTTGTTGAGATTTCTAGCCCCAACTTTGGTCATCTCCTTTCCTTCCTAAGTTACCTAAAGGTTGTCCCACTAGGCCAATATCATTGTTAATTCCTACGACAGTACCCACCCTGGGAGGGTTTTGACTAGGCTTGTTCCTTTCCTAAGGACTAAGAATATTGTGCATCCTACCCCAAATTTCATGTACTTTGGTTTTGAGAACTAGATTTTTTATTGAACCCCCTAGTCACATTACTCTCTAGAATCCTTGCCTTCTTCGTGATAAGTGCCAGTGTCCTTGGTTGGTTAACACAGACATCCCCAATGATAGAGTCCCAAAGGCCCCTAACAAAATGTTGAGTGAGGAGTACCTCATCATGTTGATAGCTTGAATACTACCTCAACCCAAGTAAACACTTCTCATACTAATCTACTATCATGTTCCCCTACTTGAGTTTATGAAATTCATCAATATGAGCCTCTCAATATTGAGGAGAAAGAAATTTCTCCTTGAATCTCTCCTCAAAGATCTCCCAAGTGAGATCTTCCACATCAATATGAAGCTTCTTGCACTACATATCCCACTAGATGGAACCATGTTCCCTCAACTACATGATAGCACAATGGGTCTTCACATTGCTCCCATAAGGTAGAAGGGAGAAGCAACACCCCATATCTAGTAATCAGGTCTCAGCCTTGAGTCCTATCCTCTAGCCATCAAACAATGGTGGTTTGGATCTCTAAAGTTCATACATAATTTCAACCTAAGTGAAATCATCATCATCTTGACATTAACCCCTCCATCAATGCCTTCTTCCACCAGGTGGTGGATGAGAATATTCATGCTCACAATCATATTCCTCTTCCATATGCTTAGACCTATGTGAATCTTTGTGATGAGATTCCTCTTCTTGACCATTGTCATGTTGGTTTTCCTCAACACAAGGTCCCAGAAAATCTAGGATCTCTTCTAGCACTAGAATCAATGCCCCAATGGCACCCTAACATTCCTCTTCCTAGTGTTCTTCTCCATGGTTATTCCTTCAGTTACCACCTTGACCACCATATCTATGTGCATGAGGCATCACTATGGAGTCACAAAATAAGGGTCAAAAGAATGAACCACAAGGAGATATCAAGATAAGCAAACATAAGATAGCAATACACAAATAGTAAACACAAAACTTAGTGGAAGCATAACAAAAAGATCCCAATGTTGCAACATGAGATTTGATACCAAATGTAATGCCTTGCCTGAAGATCCTTGGGACAGGGATTCAATACAATACAAGATTAAAAAAATTTAAATAAGTATGGATGCACTTGACACTCAACAAACTAGGATCACAAAGATCACAATGGAAGACTTCACCACAATCCTAGCAACCAATGAATCTCCAAATGTCACTACTAAACTGACACACATAAATAGAAAAACAAAGATCAAAGACAAGAACAGAACAAAGAATCTAAGATCTATCATAACATGGAAAATTAAGTAAACCCAAAGGGTACTTAAAACACCAAAAATTAATCCCCAAAAACCAATGAAGATGCCCCCTATTTTTTGTGCAAGGAAGTGCAATACACCACACAAGAAATTTCCTTTCATGCAAGTAAATACCCCAAATGGAGCAAGGAAGTACTTGGCTCAACACCCAAAACACCTAAAAATTGGTTTGGGGTTTCAAATGAGGAAGTTCCAAAAGTGGTGCAAGAGAGTGAAATTTCACATGAGGGTCCAAAATAGAACTCCAGAAAATATAAAATTAAAAAGCTAGGAAATGAAGTTCTTGTAATGCCCTGCCTAGAGATCCTTGGAACAAGGATAAATATAAGCCAAGATAAATTTCTTTTAAACAAGTATGGATGCACATGACATACAACATACGAGGATCACAAAGATCACAATGGAAGACTAAACAAACATCCAACCACCAATAGATCTCCAAATGCCACTATTGACCAAAATGACTAACTGCAAAAGGACACAAATGATCTTGAATCTAAAAACATACCAAACTTGAAGTGAAACTCCAAGGTATTTGAAAACACCAAAAGGGGTATTGAAAATAGCTCCAAAAAAATTTTGTCTAACCGAAAAGTGTTTTTTGTCCACACAAGTAGGTTTTTCCAAAACCCAAGCAATAATTTAAATCGACATAATATGATACTTTCTAGTATTGTATGAACTTTCTAATGAAGGTGCACGATATAATCAAGTTTTGGGTGACATTTATCAAGAAGGTATGCAATACTTTACAAGTATCATATAAACTTTTTCCAAGAGGCATGCAATACAATAGAGTATAGCACAATCGAGTTTACATGGTTGTGCGATACTTTCCAATATCGCATGATTCTTCTCCTTTGGGTGTGTGATACTTTAATGTATAGCCCAATGCTAATACATGGTCACCGAAAGAAAACAATAATTACTCTAATGACCAAAACAAGGGATAAAACAAGAAATCAAACCTCCACGCTAGGGAGTACTAGATCTACAATCGAGGCAAAGACACTTGAAATAGTAACTACAAGAGAGGAATTGCATCTAACCGTCTATCATAGTAATGAAGGGAAAGAGCTGAAAGTAAAATTGCAATGTATTGAAACAAAATTACAATAACTAAACAACAAAACTAAGTACATGGTTCCTCCCAACTATAATAGTATTATGAGACCTTGTCAGTCCTTATAACCATCCCCTGTGTGTAGCATCCCAAAATACCAACTAGATCATCAGTGCTATCTTATGAGGATGTCACTACTAAAATATGCTACAACATAAGAATAAGGAAATCTAACATGCTAGAAGTAAAGCATAAGATAATCCTACAAATTAAACTCATCATCTAACATATGCTAAATATCATAATATACAAATGTGTCAATGAAGCTAACATCATCTAACATGATAACCAAGCATTCCAATGAAAGAATAAATCATAAGGAAGCACACTTCAAAACTCAAAATACCAAGTGAAACATCAAACAATGGTTGTACTAGAATGAAGAACCATCTCTACACATTAGTCATCATTAGTGGTGAAGGATAGCTATGCCTCCCAACCACATGGAACCCATAGGTCCACTCATGTCATGCTGATGGAGATAATGATCCAACCACAACCACACATAAAGAAAACATCCATGGGTAACCCTCATGCCAAATAGTATGATGACTAAAACTAAGAACATATACAACACATAAACTAAAGGTCTTGGTCAAACACTCAATGGGCTACTATGTAGGGACTGACATCGTGGAGAGTTTTTTGGCATTGATAAACCATATTAGATCATGCATTTCAACTCCTTAATAAATGTCCCCACACATACATTTTATTATCTCAAGTTTTATGACCACCCAATATTTTCTTTAGTTATCACTTGATTAAATCTTCCTTTTCCAACCCTCTACGAAATGGTCACCAGGTTGCAAGATAGAAGCCACTTCCATATACTACCCTACCTTACCCATGTTCATCAAACAATGAATTCCTATAGGCATGCATACTCCCACCCTAACCCCAAATGATCATAACATTTAGAAGTACTATAGAAGATCAGGACTCACAAGTCACCCAAAAGATGTACACGCACATAGTCATGTGTGTCACTCACCACCATCATGATAATCACAACACAAGGATTAGATGAAAAAAAAATGTAGAAAATAACTCAATCAAAATAGAATCAAGAGGGTTGATATGAAATACATCCCAATGGAACATAAAAGTGCAACACTAGATCTCTATCTAAAATAATCCACTAAGGGATCCCATGCAA
Source organism: Cupressus sempervirens (assembly GCA_028749045.1). NCBI lineage: Eukaryota > Viridiplantae > Streptophyta > Pinopsida > Cupressales > Cupressaceae > Cupressus > Cupressus sempervirens. Next base: position 494,503,985 of record CM053783.1, read on the forward strand.
ACAAACAATATCCTATAGGAAAACATGTGCTATAGAAGAAGTTGTGTAGGATGCTCTCATGGGTGAAAAATGTACTATCTTGGACAACTTTTCCACTATCACCATGATACAATCATGCCTCTATGATGACATAGGAAACCCTATGATAAAATCAATAGATATTGTATCCCATTTCCACTCTAGAATAGTGTGTGGCTACAAAAGACTCGCCAGATGTTGATGCTCTACCTTCAATTTCTAGCACTTAGGATATTGAGAAACAAAATCAGCAACATCACATCTCATTCTTGCCCAAAAGTACAGCTACTTAAGATCATCATACATCTTCTTGACACTAAGATGTGCACAATGTTCTTACAATAAACCAAGGCATAAAGATCACCCAACATGGGTACATAGATATGTCCCAAGGATCACAATAGTCCATTGTACTCAAGCATATAACCTAAAAATCTCCCCTCAAGGGTATATCTAGACTTGATCTTAAGCCTCACCTCCTGCTACCAAGTTTCACAAGGCAAAGCCTCCAAGATATGGCCTCACAAATTGACTCCCAATGACATCACTAATACCTCATGTCACCACCTACTCTAGGAATCCATGACAATATTCTCCTTCTCTTTAATGTAATGAACATCAAAATCATATTTTTACAATAACTCCAACCAACGACATTGTCATGCACTCAAGTTTGGTTGAGTAAAGATATACTACAAGCTCCTATGATAGCTATGCAACTCAAACCTATGTCCTAAAAGGAAATGTCTCTAATAAACTAGACCATGCACCATGATCACAAGTTCCAAATCATGAGTGGGGTAGCTAAGCTCATGGTCCTTGAGGTTCTTAGACTCATATGCAATTACTTGACCATCTTACATCAACACCAGACCCACACCTTCTAATGAAGCATCTATGCAAACCATGAAATCACCTGCAAGATTAGGCACTGCAAGGATTGGTGCACTAGTTAAACACTCCTTAAGAGCATCAAATGTTTCCTCACATTGATCCAACCAAACATAATTATTCCTTTTCTATTGAAGAGAAGTGTTGGGATGAGCTACATGAGAGAAATCCTTCACGAAGAAATGGTAGTAACCCACCAATCCCATGAAAGTGAAAAATTCTAAGACATTAGTGGGTACTAACCAATCCATGATAGCACAAATCTTCTCTAGATCTAGTAAAAATCCATCACCAGTGATGATGTGTCCTTCACCTCTAACTAGAAGAATCCACATTTACTCAAGTTTCCATACAATTGATGGTCTCTCAAGCACTAAAATACTTGACATAAATGGACTTCATGATCCTCCAAAATCTTTGAATAAATCAATCTATCATCCAAGAATATAATGACACACTAATTGAGGTATGTGCAAAATACTCCATTCCTCAAACAAATAAACACTTAAGGCACATTGGTTAACCCAAAGGGTACAACTGTAAACTCATAATGCCCATACTATTTACGAAAAGTTGTTCAATGAATGTTAGCTTCTTGGATATGAAGTTGATGGTATCTCAACTTTAGATCAATATTTGAGAATACATGTTCTCCCTTCATCTAGTCAAACAAGTCATCTATTATTGGCAAAGGATACTAGTTCTTCACCATCACCTTAGTCAAATGTTGGTAGTCAATGCACAAATGAAAAGATCCATCCTTCTTATTTATGAAGATTGGTGCACCCCAAAAGTATACACTAGGATGACTATGGCCCTTGGCCAATAATTCCTCCAACTATAATCTAAGCTCACTCAACTCGTAGGTAGTCATGCAATATGGAGTTCATGAAATCAGCTTTGCTCCTGGTAAAAGATCAATCCAAAAATTGATGTCTTGTTATAGTGGCATATTGGGCTCATCAAAGAACACATCCACATTCTCATGAAGGATTGGGTGATCATAAAGTGTTAGTGTCTAGCTATTAGCTTCCTCAAGATCACTAATAGAAATAAGAAATAACTAACAACCCTTCTAGACACTCTACTTCAATTGGTTAGGTAAAATCATCTAAAGTGAGACTAGCCTTGGGACTCCCAAAAGTTCCACCTACCCACCTGTGTCATCAACACATTGTACCATCTTATAATGGTAATCAATATTCTCCTAATGGGAAGCTAACCCATCCATGCCCAACATAATGTCATACAATCCTAGAGATATGATACGAAGGTCCACTATAGTGGTGAAGGTTTCCAAATTCAAAATACAACCACTAACCAAGGATCCCACAACCACTTTGGAACCTATGGCTAACTCAACCTACCACCTATCAACCAAAGAAACTACCACTAGCCCACATCGCTAAACAAGAGATGGTGAAATCAAAGAATCTAAAGCACTAGAGTCAAACAAAATTGAAGATCAAATACTATGCAATGTACATGTAGCCTTGACTATTGTACCTTGATGCTCAACTTGACAATTGTCAACTATCGCAAAGACTCGATGATTCCTCCCAACTTCTTCCACTATAGGCTCTAATATGGTTTCACTCTTACCAAGTTGTATAGATAGTTTGATAGAAAACTGAAAAGATTTATGGCTAGGCTAGCCACAAGAATAATAGTTTACCTCAGAGCTAGAACCTATTCCATGACCACCCTAAGTAGCACTCTGATAAGGTGCACTACTCCTACTATAGTTTTGTTGAGCACTCTGAGGAGTAGGATCATGTTTTCATTTATGGCTATGGTTCTAGCCCTCTCACATATTTCCTAAGAGACAAGAAGACTATCCACCCTTGGTCCAAACCCCCTTTTATCAATTACTACAAGAACTACCCTAAGAGGGGGCTGACTAGGTTTGACCCTTTCCTAAGGGCTAAGTGACCTATGCATCCTACCCTAAAGGTTGTTCACTTTGGTTCTAAGAGCTTGATCTACCATTGAACCCCCTAGCCACATTTCTCTTTATGATCCTTTACTTCTCAACGAAAAGTGCAAGTGTCCTCAGTTAATGAGAACAAACATCCCCAATGATACAGTCCCTAAGGGCCCTAACAAAATGTTGAGTGGTGAGTGCCTCATCATGCCTATAGCTTGAGTACTATCTCAACCAAGGAACTTCTTCTCATACTAATCTATTTTCATGAAGCCCTACTTAAGCTTGTGGAATTCATTAATGTGAGCCTCATGGTACTATGTCGATAGGAATTTCTCCCTCAACATCTCCTCAAAGATCTCCCAAGTGAAATCTACCACATCGATATGGAGCTATCACTCTCTATTCCCACCAAATGGAACCATGTTTCCTCAATTGTATGATCACATAACAAGCCTTCATATTACTCCCATAAGGTAGTAAGGAGAAACAATGCCCCATATCAAGTAACTAGGTCTCAGCCTTGAGTCTTGTCCCCTAGCCATCAAACTATGGTGGTTTGGACCACTAAAGTTCGTGCATCATTACAATCTAAGTGAAATCATCATTTTTATTACAACTATAACCTCTCCATTGGTTTCTTCTACCACTAGGTGGTGTATGAGAATGTTCATGTTTATGCTCCTCCCCCCTATGCTCTAATTGATGGGAATCTCCATGATGTGTTCCTTCTTCCTAATTATGATCCTGTCAGCATTCCTCAATATGAGGGCCCAACCGAGCAAGAATCTCCTCTAGCACTAGCATCAATACTCCCATGCCATTTTGATTATTATTAACCTGTTCTCCCCCACCATTTTGTTACTCCTCCTCATGGCGTTCTTCCTCTTGAACAACTCATCAGTTACCACCCTAATGACTAGACCTACATACAAGAGGCATCTCTATGGAAGCAACAAGATAAAGTAATAACATTCATCACAAAAATAAGAGATGCAAACATGAAATAAGAAGATATCACAATATCAAACATATAATAGCAATACATAATAGAAAACACATACATAGTGGAAGCATAATGCATAGATCCCAATGTTGCAACATGGGATCTAATACCATATGTAATGCCCCACAAAGAGATCCTTGGAACAAGGATAAATATAAACCAAGATAAAAATAAATAAACAAGTATAGATGCACATGACATACAACATACAAGGATCACAAATATCACAACAAAAGACTAAACAAACATCCAACCACCAATGGATCTCCAAATGCCACTACTGACCAAAATAACTAACCACAAAAGGACACAAATGATCTCAAATCTAAAAATGTACCAAATTTGAAATGCAACTCCAAGGTATTTGAGAAAACCATAAAGGGTATCCAAAACACCTCTGAAAAACTTCTTGTCAAACTAAAAAGTTCCCACCTGAGAAGGTTTTTCCAAAACCCAAGTGATACATTAAATCAGCATTGTATGATACTTTCCAATATCATACGACCTTTCTAATGAAGGTGTGTGATACAATCAAGGTTTGGGTGACACTTTACAAGTATTCTATGACTAAAGAAGGTGTGCGATACTTTACAAGTATCGTACAACATTTCTCCAAGAGGCATATAATACAACAGAGTGTTGCATGATAGATTTTACATGGGTTTGCAATACTTTCTAGTATCGCATGATTCTTCTCCTTTGGGAATTTGATACTTTCTAGTATCAAACAATTCTTCTCCTTTGGGCATGTGATACTTTAATGTATTGCCCAATGTTGATGCATGTTCACCTAGAGAAAGAAAGAATTACTCTAAGGCCCAAAAAAAGAGAAAATAGAAAATCAAACCTCCACACCAAGGGGTACCAAATTCACAGTCAATTCAAAGACACTCAAAACAATAAATATAAGATAGGAACTACATCTAACCATTTATCATAGCAGTGAAGGGAAAGAACTAAAAGCAACATCATAATATACTAAAACAACATCACAATAACTAAACAACCAAATTAAGTACATAGTGCCTCCCAACTATAATAGCATCATGAGACCTCCTTGATCTTAGCCATCCCCCACATGTAACATCCCAAACTATTGACCAGATCATCAATGTTATCTTATGAGGATGTCACTACTAAAATGTGCTACAAGATAAGAATAATGAATCCAACATGCTAGAAGTAAAGCATAAGATAATCCTACAAATCAAACTCATCATCTAACATATGCTAAATATCATAATACAAGAATGTGTCAATGAAACTAACATCATCTAACATGATAACCAAGCATCCCAATGAAATCATAAATCACAAGGAAGCATACTTTGGAACTCATAGTACCAAGTGAAAACATCCAACAACACAGAATTATTTCTATACATCAGTGCCTAGCAGTGGTGAAGGTAGCTATGCCTCCTAACCACATGGAACCCATAGGTCCACTCCTTCTATGTTGAGGGAGATAATGATCCAACCACAAGCACACAAAGAAAATGTCCATGGCTAACACTCACACCAGACAATATGATGACTAAAACCAAGAACATAAATAATGCATAAACTATAGGTCCTAGTTAGATACTCAATGGGCTACTATGTAAGGACTGACATCATGGAGAGTTGCTTAGCATTGACAAGCCCAATCTTAGATCATGCATTCAACTCCTTAATAGAGGGCCCCATGCATATCTTTTATTATCTTAAGTTTTATTACCACCCAATATTGTCTTTAGTTATCACTTGATTAAAACTTCCTCTGCTAACCCTCTAGGAAATGGTCACCAGGTTGAAAGATAGAAGCCCCCTCCATATACTACCTAAATTGACCCATGCTCATCCAATGATGAGTAACCATAGGCATGCATACTCCCAACTCAACCCCAAATGATCATAATTTCTAGAAGTACCATAGAAGATTAGGACTCGTAAGTCACCCGATAGATGTATGCACATGTACTCATATGTGTGGCTCACCACCATTACAATTATCACAAAACAAGGACTAGATGAAAACGTAATGCATAAAATCACTCAACTAAAATAGACTTAGGAGGATAGATGTGGCATGCATCCTAATGCAATATAAAAGGACAAAAATGGTCTAACTAACATCTTAAAAAATGACCCAAGTCCACAATCAATATCATGCCAATAAAACTTGAGAAAATAGGGTGGCACACAAAATGAGATAAAAACCCCAAAAACTCAAAAACTTTGAAAATAAAACCCATTTGGTCTTTACACAAAAAAGCCTCAAAAATCTAATAAAATTTGGATTTAGACATCATATACAAAAATGGCCAACATAACAGTGTGAAACCCCAAACCCTCATCCTAAAAATAGGGAGAGTGTTCATACCTAACCAACCAAGCAAAACCAACAAACAAAAATGGAGGGTAACACTAGTTCTCAACCTCCTAACAAAATACTATCAGAAACTGAATCTAAAATGAAGTAGAAATATGAAAATGGGAAAGCCATACCTGATAGACAAAAGGGCTAAAATAGAAAGTAGCTAGGCAAAATAAATAACCCGCACATGCTGCCAAAAATAATGGCAAAGCAAGGTCTCCCTGAGCTAGATCCAATGAGTCTATCCTCACAAAGATCCCACGCTCGTAGCTCTAACAAAAAATAGAAGACCAATCCTTTTGAAAAGGATTTCAGAAAAAACTCTTCAATTTCTAAATTAAAAAATTGAAAAGTGAGGGATTAAATTGCTCTTTCCATACTTATTCACTTTTTGAGTGAATAATTGATTAGGGAAAATAACTAGCGAACTTAGTTAAACCCTAAATTGACCCAAACAAAAATAGTCTATTCCTAGAAATAGAAATTCATCTATGAAAAAGCTACCAGAAATTAAACTCAATAAAAATTAAAGCCCAAAAATCCAAAATCACTGAAAAACCCATAACAATTTTCACAACAATCTAAACTACTAAATGCATAGACATGCTCACTAGTCTAATTACATAATGCAAATGAGTTTGGATTTAATAATCACTAAAAGGTTTAATTAAATAATTAAATAAAGATATGTTGACCAAACAGGGATGACATTGGTAAAATATGAATAGTTGAATCACTAACTTCATGTGCCATTGCCAATGATATAAATACTGCACACTAAAATACATGATCAAGTGCAATTACACATAATAACATAGCCGAAGCAATAAACGTGTAAAAAATTGTCTTAGGGAAAGATTCTCCCAAGATCATAGAACTTGAACACAAGCACAACTGTAGACCAAAAAGGAGTATGATCAATATATCAGAGTATGTCTTCATACATTGCTCTGTATTGTATGTACAAACACACTAGGAGTGCCTATATATAAAAGCCTCTCAAGAAGCACCTAAAATGTCTCTAGAAAGAGCTAGGAGATAAGATAAGCATGACAACTAAGCATCTTATCCATCATTCTAGATGAGAGGATAAGAATGATAAGGTGTATCTCAAGTAGAGATGTAGACACCATGTGCTTAATTAGTGTGCTAAATCTTGTGTTGTAGACACCATGTGCATAAAAGGAGTGTGAACTTCTATGTTGTGAACATGACAACTCACAAGAGTGCACATAATCCTAGGTGACTAATAAATAAATATTAAAATTATGCATTAACTTAAGTAAACTTAAGTAAGTGTAAATAGTAAATAATTATTTATACCAACGCCCCCCCTTAAGTGCAACTTAGGGGAATGCCCTTAAGCTTATGAAAAATAGGATGAAGTAAAAGATGGGTTCCAACTACTAGGCCATGTTAGGTACCCATGTACATAATGATATGCAATCTCTCATAAAATAGAGAAAGAGGGAAAACCTCATGGGAAAAGCCCTCCCCCAAAAAGAGAGATGAAAAGGGATGCATGGATGAATGGAGTAATCAAGACCCTCCCATTACAACATACATCCAGTATATACAATAGTGAAATGGGAGAAGGAAAAAAACCCCCTAAGAGGAAAAAGTCCCCCCCATAAAGGAGAAGAAAGAGACAAAGTAGTCCCACCCTAAAAGTAAGCTCCTAACTAGTGAGAAATGCTCCAATGTATAAGCTGATCCATGACCGTTGAATGATGTTTCTCCCCTTTGGAAGAAACAAATGTAAGGGTACAAAGGAGATGCATCCCCTATATGGAGAAAGAATCTTGATGATGTAAGGTGTCTCTGAAACTTATTCAACTATCCCTGCGTTGATACTAATGATGGCTCCTTCCAATACTACTGAGAAGAAGTATAGATCTAGCAAGGATGTGTGTAGAACCTATTCCAAAGGACTAACTATCTCCTAAAATGATAAAGAGACCTCCTACAACTGTTGAACATAAGGATCCACAATCACATTAGACTGTAAAGATTGATCATGTAGAGAATGAACATAAGGGTTAGAGTGAGCCCTCACAACAACTATAAAAGGATCATCCTTATCAAAGAGAAGTAGTATATCATCAAAGAAGTCTCCCAAATCTATTGTGTGTGACTCTATGAAAAAAGCTAAAATGTTTGGCAGGAAGTCATCACCTAAAAGACAAAGTGTACCCTGTTGTGCTGAAGTACATGAATCTATCACTATGGAAATAGATGAAGAATTTGCCTCAAAGAGAAGATGAATATCATCTAGGATGTCTCCAACATCTTCAATGTGAGACTCCATGAATAGGCTTGCAATGGAAAGAAGGAATTCATTGAATAAAGGTAAAGTAGGAAGACATAAAGGGTCCTATTGCACTTAATCTAAAGCATCTATGGTTGAAACAGGATCAGTAGGAGCAATAGGAGCATCTAGAGGTGTAATCTCATCTGGAGAGGATGTAGCTGCAACTAGAGGTAGAAGATATTTGGGGAAGGGAGGAATGTGTGGATCTCCATATGTCTCCCAAAGATAAATCCAAATATCATATAAATATTTTGACTTCAAGTCATCAAGTGGATCCATAACCTCCATATCCATATATAGAAAGAGGGCACGACAAATGATGGAACATGTGTCCTCATTGTATAAAAGCCCTCTTGCATATGGTAGTGCATTATGCTGACTAAGATATTTGATAGCCAATTGACTCCATTCCTAATAGTTGTCTAGTGTCAAGATAATCAAATATACCTCTTCCATGATGGACTAATCAATGTAACCCCAAAAGCTGCAAAAAAAAATTCAAAGAAACCCCCTAATGTATGATTCATGCACTTTATAAGTAGTGCATGTACAAGAGCCAATTTAGGGCCTATTTTTGAAAGTAGTATTTATGTCCATAGAACCTATAATTTGATTGCAAATCTGGAAAGTAGACAAAAATAATATGCACTTTCAAAAAAAAAGAACCTAATTGTTTGTCTAGATGAGCCCATACTAAGCATTTGATGTAGCAAAAATCAAGATTTGTGAGTTGCAAAAAAATTCAAGAACAGAGATCTCAAACCACCTACATGAATATGTAGATCATGAAATTCTCCCCAAAATAAAAAAAATTGCTCACAAAAAGGAGTCTGTATGAGGGAGATATCACTATTTGAAAATCACCTCTACTGTTATTTTTTCTGAATTGCTGCCGTTGTGCCTCCAAAAATCAAATGGCTCTAGATTTTGCCTCAGATGTCTAATTTGGATGAAAAAAAATTTGATTTGGAAGTTTTTTGACCTTATGAATTTGATGTAAATATTTGTTTTGCACCAGCAAGCACCAATCTTCACCTACAAAAAATCTCTCCTATGGCTCGATGGCCAAAAAAATTCCAAAAAATAATGCAAATCCAAAAAAAATAGCAGAGATGTAGATGAAAAAAATATAGATCTAAAAATTAAATGTAAAAATCTAAAATGATCATACCAATTCTATAAATTAGTCTTTCAAGTGCCAGTTTGCAAAAAAAATTTGCCTCACAATCGACTTTGTCCTAGGGTAGGCAACTTTAAATTCAATTTTTACCAAATCAATGTTTCAGACGCAATGGTGAGGTCAGATCTAGTTTTAGATGCTCCCAATTTCTATGATACACTAGGTTTGGGTCAAGGTGTTGAAGCAAGAATGGTCTCGAATGGTTATGTGAAGAGAATCTCCCCAAGAGCTTTGATACCATGTAAGAATTTTTCTTAGGGAAAGATTCACCCAAGATCGTAGAACTCGAACACAAGCACAACTATAGACTACTATAGACCAAAAAGGAGTATGATCAATATATCAGAGTATGTCCTCATACATTGCTCTGTATTGTATGTACAAACACACTAGGAGTGCCTATATATAAAGTCCTCTCAGGAAGCACTTAGAATGTCTCTAGAAAGGGCTAGGAGATAAGATAAGGGTGACAACTAAGCACATGTCTTATCCATGATTCTAGATGAGAGGATAAGAATGACAAGGTGTATCTCAAGTAGAGATGTTGTAGACACCATGTGATTAATTAGTGTGCTAACTCTTGTGTTGTAGACACCATGTGCATAAAAGAGGTGTGAACTTATGTGTTATCAACATGACAACTCACAAGAGTGCACATACTCCTAGGTGACTAATAAATAAATATTAAAATAGTGCATTAACCTAAGTAAACTTAAGTGTTATTTACACCAAAAAAATGCATTAAATAACTAATTTAACCATTTGTTCAATTATACTTAAATAATCCATTTACATCACTCACATTCACACAAAGCATAATGAAGAAAAAATGAAGTAAATATCCATAGCATAAAATCCATCACATAATAGAATTAGAGATATGTCCAAATACCAGATAACTAGATATCATTATAGACCTACTATCATCTTTCATCTCAAAATGGCATCAACATGCAAATATGATAAAGTAAACAACATAGTCATAAAACATCTATGGTACTAAAATCAAAGTATAACATCTGACCCTTAGGTCATCTCAAAGTACATATAATAAGAGTATCAAGTATCTCATAAATCAAATGAACAAGGTACAAAATGAAAACATGGGAGGCACTACATTCCTCCACACTTGGGAGTATTGGATCCATCAATCGAGGTACAGACACTCAAATTTTAACCTATAAGATGGAAACTACAACAACCATTTGAAATAAAGCAGTAAAAGAACGTACTAAAAGTAACATTGTGGCATACAAAAGAAACATCAAAATGACCTAAAATAGCCAAACTAAGTGTGTGGTTCCTCTCAATCATAATAGAATCATGAGACCTTGAAGGCCCTAGCCATCCCTTGTGCATAACATCCCAAACTACCAACTATATAGTTGGAGTTGTCTTATAAGGATGTCACTACTAAAGCATAATAACATCATAAGAACATGAAATCTAACATGTTAAACCAAAAGCAATAGATATTACAACTAAGTAGATAACATCATAACATCGTATGCTAAACACCATATTAAGGAAATGGATCAATACTAACATCATCTAAACATGATATACAAGCATTCCAATAGAAGCATAAATTACAAGAAAAAATACTCTAAAACTTGAAGTACCAAGTGAAAACATCCAAAAATGGTCACACTAGAATAATAGACCATCTCTGTACACTAGTCCCCAATAGTAGCAAAGGTAGCTACACCACCCAACCATGTAAAACTTGTAGGTCCACTCTTGTTGTACTGATGGAGATAATGATCCAACCACAAACACACATAAATCAAATGTCCATGGCTAATACTCACCCTAGACAATGATGATCATTGAAACCAAGATTAGAGACAATGTATAAATTAAAGGTCTTGGTCAAACACTCAATGGGCTACTATGTAGGGACAAACATCATGGAGAGTCACATGGTATCAAATAGTTCACACTTCCCAATGGAAGGAGAAAATCCTAAACATTTATATTATTATAATTTTATTACCAACCCAATATTTTATTTAGTTATCACTTGATTAAAGCTTCTACATGAAAATTCACTAGGCATAGACACCAGGCTATGGAAATAGAAGCCCCCCTCCATATGCTACCCTACCCTACCCATGCTCATCCAATGATGAGTGCCTGTAGGCATGCATATTCCCAACCCAAACCCAAATGATCATAACTTCTAGCAAGTCCATGGAAGATTGGGCCTCACAAGTCACCTAAAAAATGTACATGTGCGTACTCTTGTGTGTTGCACCACCATCACAAATATCATTACACAAGGACTAGATGAGAACACAAGCAAAATACATTCAATTGAAAATAGACTCAGGAGGACAGATGTAGTATGCATCCCAATGCAACATAAAAGTGTAACAATTGTCTAACTAACATCCAAATAGATGATCTAGGTCGATGACCAACGTTATGCCAAGAAAACCAAAGAAAATAGGGTAGCATGAAAAATGAGGTAAAAAACCCAAAAATTGGAAAACTTTAAAATTAAAATCCATTTGGTCTTTGGGCATAAAAGCCTAAAAAATCTAATAAAACTTGGGTTCAGACACCATATGTGCAAAATAGTGTGAAACCCCAAACTCTCATCCTAAAAATTAGGAAAATATTCATACCTGACCAACCAGGCAAAACCAGCAAATAGAAATGGAGGGGAACACTAGTTCTTAGCCTCTAAATAATCAACTACTAGAAATAAATAAATAAACTAGGCTAAAATAAGAAAATGGGAGAGCATTACCTGACAGCCAAAAGGGTTAAAACAAAAAACAACTAGGTAAAATAAATAACCCATAGATATAGCTGAAAATATTGGCAAAACAAGGTATCCCCAAGGTGGATCCAATGAGTACATCCTTGCAAAGATCCCACACCCATAGCTCTTACAATGAATAGAAAATGAATCCTTCAAAAAAGGATTTTAGAAAAAGCTCTTAATTTTCTAAATTGCAAGAGTGAGAGGTGAGGAATTAAATTCCTCTTTCAATACTTATTCACTTTTTGAGTGAATAATCAATTAGGAAAAATAGTCAGTTAGACTAGCTAAACTTTGAATTGACCCAAATGAAAATAGACTAGTTCTAGTAATAGGAATTTATCTATGGAAAAGCTTCCAAAAATTAAATTCAATAAAATTTAAAGCCCAAAAACCCAAAATCACAAAAATTTCCTTAACAACTTTTGTGATAATGTGAACCTCTAAATGCATAGACATGCTCACTAGTCTAATCACATAATGCAAATGAGTTAAGATTTAATAATTACTAAAAGGTTTAATTTAAACAATTAATTAATAATATGTCAAACATACAGGAACAACATTGGCAAAATATGAATAGTTGAATCACAAACTTCATATGCCACTACTAGGGTTATAAATCTTGAATACTAAAATACATGATCAAGGGAAATTGCATATAATAACATAGTTGAAGCAATAAATGTATTAAATACCTTATTTAACCATTTACTTAGTTATATTTAAATAATCCATTTACATCACTCATGTTTGCACAAAACATAATGAAACAAGGATGAAGTAAATCACCATAGCATAAATCCATATATAATAAAATCAAAGATATGTCCAAAATAATAGATAACTAGATATCATCATAGACCTACTGTCATCTCAAAATGACATCAACATGCAAATATGATAAATTGAATAACATAGAAATATAGCATCTATGATACTGAAATCAAAGTATAACATTTGACCCTTAGGTCATCTCAAAAGTAACATAGCAAGAGTATCAAGTATCTCACAAATCAAAATATAACAAGGTTTAGACTACAAACATGAGAGACACTACAAGAATTGATTAAAATGAGGGATTCTATTATAATCAATCCTATTAGGTATTCTACATTTGTTTCAAATTCGGTCCCCATTAGAAACAAGAATGGGGATATAAGAATATGTGTTGATTTCAAAAATCTAAATATATCATCATTGAAAGATAATTATGTTTTTCCAAATATGGAGGTTTTATTGTAAAAGGTTACATGTAATTAACTTTTGTCTATGATGGATGGTTTTTCTAGTTACAAACAAGTGAAATTCAAGGAAATAGAACATTACAAAACAACATTTACCACTATATGGGAAACATATGTGTATGCTAGGATGTTGTTTGGATTGACAAATGTTGGAGAAACTTTTTAAAGAGAAATAGATATTGTAGTTGAAGTACTTGTTGATTACATCTTGGTAGTCTATCAAGCTGATCTTACTTCGTATTCAAATAAAGAATAAGATCATTCTAATCATTTCGAAAAGATCTTTAAGAGAACCCTTAGAATATGGGATATCTCTTAATCCAAAAAAATGTCAATTTGGAGTCAAATAAGGAAAATTATTGGGATTTATTGTATCCAAAGAAGGCATGAGGATAGATCTTGATAGAGTAGCAGTTATTGATAATATAAAGGTTACTAAAATTGTTAAAGGAATTCAATCATTTTTTAGGAAGATTAATTTTGTAAGGATATTTGTGTGCAATTTTGTAGAAATTGTTAAACCTATGTCCAAGATGTTGAAGAAAGGAGAAAATTTGGTTTGGGATGATGGTTCTTTACAAGCTTTTGCAATTATAAAGAAATACATAAAGGAAGCCCTAGTTCTCAAGGCACTAGACTTCATGAAACATTCTCAAATATTCTCCTTTGCATCATATCATACAATTATTGCAATCATGCTCCAGAAACATGAAGGACATGAACAACCAATTACCTATTTTAGCATAAGTTTGCAAAGTTAAGAGTTACATTATGATATCAATGAAAATAAATCTTATGTTCTAATAAAAGTAGTTAAAGCTTTCAAGTCATATTTGGTAGGTACAAATGTAATAGCATATATCCTCAACATTGTAGTCAAGGAAACTTTTAGAAAACCAAAGGCTACAGGAAGAAGGTTTTGATGGATTAATCAAATCCAAGAATTCAATATCAACATTCAAATAACAAATTAGTAAGAGTTCAAGGATTAGCCAAACATATGGTTGATTCTAACTTGGAAGAAACATAGATGAATCAAGTGAAATTAAAGTACTATGTAGAAAGCATTGAAAATTACCCTTGGTACACCATTATTGTATATTATTTAAGGCATATGAATTATCCTAGGGATTTGAATGAGAATTTAAAAATAACTCTAAAGTTGTAGGAATCAAAATGCATTCTCATCTAAGGAGATCTTTATTGGAAAATAGAGATGGTATATTACACTTCTACCTAGATATTTACCAAGCAACTTCAATCTTAAAAGGGTTGCATAAAGGGGTCTGTGGAGGACATTTTTCTACCAAGACAAATGCTCGCAAGATTCTACAAGTATGGTATTAATAGCCATATCTTTTCAAGGACTTCTCTAATCATGTTAGAAAATGTGAGGCATGCCAAAAAAATCAAGAAAATTGAAATATAATGGAGTTTCTCCTCTCAAAACCTTGCATGTGTAAGTACCATTCTAGATGTGGAGAATTGATTTAATAGGGGAGATTAGTAATAATTCAAGAAATGAGTATAGTTAAATCCTAGTTGCTATAGATCATTTCACTAAATGGGTAGAAGTTGTACCAATGAGACACTCCACTAGTAAGGTTGTTACAAAAAAATTTAGTGGACAACATATTGACAAGATTTGGAGTTCCTTAAAAAATTATTGTTGATAATTCCATGTGTTTTGGATCATAGGATTTTTTAAAATTCTCCAAAAAATATGATATAATGATCTCCTATTCTTCTCCTTATTATCCTCAAGGAAATAGAAAGGTTTACTGCAACAATAAGAGCATACTTTAAATTATCAAAAGGATGATGGATAATAACAAAATATCTTGGGATTAAATGTTGCATCTTGCATTGGGCTGAGATGATTACAAGAAATAAAGAAACTAGATTCTCACCATTTGAACTTTTCTATGTAAAAGAAGCCAAAATACCTAAAAATAACATATTACTAGTTTATAGGTTCATGAAGAAAGAGAAATTAGAACACATTGACTTTATGGATTAGAGGATTAATCAATTGGTAGAATTAGATAAGAACTAGAAAATAACATTGAAAAGAAAAAAGAGGATCAAATATCTTCATGACAAAAAATCAATGGAAAGGACATTCAATGTTGATGATTGGGTACTGAAGTAGAATGTAAAAGATAAAGATAAAGGAAAGCAAGGAAAATTTGGTGCTTTGTGGCTAGATCCTTTTATCATACCAAAGAAAGTAGGAAAAAACTCATTTTTTTTGCAAGATACTGGGAAGATATAGGAATTCCCTTTTTATGGCCAATACCTTAAACCCTTTTTTCTTTTAATATGGCATTTAATTACTTGTATATTATTACAATAGGATTTTTTTTTAAATCTTGTTTTTGTCCTAGAGATAATTAGATTCTCATCATATTCTGAAGTAATATACATCCTCAGAAAGAGCCACTAATGGTACTCCAAAAATATTTCTTGAAGATTGAGTTGTTTTGCATTTTTGGAGTCTAAGAAGGTTTGCAAAATGATGATTTTTTGGCAATACATCATTAGCTTGATGCCCAAGTTTTGAAAGATTGGAATATTAAAACAAGAAATATGAAAAGGGTTCTAATACTGTGATTTCATAGCAACCAAGATCATTGGATTCTGATTTCTTGACTTCACCACAAGAAAAGTCATATCCTCCTAATTTCACAATTGATGAATTCATGTCAATCTAATTTTGTGATTTCTCGAGCAATGAAGTAGTGTTACCTTGATTTCATGATTTTTCAAATAGGATATCATTTCCAAGTCATTATGAAAATCAATCAAATAAGGGGGGAAGCGTACAAATGGATAAATGCATTTGTTGGGCTTAAATTCACACAAAATCATATTTGACAAAAACATTATGATGTTGCATGCAAAATAATCAAGAAAATATGTTCAAAATTAATGCATTAAATTATGCCCATTGTTAGATGGACACTATAAGGATGGCATTTATGAACATTCTTGTGAAGCCAAGCCTATGTTTTGTCTATAGGTTTTAGAAACACAAAATGATGGGATTGCAAGTAAAAGCCTATAATGTATCTAGGAATTTTTTAGGCTTGTTGTGCAATTAAACTTGACTTTAGCATAGGAGGACCAATTGAATATTATTAACAGTATGTAAGTTGGGAGAATGTACCAAGTTGTGGTGCCATAAAGATGACACCCTTTTTTTTCAAAATTTCTAATAGTGTGCACATGTTATGGCATGGGCTTAGGTTTGTGGAGCCTAGGCCATAGTGCATGTGCATTATAGTTCGTACACACAATGGATTTTTCCTTAATGTGTGTGTGCTATATTGCATACGTTCTATTGGAAATCACATAAAACAACCCCTATTCTCTCTCCCTCCCTCTCTTTATCCTTACCCATCCTCTCTCTATTTCTTTGCATCCTCTCTCTCTCTCTCTCTCTCTCTCGCTATTCATCTCTCTCTTCTCTCTTTATCCATCTCCATCCCTTACTCTCTCTTGCTCTCTTAATCTACCTTAATCCTTCTCTCTCTACATCCTATCCCATGATCTTTCCTCATTCAATGCTCTCTCTAGCCTTCTCTCTCCATCCTCTCTCACTCTACATCATATCTCCTACTCTCTCCCCATCCTCTACTCTCTCACTCTCTACCCTCTCTCCCTCTCTCCTTCCTACTCTCCCTACCCATCCTCTCTATTGAAATACAAGGCTTACAAAGTGTGTGTGCACTATAGCATGCACTAATTAAGCCTTGAATTTAAAAATGGTTTAAATAGTGTATATATTGCACTATAGTGCATACATGCTATTGCATGCACGTGCTATATAAAGCATTAGATACCACCAAGCCTAAGGTTTGAATTTACCTTGGAAATCCAACCCAAAAGTAAATTTTTAATCATATGTTTCCCACCTATATTTAGGTCCAACTATGGAACCATAGCATGAACATGATCATCCATAGCAAGATTGGTGTACATAGATGACACTTAAAAGTAAAAATTATGTTAAGATTTAATAGCATGAGGCACCTTTCTATACATGCCATAAATACATCTAAAAATATGGCCCACCAAGACTATGGTATCCTTTGATTTTCATAAATCCATTAGAATGTCAAATTGCAAGAGATTTTTTCATAAAGGCTTTTAGCATGGGCTGAAAGTCTGGTGGAAAGAAAATTGTTTTTTTCTTGTTGAATAAATATGACCTTCCTCAACTCCTAAGGTCCTTTTAATAATCAAATTATATGCATTATTTTTAGGTTTGGGTGTTTAATCTACTTTGGAAGGGTTAGGGACTAAAGGTTGTAATGTAATATAGGTAAGTGGGTTCTTGATGCTACAAATAATCTCTAGCAACTTCATCTCATTACAAATGGTGTCAAGGAAATTTAATAGATTTGTATCATGTAACCTGTGATCTAAGCATCGATAAAATCACCAATGACAAGTATATTATTGGCTTTCATGAAATCTGATCTAGGCATAGATAAACATAGGAAAAACAATTGTTAATGATTTCACTTTGGATCAATTGGACCAGGGATATTAACATGGATGTTTTGGCAACAATTGTGTTACTTTTATTGGAATATCTCAACTTTGTATTCTTTAGGATTTACAACTATTAGCACATGTGGGAAACAAATATGTTTGCATTCTAATTTCTCTTATTTTCTACTATTAATGTATTGTGGGGTAATTTAACCATGTTGAAGAGTTTCTACGAGCCATTGCTAGAAAGGGAATGTATGCATAGAGAAGTGGGCATTGACATCAACCTAAAAGATCTCTTTGAGTGTAATTGTTAAAGAAAGAACAATTCTCCATAATCTTGTCACCCCCTCTCTTAGTAGCACATATCCACAACCATTCTTGCTACTTTTTCCTTGTTAAATTAGCCAACACCATAAATGATCAAACTTCTAGCCAATATCAGGTAAGGAGGAGTAGATTCATAGCCAAGATAATAATATAGTGGAAAATAAAATGGATGTGGTAGAAAATAGTGGCAAGGACCTTTGTCATGAGATAGATAGCTTGCGTTCTTGAAAGCAAGACATGACCTCAAATTAGGGGAATAGTTAATTGTCATTAAAATAGTTTGGTTGTGTAAAGAAATGAGACTAGGGGAAAAAATGTTGGGATTTAATCCCATAAATGTAATATTATCCTATAGGCATTGGGTTTCATACATATTAGTCACCATGGGAACTATGATAAAAGGTGTAAGAATTCCATTCACAACTCCTTTTTAACTCTAGTCAAGATCGATTAGCAGTTCTTATTTCTATAGATGATGTCTACTTTGCCAAGAGATTGATAGCTTTCTTAGGTTTGAAGTTTACGTATTGTGGGTTAAAATTGTTAAACATAAGTTTCATGTTCTTTATTCTATCTCATAAGGATAAATATTAACCAAATTAAAGATCTTATGTTTTTCTCCACATTAACTCTCAAGATTTGACGAGCTTTGGCCTACTTTAACAACTGCCATGTAGCTTGAGCTTTACCTTGGTTGTTGAAGTTTATACAAGCCTCATTTAAAGAGACAAATTTCCCATGGTATCATGACACAATAGTCTAGTTCTGATTGGATCCATATATCTCCAAGAGAAGACCAAGGATGGTCTAGGTAGACCTATTTTACTTTGTGAACTCTTTAGCAATTCTTTCATTTGGGAAATCACTGGTAACATTATTTTAGAGATTTGCTCAATTTTTTATTTCTTTCTTGAAAAACTTTTGTTTCTTAGCTTTCAATTTTTAAATAAGTTATGATTTAGTAAATCTGATTTTTAAGAGGTATGCATCTATGTTGTCTATTTCTTAGTTGTATGGATTGTGATGTTGGCACATACCTGCTAATGTATTTAACTATAAATCAAAACACAATTTTAATTCCTTCAATTACACAATGGAGTTTCTACCCCATTTTGATTTTTTTTTTATCTTGAGTGATTGTTGTAGCCACTACTAAGTGAATGGATGGAGGCATCTATGATGGGGAAGGATAGGGTGATGTCAAAATTGCATCTAAGAATGAAAACTCTCATGGCTACCTCTACCATTTTACCTTCACAAAGAAGGTTACAACTACTTTCTATGAAAGCCCTTCCTTAGTGGTAAAGAACCAAAAGATGAAGAAGAAGAGCATTTCACATCTAGGTAGCACCAAAAAAAACATTCCAAGGGTATCAATTATAGTAATAATAGTAGAAAGAGGCCTTTGGGGAAGATGTAATATAGGAGCTACATCTCAATGATTGATGTGACCAATGCTTGAGTCCTCAATAAGATTGCTTTTTTTGGCAAACTCACTATGATTCCTTCAGGTCTCCATAGGCTTCAAACTCAAGTTAAAGGTTAATTTTCACTCATAGGTTATGAATTACCACCTTATATTCTCTTTTAATTTTAATTATTATTTTAATGTGATTTAATCATCTTGGACTATGGAATGTGATTTATTGGCATTTTGGACAAATTTACTTGTTGATTGTCTGATCAGAAAATTTTAGATTAGTTAACATTTGGTGAATATTAATCTAGGAGAAGTTAAATAAATATGACTTGAATTATGCACAAAGGTGTTTCTTGGCTTAATTTTATTATTTAAAAACGTTTCTAGCATTTGGTTATCAAATGAATTTAATGATTATAGCTATTTCCATGGTAATTTGATTTAAATCAAAGTTGAACTAATCAATCTATTTTCATGGGTAATTTGATTTAAACCTTATAGGAAGAGTTCTGTCACTTTACCTTAGCAATGAATAACTAAATTTCTAGTGTATAAATCATCTATATCTCACATTTTTACTATAACATGCTCATGTTGTGCAACCTATATGTCTTTCTCACTGCAAGCTAAATGATAATTGTAATAATTGAAGCAGATATCATTGTTGTTGGTAGTTTGTTTCAATGTGTTATATCATCAAAAACACTATAGGTATTCTCTTTTTATCTAATATTTTACATAATTAGAATTGATAAATCTAATTTATATCTTTTGTCACATTTGCAAAATTTCTACAAATACTTTTTGTGCTTATTACATTACCAAAATTGCTATAGCTAACATCTATTTAGAAATTTTTCACAATGGCAAAAAGTTTTTATGGGTTTTTGAGATAAAATTATTTTACAAAAGTACAATGCTAAATCCTAAACAATATCCAAACCCTTGAACCTATATTCTTAGGTAGGAAGAAACTAGAAAAATATGTTTTAAAATCAAAATTATTGTAAATTACCCTTAAATCCCAAAGTTGTGTTTTTGCATATATTAATGACGAGAAATGATAACATTTCTTGTCTCCATGAACAACGCTCTCTGACAATAGTTCACATCTTCATCGGATGTTGTGTATGCTTTCATGCCTTCTTTTCTTACACACTTGTGACTTGGCTCTGGATATTCTTTGCATGATAAGTGAAATTTTTCTTTTGTTTGTTGGGAGATATCTACTTTGGATAAAAGTGACAATATCATCTTTTATTAAATTTTGTGTTCCCCTCTAAGTGGAAGAAGGATGAAGAGGTGTGTGTCTAACAAAAGGTAAAATGATGGTACTTTTTAGGTCTTTTTATTGTTGGTATTATTGGATCCAAAAGAAGTTTATCCATTGTTTAGACTATTGGAACTTCTTCTATTATTTTTTTGGTTTATGGTTGTATAATATATAAAAATTTCCATCTAACTTCCTTTCAAACATACTTGCAGTATATCCTAGAGCATACCTCTCTTTCTCATTATATACTTATTGTCAAGTTTTAGACAAGTTTTTCTTTCTTTTTTAAGAAAATCAATGGATTTTTTTTATAAGTTCTATCTAGTTATATCTAATAGGTTTTTCACTTAATTTCATAAGATGGAAATCTCACAAGATGACAAGATTTAGCTCTAATAATTCTAAATTTTTAATATCATTATGATTTTCATGAAGTGTTTAGCACAAAATCATTGATCATATTGTTTTATTGGGGTTGAATGCATATCCTTTGTAGATTCTAGAATGAACATGCCATTACATCACTAAAAATATAATTTTTTTAGCATGAGACAAATGTTGGGTCTACTTGAAACCTTAAACTTGTTTAGACCAATTAAACATGCAATTAATAATAGACCAAAATTATGGTGCCCATAATTTACAAAAATGTTGAGAATATGAAATGTTCTACTAGAATAAAAATATTCTTTCAAAACACTTCCAAATTATAAGCACAAGTCTGGATTAGGAATAATGTTCCACAACAATCAATGCCCTAGCTTTGGCACTAATATTAAAGGGTTGTGCACGATTATTATAAATTTAGATTATTGCTAAGATAATGGTATAAAATATATGCCTATGATGTAATTTACCTACATAAACTAGCAATCAGAAGGAAACTGGTATTGTGCCGTCTGATGGCAATAATTTCTATATTCTAATTTGCACGTATTTTTTATGCTTTTTGGTTGCATCATATGGAACAATTTCCACCATATGTAACATAATATCAAATATCCTTTCAAAGATACTTGCAATATCTTCTAAATCATTCTTCTCTTTCTTAATATTTAATTCTCCTCAAATTTTAGAGGAGATTTTCTTTATATATGTTAGTTTTGTCACTCGTTCTCCTAAGAAGGAAATCTCATTGTTGCCAAGATATAGCTTTGATACCATTGGGAAATCTTGAATTATGATATTTTGATTTACTCAAAGTGTTTAGCATAAAATCATTAACCATATAGTTCTATTGAGGTTGAATGCATGTCTTGAGTTGCTAGATTTCTTGAATTAATCTTCCATCAAGTCACTTAAAATCTATTTTCATGACACAATTGTCGGGTCTTAAACTTTTTAAACCCATTAAACATGCAATGAACAATAGGATAAAAATATGGCACCCATAATTTACAGTATGATAGAAAATATGACATTCTACATAAATAAAAATATTCTCTGAAACACTTCCAAGTTGGAAGCTAAAGACTAGATTAGGAATGAGGTTGCCTAGCTGATCAATTCCCTGGCTTTGACACTGATATTAAAGGGGTTGTGCATGGTTTTTGTAGATTTAGATTGTTTCTAAGATAATGGGTACAAAATCTATGTCTATAATGTAATGTACCTATAGAAACTAGCAATCAGGAGGAACCAATTGTCATGTTCTAATGGCAATGAGTTATATGTTGGATGGTATCTGAAGGTATGGAATAATTATGCTTATATGCAAATTGCAGTCACAAACTTGATATATTTATGTTGTAAAATGAATGTAGAATCACTTCATTAGTCAACAATACTATTTCAACACAA
Organism: Cupressus sempervirens; assembly: GCA_028749045.1. Taxonomy (NCBI): domain Eukaryota; kingdom Viridiplantae; phylum Streptophyta; class Pinopsida; order Cupressales; family Cupressaceae; genus Cupressus; species Cupressus sempervirens. The sequence goes on from CM053783.1 coordinate 494,527,011, forward strand.
GTGTATTCTCAATATTAATATGAGATTGCAATGATTTAGCCTAATAGTGACTGTTGTTTGAATTACCCAAGTAGTTATGCATTATTATTTTTTCATCAAGTTAATTAATTTGAAGTTTGATGCTCCAATAAGAGGTAAAAATAAAAACATATAATTGCTTCCAATTTTCCTCTTCCTTGCATTGCCTTTTCTTAAAGAGAGTTTGTTTATAAAAGGCATGACTTTTCTAATGACCCTTGGTTGATACTAAGTGGAACTATTTAAATAATAAACTTAGATTTATTTGATATTTAAAATTTATTTGAGGCCCTTTTGATATTATTTTTTCTCCTTTTTTCTTGGTCCAAAATTCCTAAGACTCGCGAGAAATGTATGATTAGTGTCTTCTGATTTCATCTTAGCTTAATTTTGAATAATGGAACATTACAACTACTCTTCAACTACACTATTTTTCTAGAACTTCTACTTTTTGTGTCAAGTCTTCAAACTTCTAGATAATATCTATTGATATTTACAACTCTTTTTAAACTATAATTGATCTCAAGTTTTTTCAAAAAATTTCAAAAACATTGCTTTCTCAAAGATATTTAGATATCAATAGGCTTATGCTATCCACCTTTTATTCCAATGACAATCTCCCATTTTTTAAAGAATATGGCACAACTTGGCAATACAATATTGTTGGGAGAGAAAACAAGTTGCCAAGCTATTTTCTTTGGATTAGTAGAGCCAAGCTTACAATCATTATGAAATCTGATCTAAAACTTTGACTTCTTTTGAAAGATGCATTAAATTCCAATTCACCTAGTAGAGAGAAAGTAAGCAAAGAAAAATTGGCAATAATAACTATAATTAACACACAACAATTTATGGAGAAACTTAAAATAGAGAACATCCACTTTTGCCAGAAATTTAGACCATATATATCACAATTGCTTTCTCTCAATAAAAATTAAGAATAGGATAATGTTTATCTCAGTTAGAAAAGAAAATAGACTTACTCTTATTACAAACATTGAGCCTAAACTTTAACCTAGAGGAGATGATCATTCTTTAAAGGGTGCTAACTCAATAGAAGAGCACCTACTTTACAAACAGATGGATGGTGGTTCAATTCCATCATGTCTAATTATGACCAAATACACTATTAAAAATACTGCTAAATATTTGATCAAATATAGTACTAGATATGTTACTAAATATACCACTAAACTTGTGACTTAATATACTAAATATGTGACCAAATATATGATTAAATATGCTACTAAATATACTGCCAAATATGTGATTAAAAATATACTACTAAATATGTAACTAGCAACATGATTAAATATACTACTAAATTAGTTACTTAATATACTACTAAATATACCACTAAATAAATGATCAAAATCAGTGATCAAATAAATAACTAAAACTTTTTAGTAGTGTTATAAATGACTAGATATTAACTACTATTAGTCATGTGACTAAGTTTAGTCACATATATATAAATTTTAGTGGTTTTTTTAGTCAAATATTGCTATTTCTGTACTAGTGTTTGGAGGCTCTAAACTAGTCTAACACGTGTTTTGTAGAAAGCATACAAAAGATGCTTAATTTTTCTTTTGTGCTCTCTTTCAAGTTTTCTTTTGGTTGAGCATCAATAAAATCAAGTTACATGATATTATAGATCTCTATGTTAGATATATATAACCATATAATTTATTTTGAATTCATACTATTTCAAACCTTTCAACTATAATTTCTTTTGAATGTATCTCAATTTTCTCTCAAAAACTAACATGTGCTAATTGGGGTGTAGATTTTAGCTCTTTCATCAAATTTTGCAACAAGTTAGTTTTTTAAGAACTAGACTCCAATCTACACACTTTGAAAAAAAGAAGTTTTGATCTTGGATTAGTTTTCAATAATTTCTAGGGGGAGCACATAGATATTTCATGTTTTTTGGATGTGTCCACTTACAAAATTCATTAAAAAAATACATATAAAATTACCTTAAAAATCTAGAATAAACTACATGGTGTTAGGTAACGTTTGACCATAGCAATTAAAGAATTCAAAAAGAAAAAGTTTTTAAAAAAAAAATTTTGGGGGGGGGGGGAGGGGGAGGGGTACAACACCGTGTTATATTTTTTCTATAAAAATATAGTACCACTTTCTGTGACCCCCTTTTTTGAGGGCCTAAAACTAAACCATTTTGAAAAAAAATTAGTAGTTTAGAAACTTGATTCAAAGGACTACTACTTTTTTTTCATCATATCTTAAAATTTGGAGCGTAACTATCTTCAAATTCTTGTCAAAGTTCAGAAATTACTAATTTCAAAAAGAAAAACAAATGGCCACTTATACCTCCCTTTTGGAACCACAACTTTGTGCACTTACCCTAGTGCTTCTTGGGAACTGCAAATAAGTTACACAAGCTAGGTCAGTAATTGTCACAAGTTAGAGCTCGAAGAGGACAAGGTCAAGGTTTGAGAGATTATTGTAGGGTTTTAGGATCCTCAAGGGCATCAACATTTTGATGAAATTATAGATATAATACGAGAATTATAATTCTCGTAGATTCTCTTATGTTTTTGTTTTTGTGAATTTTGGTGAATGGTTGTAATTAGTTATTAGTTAGTTTCTTAAATGGTTTGGGGCTTCTTGCACCCTTTTTTTCTATAAAAAAGGGTACCAAGACCTTAGGATAGCTATAGCAATAGATAGAAAAAAGATACAAATAAAAAGTGAACAAAGTATATGTATGCACTATTGTAACTAGTCACAACCCAAATGAACTCTTGAATCTTCATTTTGAATTAATAAAGATATTATATCTTTGTTCCATTAAAGTCTAGGAATTGATCATCAATATTGGTATTAGTGAATTTTCCTCTTAGATTAACATTGTTGTTAATAGCTTGAAATTGGTGCAAACCCTTGAATAAGAAAAACTCATATGCTTATGTACATTTAATTTTATTGGTCGTCATTATTTGAAGTTAAATTTATTTAACTAGGGTTTCTAGACTCCAAGTTCTTTGTCTAATGATTAATGGTAGTGCACCCATCTCCAAGAAGTTTGATATTGATAGTTGATATTGAAATTGACTTTATTCTCACAATAGAAAAGGATTGGTCTTCTTCTTATTTCTGAAGATAAGTATAGTTTTGTGGAAGGTGATATTCTTTATCATATTCATCTATGTACATTATACCATATACTTTATTTCCTTACACTTCATACTTAAGAATTTTTGAACACACCCAAACCATTCAAATATCCGATTTCACCTTAAGAAGATACTTTCCAACTCAAGATCATTAGTCTTAAAATCTAGAAAAAAAATCCTCAATCTCTTTCAAGGGTTGAGATAAAGTTACATCCACCTAGGTCCACAGAGCTTGAAGTGTGGAGATTGATCAATTAAGTTTCAATTTTTGACTTTGACCAAGATTATGTTGTGATTCCTAGCATCGAGTGGTAAAGATTTATAGGAATTCAACCAACAATATCCTCTTTGGATTTATTAGCTACCACATTTACCTTGTTCTTCCCTTCTTTCATGTCTCTTTCATTATTCTTTCAAAACCAACAATCTTTCTTCTTATGCCTTGGTTTCCCATAGTACAAATAACCTCTTGGTCCCTCTATATTGAGACCTCTTTCTGTTTGATTTTCTTCTTGATTTCCCATGATTTTCAAAATTGTTTCCTCTTTCATTTTTTTGTCTCTGCTTTTTATATTCAAAGATAATTCTTGATGTAGATGCACCTGAGCTTTTCCTATGAATTTCCTCACTTAGAATGACACCAACCACATCATCAAATTTGAGGGTATTAAAACTAGAAATATAATTACTCACAACTATTACCAAACCATTTTAAATTTCAGGAAAAGATCATAGAATTAAGAGAGCCCTAATTTTTTCATTGAAATTGACATTTATAGAAGACAATTGACTAGTAACCTTATTAAATTCATTGAAATGATCAACAATAGATCCACCTTCTACCATTTTCATGTTGCTTCATAAGAAATACCTTATTTGAAGCAGAAGGCTTTTCATACAACTTTGTTAGGGTTTGCATCAAAGCTTCCACCATCTTTTCTTTCATAATTTAAAATCTCATTGATCTTCCAAGTGACTTTTTATTCTAGGAAAAGATCATAGAATTAAGATAGCCCTAATTTCTTCGTTGAAATTGACATTTATATAAGACAATTGACTACTAACCTTATTAAAATCATTTAAATGATCAACAATAGATCCACCTTCTACCATCTTCATATTAAATAAATGCTTCATAAGAAATACCTTGCTTGAAGCAGAAGGCTTTTCATACAACTTTGCTAGGGTTTGCATCAACTCTTCCACTATCTTTTCTTTCATAATTTAAAATCCCACTAATTACACTAGGCATAAATGAATACTTCCAAGTGACTTTCTGTCTAGAATATCCTAGTCTTGATCTATCATATTTGTCTCTTTCTTGGCCTTTCCTTGTGATGACTACCATAAATCCTTCTGATAAAGATAGTCCTCCATTTGCATTTTCCATAACTAAAAGTTCTTCCCATTAAACTTCTTAATGTTCATCTTACCCTCATCTTCCATCCACTCATCCATGAGACTCTCACTCAATCATGAGAATTTCCTACTAAGGATAACTTAAACAACCTCACTCTAATACCACTTGTTAGGATTAATGAGACAAAAATAATAACTACATGCAAATATAACCAATATTAGAAAATAGTAAAGAATATAGAAGAGTATACAAGACACATATTTAATGTGGTTCACCCAATCCTTAGGCTCATCCATGAATATTGAGTCTACTATTCTTATTGTCTAGTGGTTTCAACTTGATTACTATTTGCAATCCCTTACAATTCAATACTGCCACAAGAAGCTACTAAATCATCACACATTACAAAATCCCTAATTGTAAGCCATTTTATACAAGTTTTTTGCCACTTACAAAATTAGGGCTAGACGAAAATTAATTGCTAATGCTTTTACAATAATAAAGTCATTAGAGATTTTGGGGGCATTATCCCTAAAAATCCCCATGGGGGTGTTGCCCCTTGACCCCACCCTATATCATGATAGGGAACACACCTAGGGATCTACCTCAAGACTCTGCAAGCGGTACTACTCCTAAACCCTTATAGAAAAATCTGAGACAAAACTATGCCGAATGAAGTAGGGAAAAATTAACCTTTAAGTTTGATTAAGCTCAACATAACAACACTTAGTTATGTGTTTCACATTATAAAAACCCTAATTTCCCATATCACATGTCTCATCCTTGAGCCACCATGAATTAGCGAAATCATTCCATGTGTTGGTCAAATAATAAATCCAGGTCCAAAGTATGATAATTTTTGGGGGCCTATCAAGAAGTACATGCACCAGAATATCATAATGTCATATATTTGATCAAAAATTATAATCATAAATAAAACTCTCTCTTAAATTTTGCAATCATATTTTAGGATATTTGAATAATTATGTATGCATTTTTTGTGGATTTCTAGTTTCTAGTCCAAGAGTTAAAATATTTATCCATTCATGTTGAAAAATGATAAGCATCGATCAACTGAGTAATCTCACTACTTTGCAAACTAATGAATAATATCATATAGCTTGAAGCTTTTGCATATATTTTGATGCAGGAAATATCAAAGCAGTTGTACTAATATATAGGGAATACATACATGATCATTTTAATACTTAATTTTTGTAAAAAAAGCTATGGAAATGGATTAATTTTAGATAATAATGATGAGAAAAACATATTTCAATAAGCCTAGTGTTAGTGAACAGATTTTTCTTCCAAGAAGACACTCACAAATGACCCTAAAATTCCCAAACAAGAAGACTCAATCAAAACTAACGATTGGGTCACTTTGCTATTGAAAAGCATAAGTGCCCTCTAAATTATCTTGGTACAGCTCCGTGTGTAAGATTTACAATGAATCGACTAAACTATAATTGATGAACCATTTATCTTGAAAGAAAGTAAGGCTTGCAAACATCTATCCATAAACACAACATAGGTGCAAAGGGACTAACTAATTGAAAGGAAACAAAAAGTAAATGGCATAAATTTCATTTACTCAAATGTTGCATGAAAGTAAAGACAAAAAGAAAAACATATCATTCTTCTCAAATACATGAGTAACTACAACTCATACTTTGAATGATAATCATGATGATGATCATATGTAACAAGTACACATTCAAAGAAAACCAATATCATCCCAAGATAAATATTAATGAGAAAATAAAAATCTAAACTCAAAATTTTAGTATGCTGGTATTTTTGCTCCCTAAAATAGAAAAGATTTTGTTGTTCTTGTACATTAATCACTATTTGAGAAATATATAGAATTGGTGAGTAAATTGCATGGTTATCATAATTGATCCTTTTCCATATTGATATTTTTCTCCTTCAATAAGCTTCCTTTTCAGTTATTAAAACAAAATCTTTAAAATCCCCATTTCCATCACTCAACATGTAATGTCTGCTCCTGGTTCGCATTTTGTTATCATTGTTGAACTCTTTTAGAGCTAGTTTTATGTTGTACGTTAGTAGCATTCTTTTGAGATTATCATATATTGTGCTATGGATTCAGTTTATTATGTGATGAGATTACTTAGACTCTACATTTCATGTATGTATGATAATTATTTTTAGTGTTCGCAATTATTGATGATGATTATTACATTGCTTTCAGTTATTAATGATGATTAGTAAGATGATTTATTATCATATGTGTTTTCTTATGGATACTTACCCCATACTTGCATGTGTATGGTGTGCGTGTTTGCTTTGCGTGTTTGCTTTTGTATGGCATGTCTAATGTGGTTAAGAAAGGGAGTCGTAGTCACCTGCTAGTCGGGATCTACACAATGCACCACTTCCTGCCATTGCCTGTTTAGTTTAGTATATTGTGCTTGTACATGTGTGATTTTTATGCAGGTTGCAGGTACCGGGTATCGACTTCCCTGAATTGCCAGGATAAGCGTACCTTATCACACTATCTCAATGATAAGAGAGGGGAGATAAATTCTCAAGTCCAAATCCCAACCCTTTAAGCCATTTGTTCTAATTGAAAAATTAGGACAAGTATCTGAGTTGACTACCCTCCGAATATGTCAGATGACATAATTCGTGATTTAAACCCTTGGTTTGATTTTGTATGTATTTTGGCTATGATGGATTTTCATATTTTTACCTTGTGAGTCTTTGATGTATTTTCTATTAATTAAGCCTAATTAAAAGATTTAATTAATAGTTTAATTTAATGAAAAATTAATATGATATTTTAATAGTTATTTTATTTAATTAATTGAAAAATTGATTAAATAAAATAATTAAATTTGAAAATAAAAAGTTAAAAATTTAAATTTGGAATGTGACAATATTTATTTTAATAATAATATATTTAAAGTTCATTTTTAAATAAATGACTAAATAATAATATTATTAAAGCTAATAAATATTTTAGCAATTAAGTTTTGAAAATGAAATTTAAAAGTGAAAAATATATTTAAATTAATAAAAGATTCTAAATCTCATGTGATTAAAATATAAATATAATAAGATAAAATAAGTGGAATTATTAAAGTTAGTGCATGAGATTTAATAAATAAATAAATTAAATTGAAAAGAGTAAAGTAAATATTATATTAATTATTATGCATCATTTTAATATTTGCTCACATAGGAGTTTGCAAATTCTCGAGAGTTGTCATGTAGACAACACTAGAGTTTGCACTCTAAGAATGCACAAGTTGTCTACACTTAGAAGTTAGCATTTTATTTGAGCACATGGTGTCTACAACTTTAAGACTCATCTAGAAGGTTGGAGGAGACTCATGCTTGGTTGTCATACTTATCTTCTAGTTGTTTCTAGAGACACTCTAGATGCATCTTAGAGGCCTTTAAATAGAGGCTCTCCTAGTGTGTTTGGACAAGCTTAATGAAAGCTACAAGCTTCAAGCTAAAAATGGAAGCTTCAAGCTTACGTGCTCATATTCTTCTTCATGCTCATATGCTCCTTCATGCTCATATGTTTCTACATGCTACTATGCTTCTTCTAGCACTTCTAGTCACTTGAAGGATTTGGCTGGCTTGGATCTTGGAGGAATTGCGAATGATGGAGAAGGAAGGGATTTTCTATGGACTTCTGAGGCATGACAAATTTAGCATCAGTGTCTAGGTGCACTCGTGATATTTGCATACTCTCTTTGCACTATTTCTCTTCCTGTCTTCATCATGTTTGTTATATGTGTCTGAATACTCTCTGTGATTGAATCTACAATTTGAAATTGGAATCTAGATATATATGGTTGCAAAGAAAAAAATAGAAAACCCTAGATCCAATTAAGGAGGAAATTAGATATGAATCGGGTTTTGGGTTCGAATTTATATTAAATTAGAAAGACAAGATTTGAAATTAAAATATAAATTTTATGGTAAAAATTCGAATGATTAGATGTAATATTTCTATCAATTATATTTTTAGATGCATATGAATAAACCCTTTCATGGTTAAATTTAGAGAACAATTATTTTAAGAGAAAATTCTTAATTCATCACAAATTGTCCTGTCCTTGCCCCTTGGATAGACCTGAACTCAGTCATTCATAACTTTTTATCGTGACCGAATTTATTCGATCGCTTTAGTCAAAAGTGGCGCAACTTGGCCCTCTCCAACATATTTCAATTTCAGCCTGATCCAACAGTTCATTAGGGAGATATGACCGTCGTACTGGGACTGTTTTATTCAAAGATAGATATTTTTCTATTTCTCATAACCAAGAGTTCTTTATACTTAAACTTCACAAAAATATATATATATCAAAGCATGGAATGGATTGAAGATATTATTGCAATCTTCCCTTATTAGAATCTTATTAATATGCATTAGTTTTATATGATTTATTATCTAATCTAATTTAATTAAGATTAGTTAATAGTAGAAGAAATGTAATTAATTATTAGTCAATCTAAGTAAATGGATTTTTAAATGAGAGAAAATTAAAAGAAAAGATATTTTAATATAGTTTATATAGTGGACTTTTTATAATGTATATTGAATACTATTTAATATATATAATTTTAGAGTTGTTTAATGAAGATGATAATGTTAACAATTTGGATATAACAATTTGGAGATTATTCATGTTAAAATCTACAATGAGTCTTATTGGATTGTGATAGGGGTCTTCATCAAACAACTTTATTATTAGAACAATTAGAAAATGGAGTCTAGTGGTTGATTTTAATATTGATTAAATAATTGTGAGATGATAATTTATATTATGTTGATTTAAATTTAGAAACTCTAAATGATATTGGATTAAGGAATTATTATGTTATTGGTTAATACGTTTGAATATCTTAATGGTGTTAAGAGTTAGTCAAATATTAACTAATGAGATTTATGGAAATAATAGTTTGATGAGTTTATTATTTATTAATGTTTGTTGGGTCTAACAAACTATTAATAAATAATAGTTTAAATAATTATCAATAAATTTGATTAGAGATAATCTAGTGGAGATTATTTATTAATTGAAGTTTGTAAAAGATAATAATTTTTTGATTTGGATTATAATTGATTTTAATCAATTGATGTTCATTGAGTGGTCAATATAATTATATACGATAGAGTTTTAACTTGAAATAATTATCATGACGAATGTGGTCATTATAGATTTATTAATAAGATTCTCAATATAGCTTGTTATTAAATATTAACAAGTTATTATTATTGAACTATGAATATGAATATTTGTGTACTAGATTATAGTTGACCTTTAACTTACAGAATTCTAGTTAGTTATTAGTCAACTGATATTAATTGGAATGTTGCTATGATTATGTAATTATTAATTAAATCAATTAATGAGAGTTAATTAGATTTAATTAACAATTAAGTAATGAAAATTTAATTGATATAATTCTTTTAATGAGATTGTAAAAGTATTGATATCAAGTTGATAGGTCTTAATCTGATGACTTGATTAATGACCTTAGATGTTTTAATGGTGAAGACTTAGTAATATATAATTGAAAACTATTAGAATGATGAAAGTCATGAAATTGTGCATCTAGATTAATTGATTGATTTAATTGATCATTTTAATAAAGTTATGATCTTATTCGAAGGCTAGTAATTGGCTTTCTTACGTTTTGACGAATAATGATCCTTGATTTATATTGAAAGTTGATGTAACCTTAAAAGAAGAGTTAATCAATCAGAATATGGATCATAGTTAAATATAGAGGACAATTTAATTAAAGGTCAATGATTATTAGTTTAGTGAATAATTATCCTTAAGTTATTCTTAGAATAAGCTATCGGGGAACAAATGAGTTGACTTGTAGGTCAAAAGATGAAACTTAGGACACTTGAAGTATACTTGCAAATAGAAAACTGGAAACCCCTACACATTACTCAACTATGTGAATTTAGTAAACCAAAACATGTGTTTGCATTTTGTATTCTATATGCTTCTTGTTTTGGGTTTTGGGTTGACTAGTGTTGACCAGTCTTAGGTTGTTACCAGAAGCTCGGAGGTTATGAGATGTGTTGGCATGTTGATCTTATTTGGTCTTGATCTTTATAAACTCAACCATGGTTATGTGATCGTATGCTCTATGAAATGTTTGTATTTGTTCATCAGTCTTCATGTGTGAAGCTGAGATGTATGTGTATGAGACACTTGAGCTAATCATTTTTGAGTCATCGATCAGTTATCCTTGGATTATTTTCTAGTCGCCATGATGGGACTAAAATGTGGATTTATTTCTTGATGATGTCATGTTGTGACATGTTTTGACTCAACCATTTTGGAGTCTTCGATCAATATGATTTTGAGATATTCTTGGTTGCTTGTTGAGAACCATTTATCTTGAGATATATTTTGGTTATTGAGAACCAATTGATACTTATGATTATCATTAATGCCTTTAGTTGCCAATAGAGAACTGTTGTGGTTATGATTTTCTATGGATGCTTTTTCAGATGCTTATGGAGATTTGATGATTCTTATCTTAGAAATTTGATAATTCTTATTATGGATATTTGATGATTCTTTTTATGGATTATCTTTTGGATTTTTTTTACAGTCACTTGTACAGGACTGTGGTGATTTATGATTCTATGAGCTTAGGGTAGGTAATCTACTTGTAGTGTCAGGAAGTGGCTTGCAATGGGGGCTAGAGCCCTAAGTGGCTGCCAGGGTAACTCATTGTAAGTTTGGTTAATAAGTGATAACATTTACACACTAAATGGAGATTAAATGAACCTAAAAAGATAATTGTTTTGATATTCTCGCCCATGCCTTGACTGCTTGTACAGGCCAGGATGGGAGTAGTGAGAACGCATAGTTGTGACCGTGCATTCCGTAGTATGCCTCGTCAATATGAAAGGATACTAGTGGTCGCATGAGATCAGTATGGACCCATGGAGTTTAGCTAACTGCCAGGGTAACTTGTACATGATAAATGCGATGACACTTTCCCGCTTGCAGAATAGGTTTCCTACATGTCATTGTGTGCCTCTAGGAATTAGATGTCGATTTTGTGTGATGGAACCTTTGAGTTAGTGTACTTTTAAGATTCTTAGACTATAGAGATTTATGCTATGTGATTTTGATAGCCTATTTGGGATTTGAGATTATCTCCTCAGCACGGTGGGAGTGGACCACTTAGGTTCTACACAGTCGGGTGGTAGTGTTTTATTACTCTTATCATTTGAGATCTGTTTAAGACACTGTGGCTGATGCATTCTTGGTTGGTATTTATCTTCATTATGTTCTTGGAGCATTATGATTGATGATATATCCTATGATGGATGTATTTATTGGTATGTTTCTTATATTGATGATTTGCATATGTTAGATGATGGTATCCTATACTTTACTTTACATGTTAGTAGGATGTTTTAGGAGTGACATTCCTACTATGATAATATCGATGATCTCTTCGGTACTTTGGAATGTTACGCACGAAAGAATGGCTAGGATCTACGATGGTCTAATGATGCTATTAACAGTTGGGAGGAACCGTGCACTTAGTTATTTATGTTTGTGATGTATGGTTATCTTTTATGATGGATGTTTATATCTTTATGATGATGATGTATCATGTATGACATGTGATTTTATTTACTATAATTGCATCATGGATTAATATTGGATGATGATGTACTCTATTTACATGGATGATTATTGTTTTAAGCCTTTCATACTTGTAACATGTACAGTGGATGATTGAGCAATCTGAAAGTGTAATTTATGAACATTGGATGTATCATTGTTATTTTATAAGTATGTGATGTTAGATGAATAGTTAATTTACATGTGATACAATGTTAAGAGATCTTTAAAGAATGTAATCTGTTATGTTATGTGTACTTTAATTCGAATTGTTTCTATTGCTTCCACAAGTGTTGTGAATGGTTTATATTTCATGTTTAAAAAAAAAATTGTTTGAAAAACTTAGTAAAATTCTTTGGATCCCTTGGCGGACATTACATTTGGTATTAGAGCTCGAGTTTCAACATTGGGAGCTCTGGGTATATTGGAATGCTACTAGTTATTAACTAGTTGAACTAAATGAAAACTTTGAACTATCATGTGTATCTCTTTCAAACTAAAAATTTGAAACTAGGTGAACTGAAACAGAACCTAAACTGTTACTTGCATATTTTTCATACTTCAACACTTAGCTTTCAAAACTGAAAATTCTACTTAAACCTAAATATGGGCAAAATTAAAAATTGAAACTCATTCTAGTTGCAAACATGTATCTATGTTTTAAGGTAGTATGCCCGTGATTATCTTTGCAAGCATTAAGTTGCTCTTGTTTAGAATGTAGTAGGGGATCTATTTCAGTAGTTGTTAAAAGAATGAATGTTGGATCGATATGACTTTCGATTTACCATTAAACTAGAATCATATTGCTCTAAGTGTGTTGTAATATTCTCAGTGGAATCATATTCACTTGTAGGGAGGAAAATGGATCAATGGGACCCACATAGTGAGTATCTTAGTTTTTTTCATTCTTGTAAGCTTCCAAGAGTAAGCCTAATCCCAGGGGGGTGGATGTAGTGCCTGCCCCTGGTTCGCATTTTGTTATCATTGCTGAACTCTTTTAGAGCTAGTTTTATGTTGTTAGTTTGTAGCATTCTTTTGAGATTATCAGATATTGTGCTATGGATTCAGTTTATTATGTGATGAAATTACTTAGACTCTACATTTCATGTATGTATGATGATTATTTTTAGTATTCGCAATTATTGATGATGATTATTACATTGCTTTCAGTTATTAATGATGATTAGTAAGATGATTTATTATCATATGTTTTTTTTTATGGATACTTACCCCATACTTGCATGTGTATGGTGTGCATGTTTGCTTTGCGTGTTTACTTTTGTATGGCGTGTCTGATGTGGTTAAGGAAGGGAGTCGTAGTCACCTGCTAGTTAGGATCTACACGATGCACCACTTCCTGCCATTGCCTATTTAGTTTAGTATATTGTTCTTGTACATGCGTAATTTTTATGCAGATTGTAGGTACCGGGTATCGACTTCCCTGAATTGCTAGGATAAGCGTACCCTATCACACTATCTCAATGATAAGAGAGGGGAGATAAATTCTCAAGTCCAAATCTCAACCCTTTAAGCCATTTGTTCTAATTGACAAATTAGGACAAGTATCTGAGTTGAGTACCCTCTGAATATGTCGGATGACATAATTCGTGATTTAAAACCTTTGGTTTGATTTTGTATGTATTTTGGCTATGATGGGTTTTCATATTTTTACCTTGTGAGTCTTTGATGTATTTTCTATTAATTAAGCCTAATTAAAAGATTTAATTAATGGTTTAATTTAATGAAAAATTAATATGATATTTTAATAGTTATTTTATTTAATTAATTGAGAAATTGATTAAATAAAATAATTAAATGTGAAAATAAAAAGTTAAAAGTTAAAATTTGGAATGTGACAATATTTATTTTAATATTAATATATTTGAAGTTCATTTTTAAATAAATGACTAAATAATACTAAGTTTTCTGGATTTGATTGTGTTTGTTTATTTCATCAAACACAATCAAATCCAGAAAACTTAGTATTTTACAAATGGTTTGTGGAAATCTGTTACTGTTAATTGACTAAATAATATTATTGTTAAAGCTAATAAATATTTTAGCAATTAAGTTTTGAAAATGAAATTTAAAAGTGGAAAATATATTTAAATTAATAAAATATTCTAAATCTCATGTGATTAAAATATAAATATAATAAGATAAAATAAGTGGAAATATTAAAGTTAGTGCATGAGATTTAATAAATAAATAAATTAAATTGAAAAGAGTAAAGTAAATATTATATTAATTATTGTGCATTATTTTAATATTTGCTCACATAGGAGTTTGCAAATTCTCGAGAGTTGTCATGTAGACAACACTAAAGTTTGCACTCTAAGAATGCACAAGTTGTCTACACTTAGAAGTTAGCATTTTATTTGAGCACATGGTGTCTACAACCTTAAGACTCATCTAGAAGGTTGGAGGAGACTCATGCTTGGTTGTCATGCTTATCTTCTAGTTGTTTCTAGAGACACTCTAGATGCATCTTAGAGGCCTTTAAATAGAGGCTCTCCTAGTGTATTTGGACAAGCTTAATGGAAGCTACAAGCTTCAAGCTAAAAATGGAAGCTTCAAGCTTACGTGCTCATATTCTTCTTCATTCTCATATGCTCCTTCATGCTCATATGTTTCTACATGCTACTATGCTTCTTCTAGCACTTCTAGTCACTTGAAAGATTCGGTTGGCTTGGATCTTGGAGAAATTGCGAATGATGGAGAAGGAAGGGATTTTCTATAGACTTCTGAGGCATGACAAATTTAGCATCAGTGTCCAGGTGCACTCGTGATATTCGCATACTCTCTTTGCACTATTTCTCTTTCTGTCTTCATCGTGTTTGTTATATGTGTCTGAATACTCTCTGTGATTGAATCTACAATTTGAAATTAGAATCTAGATATGTATGGTTGCAAAGAAAATAATAAAAAACCCTAGATCCAATTAAGGAGGAAATTAGATATGAATCAGGTTTTGGGTTCGAATTTATATTAAATTAGAAAGACAAGATTTGGAATTAAAATAAAAATTTTATGGTAAAAATTTGAATGATTAGATGTAATCTTTCTATCAATTATATTTTTAGATACGTGTGAATAAACCCTTTTATGGTTAAATTTAGAGAACAATTATTTTAAGAGAAAATTCTTAATTCATCACAAATTGTCCTATCACTGCCCCTTGGATAGACCTGAACTCAATCATTCATAACTTTTTATCGTGATCGAATTTATTCGATCGCTCCGGTCAGAAGTGGCGCAACTTGGCCATCTCCAACATATTTCAATTTCAACCCGATCCAACAGTTCATTAGGAAGATATGGCTGTCGTACTGGGACTGTTTTATTCAAAAACAGATATTTCTCCATTTCTCATAACCAAGAGTTCTTTATGCTTAAACTTCACAAAAAAAAAAATATATCAAAGCATGGAATGGATTAAAGATATTATTGCAATCTTCCCTTATTAGAATCTTATTAATATGCATTAGTTTTATATGGTTTATTATCTAATCTAATTTAATTAAGATTAGTTAATAGTAGAAGAAGTGTAATTAATTATTAGTCAATCTAAGTAAATAGATTTTTAAATGAGAGAAAATTAAAAGAAAAGAGATTTTAATATAGTTTATATAGTGGACTTTTTATAATGTATATTGAATACTATTTAATATATATAATTTTAGAGTTGTTTAATGAAGATGATAATGTTAACAATTTGGAGATTATTCATGTTAAAATCTACAATGAGTCTTATTGGATTGTGACAGGGATCTTTATCAAACAACGTTATTATTAGAACAATTAAAAAATGGAGTCTAATGGTTGATTTTAATATTGATTAAATAATTGTGAGATGATAATTTATATTATGTTGATTTAAATTTAGAAACTCTAAATGATATTGGATTAAGATTGAATTATTATGTTATTGGTTAATATGTTTGAATATCTTAATGGTGTTAAGAGTTAGTCAAATATTAACTAATGGAATTTATGAAAATAATAGTTTGATGAGTTTATTATTTATTAATGTTTGTTGGGTCTAACAAACTATTAATAAATAATGGTTTAAATAATTATCAATAAATTTGATTAGAGATAATCTAGTGAAGATTATTTATTAATTGAAGTTTGTAAAAGATAATAATTTTTGAATTTAGATTATAATTGATTTTAATCAATTGATGTTCATTGAGTGGTCAATATAATTATATGTGATAGAGTTTTAACTTGAAATAATTATCATGACGAATGTGGTCATTATAGATTTATTAATAAGATTTTCAATATAGCTTGTTATTAAATATTAACAAGTTATTATTATTGAACTATGAATATGAATATTTGTGTACTAGATTATAGTTGACTTTTAACTTACAGAATTCTAGTTAGTTATTAGTCAACTGATATTAATTGAAACGTTGCTATGATTATGTAATTATTAATTAAATCAATTAATGAGAGTTAATTAGATTTAATTAACAATTAAGTTAAGTAATGAAGATTTAATTGATATAATTCTTTTAATGAGATTGTAAAAGTATTGATATCAAGTTAATAGGTCTTAATCTGATGACTTGAATAATGACCTTAGATGTTTTAATGGTGAAGACTTAGTAATATATAATTGAAAACTATTAGAATGATAAAAGTCATGGAATTGTGAATCTAGGTTAATTGATTGATTTAATTGATCATTTTAATAAAGTTATGATCTTCTTATTCGAAGACTAGTAATTGGCTTTCTTACGTTTTGACGAATAATGATCCTTGATTTATATTGGAAGTTTATGTAACCTTAAAAGAAGAGTTAATCAATCAGAATATGGATCATGGTTCAATATAAAGGACAATTTAATTAAAAGTCAATGATGATCAGTTTAGTGAATAATTATCCTTAAGTTATTCTTAGAATAAGCTATCGGAGAACAAAATGGTTGACTTGTAGGTCAAAAGATGAAACTTAGGACACTTGAAGTATACTTGCAAACAGATAACTGGAAACCCCTACACATTACTCAACTATGTGAATTTAGTAAACCAAAACATGTGTTTGCATCGTGTATTCTATATGCTTCTTGTTTTGAGTTTTGGGTTGACTAGTGTTGACCAGTCTTAGGTTGTTACCAGAGGCTCAGGGGTTATGAGATGTGTTGGCATGTTGATCTTATTTGGTCTCGATCTTTATAAACCCAACCATAGTTATGTGATCGTATGCTCTATGAAATTTTTGTATTTGTTCATCAGTCTTCATGTGTAAAGCTGAGATGTATGTGTATGAGACACTTGAGCTAATCATTTTTGAGTCATCGATCAGTTATCCTTGGATTATTTTCCAGTCACCGTGATGGGACTGAAATGTGAATTTATTTCTTGATGATGTCATGTTGTGACATGTTTTGACTCAACCATTTCGGAGTCTTCGATCAGTATGATTTTGAGATATTCTTGGTTGCTTGTTGAGAACCATTTATCTTGAGATGTATTTTGGTTATTGAGAACCAATTGATACTTATGATTATCAATGATGCCTTCAATTTCCAATAGAGAACTGTTGTGGTCATGATTTTTTATGGATTCTTTTCCAGATGCTCATGGAGATTTGATGATTCTTATCTTGGAGATTTGATGATTCTTATTATGGCTATTTGATACTTATATTGTGGATATTTGATGATTCTTTTTATGGATTATCTTTTGGATTTTCTTTACTGTCACTTGTACAGGACTATAGTGATTTATGATTCCATGAGCTTAGGGTAGGTAATCTAGTTGTAGTGTCAGGAAGTGGCTTGCAATGGAGGCCGGGGCCCTAAGTGGTTGCTAGGGTAACTCATTGTAAGTTTGGTTAATAAGTGATAACATTTACACACTAAATAGGGATTAAATGAACCTAAAAAGATATTTGTTTTGATATTCTCGCCCATGCCTTGAGTGCTTGTACAAGTTAGAATGGGAGTAGTGAGAACACATGGTTGCGATCGTGCATTCCGTAGTATGTCTCATCAGTATGAGAGGATACTAGTGGCCGCATGAGATTAGTATGGACCCATGGAGTTTAGCTAACTGCAAGGGTAACTTGTACGTGATAAATACGATGACACTTTCTCGCTTGCAGAGTAGGTTTCCTACGTGT
The DNA here is from genome assembly GCA_028749045.1 of Cupressus sempervirens. Taxonomy (NCBI): domain Eukaryota; kingdom Viridiplantae; phylum Streptophyta; class Pinopsida; order Cupressales; family Cupressaceae; genus Cupressus; species Cupressus sempervirens. The sequence goes on from CM053783.1 coordinate 494,545,317, forward strand.
CATTATGTGCGTCTGAAAATTAGATGTCGATTTTGTGTGATGGAACCTTTGAGTTAGTGTACTTTTAGGATTCCTAGACTATAAATATTTATGCTATGTGGTTTTGATAGCCTTTTTGGGACTTGAGATTATCTCCTCAGCACGGTGGGAGTGGACCACTTAGGTTCTACACGGTCAAGTGGTAGTGTTTTATTACTCTTATCATTTGAGATCTGTCTGAGACACTGTGGCTAATGCATTCTTGGTTGGTATTTATCTTTATTATGTTCTTGGAGCATTATGATTGATGATAAACCCTATGATGGATGTATTTATTGGTATGTTTCTTATATTGATGATTTGCATATGTTAGATGATGGTATCATATACTTTACATGTTAGTAGGATGTTTTAGGAGTGACATTCCTACTATGATAATAAGGAAGGATCTCTTCGGTGCTTTAGAATGTTACACATGAAGGGATGGTTAGGATCCACAATGGTCTAATGATGCTATTAACGGTTGGGAGGAACCGTGCACTTAGTTATTTATGTTTGTGATGTATGGTTATCTTTTATGATGGATGTTTATATCTTTATGATGATGATGTATCATGTATGACATGTGGTTTCATTTACTATAATTGTATCATGGATTAATATTGGATGATGATGTACTCTATTTACATGGATGATTATTGTTTTAAGCCTTTCATACTTGTAACATGTACAGTGGACGATTGAGCAATCTGAAAGTGTAATTTATGAACATTGGATGTATCATTGTTATTTCATAAGGATGTGATGTTAGATGAATAGTTAATTTACATGTGATACAACGTTAAGGGATCTTTAAAGAATGTAATATATTATGTTATGTGTACTTTAATTCAAATTGTTTCTATTGCTTTCGCAAGTGTTGTGAATGGTTTATATTTCATGTTTAAAAAAAAAATTGTTTGGAAAACTTAGTGAAATTCTTTGGGTCCCTTGGTGGGCATTACACAACAAACTTTTTAAAGTTTATCTAATATTTAGCTACATGAACCAAATATTAAACTTTCTCTCATGTTTTATAACTTTACGTTTCAAATATTAATTAAAGTATTCGAATGCTTTGAAAGGGATATGCTTCAATGTTAGTATGGAAATTTGGATAAGTTTAAAATAGACACCATAAAGTCAAATGTTGCCATAAGACCCCATCACTTGTTATGTTTCCACCAGAGTCATCATGTTGAGAGTCAGTCAAGATTGAGAGTGGGTCATTAGCAATATGTATGTATGTATGTATGTATGTATGTATATATATATATATATATATGTATAGATAGATATATATGTATATATGTATAGATATATATATATGTATATATGTATAGATAGATATATATGTATATATATATATGTATGTATGTATGTGTGTATATATATATATATATGTATGTATGTATGTATGTATGTATGTATGTATGTATGTATGTATGTATGTATGTATGTGTGTGTGTGTGTGTACATATATATATATATATATATATATATATATATATATATATATATATATATCCATTTCATTGAATACTTCCTATGCATATTCTATGTCTTCCTATGGAACCTCTCAGACACATGTACACTTTCCATTCTCTTTCAAACTGCATATGAGATTGAATTCCCTTGACATCGTTTGTCTCCCATTGGTAACAAAGGAGTCGGCCACCAGTGAATTCCAAATATATTTGAACAAACTAGCATTTTGTCAAAAAAATTTAAGACAATATCTTGACTTCATTGGATACACATCACATAATGTTCATAGCCAATGATCTTTTGCGCTTGTCAAGATTCTTTATCTATCATGTGGATGAAAAGAAAAGTTTCCTCTGGCCAAGTAGTTGTGCATATGTGGTTCAAGCTTTCTCAAGGTTGCAGATTGCAACTTGAATGTGAAACCTCAAGCATCCTCCATAATCAATCAACACTTGGAGTCAAACATTTGGTGATTGTTTCCTTGCTATCAATGCTCACCTCTATCTAACCCATATTTGGTATCAAACTAATTCTATAATCACTATCCCATGAAATTTATCAAAAGTTTTGAAAGATTCGACACATTAGAAAATTCTCATGCTTTATGGTGTTAGGTCAAATGGTACCTTCAAAGTTCAGATCTTTTCCCCTTCCTCACACTACAGCTTACTAATTACATGCGTAGAAAGGCTTAGTAGATCTCAATTGAATGGATGATTTATGGTTACTCGGGTGAGTGTAATTTTGCTTGAGAATTCTTGGTGAGTGCATCTAGATTTCATGAACAATGAAATAGCAACCCCACCAAGATACAAACCATGGGATCTTTCGATCCATCTTTGGCTAATTAAGGTATTTCTTTGATATATGCTCTACATCATACTGTCGCAAATTGCTTTATTCAGTTTTTGAAAGTCAAAGAAATGATATTCTCTTTGTACTGAGTTTGGTTTTACCTTCACAAATTCCTTGCAAATTATGAGGGATGTTGGGTTGGTTCATCAACCTAAGAACTTCATTTACTTTCTTTAATACCACTTCTATGTCTTGGCATCAAGAGTCTTCTAGACCTTGTGTTTAGAGCTTCAAGTTGCAATTTTGACCATGAATCAGAACATCTAGGAAAATAGAGAGACATTCCATCTTACCAATCATAATGATACCTCAATTCCTCCTTGTGGTTCATGATGATGCTCGTTGTCTTTTAAAATTTGAGCTCAATATAAACCTTTTCAACAAAAGTTGACACAATCTTATAGTTATTTTTTCTGCTTTCAGACTATTCACACCATTGCCAAAGGCATTGTGTTCAAATAGATGATTGTGATTTTCTATTTTTGAACCCAATACGAGGTGATTTGAACTTATATTCACCTCTACCCAATGGTTTGAATGTGAGGTTATTTTTATCAAAATTATTCCTTCCTATATCAATGAACCAAAGACACAAACTTTTTTATGTGTGGGCATGAGATAGCTTGGGTTGCTTCATTTGGAATTTTAAGCACTGGGTTCAAGCATGGATTTCCATATATTATGGATCGATACAAAAATTACTTTTAGATCCTCCAAGTTTATGAACTATCATATTACACTGACCTGTAGATAACTTGCATCTTCAAAAGTAATAGTGGAAGTTGGACTTTGAGCATTATGATATGGATGAATGCATGGGAACTACTAGCCATTGGTCTTTTATGTCACAACCATACCCTTGACTTCATATCTGATGAGCTAAAAATGGTGCTTTTGAAACTGAACCTATCAAATTTTCTTATCAAATTTTGAAACAAAACTTTAAACTTCAAATGATGATACTTGAATAGGCTTGCAAATCTGAACCATGTATACTAAACCTTGAAACTAAATTGATCACTTACACCTCAAAATTTGCATTTTTAATTCACATTTCAAGTCTGACAATGACATATATTTGAAATTGAAACTTGATCTTTAGCTTTGCAAACTCAAAATCTAACCTATGTGAACCACTAAACTTGGAAACTTATAGAATGAGTACAAACTGGTTCAAGACCACTTTGAACCTAGCTCAGTATGGTTCTAAAACTACAAAGGAAACCCTTGAACCTTGGGCTTGAATATTTTGGTTTATTGTCATGAGATCTCATCTGAAACCTGCCTTCCACAAAATGACTTTACACAACATTTTCAATATAAATCAGAGGATAATCATTAGGAAGATTGAAATTCCAAGTTCAAAATTGGAGTTCAAAGCACCAACTAACATTGGCTCTGAGTGAGGAGCATGCGTTGAAAAGTGCATGATAGCATTTCTTGGTACAAAGACGAGTGCCTAGTCCATTGGGTAGCAGAGTCAAAGAACATGACAAGGAAGAGGAGTTTCTTGTGGGAAGAGAAGGGAAACAACCAAAGAAAATGGAGAGAAAAACAAACTGGAAGAAAAAAAACTACTCTAAAACACCCAAACTAAAAACAAAGTAGTAGCCAACTAAAGCAACGAAAGCAAAACAATGTACCACAAAAACTTACAGAGAAAGAGCATATTTACAAACATATACATAGGCAGGAAGATTCTACCATGAGACTATGAAATATGAAATACTTGTGAAGCCATCAATGGGTTAAGAAAAATAAGAGCCTTTCTGAGTAAGCTAGTTGCATCTGAATGCAAGATCCTCATATCTTCTTTGTTTGGTAATCTCTACATGGAAAGAGTTCTGATTAATCATGCATGGAAATTTTTCAAAGTGGTAATCATATCCAAGCAACCATGACTCATCATAAATTTCAAGCTACGATATCTCACCATCATTTTGAGTTAAGTAATCCATATCAGAAATAGTCTATCTTTCTCTTGGGAAAAATAAGCTAAACTGTAGATGAGGGAAGCATTGGAGAAGAACCTTATAGAAGTATTCAAACCAAATCCTGGAGCTAGGCCAATTGAAAGCCTATCCCTTATAAGTCCATCAACAACTTCATTTTTAAAATAGAATGCCTCCAACGTTTGGGATGGAGACCACTTCTCTTGAGTTTGGGTGAGATCAAACAACAAAGCCTCATATCAAATCTTCTCATAAAATGCACAAATTCTAAATTTTGATTCATCGTTATCAAATTATGAATAGTATTGGACTTAACAAAGAGAGGATCAAGATCCTTATATTTAGAAACTGGAGACATCAAGCTTTAAGGCATCATTTACCTCAACCGTACATAGGTTACCATGTACCTTGATGATCCTTTGGACATCACCCACTATGTCATCTTTAGTTGTCTAAAGAAGCCATGAATTATTCATTGAGGGAGCTTCTAATTGACTATCATACTTTGGATTCGCTGTAGCTTCCTTGCTTTGCTCATGTATCTTCAACTGCTAGAATTACCAATATGATCTTCTTCTTCATTACTATCACATAGAGCACAAGGAATGAAGAGAGGATTATCCCTAATTTCAAAATCCTCAATATGTTCAATATGAGAGTATAATGCATTCATGTTGCTCCAAATAAACTCATCATCTATACTCTTTAATTGATTCTCTACTACTATCATATCAGCCACATTCTTGCTTTGACGTGCAAAATAAAAATTAAGATTCATAGTTTCTTCATGCATCTTACAAACTAAACTATTCTTAGGACATATAGTTAAAAGCAATGGATTTTAAAAATTACTTTCAATGGCCATAGGATCAAACTCAGTATAAGAAAATTTCTCTTTTGAATGGGATAAAAATATTTATCAGGAAAAAATAAAATTTGAAAATCATGAGTCTTCACCTCATTATCATCACTTACCAACAATCCTTCCATGCCATGAGGTTCTTCTTTAACATGTAACTCTTCTTGTTGAGCTTGTTTCTGACTGAGATTCCAAATCATGAATGATTCTAAAACTTCTGACAAAAAAAAATTGTTCTTCAAGAACCAAAGTGTTGAATGGCATTGCTTCTTTAATCTCTTATTTTTCCCTTGATCGCTCAATGGAAATAGAGATTTGTTGACCAAAATTCTTAATATTATTATACCTTTCATACACACATTCCAACACCATTGCAGATTGTGAATATTCGAGAGGGTTTAACTTTTTCTTTTCAGCTTCACAAATACCTCCTCTAAAAGGATCCCAAAAATATTGTTCAGAATTTATCTCATCAGTAGTATGTCTTTTTCGAGGTTGTTCCTTTAAGCCAATTTCTTGTTCACTCATGATTGTATAGCTGCAAGAAATATAATTAGAGGAAATCAATGGAACTTCTTCCTCCACAACTTCTAATTCTTTTTCGAGTTGTCACATCTTTCTTTTGTATGCATCAAAAATTTTCAACTTATGGTATCTAACACAAAGGCTTCTCCACAATAGAGAAGATGTATGATCATCTTCCATGCTTTTATAATTCCTAATGGCTCGGGATATGCTTTCCTTGTAGCCATCCATGCAACACTTTATCATCAATTTGATAAAGTTCAATGAGAGAGGAATTGGGCCTTGGCCTTCTCATGGCTTTCATGTTTAGCATGGTCCTTACACGGAGTTGCCAATCTCCTACACAAAGAGATAATCATAAAACTAAGGAAATAATTGTCAGGCACTAAATCTTCAATTTGATCCCACAAAAAAGTCACCAAAATTTTTTTAGGTAACATATTTATCTTCCACGAAAACACTCACAAATGACCCTCAAACACCTAGACAAGAAGACTCAATCGACACTAATAGTTGGGTCACTTTGCTATTGAAAAGTGTAAGTTCCCTCTGAATTATCTAGGTGGAGCTCCCCGTGTAAGATGTACAATGAATTATCTAAACTATAATTGACGATGCTTTTAACCTAAAAGCAAGAAAGGCTTACAAACATCTATCCATAAACACGACATAGGTGTGAAGGGACTAACTAATTGAAAGGAAGCAAAAAGTTAATGACACAAAATTCATTTACTCAAATACTACATGAAAGTAAAGACAAAAGGAAAAGCATATCATTCTTCCCAAATAAATGAGTAACTACAACTCATAGTCCAAATGATAATCATATGTAATAGGTATATGTTCAAAGAAAACCAATATCATCCCAAGATGAATATTAATCAAAAAACAAATGTCTAAACTCAAAATTTCAGTATGATGATATTTCCCCTCTCTAAACACAACAAAATAACAAAGATGATGTTATTCCTATACATTAATCACCATCTAAGAATAAAATACCCCTTTCCTTGCATTAAAATTAGAATCATATTTTTTTCCCTCTTGTAGCACAAAGTCTACCGAAAAAGAAGAATATATTTTTCTTCCAAGAAAACACTCACAAATGACCCTAAAATGCCCAAACAAGAAGACTCAACCAACACTAACAATTGGGTCATGTCGCTAATGAAAAGCATAAGTGCCCTCTGAATTATCTTGGTATAGCTCTCTGTGTAAGATTTACAATGAATCAACTAAACTATAATTGATGATACATTTATCTTGAAAGTAAGTAATGCTTACAAACATCTATGTGTAAACACAACATAGGTGCAAATGGACTAACTAATTGAAAGGAAACAAAAAGTAAATGATGTAAAGTTCATTTACTCAAATGTTGCATGAAAGTAAAGACAAAAAGAAAAGCATATCATTCTTCCCAAATACATGAGTAACTACAAATCATAGTCTGAATGATAATCATGATGATGATCATATGTAACAAGTACACATTCAAAGAAAACCAATATCATCCCAAGATGAATATTAATCAGAAAATAAACATCTAAATTCAAATTTTCAATATGCTGATATTCCCCTCTCTAAACACAACAAAATAGAAAAGATTTTGTTGTTCTTGTACATTAATCACTATCTAAGAAATATATAGAATTGGTGAGTACATTGCATGGTTACCATAATTGATACTCTTCCATATTGATATTTTTCTCCTTCAATAAGCTTCCTTTTCATTTATTAAAACAAAATCTTTAAAATCCCTATTTCCAACACTCAACAATTTTTTTCAAGTTTATCTAATATTTAGCTACATGAACTAAATATTAAACCTAGGTTCATGTTTTATAACTTTACATTTCAAATATTAATTAAAGTATTTGAATGTTTTGAAAGTGATATGCTTCGATGTTAGTATGGAAATTTGGATAAGTTTAAAATAGACACCACAAAGCCAAATGTTGCCATAAGACCCCATCACTTGTTATGTTTCCACAAGAGTCATCATGTTGAGAGTCGATCTTTATATTGTCATATATATGGATGTGCCAAGATTGAGAGTGGGTCATTAGCGAGATTTATATATATATGCATTTCATCGAATACTTCCTATGCATATTCTATGTCTTCCTATGGATCTTCTCAGGCACATGTACACTTTCCATTCTCTTTCAAACTACATATGAGATTGAATTCCCTTGACATCGCATGTCTCCCATTGGTAACAAAGGAGTGGGCCACCAGTGAATTCCAGATATATTTGAGCAGACTAGCATTTTGTCAAAAAGTTTTAAGACAATCTCTTGACTTCATTTGATACCCATCACATAATGTTCATAGCCAATGATCTTTTACACTAGTCAAGATTTTGTATCTATCATGTGGATGAAGAGAAAAGTTTCCTCTAGCCAAGTAGCTATGCATATGCGGCTCAAGCTTTCTCAATGTTGTAGATTGCAACTTGAATGTAAAACCTCAAGCATCCTCCACAATCAGCACTTGGAGTCAAACATTTGGTGATTGTTTCCTTGCTATCAATGCTCACCTCTATCTAACCCATATTTGGTCTCAAACTAATTCTATAACCACTATCCCATGTAATTTATCAAAAGTTTTGAAAGATTGGACACATTAGAAAATTCTCTTGCTCTATGGCGTCAGGTCAAATGGTGCCTTCAAAGTTCAAATCTTTTCCCCTTGCTCACACTGCATCTTATTGATTACATGCATAGAAAGACTTAGTAGATCTTAGTTGAATGGATGATTTATGGTTGCCCAGGTTAGTGTAATTGTGCTTGAGAATTCTTGGTGAGTGCATCTAGATTTCATGAACAATGAAATATCAACCCCAATAGGATACAAACCATGGGATCTTCATACTGCTAGAATTACCAATATCATATTCTTCTTCATTAATATCACATAGAGCACAAGGAATGAAGAGAGGATTATCCCTAATTTCAAAATCCTCAATATGTTTAGTAGGAGAGTATAATGCATTCATGTTTCTCCAAATAAACTCATTGTCTATACTCTTTAATTGATTCTCTATTACTATCATATCAGCCAGATTCTTGCTTTGACGTGCAAAATAAAAATCAAGATTCACAGCTTCTTCACGCATGTTACAAACTGAACTATCCTTAGGACATATAGTTAAAAGCAATGGATTTTCAAAATTACTTTCAATGACCATAGGATCAAACTTAGTATAAGAAAATTCTTCTTTTGAAATGGGATAAAAATCTTCATCGGGCAAAAATAAAATTTGAAAATCATGAGTCTTCACCTCTTTATCGTCACTTACCAATAATCCTTCCATGCCACGAGGTTCTTCTTTAACATGGAGCTCTTCTTGTTGAGCTTGTTGCTAACTGAGATTCATAATCATGGATGATTCTAAAACTTTTGACAAAAAAAAATTGTTCTTCAGGAACCAAAGTGTTGAATGGCATTGCTTCTTTAATCTCTAATTTTTTCCTCAATCTCTCAATGGAAATAGAGATTTGTTGGCCAAAATTCTTAATATTATTATACCTTTCATACACACATTCCAACACCATTGCTTATTATCAATATTCAAAAGGGTTTAACTTGTTCTTTTCAATTTCACAAATACTTCCTCTGAAATCATCCCAAAAATATTGGAACATTGTATCTTTTTCAGAATTTATCTCATCAGTAGTAGGTCTCTTTCGAGGTTGTTCCTTTAAGCCAATTTCTTGTTCACTCATGACTGTATAGTCGCAAGAAATATAATTAGAGGAAATCAATGGAACTTCTTCCTCCACAACCTCTAATTCTTTTTCGAGTTGTCACATCTTTCTTTTGTATGCATCCAAATCTTTCAACTTATGGTATCTAACACAAAGGCTTCTCCACAATCGAGAAGATGTATGATTGTCTTCCATGCTTTTATAATTCCTAATGGCTTGGGATATGCTTTCCTTGTAGCCATCCACAAACTCACACAACACTTTATCATCAATTTGATAAAGTTCAATGAGAGAGGGATTGGGAATTGGCCTTCTTATGGCTTTCATGTTCGGCATGGTCTTTACAAAGAGTCGCCAATCTCCTACTCACAAATATAATCATAAAATTGAGGAAATAAGTGTCAGGCACTAAATCTTCTATTTGGTCCCCCAACAGAGTCGCCAAAAATTTGTTAGTTAACAAATTAGTCTTCCAAGAAAATACTCGCAAATGACCCTCAAACGCCTGGACAAGAAGACTCAATCGGCACTAATAGTTGAGTCACTTCGCTATTGAAAAGTGCAAGTGCCCTCTAAATTATCTAGGTATAGCTCCTCGTGTAAGATGTACAATGAAGCATCTAAACTATAATTGATTATGCTTTTAACCTAAAAGCAAGAAAGGTTTACAAACATCTATCTGTAAACACGACATAGGTGAGAAGGGACTAACTAATTGAAAGGAAACAAAAAGTAAATGACACAAAGTACATTTACTCAAATGTTGCATGAAAGTAAAGAAAAAGAGAGAGCATATCATTCTTCTCAAATACATGAGTAACTACAACTCATAGTTTGAATGATAATCATATGTAACAGGTATACATTTAAAGAAAACCAATATCATCCCAAGATGAATATTAATCAGAAAATAAACGTCTAAACTCAAAATTTCAGTACGATGATATTTCCTCTCTCTAAACACAATAAAATAACAAATATGATGTTGTTCTTATACATTAATCACCATCTGAGAATAAAATACCCCTTTCTCTAGATTACAATTAGAATCAAAACTTCTTCCCTCTTGTACACAAAGTCTACCAAAAAAAGAAGACCCTCCCCCCCCCCCCTTTCTACAACACAAAATCTCAAAAAAGGAGCCTCAAAACTGGAACCCCTAATTTTTCAATGCTTTCCCATAATATAGAATTGGTGAGTACATTACACGATTACCATAACTGATCTTTTTCCATATTGATATTTTTCTCCTTCGATAAGCTTCATTTCTAGTTATTAAAACAAAATCTTTAAAATCTCCATTTCCAACACTCAGGAAACTTTTTCAAGTTTATCTAATATTTAGCTACATGAACTAAATATTAAACCTGTGCTCATATTTGATAACCTTACATTTCAAAAATTAATTAAAGTATTTGAATGCTTTGAAAGGGATATGCTTGGTTGCCAGTATGGAAATTTGGATAAGTTTAAAAAAGACACCACAAAGCCAAATGTCTCCATAAGACCCCATCACTTGTTATGTTTCCATCGGAGTCATCATGTTGAGAGTCGATCTTTATATTGTCACATATACAGATGTGCCAAGATGGAGAATGGGCCATTAGCGGGCTTTATATATATCATCGAACACCTCCTATGCATAATCTATGTCTTCCTGTGGAACTAGTTAGGTGCATGCACACTTTCCATTCTCTTTCAAACTGCATATGAGATCGGATTCCCCTAACATCACACATCTCCCATTGGTAAAAAAGGAGTGGGCCGCCAGTGAATTCCAAATATATTTGAGCAGATTGACATTTCGTCAAATAGTTTGAAGACGATCTCTCGACTTCATTGGATACCCATCACATGACGTTCATAGCCATGATCTTTTACATTTGTCAAGATTCTTTATTCGTCATGTGAATGGAAAGAAAAGTTTCCTCTAACCGAGTAGTTGCGCATATGCGGCTTGAGCTTTCTCAAGGTTGCAGATTGCGACTTGAATGTGCAAATGCAGAAATCCGCCGCGATCAACACTTGGAGTCATACATTTGCTGATTGTTTCCTTGCTATCAATGCTCACCTCTATCTGACCCATATTTGGTCTCAATCTAATTCTATAACCACTAGCCCATGTAATTTATCAAAAGTTTTGAAAGATTGGACACGTTAGAAAATTTCCATGCTCTGTGGCATCGGGTCGAATGGTGTATTCAAAGTTCATATCTTTTCCCCTTGCTCACATTGCATCTTATTAATTACATGCATAGAAAGACTTAGCATATCTTGATTGAATGGATGATTTATGATTGCCCGAGCGAGTGTAATCGTGCTTGGGAATTCTTTGTTAGTGCATCTAGATTTCATGAACGATGAAATCTTGACCCCAATAGAATATAGACCATGGGATCTTTTGATCCATCTTTGGCTAATTGAGGCATTGCTTCGATATCCCCTCTATATCATACTATCGCCAACTGCCTTATTTAGGTATTGAAAGTCAAAGAGATGATATTCTCTTCGTATAGAGTTTGCTTTTACCATCACAACTTCCTTGCAACTTATGTGGGATGTTGGGTTGGTTCATCAACCTAAGAACTCCATTTACTTGCTTTAATACCACTTCTATGTCTTAACATGAGGAGGCTTCGAGACCTTGTGTTTAGAGCTTCAAGTTGCAATTTTGACCACGAATTAGAACATCTGAGGAAAACAGAGAGACGTTCCATCTTAACTATTAGAATGATGCCTCAATTCCTCCTTGCGGTTCATGATGATGCTTGTTGTCTTTTAACATTTGAGCTCAATATACGACATTTCAACAAAAGTTAACACAATCTTATAATTATTATCTCTACTTTCAGACTATTCACACCGTTACCAAATGGACTTTAGGCATTGTGTTCAAATAATTCATTGTGATTTTCTATTTTCAAACCTAATATGAGGTGATTCAAAGTTATATTCACCTCTACCCTATGGTTTGAATGTGAGGTTATTTTTATCAAAATTATTCCTTCCTATATCAATGAACCAATGGCCACAAACATGTCTATGTGCGGGCATGAGATAGCTTGGGTTGCTCCAGTTGGAATTTTAAGCACTGGGTTCAAGCATGGATTTCCATATATTATGGATTGATACAAAAATTACTTTATCATATTACACTGACCTGTAGATAACTCGCATGTTCAAAGGCAATAGTGGAAGTTGGGTTTTGAGCATTATGATATGAATGATTGCATGGGAACTACTAGCCCTTTCTCTTCGTTCTCATGACCATACCCTTGTCTTCATATCTCATGAACTGAAAATGATGCTTTTGAATCTGAACCTATCAAATTTGCATATTGGATTTTGAGACAAAACTTCAAACTTCAAATCATGGTACTTGAATATACTTGCAAATTTGAACCATGCATACTAAACCTTCAATCTGAATTGATCACTTGCACCTCAAAATCTACATTTTGAATTTACATTTCAATTCTAACAATGGTGTACATCTGAAATTGAAACTTAACCTTTGGCTCTGCAAACTCGAACTTCAACCCATGTGAACCACTAAACCTACAAACTTGTAGAACGAGTACAAAGTGGTTCAGAACCACTTTGAACCTAGCTCAATATGGTTCCAAAATTACAAAGGAAAGCCTTGAACCTTGGGCTTGAATATATTGGTTTACCATCATGAGATCTCATCTGAAGCATGCCTTTCACAAAATGACTTTACACAACATTTTCAATATAAATCATAGGAGAATCATTAAGAAGACTAGAATTCCAAGTTCAAAATTGGAGTTCAAAACACCAACAAACACCTAGACTATGATGAAAATATGAATAATCGATCTAAAGAAATCTGAGCTCAATAGTGCGTACTTGGAGTATTGTGAATACATATTTACCAGGACATTAACTACCCGTCACATGCATCAAGACAAGCTTCTGAGCACATACCTTAACATGGAGATTACTATGGTAATACTTATCTTTCGACATAGCATATAGAACTCTAAATTTTGCAAAATTTAGGGTTCCAACACAATCTTCTATAAAAAAAAGTTGTCAAATGCACAAAACATTGTGTTGTTTCAAACTGCTTCCGCAAATGTAATGAAGATTCAAATGACCCAAAGTGTGGACCAAACCATTCTAATGGCCCTCAGAGCCTCTAGTGGCTTCTACTAGTTCAATTCAATCAAAATAATCAATTTTCAAAACTTCAAGTGTTTATCTCATTAGCAAACCCAATTGTTGTCCTGATATGCTTGATTCCCCATTAGGTCTCCAATGACTATTTTCGTCACATTTCTCAAAAAATTTCTAAAAGACTTAAAAATATTACATATTCAAGTACCCATTTGGGAGTACTATAAAATATTAAAAACTTAGTATCAATTATTTTGGACCGGTTCACCTATTTGGTCAATTGTGATAGTTTTAAGGGATAATTTACCCCACTTTTACAAAGCAACCATTACAAAGACTCATCCCCTTACCATGGATCTTTCAACACAGTTGTAATATGACTTAAATTATATTAGAGGAAAATGCAATCAATTAGGTCTATAGATTGATGTGGACACAACCCAAGCACAGAATGGACACAACAGGAAAGGGAAAATTGTATTAACTGTAAAAGTATGCTAGTACACTTAGTACAGAGAAAATAGACTTCAAAACATGCTCTAAGGGCTTACAATAGCATAAAATTGGAGATAATTTCTTCTCCCGGTACCTTCTCTCAAACTCCACTCCTAACTGCCTTTTACAATGCCAAAAATGTCCTTAAATAGACCCCGGAGGGTTAAGGATTAGGAGTACATTCTAGAAAGTGCTAGTTGGCATCCACCGACCAAGTAGAAGGCTCCAAAAGTTGCGTTAGAAGTCGACGCAAATCTAGAAGAATTCAGAAATGGTAATCGAACTTCCGGGAGGCATAACTTTTGAACCGTAGCTCCGATTGACGAACCGTTTACATTTTCGAAAAGCTCTCGAAGCGCTCTATAGCCTTATGGACCAGCTTCGCTCGTCTCTCTTTTTTGGCCCTTTTCAAGGTCATTTAATGCCCCTAACCTGACTTTGAAGCATTCTTAGGATGTCTCCAAAAATAAAAAAACTGTGATAACTTTCAAACCGTGGGGCCTTTTGACCTAATTCTTTTTTTGGAATGCTCTAAATTACAATTACAATCATCTGACCAATTTACACCTTCACCAAAATGATGGCTCAATTACATACTCCTATTTTTTTGGCATTTACACGTATCCCAAGGTGTTCAAATACTCTACCCTAGAACACTGATAGTGGAACTGTGAGAGTTGGAACCTTTATTTGACCCAAATGGGTATCTAGAAACGAAAACACATGAAATAGAAACTAAGTCTAAGTACATTTTTTTGGGTGACACAAGATTGCCCTTATACCTCTGGATGCTCCTGCATCATAGATCCTCTAAGAACCAAAGCAACAAATTGCCCTAAAAACTAGGGCCTACTCAATGTATGCCTTCCAAGCCCTATTCCAACCAAACAAAAGTGGATTCACCTTCACCTCAATATATACTAACTTATTCAATCATCAAAAGTTTCCCTTGTTAAGGTATATTACATATTGCAATACCTTAGCCTCGATTTCGGTGTTCCTTCAACCAAACAAACATGGTGATCACCAAGGTTTCAAACACTTTTCAGCAAATCCAAGTTTGTTACATATTATATAGGCTATCTTATAGCCATCCCATGAGGAATGGAGTGAAGACATTCATGGAATAGTCATCAAAGCCATCAATGTGCTCAAACTATCAAAACCATGTAAGAAACTTTAAACCTATCAACAACAACCTTGACAAATGCAAAGACAAATTAGCTTAGATCATCAACATGAGTTAAGAAGTGTCAAATCCTTATTTTCCAACCATCCAAGTGCAAAACTCAATCAATATGCTTATTCAACCACACAAATACACAAGGGAAATGACAAAATATTCAATAACAGTCTATATAATTGTTGTCACCAATGTAATACTATGTCTCCACGTGCCTTAAGCAAGCTATATAGGATACATCTCAACTGATCCAAGTACATTTAAAGTGTTTAAAAATGCATTAGGATCCTTAAAAAAAATTTCCCTCCTAATTGGCACTAGCCATTAGGATTCAAAAAATTGAATTTTAAACTCCTCTTGAATTGCTTTCTTATGAATTCTAACCTATCAAACTTAGGACCTTATTTATCCTAGGATCCATTTAATTCATCTAGGACCTTTCTAGCCCACTTTGATCCATTTTCGATATTGTTGGGCCCTATTACAATCATTTAGGTCCTAAGGTCCTTATAAGGGCCTTTAGAACTTTTGACCAATACATTGATCTTATCATTACAAATGGACATTATTGGCATTAAAATGTCGTAATTGATCTCCTTTGATGTATTTTCACCTTCCATGGTGCTTGGTGTCCTCATGTGTCCAAGTGCTTGCTTAGGTGCCCATACACCATTCATATAAATAAAAGTGTAATATATGTGATGGTAAACCATTTAATAACTCATTTTCGTGAGTTAAACTTCACTATATGGGCCTTGCTAGTAAAGGAATGAAAATGTGCAAAAGAAAAGAGAAGAATGGATGTTTGTTGCACAAATAGTAAGATATGTTAAAGAACAAGAAGAGGTTGATGGATTGGTTAAAAGATCAAAGCAAACTTCTTATGTTGGTCCATCCGCAAAAAAATAAAGGAGTTACTAAAACACTTGCATCCTCAAAACATTATTCTTGTCTATACTGGAAGTGGAAGATGAAGAAGTAGAAATTAGTAGTGGCAAAAGAGGTGCATTAGACACAACATAAAATGGAGACAAAGAGACATTGTTAATCAAGTCATTAGACGTTGCCTCTATGCCAATGTTCTTCCTTTCAGCTTAGTAAGGTCACCATATTGGAAAGAGATGGTGGGGACCATCAATTGTGCATTGACTCATTAGACAAGTCCTAGGTATGAAAATGTCTGTACCACCATATTGCAAAAAGAAAGAACAACTATAGAGAGATCTTTGCAACCAATTAGAGATTCTTGGATTACTTCGGGTGTTTCTATTGTTTCCAATAGATGGATAGATACCACCAATTGTTCATTGATTAATGTGATTGTAGTGTCCCATAAAATGGAAATGTTTTCTAGGGCAATTGATTGTGAATGGGAAGTAAGAGGTGCACAATTTGTTTCTAGAATTCTCATTGAGTCCATAGAGATTGTGTGTGGTGAGAATGTGGTGCAAGTAATCATAGACAATATGCAAATTGTAGGGGTGTAAGTGCTTTTACTAAGGGTCGATATGACCACAATTTTTGGACACCATGCACTATACACTCCTTTAAACTTGGCAATGTAACAAAAATTGACAGTCAAATAGAGTGGATGAATAAAAAATCAAGAGGGGGAAGAGATCTAGATATTTGTGATGAACTACAAAATGTCACTATCATTTTTCAAATCTTTCTCAAAATTGGAGTTGTTGAAGGTAAATTGTAATTACTAAATTGATTTTTTTTTTTTAATTTAATAAATTTAATGTTATCTTTAATTATCAATTTATATATAACTCTTCTTAATATTTATTCACATATTCTTATTAACTACTTAGGTTGTTGAGACCCAATTTGCTTCTCATACTATTGTTATAAGACTACTTCTCAGGGTACATGAGGCATTTATTTCTGACCAATTGGGTGTATGGAAGACTTGACATTTAGAGAGGCCCAAAAGGTCAAGAGATTGGTTTTAAATGACAATTAGTGGGTTCCTATGCAAAATGTATGAGATTTCACTAAGCCTATCATGACTATGTTATGATTTGATGATACAGGGGCACCTTGTTTGAGGGATGTCTATGATGGCATGGCCACAACGGTAGAGAAGGTAAAAATTGCAATACAGAAACATAAGCATGACCTAATAGAATGTGAAACCTTATTTAATAAAGTGGAATCAATCATTCACATCATTGGGAGAAGATGATCACCCCATTGCAAGGAAATATTTTCTATTTAAGAGAGAGAGTAACACCATGTACAAATGAAGAAGTTTAAATGGGTACAAGAAAGCTTTTATAAGACTTCCGATGAAGAAGCACAAAAAAAGTTAGGATAGAATTTGGCTTGTTTGCCTTGAGACAAAATCATAATCCAACAACTATCAATGACCAAAACAACATGAAAACTATCACATGATGGTACCTCTATGGTCAACCATTTAAGTATCTACAACCTCTTGCAATCAAGATCATCTCACAAGTAATTTTTTAAAAAAACAAATCTACCACTTGTATTCTACAATTTAGAACTTAACATTCTTTAATTTACTTTGCATTTTTATTTTGTGAATACTATCCAGATTGCAAGTTGTACCACTAAACAAAATTGGAGTACATACTCCTTTATCCACTCAATGAAGCATAACTAGTCGGGCTGCAAAAAAGATAGACTTGGTTTTATATTCATTGCAACTTATATCTTGTGTTGTGCAAGGATCCAATCTACAAGGATGGGGCATTAAAACTAAAAGGTGTAGCCCTTGAGTGTACCAATTCGGATGTAACCACTGATGATCTTAATAGACTCACTAGAAATTATGATGGCGATGATTACATCATAACACATGCTTTCAATTTAAAAGATCTTGAACTTGTAGTGGCTAAGGATGAAGAAGATTTTTTTATAATCCTTGTGATTCTAATTAGTGAATCCTAATTGGTAAACATTTAATCATGAATTACATTTTGATTTTGTAATTGTGATGATTTTTTTATTTTCATTGGGATTGTTAACGTAGACATATATGATATGACTTATTCGAATATTTGTTAACTATCAATTGGCATTTAATATTTATCTTGATTAATGATGAAGTATCATATTATGAAATGATTTAATTCTGTATTTCTTGCAGCATTTTTGTTTTTTTTTTTTTTTTTTTTTTTTGTGTGTGTGTGTGTGTGTGTGTGTGTGTGTGTGATATGCACCCAAATTGGTAACTTAGCAAGAATAGGATGAAATAGGTAGAAGGCAAAAATGGTGGTTTACACAGATAAGAATGTCAAAGTACAGTGCCAATGGCCAATAAGATCAGGTGGCTGGTTGGCTTCAAATAAACAGATTTATTTGTCAATAAGCAACTCTCCCAAACACTGAAAAAAAAGTCATTTTAGAAATCTGAAAATCTCAACAAGGGATTTAAAAGAAATACATCCCAGATTTGAGTCCGGGATTGCTGCAGGTCCAGGCAGGGTCCGGATTTTGCATTGTGGGTCTGTTCAGGTCCTTGCTGACATGAATTCGGGTGAACCTAAGAGGACTTACAGCAGTAGGGTCAAAACAATGAAATAAAACACCTTAAAATAAATTTTTTTAAATAAATTTTTTTATGCAACTCTAAAAGGAGCCTAATAAAAAACATTTCACTCATCTAATCTCTCATTTGCTCACTCATTTTCGTGTACCCATTTTGCTAGTTTTAAGAGAAGGTTGTAGAGATTATTTGTTCCAATAATGAGGATCTAGATATTGTTGCAGTCAGGGATGAAGCCATTGATCCCTCATTGTTTGATGACCCATTTGACCCTTGAATGGCATTTGATACTATGACCATTGATAAACTATTAACACTAGCCATTTATCATTAATAATGTTTCAAACTTTATTATTTGGCATTTGTATCATATATTTTTCTTGATTTACAGAAAAGATTATACTTACAAAAAAACCGTATCAAATATAATTATCCATATCTGCAAACAACTTCATAGCCTGTATCAAGATATAAGAGGCAAGAGTACGGACTGTTGAAACAGATAAAATGTAAGAACGGTTCCTTGGGGAGGTAAGAATGACAGAGCATGGTATGCATTAGATGATAAGTGGTTGGCCATTTTCAAATGTAGAGTTTTACTTTTCAATGAACAACTCTTCAAAACATTGTCAAAATGTCATCCTTTAAGCCAATCACTGTCATGCTACCAAATTCTCTGTTTTGATAGATTTTGGTACTATGGAAAAGTAGAATTTTCAGCAATTGGTTTCGTAATTAATAAATTAGAATGCAGAGAAGAACTGCTGTAAGATTTTGTTGTATCCACAAGATAAAAATAGACTTTGATCACTGTATCTCTCAATCTGTTTTCTGCTCAATCAGCATAAAATACTTCTTACAAAAAGACTTATCTAGATTCTGTTTTGTACTTTTTTTTCTTGAAGTACAGATCAAATTATGCTGACAAATTGATCTCAACTATCAGTCTTTTTTTCTAAAGATATCCTCGTAACCTGTATACAAAGTAAGAGAAACCAATTAGGCATATTTGCCGATATGCTTGTGAAAAATTTGTACAGGAGAATCCAAAATAGCTAGAAAGCATTTTGAAAAACATGAAAAAAAATTGTTGATGGACTAGTTTATAAACGAACTAACCAGAACCATGAATGATGGCTATGTCTTGGCCTGCTATTTCAAAGTGCTCGGTACCTACTAGTTCTATGCCCAAGGCAGTAATCACAAATGGAAATGCTAAAGTAGGAGACACGGGAGATTTGGCAATCTTTATAAACCTGTGACCTGCCCAGGACAAAAAGAACAGTAGAAATTAAATGTGTGAGCATAACTTACAACAAGATATCTACCACTATATCAAAACCTTGTTAACAGAATAAGCCCAAATTACCGAAGGAGTGTCTTAAATATTTCTTTCAGAAACGTATGCTCAAATACAAGGAATGAGAAAAAATTTAAGAATGCATATAAGTTATGGAAGTTTCAATCAAGAGTAAGCTTTCAATTAGCTTTTTCAACAACAATTTTTTTTTTTGTTTGATAAAGTAGAGAGGGATCTATTGAGGCCCTTACCTTAAAATATTTTCAGTAGCATTGTAAATCATAGATATATAAGTGCGATATATATTATATATCAATATTTCTGTTTTTTTCTGAAAAACCAAACAAGCAAGTCAAATGGCCCGCTTCTTAAAAGCAACCCAATACCTATTTGCGGAAAGTAGAAACAAAACTACTTTTAGAGAAAAAAATTCTAAAACAAATAATCAAATAAAATCCTAATAATATGCTCAAGTGCATCTCGTGCAAACAATCTAAAATAACAACTTTTGCCACTTGATATATATATTTTTTCTAAGTTGCCGGTTCAGATTCTGGTATGGATGCAGGTTTGCAGTTCGGGTTCGAAATTCATCCAAATATTTTTTGGGTTGGGTTCAGATTCGTTTTGGCTTCATCTGTACCAAAACATATCTTTTAAAAATATGCGTGTGTGCACGCAAACGATTCGGGTTCAAAATTCATCCAAATATTTTTTGGGTTGGGTTCGGATTCTTTTTGGGTTCATCTGTACCAAAACATATCTTTTAAAAATGTGTGTGTGTGTGTGTGTGTGTGTGTCCAAGAAAAAGTAAGTCCATAAACCACTTTGCTAATAGTAAAGCAACATAGGAAAATACACCACCATATTTATGTTTCAATTTAATAGGATACTAATTGCATCATTTAGCCATATATACAACATCGTACACTTGCTTGGTCACATACATTGGACATATTTCCATATCAAGGGACATTTTGAGAATGAAAGGAATCATCAAAAGATAAGTGCAGTTATCTGATTTTTTTAATATTGCTTAGAGGATTTCTAACCAAGCTAGATCAAAAGTTGAGATTCAGATTTGAAGCCATGGATTCAAAGAATATATCATAAATTTTAAAGAAATTCCTCTATAATCGTCAATTTGGACTTCACCAATTGTCAATTTGGATTTCCTCTATGAGCAAGTTTTCATTTTCACTCACAAATGCATAAATGACATATAAACCTTATTTTTTGGCCTTTTTAGTGGTCACTTTTAGGGTTGGAAGGATCAAATAAACCAAATTAGACAAAAAAACACTTCAAAAAAGTAAAAACACTTCAGGTTTGTCTATTGGGCAGCAAACTCTTCAAAATTCGCTCTGAATTCTGCCCAGATTCCTCTAACAGAATTTGCAGCGAATCTGTGGCTCTCTAGGAGAATTTGGTGAGAATTTGACGAGGACCAGACTTTGGACAGAATTGAAAATTTGGTAACTTAGTTTTTTTAAAATTCAAAATAACTTTGACTAGCTCATTTGACTGTATTGTCTAAAGTTAGCAAAAGTTTCCCTATTTCCTGTGAAGTTTGTCAAAACAAATTAAAAATCACAAGATATGAACACTCCAATGCCAATTCCGAGGCTCTACAACTGAAAGCTCAAACAATCAACATGCTGATGACTCCAAAAAGAACCTGAACCTTCCAGCCCGAATAGGTGCCAAATATGACTATTCTTTCTATGTGATGAAGACCCTACTCTTTTGAATTAAGCCTTCATCTATTCTCAATCTAATTACGTTTTTTTTGATGATGACTACAATCCTGAAAAGATAGCCTCCTCTTCCTGCTTTTTTAAATGTTTTCTAGTCATGGATCTCTATAAACCCACTAAAAGATGAATAATTGCTTCAGAGAGAAGAGTTGACTACAGCAGTAGCAATAGAAGAATAGAACTATGGCTATGCTGAACACTATCCTCCAACGGTGGCAACCTTTAAACTCCTTCACAATGTTGCCAAACATCACATCAAACCAGAAATAAGCATAAAGGAAAACCTGTTTTATGCTATGAATAGAAGAAGCATGAATGAATAGCAGTTCATGCTTTAACACCAGCTTTTCCTTAACATAGGTTGACTGGGCGCAAGGTAGTTCTACCCTTTTTAAGTATGATAGATTTTTTTAAGCTGGACTTTGGCATTGGAAACTTTAAAGTGGCTGACTGTGGTAAGGATGGCAGAGTTCCAGTCAGAAAGTGTCCACTTATTCATGCTTAAAATCCACTTTCACAGAGGTGTGTTTCAATAATGTTCTTCCCACATTCTGGCACACTTCACTATTACACTTACAAATATAGAACCATTTTCAATAAATATTATTCACTTTTTTAAAACATCCTCATACCCTGTAGACAGGCAAAGATATTATAGGCAAGAGTAAAGACCGGTGAAATATATAAAGTGCAAGAATGGTTCCTATGTGAGGTAATAATGTCACAGAACAGAACAGTATGGAATAGCTGAACAAAAGAACAATGACTCTGCAAATGTGAAGATTTATTTTCTGAAAATCAACTTCAAAACCCTGTCAAATAAATTTATTTCAGAAAAAAGCCTTGCATTGTTTCAAAGAATGAAATTGAATGATAAGTATGAAATTATATTCACACTATTTGAAACTGGGTATAGCTAATTTAGGAAATTATTTTCCTTTATTTATTTGTCAATCTTATAACTCAGGACAAGATTGTCTTTCTACTTTTCCACTGTCATTCTTGGCAAATGTGGAATGAATATCTATTACAATTATATCACTCAGGACAAGATTGTCTTTCTACTTTTCCACTGTCATTCTTGGCAAATGTGGAATGAATATCTATTACAATTACTCATTTTATAATCAATACTCACAAATTGTACTTAATACAATTTTATCCTCTTTTATGCTTTTCTCTTTTATAGAAAAAATACCAAGAAAGAACTCCTAGTTCTAACAATTTTTTTAGGTAAGTGCCAAAAAAGTGGGTGGCTCCCTTTATTGAATCGTAAAAATTAAACCACCTTATGTAAAACATATGCAAGATCCTCACCCAATTTATAGAGACAAGTACATAGTTTCTATTACAACAATCTACCAATAATCCAAAGCACAAACAGCCAAAGAAAGCCAAATCAACATGCCCGTCCAGGACAGAAACATGAAGTGCTCCCTGACAGCCATTGGGATCATCTCCCCAACCCACAGCGATCCTTAATGGATTTGGCAATCATTTTCAAGAAGAAGACATCCATCCTCATAGCCAGCAATGTCAATGCAGATGCCATCAATCATATCTTCCTCAACCCCAAAATTGGCTAAGCCAATAAGCAACGTACTTTGCTTCTTTGAAGACATGAGATATAATAAATCCAATTTTGCCATTAGCTCCCAAGCCTGCTTGACGTGTGCAGTCAATTTCCAGTTTTGACAGTGATCTCTTTTAATACTGTTAATACAAATTAGTGGATCTCCTTCAATATCAATTTGTATCTGACCTCTCTTGCAACATTCTTCTAACCGTAAAACCAATTCATTGAATTCCGCCTGGTTATTGATGGCCACACCTAAAGAACCGGCCACAACCAAAACAACCCTGCCCTATTCGTTCCTAACCACGGCCATATCTTGCTCTTCTGGGTTACCTCCCATAGTACTATCACAATTGATATTGAGCCTGCCACTTTGGGGGACAAGCCATCTAGCCAACCTACGTTTCCCAACTTTGATACTGGAAGCAACACAAACTCCAATAGAGCATAGGACCCTCAGCCCCAACTAAGCCTTATCAATTCTTCATCCCAACTATTGAAAGAGAACAATCTAGACTTGGACACTAGAATGTCCCCATTTTCACAAGCATCAAAGTTTGAAGGATTAGCCTATTATTGTGTTCCTTGTAGGCTAATTATTGTATATTTTAGTTTGGTCTTCATTTGGTTCAGATTGGACTTTGTTTAGCATACTTTCATGTACTTCCTATTTATAATAAGTTTGAGGTTCATCAAGTAAGACCCTTCCCATTTTTAGTAAGGAACTCACATGAATAGAGGATATAGTGGTTGACTCCGAGTTCAAATGGTTCATCATAATAATGAGTATTTTTGGAGTTATGACATTTCAGTTTGACAAAAAAAGTAATAC
Source organism: Cupressus sempervirens (assembly GCA_028749045.1). Classification (NCBI taxonomy): domain Eukaryota; kingdom Viridiplantae; phylum Streptophyta; class Pinopsida; order Cupressales; family Cupressaceae; genus Cupressus; species Cupressus sempervirens. Next base: position 494,569,530 of record CM053783.1, read on the forward strand.
ATTCTTAATCATTAATTAAAATTGCACATCGTTAAATGTTGTTTGACTTTATTATTAAAAAGGACCATTTATTGATTATAAAGTCAAATTATAAAGTGCATATGAGAAATAATGGAAAGTGTCAATTTAAAGAGAGACACAAGTGTTTATTAAGATATACTTTATATTATTTTGTTGTGCTCCAAATGGAGGGAAATATAATAAATTATTATATTTCAAACTTTGCAAAAGAAAGCGCATATATTAAGTTATGTAAGGAGTGAATTTGAAGCTTCCAGCCAATTTGCCTTGGAGATTATAAATGCATTCAATGCAAAGATTAATTCATTCTTGATGCATTTGGTATTTTGTTGATTTTGATTAGAGTTGGAGACAAGGGTTTGAGTCTTAGGCTTGAAAATTTGTCAATTCTTCCACGTTTAATAGCACAGTGGTCCGACTAATTGTGTCAGGCGTTGGCTTCACTCGGAGGCCAGGATTACTATCATTGTTTGCAGAGATCAACAATTAGCAGCCCCATTTCATTTCAGACATCTTTACAAGAGAGAAAAAATAATTATATTGTAGATTGCATCAGTATAAAGAGGCTGTAACTGATGAAAAACTTGGAAATCTAAATTCTTTGTAACTGATGAAATTCTCCAGTAGCAATTGCAGCACACTGGAAATGAAGTTTCCTAGATGTCAAGCTAAATCTAATGAAAAATGACATCCTCAAATCAAAATGTGCAGTTAAAAGTGGACGACAGTCAGGTTGCTACAGTCATTGAGCATTTTGATGTTTCTTGCCAGATGTTAGCCATCTATGGTTGTAGCACTCTCCTGTGATAGATTGGCACTATGATGGAAGTCTTTCCTTAAAGAGTTTCATATACTCCTTGAAGCAATCTGAACAATTAAAGAAAACTATTTACAATTATTGGCTGACATAGACTACCTTCTGAAGTGGGGTTGCACTTGCTATGATGTGCCGAGGGGAAAGAAAGAGGAGGTTGACGAGCTCACTCACGAGCTTGAGGTGATTATAGAATTGTTGGAGAGCACCCAACTGGCTCTTCAGGAATCAAACCACGGTAAGATAAGGTGATCAAGGAATTGAGCCAAGCTAAGTCTTTATCAACTACAATTACAATACAAACTCCTAAAATGGTAGTTGATGATGACCTTACATCCACAAGTTAGGGTGGTGGATGTGTCAAGGATGTTGCTACACTCATAACAGTTAAGAGGTGCAGTTGTTACGGATGAGATAGGAACATCAATAGAGAACAATAGAGAATCGCACATTGGGTCTAGTTCCTCTGAGTAATACATTGATAGTACACAGAGCAGATTTTGGGTAGCTCTTGTGATGCAAAAGTGGATTCATCAGTGAGTTGTGTGATAGTATATGACACTACATCTTCTTCAGGGGACATATGCAGAGTATCATCTAGTTGGGAGGGTGGCTCTCATGTTGGATTGCTTCTCTCTTCAAGGAACAAATCTGTTATTTCAGTTGATTTTGATTGATGGTATGTTGAGCCATAGAGTTGGAGGAATCAGCCAAAGGTTACTAGAGAGAGTTGAGTCACCCTTATCTCACTTAGACTAAACCCACAAGTATGTTGAGTACCTTCTTTGAAGAGAAAAGTTTGATGAGAGACATTATGGGATCAGGGTTGGTAGTCATATTTGTGATTTGAGGTGCATTTAGAGGGATTTGGATGCATTTAATTGGAATGCCTCCCCTTATTTCATAATAAAGAGTATGCTATTGGGTGTGCAGAGAGGCTTGGCAAGGAATCCGCTCAATCAGCTATTCAGGGTTAGAGATTGGAGCCATCTTCTAATTCTTGAGTTGATAATGATGAGTCATTGGCAGAGATCGAATCCTTTTACCATGACTACACAATGAGAAATGCTAATCATTTTTCTTTTGATCAGCATATAAAGGACTTGGTTGTGCATCATTGTGGAATGGCTCAAGGATTATACCATCCTTTATGGAATGGGTATATGTTACATCCCAATTTTCGACCCAATTTAAAATGTTCATATAACCGTTGAGGTTCACATGAAGTCAATTGACAATTAAATTTGTTATAATCCTGCGAAATGGTAAGATGGTTAGGCATTATAATTTCATATGAAAATAACATGCTAGTTGATTATTTTGTAAAGTTTCTACGAATTCTATAATTGAATCAGTGATTAGATTCGATCTTCTTCCTCTCCTTGTAGCTTGCCATGAATAACTTCAAGTTATTGTCTTGAATTAAATTAGAAATATATTCTGAAAACTGTCTTTTATTCTGCAAGTCGTATGTGGGTAGTATTGACTAAGGAGCAGACTAATTGTTGTTCTTGTGTGCTCTTAGACTTCAACCGTACCAACTATAAATAGAGAGACCTAGGGACATGTCGTTACAAGGGACACATCCCTTCCAAAACATTCTTTAACTTATCCCTAGAAGTCGGTGACCTTTTCCATAAAACAAGTTTAATTAATACTAACACAAAGGAGTTTTAGCTTAAATCTAAACTAGCATTTTAAGGATAGACACCGATATCATAAGGAGGATAAAGCAAGGAAATTCGATCAATCTATATCATGTAAGAACAGATCAGACCAATCTGTTATCAGATCAGTAGGATTACAAGTTATAGAATTAACATTCCCTCTTAACTTAATAATCATACTAAGGGATATCATATCTAGCAACATCAATAAAGATGAACAAGCAAGAATTGATACTCTATATCTATCTAGATCTTCTTAGCATGTGGTATCATAAAACACATGATCCAATGTCATATTACCAAACCTGTGATATGACAAATCACTACTACTAGTGATAACAATATACAGGATAAATCTAAAGAATATTTTAAGTTCTTCATTTATCCAAGTTATGACTCATAGATATTGATATTCCTGTATCACAACATGATACTGAGTTAAGATCTACTAGAACACAGGATAAACCTTGGAGAATAATAAAATTCTTTCTTTATCCAAATTGTGACTTATAGACATAGCAATGTCTACATCACAATATGATCTTGAACTCATCTAGAACTTACAGTAGAACTCTACTATTTAGCACATTATCTAAGAGATCGTCATCTCTCATAATGTCTTTTACACAAGCCTTCATTATCTCAGAGATCGTCAACTCTTAAATAATGAATACAAATAGTGGAGCCCATTACAGTCAATAGCCTGACAATAAAATTATTTTATACATAATTTAAAGAATACAAATGGATTACAATTCAATCATACCAAGTCTTCTCCTGAACTGATCTATCTTCACTCTAGATAGAGGTTTAGTGAGTATGTCTGCTGACTGATCTACATGCAAATATATTCTAATTTTATAGTATTCATGTATGCCATATCTCTTACATAACAGTAAGGAATTTCAATATGCTTGGACCTGTCATGAAAAACTGGATTCGCCAAAAGCTTGATAAAACTTTGATTATCACAATGAATAATCGTAGGATTCATAGCTTGCCCAAATAATCTCACAAGTAACTTCCTTAGCCAAACTACTTCTCGAAAGGCCATCGTTGTTACAATGTATTTGGCTTTTGTGGAGTTTTGAGCTACTGAGGACTGCTTTCTGCATATCCACGATATCATTGTTGATCCTAAACCAAAACAGCATCCTGAAGTACTTTTTTTGTCTTTAACACTTCCACCCCAATCTAAGTTGGTGAATCCATGCAAATCTAAATCAACTTTCTCATATTTGAGCCCAAAATTAAAAGTGCCTTGTAAGTATCTCATAATATGTTTAACTGCAACTAGGTGAATCTCCTTTGGCTCACACATAAACTACCTTAACACATGAACAACATAGCAAATATCAGGTCTTGTATTTACTAAGTACATAAGGGACCCAATCATCTATCTATAGAGTGGAATCTATGCAAGGTGATTCGGCTACTGCTTCTTTAAGTTTATGTAGATTAGTCTCCATAGGAGAAGACGTAGACTTGCAATTCCACATTCCAAATCTCTTCAAAATATCTGATTTGTACTTCCCTTGATTAAGTATGATACTGTCAGAATTTTGTCGTACTCTCAGTCCTAGGAAGTAATGGAGTCCCAAGTCTTTCATTTCGAATTCTCTAGTTAGATCTTTCTTGCATTGATCTATAAGATGATCATCACATGTTATTAGTAAATCATCAACATACAGTATTAGAATTACCATATCATCTTTATCTCTTTTATAATATAAGTTTGGATCAGCTTCATTCTTGAAAAATCCTAAGCTGGTGAAATACTTATCAATTCTTTCATGCCAAGCCCTTGAAGCTTTTTTAAGCCCATAGAGAGCTTTCTTGAGCCTGCAAACAAAAACATTAGGATATGAGTTTCAAATCCTTCAGGTTGTTCCAAATATACTTCTTCTGTAATCTTTCCATTTAGGAATGTTGTTTTTACATCCATCTGATGTACTTTCCGAGGATGTACTTTCCATCCCTTCAATGCTGCAATTGCTAGGACTGCTCTTACAGAGGTATATCTATCAACAGGAGCAAAGGTTTCTTCATAATTAATCCCTTCTTTCTGAGAAAATCCTCTGGCTACAAATCTAGCTTTATACCTCTCAATGCCACCGTCAGCAACAGGCTTTATTTTAAATATCCATTTAGAAGAAACAACTGATTTTTCTTTAAGTCTTGGAACAATTTCTCAAACATCATTCTTCATAATAGGCTGGTATTCTTCTGTCATAGCTTCATTCTAAGCTGTATGTTTAATAGCATCTAAAAGATTGGTTGGTTCTGTTTAGACAAATCATTCATGTTTGTTGTATAACTAGAAAATCTCTTAGGTCTTTTGCTTTCTCTGACTGGTCCAGAAGGTGCAGCAAAGTCCTATGCTTCCTCGATTGTTTTAATGGCCCAAAGTGGTCTTTTTATTGAATTTTGAGTTTCTTCAAGATTTAGATTTTTAATTTCATCTTCAATTTCTTCTATGTTCTTTCTCTGAGACTCAAACTCGGTATTTCTTTCAAAACTAGGTAAAGGAGAAGGTTCTTCAGAACTTAGGGCTCTTTTGAATGCTAGATCTTCTTTAAAAATTACATCCCTACTAAGTTCAATACTTTTCTGTCCAAGTATGAAAATCCTATATGCCTTAGATGTTTCTTTATACCCTACAAAAATACCTTTCCTCCCAGAGGGTTCTAACTTGATTCTCTTTTCTTTTGGAACATGGATATATATGGGGCACCCAAAAATCCTAAGATGACTTATATTAGGTTTAACCTAAGTAAATACTTCTTCAAGAGTTTTATCTCTAAGGTAAGAGTGAGGGCTTCTATTTTGAATATAGACAACAGTACAAGAGGCTTCTGCCCAAAGATAATACTCTAAATCTTGATCAAATATCATAGCTCTAGCAGCTTCTATAATTGTTCTATTCTTTCTTTCTAATACCCTATTTTGTTTAGGATTATAAGGAACGGTGTAGTCTCTCTTAATTCATTTTTTTTACAAAACCTTTTAAACAAATTTTAGGTGTATTCCCCTCCATTATCAGTTCTAAGAGTTTTAATTTTATGTCCTAATAAGTTTTCAATTAATGTTTTAAATTCTTTAAATCTCTTTAGGATTTCTTCTGATTCTTTGTACTTTAAGAAGTAAATCCATGTTTTCCTAGAGAAGTCATCTATGAACAAAACATAGTACCAGAATCCTCCGAGAGAAGGAACAGACATAGGTCCACATAAATCTGAATGAATTAATTCCAAAACATTATTTGTTTTCCTAGTGCTATCATGAAAAGGACTTTTGGTGTTCTTACCTAGTGCACACCCTTTGCATATGCTTGAGTGGTCTTTATTTAGTTTAGGTAGACCAGTTACCATCTTCTCCATAGTTGATAAGGTTTTGAAATTTAGATGCCCTAATCTTCTGTGCCATATTTCATTTATGTCTGCAGCTTCATGAATTAAGGCTTGAATAGGTCGACTAGATTCTGAATTTAATTCATACAAATATCATTTTCTGTGACCAATCAACTTCACTTTCTTAATTGAGGAGTTCTTTGCCCAAGTTATTACTTTATCGTCTACGAATGCAACATTATGCCCATCACCTTCAAGAGCTGTAATTGAGATTACATTTGATAGTGATGAATACAATACACGATTCTCAGGATCATACTTATCTTCTTCCTTAGTAACGTTTGTACAGTTCGCTTGTTGTTTAGAATTCTCAAGACAATTTGATATGTAGTATCCAAACATTTCACATCTAAAACACTTTATTTTGGATAGATCTTTTTTGGGTTTTCCATTCTTTTGATGTCCCTTTTTCTTCTTGAAATGCTTCTTCTTGCCCATATAGGAGTTTGTATTAAGAACATTAAGTTCTTCATCTTCCGTTTTCAGTTTCCCTCCTTTCTTTAATTTTCTAGATTCTTCTTGAAGGCAATCCCCTTTAAGTTTGTTGAAGTCAGGAAGTTTATCTCTGGCACTTATTCCTTGTGCAAAAGTTTCCCACGAATCTGGTAATCCATCTATAGCTATCAGTGTTAGTTCCATGTCACTAATAATGGTTCCTATACTTCATCTCTAATGCTAGCAACCCTTAGGAAATAATAATTCATTGATTCTCCTTTCTTTATTTGTATGTGATTTAGTTGCCTTTTCTATGCGAGAACTCTAGTTGCATTGTTGATCTCATATGCATTTAGTAATGCCTTCATCGTATCAGATGTTGTCTAATGTTTTGTTAGCATAGGTACAATATCATTCTTTACTCCATCTAATATGATCTTAATGGCTTTTCTATTTCCTTTACTTCATATAGTTTTATGAGGTTCAATACTAGGTTCTTTGGATGCTCTATCAACAAATTGTTTTACATCATTTTCTTCAAGAATCATCATGATTCTGAATTTCCAAGCCTCAAAGTGTTCTTTCCCATCAAACCTATCCTCTGGTCTAATTGTGTATGCCATTGAAGATAGGAGATAGATGCTAAATATAAAGTTTGATTACTGAATTTTTGCAGAGCCTAGGTTCGACTACCAATTCTCTAATACTATGTCAAGTTTCTGCAAATTCTATGGTTGAAACAAAGATTAGATTCAATCTTCTTCCTCTCCTTGTAGCTTGCTATGAATAACTTCAAGTTGTTGTCTTGAATTAAATTAGAAATATATTCTGAAAATTGTCTTTTGCTCTGCAAGTTGTATGTGTGCAGTATTAACTAAGGAGCAAACTAATTGTTGTTCTTGTGTGCTCTTAGACTTCAACCATACCCACTATAAAAAGAGAGAACTAGGGACATGTCCTTACAAGAGACATGTCCCTTCCAAAACATTCTTTAACTTATCCCTAGAAGTCGGCGACCTTTTCCATAAAATAACAAGTTTAATTAATACTAACACAAAGGATTTTTAGTTTAAATCTAAAATAGCATTTTAAGGATAGACGTCGATATCTTAAGGAGGATAAAGCAAGGACATTTGATCAATCTATATCATGTAAGAACAGATTAGATCGGTCTGTTATCAGATTAGTAGGATTAAAAATTACAGAATTAACATATTTATCATGAATTCATGGAATTGAAAAGGCAGTTAGCCATTATGATCAATTATGATTAATAACTTGTTATGGTAATTGTTGTCAATCAAGATTGCGCCTATAGCAAGATGTAAAATCTAGCTATCTTGCTGAAACAATGGAAACTCTCTCGGGTGGTGGGTTGTCCTAAAATAAGAGAAGAATCTCCGAGCTAGGCCGGTTCCTAAATTGTGATCACCTAATCCTAAATTGTACTCGAGATAAGGATAAGAAATGAATGAATGAATAATGAAAACTAATCTAAATGAGGTGATACACCAATAGTTTTGAATGTAACTTTGACCACTTCAGCACGAACTACGAAAGACAATTGATTCACAATACTCAGACAAACACGTAATGACAAAAGTGTTTCTACGTAAGGACTAGGATCTCCTACTTTGAAAGGGTTACCTAAGTTTTACCAATTTTCTGCAAGAAAACAATAATCACAAACATAGACCTACAAACACATGTATCACGATTCAAATATGCAACTAGGAATGTAACTAAAATGAAGGCGAACACAACATTAAAGTAAGAAATTCACAAAATTGCACAAGAATCTATGAGAAGGAACCGTTGAATCTCTATAATCAATGCTGGAAAAATAATCTCTGCTATAAATGCCCTTACAATCAACTCAAAATCTGCAATGTGCAAAAATCTGAATCCGAAAGGTCCCTCATAATGAGTTGAAAGTACAATATATAGAAAAATAACCTTAACTCGGATTCCATCATCATGCCTAGAAAAATTCACCCAAAAATGATGAAAACTATGAAGAAGCCTCTGAAAACTACTCTCAACCAACTGCCCAACTGATGGATAACTCGAAAACTGCCTCTAGCTCCTCCAAATCATGCACAAAAACCCAAACTCGGATGCATCAAGTAACCCAAAAATATAGCATGTAAAACTGCTCCTAACTATGCAATATATGCATAAAATAGGCTCTCAATAAGAACTACATGCATAACTGCCCTTAACTGCTCCATAAACCGCTAAAAATAGCACTCTATAACCTCATCACTACATGAGAAACTGAAACTGTCCTTAGCCTCCAAAAAATAGCTCTATACTTAGGTGTTAACTAAATGTCCTTTCTTGGAGTTCAAAATTAGCTTCGCAACTTCCTCTCCTTGCATTTAGGTATTAAAATATTTGGAAACTCTTATAATTTCCTTTAATTAATTAATAAAATCAATGGTCTTATAATTACAACCACTTGATATATTAATTTTACAATCAAAGCTCTTTTTTATTATATTTATTTAATATTATCGTGTTTATTATTATCATCATTTTTATTTTTTTATTTTTATAAACACGTTAATATTAAATAAATATTATAAAGGAAATTATTCTTTTATTTATATCAATATTAATATGTTTATAATTTAATTTTCAAACATATTAGTATTGATATAAATAAAGGGAAATTATAAAACATAATGTTTATTAGTTTTAAATGTATAAAATGACTAATATAAAATATTATTCATTACATACACATAAAGCTAAAATAAAAATAGAGTTTAACAAATAAAAGAATGCCTAACTCCTAATTCTTACCTTATGGACCCCAAATTTCCATGAAATATGGCAAAGAAATAAAGTATGAAAACGTCCAAAGGCAAAAGGAAGGTAAATCATTTTGTTGTAGTCTCATTTTATCATTCACGCTTATGAGAAAAAGGGCTTTCATCCAAACCCTAGCCGTGTGGAGATTTTGCTACAAATTTACCTCTTACTGGTGCATTTTGGATGCCATATTTTGCTTCTTTGGCCACGGGTTCTTGTGATATTTGCTGAGGACTCCATATTATTGCTTTGGGTAGCGGATTTTAGTTGATACTGGGCAGTATTGAGACGCCATGTATTCTTTTGTTGGGCGTATTTTTCTACTATTGGTAGCCATTTTTTTTCAGATTTGGGTGTATTTCTCCATGGTTGTAGTCATTTTTTTTTATGGTGAGCATGAGTTTATCATGCTGTATGGCCACGAATTTTTCTTTGTTGGATAGGTTCATATTAGAGCTTGTTGTGGTTATTCCTTCTCCATATGGGTTTTATCTTGGACGCTTTGGACAGCGATTTTGCTTGCAGATCTGAGCGTGAGTGTTGGATTTTCATTCTTCTTTTGGGCGCCATTCTTAACCAAGGGTTTTGATCTTATACATTTGTAGAGGCTTTCTACTGTTGCACATGGAGATCTGGTGCATTTCTTGGCATTTTTTCTCTAGTTAAAATGCCAGATCTGAAGTTCCCTTTCTTGTCGTGACTGTATCTCTTCTTGGAGTCATCGTGGCTTGATTCTCTTGCAACCATTAAGTATCTTGGTCAGATAAAAACTTTGCAAATTTTAGCTTAATGGTGAGTACTATTTCTGCTGTTTAAAAAACCCATTCATTTGCATCTTCTGAGGGCTTTGTATAACTGACATCTTCCTTTGCTGAATTAATGTCATGAATAACAATTTTCCTATGGATTTGAAACCAAGAAAGAAGTTATATGTGTCTTTTTCGTTCTTTGCTTCCTGGATCTTTAGAATATGAGATATTCATGTGGATGATAGAAAAATAATCATAGCCATTAATTCTGATGTTATACACAACTTTTCAATCATTCTTGACCATCAAAAAGCGAAATGGGTTTTGCTTTTTGAAAAAAATGATACTACTGCTGTGGATGGCCATATTTTCATTTTATTGAAACCCCCAGAAGTTGTCTTTGTGCAAAAATGCCCAAGAAAATTGTAATAGGTGGATGATGTGATTATTTCTTCCTTTCTCACAGCTCATTCTCTGCAGATGACGTTCCTGAATCTGATATTTTGTCCATTTTTCTACAGAAGAATGAAGCCTCTTGACACATTTGCTTGAGATACAAAAGAGGCTTTCTGTTAAAGCTTCATATTGTAATATTTTACTGAATATTACTTCTCATTTATGCTAGCCATGTATGGATAATTGTTAGCACGTTCTGTATGCATTTATTTATTTATTTTGAGCTTCTAATTCACTGGAAAATGTTAGAATTTACCCTCCTTTCATAACTTTCTATGTGATCATGAATTGAAGAAATTCTTAGAAAGGCATCAGAAACTTGACTTGCTGCCATAAATGCTGTTTAAGATATATAAACTATTCTCTTTTAAATTTCTTCACCAGTTTCTCTAAACAGTTGCAAATATCATACCTCTTGATTAAAAATTGAAATCTTTGTTATGCTTGAGGTTGATCTTTCTTCCATACACTGCTATGGCTGAATAGTATCCTCTTTCCATTTAAGAGTTTCCTTTTCTACAAATCTGACCATCATTAGATGAACTTGATGTGTTGTATATTAAGAAATAATTGCAGTATGAGAATGAAGTCCTTTTCACCCAAATTCAGTTTTCTATTCTTTTGAGATATACTACAATGTTGAGGTCCTTCCTGTTCACTGCATCATTATATTTTTTGTAGCAAACTTCTCCCCTTTTTCTATTGATTTGGCACTGATAATTAGTTTTGACTAACCTTGTGACTGATTGCATCCGTACTTTCTTGATATATGCTGAAATATACTTGCAAAAATACTTGAAATTCTTTTAGCCTAAGACTTCCAACTTTACATGTCCTCCATGATTCGACCGGAAGGTACCATACCTGAAACTTATGTATGCCCCCTCAACAATCTCCTCTCGTCCTTTGCCTTTGCCGCTACATGATTCAACCAAAAGGTTCCACGCTTGTAGTGTATGCGTGTCCCTTCAATGATCTCCTCAAATCTTTGGTCTTCGCCCCTCCTTGATTTGACCAAAAAGTTTCATGCTTGTAACTTATGCACGTCCTTTCAATGATCTCCTCAATGTCTTCAATCAGCTACATTGGTTTGACTGGAAGGTCCCATCCCTGAAACTTATGTATGCCCCCTCAACAATCTCCTCAATATCTTCTGTCTTTGCCCGAACAAACTCAGCCAAAAGGCTTCATGCATGTAACTTACGCATGATCCTTCTATAGCCTCAAGTCTTCATACCTGTATCTGCACATGGAACAAACTCATTAGTAAAAACATATTTTGTCTTCTTCAAATTTTTCTTTCCTTCTTGCATTTTAGCATAGTTATCTGAATAACCATGTTGTAGAAATAGCAGAGTATAGATGATAGGAAAGTTTTCTATTGTTTAGTTCATATGAACTGACCCATTTCTTCATTCATTTTTTGCAGGTTTACTCCCAGATGGAGATGCGGGATCAGCCCTTTGGCAACAAACCTTCCATTCAGGCAATGGATGCCTTTCCTTTTATCTCCCTTTCAGTACTTTTCTATTTGTACAATGTGTTTAATTCAAATATTTATGTTAGGAGCTGAGAGCACTAGTAATATCTGAATGCATTGTATTCAAGTACTGTGTGAACATGAACACTTTGTAAAATATTTTTGAATACTTGAATAAAAAGTATTATTTTTGGTACTTGTATCCTGAAAAAGTGATCAATTCTCTTCTTTATGATTCTTGTACTTTGCTTACTGCATTCTTTTTGTTCTGCACTGTATATTCTTAGCAGCTAAACACACTTAGTCAATAGATAGAACATATTTAGTTTAGCGTAAAACATAACAATTTAAGAGGCATGTTAAATTGGTAACAGTAATATGACTGAACTACAGAGAATTCCTTGTAGGGAGCAAGTCAAAGGGGTGGAAGCATTGTCAGAAAAGGATTGGGCACAAGAGAATCATCATCACTAGGCAAATGTGTATGAATCATGAATCACCATGGTTAAGGATCTAGTGATTGCATAATAGGATACACACATTAGACACGCGTGAGCTATTAAATAAACATTTAAAACATTAATCATTTTAACTTAATTAATGTGTACCTCAAATGGCTTATGGTTGACTTTTCCACCACATCATTATAATACATATTTATGTACGGACACAAATATAAATTAAAGGTGACGACACCATGGTATTATTTTATACAGAATTTTATCTATTTAATACGTACATTTAAATAAGTGTACAAGAAGATAAAATAATCTTCTAGATGAAACGTGTATTTAGATATACATATTTAAAAGGTACGACCTTAGATAAACATTTAACATGATGTCATCTTAATAAATATATTTACGTGCAAGTAAATAAATATACATATAAATTATCCTTGTTTTATAACCTTCAAGTTTTTTTCCATATTTATTCGATTCTTTACTTGAAACAGAAATACACAATTGGCATTTTATACTGGTGTCCAAGAAGGAAAAACATTCTTTGAGAGTTACTTCTTGAAAGATGGGAGAAATCGAATGCTTTTACATATATTTGGAAGCCAAGAGAAGTCAGACACGTCTTTTGTCTCCACACGATTTTACTCCTGCAATTTCTTTCCACAATTTTAATCCTTGTTCTACACCCTTGTTGAAGGCAGAAATCAAACACATTCTGGTATTTACGGATTGCTCTTGTGAGGAAGTCGGCTATTAAACATCCAACCAGGCTCATGTTTTCGTATTATGTTTGACTAGGTTAAGTGGTCACTTCTTTCCTGAGTGATACATCTTCATTCTTTTGTTCTGCATTATAAATTATAACAGAAGGAAGTACGTCCCTAAGAAGTCTGCAATTTTCCTTATGTTCTTTCCCCTACATATTTTTTGCCACGATTTTCCCATTTCATCTATACTTTTTCTGAAATACCCGATTGGTAATCACACTAGACTACCTTTAGAGTTCTTTCCGTGAAGGAGCTGGTTGATAGTGTCCAACCAAGACTCAAATTACTTTCTGAATTTACCAGGTTATGCGGTTGCCTCCCCGTATCCAAATGATTATATGTTTTATCAAATACTACTACATTTGTAATTACAACAGTAAGATGCAGTTCTAGAATATGTCATACATCATCCTTGTTATAATATCATCAGATAGTTCCTCTTTAGGACAGAACTTCTTATGATGAGTCAAGACCAAATATCCATGTCATGATATCATATCTTTATTCTACCACTGAATGTCAGAATCAAATGGTATTTATTATGCAAGTCTTAAGATTATATTTCTCAAGTCATAGAAGTGCGATTTGCTGAAAAACATGTAATATTCTTATATCAGTCAAGGATCAACAAAAAGAGCTAGTTGCTCTAAGATTCAATCTCACCTAGGACTCACCCGGCTGAATAGCCAAGGAAAAGGGTGAAGAGGTGAGAGTGAGGAATCTACATTAACATGAAAACAAAATCAAATGTGACAACAATTATTTATTATTTTAAAAGGAATCATTTGATAGCTCATGCATGTCCAATACATTCTCTATTGTCAAGTCGAGTGGTGTGATTAAGAACCAAGATGCTCAGTGGCTGACCAGGTGTTCCATGTCTATTCCAAGTAGGGAGGGCCTTTCTAGTTAGAGAAAGTGTCAAGATAAGTTTGAGGTCTATGGTTGGGAGGTTAAGCCCCTGACAATGTTTCCCCTCTCCATGAGATGTCAAGACGTGCATCAGATAAAGATAAGTTGAGCATTCAAACATTTATTGGTAATAGATATTTTTAATTTTATGATATTTATACAAATAGAAAATATGATAAATTCATTTATATCATTTAATTCAATTATTCCCTTTGACGTAAGCAACCTTTCTCGTTAATGTAATTGGCAACCAGTTAGATTGGATGATCTTCCAACTAAATATGGAATATATTTATAGAATTGTTATTTTTGTCTTTCATTTATAAGAATAATGATTATGAGCATATCTTCTAAACTTATGTCATCGCCACAGTTAGCATTAGGAAGAAAAGGAATGAAACAGAGATAATCGACGCCCCAAATGATATAGTGGTATCTGATGTCCTAAATGATATAGTGGTATCTAACGTGCCGAATAATATAGTTGTATCTGATCCCCTTGATGATCCAATGGTAACTGATGCCCTAATTAACATAGTGGTATGTGATGCCCTAAATAATCCAATGATAATAGATGCTCTAATTGATACAGCGGTATGTGATGCCCTAAATGATCCAATGGTAATCGATGCCTTAATTGATATAGTGGTATTTGATGGTAATCGTCATTTGATTTTGATATATAGAGGTAATTGATGGTAATCGTCATTTGATTATAAGTGGTATTTGTGGACTAACCTAGGTGTTTGCAAAAGCATCTCTAAATTGATTTCAGTTTCGAATTCCATGGTATGTAGATTTTAATTTTCATAGTAAATTCATTGATGGTGTTTTCAATTGTTAGTTATGAAATTTCATTTAACTAATTGTAACCGTTAATCTCATTTACTTGAACGTAACGGATATAACTATCTTCCTATGAAAATGAAGTAATAACTACATCTCTTGATATGTTGTTAGTTAACAACCGAGAAAAAGTGGTTGTTACAATATACATCACCTTTAGTTGATGGGGTAGTAGCTGCAAGTTGGTGGGAGACTACTTTCACAGTGAATACATCCATGGAAGTTTAGTAGAGAACAAATATTGTGGTTGTGACATAGGAACCCTTGGGAGTCCCTATCTTCCTAGTACAATTGTATTTCACACCCATGGGAGATTCGTAGAGTTTAGAGGGAGATTTGGTGTGGCAGATGCTTTGAGATATCCCTACCTCCTTACAATGGATGGATGTGAGTTTGGTTTATACTGGGATCCATATAATGACATGGTTGACACTGCAGGTTGGATGGGTCGCATTGAATAACTTCACCATTGTCATCATGCTGACAATGTGATCATATAAGCTTAGCCAAGGTTTGAGATTCTTCTTCTTAGCAGGTTTCTATTCAAGATGTGGGATTCCTTGTGTGCATAAGGGTTTGAAGATAGGTTCATTAGGGAGTATTGCAGTGCGTACATGATTTGGATTACTTGCAATTTCACTTTCAATCCTCATGTACATGCTTTGTTTTAGATGCATAGTTTCAATACAAAGAGATTAGCCTATTATTGTGTCCCTCTTAGGCTAATTATTGTAAATAGAGGGTCTTCTAAGGCAAAGCATTGCTTAATAGAGTATCTTATCTTCTCCAAAATTTCGTATGTTCTAGTTTGATCTATGTTTTTCTCAGATTGGACTTTGTTTGGGCTCCATTTCATATACTTACTATTTATTGGAAGTCTGAGGTTGATCGAGGAGGGGCTTTTCTATTCTTAGTAAGGAAATCATATAGATAGAGGATGCAGGGTTGACTCCCTGGTTCAAACGGTTCATCAAAATAACAAGTACTTTTGGAGTTATGACATTTTAATTTTTAATAAAGTAATATTTTATTAATAATTAATTAAAAGCGTGCATCATTAAATGTGATTTGACTTTATTATTAGAAGGGACCATTTAACGATTGTAAAGTCAAATTATAAAGAGCATATGAGGAATAAGTGTCAATTTAAAGGGAGACATAGTTTATTAAGATATATTTTATATTATTTTGTTGTGCTCAAAATGAAGCTAAATATAATAAATTATTATATTTGAAACTTTGCAACAAAAGAACATACGTTCTCTAAGTTATGTAGAGAGTGTAACATCCTAGCCATTATTTTTTCACAAATTCCTCAAAAGTATTTCAGATTTTTTTAACAAAAATTGCATGCAACAAAATCAAATATCCAACAAAAAAAATAGAAATCCTTCCAAATAACTATTCAAATAAAACAACCTCAGAAATGTTATTGCGTTATAATAACCAACAATACAATTACAAAGTATAATCCAATCTCAAAAAGAACAATACAGTCAGCTAGGAAAACTAGAAATGAACCTGCAACTCCATACGTTAACTCCATCATGAATTCACCAAAAAGATGAGCCGAGTTTGCGTCCAATCCACCAAGAACCTTGAAGGTTTCCATCCTCTAGATTTTGCAAAGATAGCTAAAAGCTTTCCCAAGTTTCTCCAAGAGAAAATTGAAATCCAGACTACATCCAAGCATGAAGAGAATGAGCATCTGCAAGTCCTTTGTAACAAACCCAGGTGTCTCTTCAATTTCCCTTTCCTATCTCTTCATATTTATTTGTGACTTTTATCAATCCATTTTAATTTAATACATCAATAATCCATCTAATTATAAAGTGGCACAATAGTTGAGTAATAAACATTTTGGCATTAAAATAAACAACCAATTGAACATAGGAACCCATGTGTGATAGCTTTCTATAAAGCTCTCAAAAATACGCTCCAAGTCCAATACTTAAATGGCCAAAAGACTAAACCCTATTGACTTACTATAAATAGTAACTATCTGGAAACCCTACTATATCAGCTCCAATTCGCTTTGAACTAGATGTGCCTATGCCAAATGATCTAGGTGGATCTAGAAATGCCACAAAGTTTGGTCTCAGAATCTCTCATATTTAGCATCATTGCGAAGAGCTCTGAAAATTGAACTTAACACAATTTGAATGGGGTCAAAAGGAGTTCATACACAGAAGTATGCTCAGTCAAAGTTCAAGTCAAATAGATGAACTAGAGGTTGACTGGAAAATGGTGAAAATGTATTGTCCCAAATCCAAGCAAAAATGACAACAATCTGAAGTGCTCATCGCATTAATCCCAAAATTATTTTCATTTTCGAAAATGGAGTTCATATGCAAAAGTTATGGTCGTTCAAAGTCACCTTAGAAAAGGGTTGACCAGATGACATCAACAAATAGTCAGCAGAGCCAATCAAGTGGTGACATGTGGCAGATGACATGGCAGCACATGTGGCATGATAACATGGAAGAACAAGGTGACATGGCATTATGAGTTGCTCCAATCACATGGTGACACATGTCCTCCCATTATCCAATAATTTGGTACCACATGGCACCTAGGTGGCAAGCTTATTGAGATAAGTCTATTTGTTTCAATAAAAATCACTTAAGGAGGTTCAAACACAAAACCTCTCATTTACTATTTTACCTCTCAAGCACTAAGTCACCCAAGATTCTTGGGATAAGGTTTGCAACAACTCAGTTTTAAATGCATTTTAAACGAAAAATCCCAAAAATAGAGGGTCATGTGGTTTGACTTTGAACAACCAACCTTCCAAACCCTAATATTAGCTCTTAGCTGCTATAACAAACGCTTATTTCAGGATATGGTTCAATGGATTTCTACTTTGTTAACTTTAAAGGCGATCAAACAAGCCCGATAAGCATTAAAGGTTTTCTTTCTGTTTATCCATACAAGTATTAGTAAAACCGATTGTTAAAGATAATTTGAAAGATTTACATGGGCTATTTATGAAAAAATTATTTTTTATTTAAGGGGGAATGGTTATCATGTTGGTTATTTGGCTTTAAACCAAATACGGTAAATTTGTATATAAAAAAAGAGTCTTTTTGTTAGAAGGGGGGAGAATTTTTGGAGGAATAGGAATTAGCCTTCAAAGAGAAATTATTGCGAGGGATTGTTAGGAAGGAATATCGAATTCTTTGTGAGAATTTACAAGGTGTTATTTTATACCAAAACTTGTAGAAGGAAGAAAATAGAGCATGAAGCCTTGAAGCTTGAAATTCGTAACAGGGCAATTTTACTTGGCAAATTTTATAAAGCGGCCCCTAGATTGAGAAGCAAACACAAAGAAGTAGTCCTAATCGGATGAACTCCATTATCAAGTGCTTGAGTCGCTCTTCTACCTGTTTCTTGTTCTCCCTTTTATATTTGAAGTGTTTAATCATAACTTTATTACGTAACCTCTTGTAAATTCAACGGTTAAAATGCATAACCATGCAATTACTGCCTAGATCAGCGAAAAAAATCTATATTTTGGATTACATCATAGAACTTGTAAATCCTAGTTTATAGATCAAGTTTGTTATTAGAGCCTGTTTTGCAGGAAATTGCAGGTGGGGAATGTTGATAACGTTGAGGTCGAAACAAGGAGAAGGTTTCTCTTGAAGAGTTCAATCCAAAGATTGGGAAAAGAACTTTTCCATGAGTACTGGCATTTGAACAAAATCTTCCTAAGAAATAATTTTATCATTTGGGCTATATGCAACAAGCTATTATAGATTGGAAAAATCTCAAGCAAGCTAGAGGACAATTTGCGCAAGAAAGCATTAACTCTTGGAATTCCTCTTTATACACAAGATACTTTGTTAAAGTATATAGGTGGAATACATTCATATTTGAAACATACAATATTGATGGTTAGTCCTTCTAACTTTGATGAAGTGTGTGTTCAAGCAACCCATATTGAAGCAGGTGGACGAAATACAAGTTTCAGCTCAAAGGAGTTTGTTCCTCCTAAAGGTAACAAGAAGGGTAAGAAAGTAGTCGCAGTGAAGAAAGAGGAAGTTCACATTGTAAGAAGAAAGGGCATGAGGATGCAAGATGTTGGAAACTACATCCAGAAATGAAACCAAAGTGGTTTAAGAAGGATTGAAAAGGAAAGCAAAAGACTATAGTTGTTGTTCAAGATCTAGGTTCAGATTCTAATGATGAAACAAAGATATTAGTTGTAGGTTTGAAAGGTAAAGCTTTTGTTGGTACTAATTCTACAATCCATGTTTCATATACTTCTACTTCCAAAGTCATGATGTTTCTGAGGATAGTAAAAGTGTGAATTATTTCATATAAGGGTGATTTCAAAGAACATTAAAATCGACATATTGATAGATAGTGGGTCCTAAGTTAATCTAATTTTAGAATAAGTTGTTAAACAATTGGGATTGGAAACTAAGCTGCATAAGAAACCTTATCCATTAGGTTGGGTGTGCAATGACGACAGCTTGCAAGTAACTAAGTAATGTAAATTAAAATTGACAATAACATCCAAGTACATAAATGAAGTTGGATTTGATATGGTGCCTCTTGATATCTGTGGAATTGTGTTAGATAGCCCATACTTATATCAATATGATAGAAAAACTATCTTCCACAAGGAACATAAGTATCATTTATTAATGATGGAAGTGAGTACATTGTGAAATCTCATTTCATGAAGAATGATGGATCAATTGTAAACACAATACATTTGAAAATGATTGTAAACTTAGACAATAAATTGAATCTCATGTCTGCTAGAGTTAGTGAGGATTAATGGCAAGCCAAATCAAGTCTTCAACCAACAATGGTAAACGGGGGTTTTGGATAATTCATTTTCTAATGATGTTCCCATCAAAAGGTCCAACATCTTGACATTTTTTCCATTTCATCAGTTTGCTCAACATCTTTGCCTCTTTTCCTACTAGTTGTTACTATGTGGATAATGGATGTAACAATCAATACTATGTATAGTTGATTGTGTCAGTAGTACTATCTCATTTTTCATTGTATTTGTGCTGAGTTAGATATTCAGAATTCTAGCAAGTTGTATAGGTGATACAAGACAAGTGAGGCAAACATTCCCTTGATTCCATTCTATGTAAAAATAGACTTTTGGAAGTCCTAAAGCTTCTCAGTGGGGAGGAATGATCTAGATGGATCTAGAAAAGCTAAAAATTTGATAGTCTTAGAATCTCTCAAATTCAACATCACCGCGAAGAGCTCAGAAAAATGAACCAACACAATTTGAATTGGGTCAAAAGGAGCTCATATGCAAAAGTTATGCTCAGTCAAAGTTTAGGTCAAACAGGCAAACTAGAGGTTGACTGGAAAAAGGTGAAAAGTGTATTGTTTCGAATCCAAGAAAAAAGACACCGATTCAAAGTGCTCGTAGTGTTGCTTCTAGAACTATTTTCAGTTTTGAAAGTGGAGTCCATATGCAAAAGTTATGGCTGGTCAAAGTTACCCAAGAAAAGGGTTAATCGAATGACATCAACAATTAGCAAATAGTCAACACAACAAATCAAGTGGACACACATGGCAGTACATGTAGCATGATGACATGGCAAATAATTGTGAGTTGCTCCAATATCGTGGTAACACGTGTCCTCCATCCAATAATTTGATACGATGTGGCACCTAGATGGCAATCTGTTCATTTCAGCAAAAATCAGTTTGGGAGGTTTGAACACTGGACCTCTCATTTACTACTTTCCCTCTCAATCACTAAGTCACCCGAAATTCTTGGTATAAGGCTTGCAACAACTCTTAAATGTATTTAAAGCAATGACAAATCCCAAAAATAGGGGATCATGTTGTTCAAACACCCAACCTTCCAAACCCCAATATTAGCTCTTAGCCACTACACCACACACTTATTTCAAGGTATTGTTCAATGGATTTCACTTTTGATAACTTTAAAAGACAATCAAACGAACTCAATAAGCATCAAAGGCTTTTTCAAAATTTTGTTTATCCATACAAGTATTAGTAAATCTGATTGTTAAAAATAATTTTAAGGATTTACATGGTTTGTTTATGGAACATTTATTTGTTATTTCAGAAGTGGTTATCATGTTGGTTATTTGGTTTTGGGCCAAATATGGTAAAATTTGTATATAAAAAGGGAGTCTTTTGTTAGAAGGGGAGAAACTTTTTAGAAGAATTGGAATTAGCCTTGGAGGAGAAATTATTGTGAGAAATCGTTACGAAGGAGTTTTTGAATACTTAGTGAGAATTTACAAGGTGTTATTTTACACCGAAAATTGTTAAAGGAAGAAAAGAGACTATGCAGGCTTGAAGCTTGGAATTCATAACAAACAATTTGACTTGGCAAATTTAATAAAGCAATTCCCAGATTGAGAAGTAGACCTGGAGGCATAGTCCTAATAGGATGAACTCCATTATCAAGTGTTTGCATCCCTCTTGTATCACTTTCTTGTTATCTCATTTCTTTATTGTTCTCTCTTTTATGTTTGAAGTGTTTAAATCATAACTTTATTACGTACCCTCTTGTGAATTCAATGGTTAAAACACATAACCACGCAATTACTACTTTGATCAAGGAAATAAATTTGTATTCCGGATTACGTCATAAAACTTGTAAATCCTAGTTTACAGATCACTAAATTTGAGACTGATCGCTGTAAAATCAGCTATCAACACATTAGGAAAATATGGCTAGAAAAAGGGACATTATTGTCCACCCTTCCCAAAGATTGGTTGCCCTCAAGCAATCTTCACTTGCATGTTGTAATCAAAATGTGTGAATCCCATACCAACCTCAAGGAAGCTGATCCACCAAGTCACAGTGCTACATTGATACAAACAACATGTCTAGAATTGTAAAGCTACTCATCAACCCCCACAACAATAATGCATAAATCATACTAATACTAGGATCCGACATGATTAGGCTATCACAACCATCAGATATGAGGAGATAAAAATGTCTCAAGGAGCTATCAACACTAGACAACTTTCCATTTGGGAGTGATCTTATGTGGAAATGCATATCACCCATGATAAATGCCCATCCTATATTGCGGGTCTAAGAAGCAAGTTTCTCAATAGTTGAAAGCAACACTAAAGGTGCAGGAAGGCTAATACTAAATTCATCAATCTAAATGTCCCTTAGTACATAGGTGTCATGAGTAAAGAAAGGGGTGAAAACCCCGTCATGTCCCCTTTTCTAAGGATAGTGATTTTGGTTGCACCATTACCCTGTTTTGCCTTCGTCCCAAGGGCTAACCAAGTATTCTCAGTGATTAGTTCAATTTTTTGCCTAGACAGTTTCAGTTTCTTGCTAATTGGGATTGTTTCAGTGGGGTTTCCAGTCACTTACTATTTTTAGTAAGTCAACAAGCTCAATATTCTTGGCATTTCAAGGTTGGAATAGGAGCGTCTTGTTGAGACCTTTGCAATGAGCTATCACACAAGCATATCCTAGTTGATATGATCAAAGATTTTAATTGACTTTATAAATTAAGTTCACATTATTAAATGTCACTTTATTATTATGGGCACTTTATTTCCTTAGTGGGAATAGGTATTATTTTAAAAATGAAATAAAGAAACAAAGATGGGAATATGAAGAGTCCCCTGTTTGGGTTTAAAAGAAGGAAGAGGAGCTCATTTTAGGATACTTAGCTTTTTGTTTTGGATTTCATTTTTCTCTCTTGGAGAGTTACAAGGGAAGCCTTCAACTTTCAACCAATTTGAGGACATAAACCCTTGAGCTCAGAGGCAATGAATGGAAACCCATTGTCTTGCAAGAGATATCACATGGGTATCTCACTTGTGCTTAAACATTTCTTTTATTATTACCAATCTTATTGTGTTTCTATCCTTAAGATTGGTTATTGCATTGTTTTCTACGGGATTGTGAAGCAGTATTATTTTCAGAACACATTTACAGCTTGATATTGGTATTTCCTGAATGAATGGGAAATCTTGGCATGTAAATGTAAATCTATTATTAAATTTCTTATTTTGTTTTTGAGAAAAAACTAGGGAAAATATCCGGTTAGAGTTATTACAATGGTATCAGAGTAGTGACATACTATCTAGTGGAAATTTTGATAGTAAAGAGTATTGAAAGGCTTGAAACTTTTTGCAAATGAATAAGGATTTTTTTTTAATTCTGGATTTCACCTGTGTTACGAGAAAAATTTACCATGAGGACGAATACCCAGTGCTGAAGAGATTTATGATTGTGGTAATCAAAATATTTCATGCCCAATAATCAAATGATTGGTGAGAGATTTATTAGGGTTTTATATGGTATTTCTAATACTTATATATTTTTGAGATCTTAATATACAAATAGATTACAATTCAACCATACCAAATCTTCTCCTGAAGTGGTCTATCTTCACTCTAGATAGAGGATTGGTGAGAATGTTTGTTGTCTGATCTACAGTACAAATGTATTCTAATTTTACAGAATTCCTGTCTACCATATCTACCATATCTCTTACATAATGGTAAGGAATTTCAATATGCTTAGACTTGTCATGAAAAACTAGATTGACTGAAAGCTTGATGGAACTCTAGTTATCACAATGAATAATCGTAGGATTCATAGCTTGCCCAAATAATCCCACAAGTAACTGCCTTAGCCAAACTGCTTCTCGAGAGGCCATTGTTGTAGTAATATATTCGGCTTCAGTGGAGCTTTGAGCTACTGAAGACTGTTTTCTACATATACAAGATATCATTGCTAATCCTAAACTGAAACAGCATCCTAAAGTACTTTTCTTGTCTTTAACACTTCCACCCAATCTGAGTCGATGAGTCCAAGCAAATCTAAATCAACTTTCTCATGTTTGAGCCCAAAATTAAGGGTGCCTTGTAAGTATCTCATAATGTGTTTAACTACAACTAGGTGAATCTCCTTTGGCTCACACATAAACTGGCTTAAGGCATTAACAGCATAGCAAATATCAAGTCTTGTATTTACTAAGTACATAAGGGACCCAATCATTTGTCTGTACAGAGTAAAATCTATGGAAGGTGATTCTGCAGTTGCTTCTTTAAGTTTATGTAGATTAGTCTCCATTGGAGAAGACATAATCTTGCAATTCCACATTCCAAATCTCTTCAAAATCTCAGATGTATACTTCCCTTCATTAAGTATGATATTATCAGAATTTTGTCGTACTTCCAATCCTAGGAAGTAATGAAGGAGTCCCAAGTCTTTCATCTCAAATTCTCTAGTTAGATCTTTCTTGCATTTCTCTATAAGATGATCGTCACCTGTTATTAATAAATCATCAACATACAGTATAAGAATTACCATATCATTTTTATCTTTTTTATAATATAAATTTGGAATGGCTTCATTTTTGGAGAATCCTAAGCCGGTGAGATACTTATCAATTCTTTCATACCAAGCGCTCGGAGCCTGTTTAAGCCCATAGAGAGCTTTCTTGAGCCTACAAACAAAAATGTTAGAATCATGAGTTTCAAATCCTTTAGGTTGCTCCAAATATACTTCTTCTGTAATCTTTCCATTTAGGAATGTTGTTTTTACATCCATCTAATGTATTTTCCATCCCTTCAATGCTGCAATTGCTAGGACTGCTCTTATGGAGGTATATCTGGCAACAAGAGCAAAGGTTTCTTCATAATCAATCTCTTCTTTCTAAGAAAATCCTCAGGCTACAAATCTAGCTTTATACTTCTCAATACTATCGTCAACAGCATGCTTTATTTTAAATATCCACTTGGAAGAAACAACAAATTTTCCTTTATGTCTTAGAACAATTTCGCAAACATCATTCTTCATAATAGATTTGTATTCTTCTGTCATAGCTTCATTCCAGGCTGTATGTTCAATAGCATCTGAAGGATTGGTTGGTTCTATTTTGGACAAATCATTCATGATTGCTTTATAGCTAGAAAATCTTTTAGGTCTTTTATTTTCTCTAACTGTTTTAGAAGGTGTAGCAAAGTCTTGTGCTTCCTCTAGATTGTTTTAATGGCCCAAAGTGGTCTTTTCTTTGAATTTTGAGTTTCTTCAAGATTTAGATTTTGAATTTTGTCTTCAATTTCTTTTAAGTTCTCCCTCTAAGACTCAGACTCACTATTTCTTTTAGAACTAAGCAAACGAGAAGGTTCTTCAGAACTTAGTGCTTTTTTGAATGCTAGATTTTCTTCAAAAATTACATCCCTACTAAGTTCAATACTTTTCTGTCCAGGTATGAAAATCCTATATGCCTTAGATGTTTCTCTATACCCTACAAAAATACCTTTCCCAGAGGGTTCTAGTTTAGTTCTCTTTTCTTTTGGAACATGGATATATACGGGACACCCAAAAATCCTAAGATGAATTATACTAGGTTTCACCTTAGTAAATACTTCTTCAGGAGTTTTATCTCTAAGAGAATGTAGGCTTTTGTTTTGAATATAGATGGCAGTACAAGAGGATTCTGCCCAAAGATAGTATGCTAAATTTTGATCAAGTATCATAGCTCTAGCAACTTCTTTTCTTTCTTTCTGCTACCCAATTTTGTTCTGGACTATAAGGAACAATGTACTCCCTCTTAATTCCTAATTCTTTACAAAACCTTTTAAACAAATCTGAGGTGTATTCCCCTCCATTATCAATTATAAGAGTTTTAATTTTATGTCCTGATAAGTTCTCAGTTAATGTTTTGAATTCTTTATTTCTCTTTAGAATGTCTTCTGATTCTTGACATTTTAAGAAGTAAATCCATGTTTTCCTAGAAAAGTCATCTATGAACAAAATATATACTAGAATCCTTCAAGAGAAGGAACAGACATAGGTCCACATAGATTAGAATGAATTAATTCCAAAACATTTTTTTGTTTCTAGTGCTATAATGAAATGGACTTTTGGTGTTCTTATCCAAAGCGCACCCTTTGCATATGCTTGGGTGGTCTTTATTTAGTTTAGGTAACCCAGTAACCATTTTCTCCATAGTTGATAAGGTTTTGAAATTTAGATGCCCTAATCTTCTATGCCATATTTCATTTATGTCTGTAGCTTCATGAATTAAGGCTTGAATAGATTGACTAGATTCTGAATTCAATTCATACAAATATTATTTTCTCTAACCAATGAACTTTACTTTCTTGATTGAGGAGTTCTTTGCCCAAGTTATTACTTTGTTGTCCACAAATGCAACATTATGCCCATCATCTTCAAGTGCTATAATTGAGATTAGATTTCTTTTAATTCCTAGTATGTAGAGTACACCCTTGAGAAGAAGAGAATTTTTAGATTTTAGCTTCAAGATGCAATTTCCAATTCCTTCGACAAAATGTGTTGATTTATCACCAATGGTAACTTTGCCATTAACCTTTTCTCATAAAGAGTCTAGTGCTTCTTTGTATCCTATTATATGTCCAGAAGATCCACTATCAATTACCCTTTGTTTACTTGAGATTTTATTTGATAGTGACAAATATAATACTCGATTCTAGGGATCATAGTTATCTTCTTCCCTAGTAACATTTGTACAGTTCGCTACCTGTTTAGAATTCTCAAGACAATTAGATCTGTAATGTCCAAACTTTTCACATCTGAAACATTTTATCTTGGATAGATCTTTCTTGGGTTTCTCACTCTTTTGATTTCCCCTTTTTCTTCT
Organism: Cupressus sempervirens; assembly: GCA_028749045.1. Lineage (NCBI taxonomy): Eukaryota > Viridiplantae > Streptophyta > Pinopsida > Cupressales > Cupressaceae > Cupressus > Cupressus sempervirens. The sequence continues at coordinate 494,595,995 of CM053783.1, forward strand.
TGAAATGCTTCTTCTTACCCTTATAGGAGTTTGTATTAAGAACATGAAGTTCTTTATCTTCTATTTTCAATTTCCCTTCTTTTTTTAATTTTCTAGATTCTTCTTGAAGACAATCCCCCTTAAGTTTGTTGAAGTCGGGGAGTTTATCTCTGGCACTTATTCCTTGTGCAAAAGTTTCCCATGAGTCTAGTAATCCATCTATCACCATTAGTGTTAGTTTAATGTTACTAATAATGGTTCTTATTATTAATAGCTCATCTCTAATGCCTGCAACCCTTAGGAAGTAAGAATTCATTGATTCTCCTTTCTTTATTTGAATGTGATTTAGTTGCCTTTTTAGTGCGAGAACCCTAGTTGCATTATTGACCTCATATGCATTTAGTAATGCATTCATCATATCAAATGCTGTCTAATGTTTTGTAAGCATGGGTACAATATCATTTTTTACTCCATCTAATATGATTTGAATTGCTTTCCTATTTTTTTTGCTCCAGATAGATTTATGAGGTTCAACTAGCAGTTGTTTGGATGCTTTATCAACAAATTGTTTTATATCATTCTCTTCAAGAATCATCATGATTCTGAATTTCCAAGCACCAAAGTGTTTTTTCCCATCAAACCTATCCTTAGGTTTGATTGTGTATGCCATTGAAGATAAGAGATAGTTGCTAGATATATAAAGTCTGATTACTGAATTTTGCAGAGCCTAAGTTCGACTACCAGAGCTTTGATACCATGTAAAGTTTTTGCTAATTCAGTGCCTCTAATCAAACTTGTAATCTATCCTTTAATGAACTTGAAATTCTGAAGTATGGAGTAGTTGTCAACCTTTATTCTGATCTGAAAGTAGTTTTATCTCTACAATAAATCGAGAGGATATTTTTGCTTGGGGGAGCAGAATTAAATGCATTTGTGTGTCTTCAAAACTACAACAATACCCTTCCTAAATATCATGACTAAAGGGCATGTCCCTCAAAGGGACATGACCCTTCCTAAGTCAGCACAAATAACCACTACTAGAAATCAGCAATTCGTAAGAATTGTTAACACTTAATCAGCAACTAACACAATTGTTAAGTTAGCATAAAATATCAATCAATCTTTAGAAGTCGCCACCTATCACAAGAGGTGTATAGGAATATACTTAGTGCCATTCATATGATATTTAAGATGGAGAAGATTAAGTGTTGTCTGCACATTCAGACCTGTAGATTATCATATTTACAAACTTAACACAATTCAGCACCCGTAATGGAATCGCAGGCTCCTCATGAATACTGGTGCTCTATGTGATTGTGTGGCCTCTTGAAGTGCAGCCGTAGGTAACAGTTCTACTTCTAGCAGCTACGAGAATGGACGCAGGTCTACAATTAAAACGTCTGTGGTTCCCAGTATGCAAAGCTGCCCCCCTAAACACAATACTAATTACACAAATCTTTGGCACTCCAATATGTCGTCCTTAGAACAAATCGCTCACCACAAACAGAATTCGTAAATGCCAGTCAGCTCTAATTACCATATTTGACAACATCCTTAGCTATCTCTCCTTAGCCACAAGGATACAATAGGAGACTCAACAAATTGTATACAACACAATTTGCAAATGAAATTACCAAAAAAAATTCCAAAACTCAAAATTCTCAGAATTATAAATCCAATCTCCCAATCACAGAAATCACCATTAGGAGATTTAACCAATGAAACCACTATATATCAATAGTCACTTCAAACAATCTATAGAACCTCAGAGACCCTTATACTTCAGTAAGGGCTCACAATTCAAAACTTAGAAAAAAGCCACAAAGGCACAAAAATAAAATATATATTCAAGTGTGTTTTTCTCAACAAATGGGCTTGCATTTATAACCTCCAAATTCCCTTTTGTTGCCAAAATGTAACTTCACTCAAAAAGCTTCACCACACAACATTAATTAGAAGCTTCCTTTAGATTCTCTCACTTGACTTGGCTTAACTAATTGATAAATGACACTTTTCAATGATAACTCAACTCTCAACTCAAGTGAAATTATAAAGTTAAATTATAACTTTATAATAAGCCATTTTAATAATTAATAATAATTTGGCCACTAAAAATATAATAACTCCCAAAATACTCATCATTTAAATATGTCATCTGAAATAGGAGTCGTACCTATTATTTCTCCATGTGAACAAATGCACTTTCAAAAAATAAAAAGGGTCCATCTTGATCAACACCAACTTACCACAAATAGTAAGTACACAAAACTAAGCCCAAATGAAGTCCGATCTAAGCCAAATGAAGACCAACCTATAGCTTACTAAAATGTGGAGAAGATAAGACCCTCCCAAGCCAAGCCACTACCACAGAAGACCCTCTATCCATAATAATTAGCCTACGAGGATCACAATAATAGGCTAATCCCTGAAACTCCAATACTGGGAAAAATGGGGGCATTTACATGGGAGATGTTTGGCACTAAGGTGCCAAATTTACTAAGGATTGCGATTCGCATCTTGAGCCAGCCATCTAGTGCATCAGGATGCAAACGTAATTGGAGTCTACTCGAGCGTATACACTCAAAAAAGTGCAATAGGTTGGTAGTAAAAAAATTGAATAATCTTGTCTTTGTTCACCACAACCTTGGCCTTTACCATAGACAGGTCCTGGGCACCGATGCATCACCAATTGTGTTAAAGAATGTTAATCCACATGCAGAGTGAAACACAAAGATTGTTGATCCTATCTTCAGTGATGAAGACATAGAGTGGGTTGATTAGGTGGATCGGGAGGCTGAGGCAGTAGCGATTGAAGTCAAGGAGGCTAGAGCGCAAGGAGAAAAAGTGCAGAACCCTAAGGATAGGAGTGATGGATCCGAGTCTGATGATGAGGATTCTATGGGTGAGGATGAGGATGAGGTTCAGCCTCAGACAAAGGGAGAGAGGATGGCTCTGTAGTCTTCCATGACTTATCTTAGGCGTACTCGTAGGACATATGCTACTATGAGCCTTAGTCTTCTACTGTTCTACACTCTAGTTGTTATTTTGATATATGTTTTGAACTTTTGATACCATGGATTTCGTAATCCATGAATATTGTAGACATTTGACACTGTAGTGACACTATGTTTATTACTTTTAGTTTATATTGTAATTTGTGTTATTTAGTTTTTTTCTTTTAGAAATTCATTTTTATACTTATGTGATCTATGAAAAATTGTGTATGTGTATTAAGTAGCTTCTATTTATTTCAATTATTGTGTATCTGATGTTAATTGACTAAAAGATGCATGAAAAAATCTTAAAATCCTTAAAAATATATGAATTTCATGGGTTTTTCAATTTTCCGAGTCATTGTCAAGTCTGAAGTCCAAGTCAAATTTTGACTTTCTAAGTTAAAAGCGAGTCTGAAACCCATAACACTAACAGAAACTCATTGTCTTGCAAGAGATATCACACAGATATCTCTGTTGGTGTTTAAAATATTACTAATTACACTTAAGTTTACTCGGGATAATGTATTTTCATATTAGTTGTCATGTAGACACTAGGAGTTTGCACTTCATTTGAGCACATGTTGTCTTACACCTCTCTTTGTGTGATACACCCTTGTATTCTTATTCTCTCATTGTTGCATATACTTTCATGCACAATGGAGAATAATCCACCTTTGGTGGAGATGTTCATAGTTGTGATACTTATAACTTGCATGACTCCTAGTTATCTTGCATTGCCTTTATATTCAAGCACTTCTACATGCATTGTATTTGAATATTGGACATCTTGATCCATTATCATTTGATCATTATTGAGATTCTTACTTGATCATCTTTTCTCTTGTGCTATCTCTTGTGCTTCTAGATCTTGGCATTGCATTCATTACCTTAGAGAAAGTCTTACATGGTATCAAAGCTTGAGGAACACACTTACATGGTATCAAAGCCATAGGAGAAAACATGAGAGCTTCATTGTCTCACATCTTGGAGGGCCATGATTTAGATCCAGGATCAACATTCTTGTGGGAGCGTCTTAAGCAAAAAAAGGCCTCACCATTACATCTGAGTGGTCATTCTAGTGAATTTTGACTATGAACTTGCCTATATTCCCTTTGACTGGGCTTTCACACTAGTGGCTTCATCCCCACACAATGTCACCTCAATTCATTAGATGATTTGTGGAACATTGGTTTTAAAGAAAATAAAAGATAAGATCAGCATCAATGTGGGACTAAGTCCCTACCTCAGGCCGCCGACCATTTAAGCCCACAGATAACTTGATATCCCAACGGGCCATTTTTCGGTCATAGATCAAACCCATTGTAGATCACGTGCCCACAATAGCCAGCAATCTGCACATGCCTAGAACATCCACATTTGTCAGAGGTCATCAAAGTTTGCAATCAATGTCTAGCCTACATTGATCTACACTTCTTGTCGAGTGGAAATTGTTCTCTGGCTTTTGCACTCACACGAGTATGTCCATTCCTCAGCTCGAGACACTTCAGCAAATATTGCATGCTCCCCATGCAAGGCATGATTAAGCAAGAGACATCGTCCATTTTTTGGCATTTTCTGAAAACCCTCAGCACTCTTCAAAGCGACACTTTGCTCAAGCTCAACATTGAACACAAGCTCCTATTCTACATTAAATCATTTCCGCTTGGCTTCCTTAGCGGAACTTGTCATTTTTTTGACATAAAGCCAGCTTGATCCCTTGCAGATCCAATCTGTGAGTATGATTGAGAAGAGACAAAGCGACTTTGGAGAATTCCTTTGCAACGAGCCCCATTGCACATCAACACGTGGATTAGATACGTTATCACCGTCGGGCCCTATTGGATATCCATCCAACTTCATTAACTAGATATGCACAAACCCAATTGCAGCGAGTCAAGCTTCCATGTGTGGGGATCTCAATCCAATTTGGCATTCAGCGACCAAAGCTCCAGTAGAACCAAGAGACCATCTCGAACTCTAGATCGGGGGCCTACGAGCAAAGCTCGCCTCGATCCAGCCAGCTTTTTTCCACACTGGGTTCAAAAAACATCAAGGTGCCCAGACTTGTGGGGAATTCTCAATCACACCGCCTTTTCCTGGCACAACAACAACTTTAAAATTTGACTTTTGCCCACTTAGTATCTTGCTACGTCACCAATGCACAGTCAACTAGACACTTCAGCAGTTGCTCAATCAATTGTCTAGCCTTCCTTTGACTCGCCCTTTTTTGCCACAAATTCCAACTAGCCATCCAAAAATTGATGCCCAGCAAGACATCAAACAAGGTAGGAGGTATTTTTCATGTGACAACCATGTGACCATTAAATTTGATCTAGCAAATTTGTTGACATCGTCATCGGGTCTAACTTTTCCAACCCTCGCAGTTTGTGTTTTCAATTTGGGAGTCTAACTTTGTAGGGCCATAACTTGGTCACCTGGGCTCCAAATCAAGTGTAATTTTTTTTTATTTAGGATAAGCATTTTTTTTAATTATTATAATAGATTTTCCAGAATTTGCAAGTTTTGGCGATTATACTTGTCCAATCCTCGATTTTGCAACTTCAGAAGCTTCATTTGGGCTCATACGGACACATTTCCAAGTCCCATTTTTTCAAGTGCATTACTTTTAGAGAGCAATCCAGATTTGCTATCATAAAATAGGCTTATTTGGATGAAAATTCCACTTTCAACATTTGGTCTATTTTGGCCTATTGGGTACTTGTACTTTGTAGATGATTTTGAGATCTTGTGTTCTAATTGTATTGAGTCTATTATTGCTTCATATTTGTTGTTGTAATAATCATAACCAGAAGTCCAATTTGGCCAAATCGAGCAAGTGGAAATTGTACGCTCACCACATATAAAGTGCCATAATAATATATTTAGGGGGGGGGGGGATTTCTTTGATTCATTGCATTTTGGGGGGGTGAATTATTGATGCAATCATGGAACATCCTACTATCATACAGTCAACCAGGGATAATTATGCATCATCTGAAAAAGCCATCATTAGACATTGTCAATGACTTAATATTTTACCAACTCTTTATGAACTCATACCTGAGCCAGAAACATATTGGAAGAGATGCTTGGGAGGTTAAAAATGAATATTTAGAGTTATCATTGGAACGAGTCTCCAATCCTTTAGATATCATAAAGTCTATCATATGATTGTGGATGATAATAATCTCAATGCTTCCCCTCTCCCATAATGGAATCTTATTTGGGAACATTTAGGAGATCCAGATATTCCTCCAGCACTAGAAAATCTAGTTGCACTTTGTCTCATTTCACTTGCTGATGAAGATAATATTCCCCATGATGATGAAATATTAGAGGTCATCACAAAACTTGCAAAATATGAGTGTCACGATGATCCAAAGCCTCCAATAGTATCTTCTACTTCTCCAGTTGCAATCACATCTACTATTGTTCCTGATGATACTTGCAATCACATAGGCATGGATTTAGGTAATTCAATGCAACAAGACATTCCTTGTCTTCCAGTTATAGCCCCTTGGGATGACTTCCTGAAAGACATAGCAGGGTTGTTTATGGTGTCCTATATTGCAGATTTGGGAGGTATTATTGATGACATTCATCTTATCTTTGGTGTGGATGATCCTTCTTCAATTGTTGTGAGGGAACACTCTGACCCTCATCATTCTTCACTTGATGACTCCTTAGAGTTTGACATGATTGTGGATCCTTTGATACAACAATTGCAGGAGGTCTCTTTCACTTCAACGAAGACAGTGGAGTCTTTAGAGATCGATATTCATGAGTCTCAAACATCACTTGAGATGACACATTGCATGATTGATCATACTCATGTGTTGAAGATTCCAATTAAGTTTCTTGAGACATCATATATTTTGAGGGTTCTTCCTACTGATTGGGGAGGATTCTTGGATACACCTATGACACCATTTCTTCCTAAAGGGAAGAACATCATTATGTTTTCTTGGTGCAGCTTCTACATTAATCTAGGAGCATCTACCATGGGTGTAGTACATTCTACATTGAGGGGGGCTTCTTTACTTCTCTTCCCACTTCTTTTCAGGAGATATCTTGGTCTTTGGAATTTGAACTAGATTCTTACATGGATTAGTCAGCATCGGTTCCTTGTTTGTCACCTTCTTTTTTTGGGCTTGATCCTGATTGATTCGTGGCATCTTCATCAGTCAAGGACATGGAGACACATCATCAAACTTCTAAGACTTCCTACTTCATTTGGATTTTCCTTCCTACTTTCTATCCACAATGAGAAGCCTTCTTGCATTTGTATTTGATCTATCTTCTTCCTAAGGGGAGAAATGTTGTTTGTAGACATTGAAGCACTTTTTGTCTTCAAGCACTCGCCATACTTGCAAGACTTCATTATGGGGGGGATATCATGTCTCTTTATTTCCTTCAGGATACTCTATTGTATATGCATGATATATTTCATAATAGGGGGTCTTGATTACTCCATCCATTCATGCATCTTGCTTTTCTTTTGGGGGGAAGGTTTTTCCCATGAGGTTTTCCCTCATTCTCCACTTTATGAGAATATCTTTCGCACTTGTAGTTTGTACATGGGTACCTAACATGGTCAATTAGTCAAGAACCATCATGAATTGTCATCTAGTTTTTGTAAGCTTAAGTGCATTTCACTAAGTTGCACTAAAGGGAGTACGGGAGTGGGGTGTTGGTGTAATTAAATATTATTTATTACACTTAACTTTACTTAGGATAATGCATTTTCATATTAGTTGTCATGTAGACACATAGGAGTTTGCACTTCGTTTGAGAACATGTCATCTCACACCTCTCTTTGTGTGATAAACTTTTGTATTCTTATCCTCTCATTGTTCCACATACTTTCGTACACAATGGCGGATAATCCACCTTTGGTGCAGATGTGCTTAGTTGTGATGCTTATAACTTGGATGACTCCTAGTTATCTTGCATTGCCTTTATAATTAGGCACTTCTACTATCTACATGCATTGTATCTAAATATTGGACATCTTGATCCATTATCATTTGATCATTATTGAGACTCTCGTTTAATCATCATCTCTTGTCTCTTTTGTGCTTCTAGATCTTGGCATTGCATTCAATGTAAATATATATATCTTAAGTGAGTTTTATTTCACTAAAACTACACTATCATTAACACTCCCTCTTAGTTAGGGAGGATAAACGCAAGACCATATATTACCTCAATGTAATATAACAATATCTTTGGTCAAAAAATATTCAACATTTGATATCATGAGTATATGAGTAATGATACTCAGAGTAATAGCCTTCTGAATGTCATCTCATATGACAATTAACACATACTCTTTGAGCAATGGCCTCCTGAATGTCATTGCATATAATATTCACCAAGTACTCTACGTAATGGCCTCCTGAACATCAATTTGCATAACATTCACCATGTACTAAAAATGTTCATAAGGTATGTACACACGCATTCTCATAATGCTTACCATATGAACATCCACCATGCAAATCATGATCTACATAGACATTGTAAGATATCCATCATAATAGAAAATTAAGTTATTGTAAGATCGTCACCTTTCAATAACTTTTGCAAATACAAGTGATAATCATTTAGAAGTTGTCACTTCCTCATAATGTACACAAGGGGCAGGCCCATTAAAACCATGTAGTCACACACATGGACTTTCAGACTCCCTTTGAATATCGATCTTCATAACTACTCATCCAATGTTACCTTTGAAGAGGTGTCAAACTCCCTCTAAGTCTGAAGTCTATCTGCCTCTTCCTACAAGAACGTTATTGGAGGAAAAGACCAAGACAAATAGCTTTTATGGTAATAAAAATCACCTCTAGTAATTATTCTCAATATTAATATTATTATATTTTAAATGTAAGAATATTAGAAATTTGATTTTAAATAGTCTTCTATATATAAATGATCACATTTATATTGTACCATTCAATAAGAATAATTGTGAAAGCATATTTACAATATTTAAACTACCTTATATATACCTTTATATGATGCTTGTTAAATCTACGTAAATAATAAATATAAACATGAATATACTCAATAGAGTACTACTCTACCAAATATCACCTTTTACACTTACTTGATCGAAAGGGGGGTTCCTAATTCTCATGACCTATACTTACCTCCTCCTTACTCAATTTTCTTTTCCCAATATTTTAGCTGAACCGATGGGAGTTATGTCATTTACTTTCCATCCTGCCAAAGTGTTGCTACACCACCTCTTGATTGGTCTCCCTTTTGATATAGGTTGTTTCATATAACTTTTCTCCTATGATATTTTATTATTTTCATTTCCCAAGTAAATGTGCAATTTCACTTCCCAAGTAAATGTGCGATGATGGATATTTATAGTAGGTCATATCACGTCAAGTATTGTGGTGTGGACTTCTTCCTTGTTTTCTTCCTATGTCCTATGTATGCTATGTAGATGCCACGTAAAGGGTTAGTGATACATGGATACCACGTGAAAGGTTTTTGATTATGGATGACTTCTTATTTTTTATATCCAATGTAATGAAGCACATCAATTACTCAACTTGGTTTCATATGTATAAGTATTACTGCTAGAGCACAAATTCTGCGTCTTGAAGAACACTTTGTGCAAAGTTATTTATCAGCAGTGAAGTGTGATTCAGTAGCCTTTTCCAACATTCTCGGAAGTCTGCACGAGGGCTATGGAACATCTTATTTAAATCTACCAAAGCATATTGAAGTGCCCAAATTTGGAGTCATTGACAATATGACTCAATTGCACCACAAACTGCCTCCAAGATATGTTGTTTATTTACCATAATCAATCACAAAATTAATGGCCTCTCGAAGAATGAAGCCCAAGGGGCCAATTGTCTAGTCTACCAATGATGAAGTTGCAAACTTAAATGCTCCAAAAGACCGAACCTCAATGACGAGGAAATATACACGCATCAATTAGGCCATGGTGTCCAAAAGGATCTGTGTGCAATTTTCAATCAAGAATGAAGAAAGATGTCTCCAAATATTATTGAAGCACCAACTAATTATGGTATCAACCTCCAATGATAGGAAGATTGAGCTCGATCATTCTGTTAGCGGGGGTTTCTACATTCCTCAGTTCCAAAATTGCTTCATTCACTATCCCTTAAGTCCCTCGGATGCCTCGCTCTCCATGGTTCACTAATGCATTTGCAGCTTGCTCTGATACCCTATTGGATTTCTTAGACTGCTGCAAATGTATTCACATTGCCTCTTTGGTATATGCTTTCCAAATAGCAGCCATCTCTCTTATATTAGATGAAATATGGATAGACATGTCCCTTCACATGACATGTCTATTCTTTAGTATTTATTTGATATAATTATTTTTTGTTCAAAACACAATCACACATATATATATATATATATATATATATATATATATATATATATATATATACATATACATATATATATACATATGTATATGTATAAGTATATACATCTTTAGCGAATTTTATCCGACTGAAACTACACTAACATTAATATGCTTAAACATTTCTTTTCTTATTATCAATCTGACTGTGTTTCTATGTTTAAGATTGGTTATTACATTGTTTGTTGTGGGATTGTAAAGCAATATTATTTTTAGAACACCTATTTTCAATTGGTAATTGTTATTTGTTGAATGAATGCGAAATCTTTGCATGCAAATCTGTTGTTAAATTTATGTATTGTGTTTCTGAGAAAAATGGGGAAAATCTCTGGTTAGGGATATACAAACCCATCTCCTATGATCAAAATAAAACTCTCTTCAATCCTTAACCCAAATCTATTCAGTTGTCAGGGCATAAAATCCACCCAACTCACACCTAAGTTAATCGAAAACCATGTATAAGTTGATAGAAGAATGAGAAGTAGTACTAACTTGGAAATCGATCCGTCATTCTAGTCTTGTGACCAAGATTCATGACTAGAAACTGCACTTGGGTCCCAAATCCTACAATAAATCTCATCCTTATCATGTAAATTGGAAAGATCTTCCTCATCCAACTTAAGTAGTGGGTTTTCAAATGTCAAATCTGCATCCACTGAACAAGTGATTGTCAACCAATTGAATATTGTCTGACTCATACTGACATTCTAGCGGTTCCAACAATTTCTTGGGCAGTTATCAAAGTCATAACTCTGTTGAATGCTATCAAGTTCCATGATCAACTCCCTCAAAAACCCAGTCCTTTCCCTATTCTCTTTTTCCCTAAATTTCTTAGTGATCGAAATCTGATTTTATAATCCAAATTCCCCTACACTTTATGCTTTGCTACACCTAGGCGGGTAAACCTTCACCTCGAACCTGATCACCTTGTTCAAAGCTTTTATATAGCAAATTTGGATTTGGTGAGCCCTTAGGCTAGCAAGGTCCTTGAACTAGATCAAAATAAAGTTATGTGAGTGCTTGAAAAGATTGAATGTTTACGTAATAACTGAGTTGATGATTGTAAGGAGGGGATATAGGAAAGAATTGTTAACTTCAACTATGAATCCAATAATTATTTCAATGACTTGAAAGACTAGTGCCTTTTTTAATCTAGGCAATAGAGTCAGCTGCAATGAAGATTATTACGTACGACTTTATGAGACAAAATATTAAAATATTATCAATTAGCCATATACTCCAAATGCATAAGATATACAAATAAATGTTAGTCCAAAAGGAATTTAGCTTCTTCAGTGGAAGTCCAATTAGACAAAAACGCAAAACTTTATATATTTCACACTACTCCCTATTTATCAAACAAAGAATGCTACGAAAAACCCAAAGCATAATCTTGCTAGGAATAATTTAATAATTGCTTTAACAATCAGAAAGGATGAATCAAAATTGTAATTTATTCTCTCCGCCTTGAATAAAAACAAATAAGGATCTTTTTTATCATTAGAATATAATATTTATTAATTCATATTAAAGTCACATTTTAATATTTTAAATTCGTCCATACAAGTAAATATATCTCCTTTCATTTCTCTTCCAAGTAAATCTTCTTATTTGAGAATGAATATAGCATTCCTTAAATATCTCCTAGAATTGAAGAGTTGAAATACTTGGATGGTAAAGGAAGTGCCTCATATTAGAACACATCCGTTCAGAGTACCTTAATTAAAAATTCCTTAAATTACTTTTAACTTAGTTGTATAAACTAAATATTTTATTGCCGTCATTTAATGCTTTAGCTATTTCGCTTTAGGAATTCCACCTAAATCCATTTTATTGACTATAATAGTAATAGACAGGTCTGATAATTTTGACTGTGGTCGACGAGGAAAATAATGAAGCCTTAGCATACTCATCCATGATGGTAGCAAAGTCATTTGCAGCCTGATTTTTTCTCCCTGTCTCTGACTCCATTCTAAGCAGAAAATGGGTTTGAAAGATCTGAAGGTTGAATCTGCTAGAGTTCTATTGCTGTCCATGTGATTTATTTGTCCGATGCTGATATTAATTGCTTCCTTTTGCTTATCGCATGTCCCATACATAATGACATATGAAATTTCATTGATTGCAGAAGATGATAGACATTGTTGTCCTGCATTTTGTCACCACAAAATGTTGGTAACAGTACGAAACTTTTTGAAACTAGTTTCGCATCTCTCTAAGTTGAATTTGATATTCAATTTCTTAATGTTGCTCGATCAATCAAATCCAATTCGCATATCAAATTCTTTTACTAAAGGCTTTCGTCAAGTATTTTTCATTTTGTTGTCTGTCGAGCCTATGCTTGATTTTTGAGGCCTTCATCATCCTTTTCTTTGTTTTCAAGTGTGCGTTTGTTGATCTTTAGTCCTTTGGTCTTGCTCAAGTCATGGCTTTTAGTTTCCCTTTCGATTTGATCTAACCTAAAACTTAATCAGAGTTGTCAGTCAAGAGTTATGGCAATTTTAGTGCCCAAAAAGTGAACCTTTTTAATGCAACAACACAAATTAAAAATATCATATTATATTTCTAATTTGGCATTCACTATTTGAAAAATATAACTTAAATTCACTTTATGTTATGTTTTTAAGTTACTTTATCATTTAAATTTTCACTTAAAGTAACTATAGTGCACTTTATGTTATATTTTTAAATTGAGTTTACTTTTTGATTTTTCACTTAAGTGACTATATTAACTATATAGTTCAATTTAATTTTTAGCACTTAAATCAAATACTCTAGTAAATATTACTTTTTAAATGATATTTACATGTTATATTATTAATATGACATGTAAATATGATTTATGTCCCATTAAGTAATATTTTAATGAATTTAAATTGACATGTGCTTATTAAATCACTTAAAGTCATCAAAAGTGGACTTTTTATATGGCATTACATGTAAAATCTATCAAAAGTGGACCTTTTACATGCCATTGCATATAAAATTCAACTTAGGAAGTATAAATCCATCAAAAGTGGACTTTTTTCATGTCTTTGCATGTAAAAGTCATCAAAAGTGGACCCTTTTTATGCCATTGCAAATTAACTCACTTGAAATATGCAATGACATCAAAAAGATGAGTTTTATAACTTAAATATGCTATTGCACCCAAAATGTGAGTTTTCACTTAAAACATGCATTCACCTCCAAAAGGTGAGTTTTAAAGCTAAAAGCATATTTCAAAATATGCAATGACCATGAAAACGTGCGTTTTGCACTATGGAGAGATTTTAAAACATGCACTAGACACCAAAAGGTGCATTTTGCACTAAAGTTCATGTTCATGCTCTTAAGAAACACATTTTTGGAAGAAACACATGCAATGAACACTCAAGAACCCGTTTTTGAAGATTGTGGTTGATTTCCTTTATGGTTTTTCATGAAATCTTCTCCAATAGGATCGCTTTTTCCTATCAATGGGATTTCAAACAATGAATGTGGATTTTGTAAAGTTTAATAGATCATGTTTAGTGTAGACTTATCAAAGTGTTTGATATGTATTATGAAATATAATAGACTAGTATCTTCTTGTTGATAAACTTAATGTACTTGCTGTAAAATATAATTTCTTTTTCTGAGATCAGTATTGCCAATTTGATTGATATGATCTTCAGAATTGATTTAGACTAATATATATATAGAAACATGACATAATAGAGTCATGACCCTTTACATTCATGTCCCAACATATATACCGTTTCATAAGAATAATATTAACACTAAACAGTATTTTTGAAACTCACAGGTTAAACCCAATACTAATATATATTAACATAAAGACGCCACCCGATATCAAATCGAAGATGGCACTTCAATTGAATTAGAGGTCTGCCAATATATATATAATCGGCAGTGATCATAATACGATCTAAGTGTTAGTCACCTGACTATATAGTATTAACAGATAAAATAGATTTAAATACTCCATATAAATGTTAGTATATATGTGTATGTGTATGTGTATTACTTACCAGTTTAATGCAGACATTTCAATACTCAACTACTAACTTCCTTGACACTCCCTCTTTAGCAATGAGGGATTGAAACTTCTATATACAATTGGATAGACTTGATTATATCTAATGAAATATAATGTCTAGCAAAAATTCGGTCTGAATAACCATAATAATTGATTTTCATGATGTCCGGACAAAATCTGGCCTATAACCATGATGGATATCAATGTGTCTGGCAGAATCCGGCATATAACAATGACACCAATAATTTTCATGATGTCCGGACAAGATCCGGCCTATAATCATGATGGATATCGATATGTTCGACAGAATCAAGCATATAACGATGACATTAATAATTTTCATGATGTCCGGACAAGATCCAGCCTATAATCATGATGGATATCAATGTGTCTTGCAGAATCCGGCATATAACAATGACACCAATAATTTTCATGATGTTCGGACAAGATCCAGCCTATAATCATGATGGATATCAATGTGTCAGGCAGAAACCGGCATATAACAATGACACCAATAACCTTTAATACCTTTGGTATTTAAAGGTTGGTCATCTATTGATAACATTGTCGCCTTATAATAGAGACCTTTAATAAAGAATATGAAAGATTGTCACCTTTCATTCAACAAATTTGCAAACAATAATTTAATGTAATATTCATGAATAAAATTTACAAAAATGTAATTACATATTTGTCATACCAAGTTTAGATCTAAAATACTCTATTTTCACTCTTGCAAGAAGTTTAGTGAAAATGTCAGCTTTTTGATCATTTGTGTTAACATAAATCAGCTTGATCACATTCCTATCAACCATGTCTGTAATGTAATGGTAAGGAGTCTCAATGTGCTTTGACCGGTTGTGTAATACTAGATTTGCTAAAAGTTTGATGCAACCCTAATTGTCACAATGGATCACAATGGAATCTAACTTCTTCCCAAATAATCCAAATAATAGCTTCCTTAACCAAATTGCTTCGGGTGCTCCCATGGAGGATGCCATATATTCTGCTTCAGTAGAACTCAAGGCAATTGTAAGTTGTTTTCTACTAAACCATGACACCATTGTTGATCCAAAATTGAAACAACATCTGGTGGTACTCTTTCAATTTAAGGAACAACCAGCCCAATCAGAATCTGTGTAGCCTTGAAGTTTGATTTTAACATTTCTATACTTTAGTCCAAGCCCAATAGTGCCACGTAGATATCTCAAGACATGTTTAGCCACCATCAAGTGTATTTTCTTAGGTTCACACATAAAGTGACTCAAAACAGTTGTAGCATAGCAGATGTCAGGTCTAGTGTTAACCAAAAACATGAGAGATCCAATAATTTGTTTGTAGAGAGTAGGATCAATAGATTCTAAACGTGTTGCTTGCTCCTTTAGCTTGTGTAGATTAGTTTCCATTGGAATTGCTAATGGCTTGTCAATCTCCCAAATCTATTCAAAATATCCTGAGTATATTTTTCTTGGTTTAAGAATATGTAATTCTCCTTTTGACATGCTTCTAAGCCCAAAAAATAATGTAGCAAACCTAAGTCTTTCATGTCAAATTCAGCAGCAAGGTCTTGTTTGCATTTAGCAATCAGATGATCTTCACCTATTATTAAGAGATCATCAACATAAAGAACCAATATAATCATATCTCCATTAGATATCTTGAAAAAGATGTTAGGATCAGCTTCATTTTTAGAGCATCCTAATTTGAAGAGATAACTGTCAATTCTTTCATACCAAGCTTGAGGGGCTTGTTTCAGGCCATACAATGCTTTCTTTAGTTTACATACATAAAGATTTTCATTTTTATCATGAAACCTTCTGGCTGTTCAATATAAACTTCTTCATTTATGACTCCATTTAAGAATGTTGTTTTCAAATCCATTTGATGCACCTTCCATCCTTTTGTTGCTACTAAGGCAAGAATTGTCTTGACTGAAGTAAAACGAGCAACTGGGGAAAAAGTTTCTTCATAATTAATACCTACTTTCTGTGAAAAAACTCAGGCAACAAACAACGCTTTATGTTTCTCAATGTTCCCATCTGCTGCATATTTGATTTTATATAACCATTTAGAAGAAACAACAGATTTGGCTTTAGGTCTAGGTACAATGTCCCAGACACCATTTTGAAGTATTGATTGATATTCTTCAACCATAGCATGTTTCCATGCTTGGCAAGTTAAAGCTTCTTCAACAGATGTAGATTCAGATTTAGTGAGCTCAGTTATTAGTGCAGTATAACATGATTTGTTTCTGTTTTTCTTGACTTCCTTAATGATTTCATCTGGTTCAATATTATTTTCTTCAATCATTTTTCTTGCCCACAATAGTCTCTTTTTGGTATTAGAGATGTTTCTATTTTCTGTATATAGTACTGAATTCGTTTCTTCTAATATATCCTCCCTCTGAATTTCAAATTGTGAACTTTCATCTAAGTTTGTTGAAGGCTCATCTTTTGTGCTTATGGATAGTTTTAGAGCAATGTTTTCCTCAAATATGACATCTCTGCTTACTTCTACTAATCTTTTTCCGGGAACATAGACTCTGTATCCTTTTGAGTTTTCACTATACCCAACAAAAATTCATTTCTTTCCTGAAGGTTCTAACTTAGTTCTTCTTTCTTTAGGTATATGTATATACACAGGACAACCAAAGAGCCTGAGATGACTTAAGTTAGGTTTATTCCCTATGAAGACTTCTTCAGGTGTTATATTTTCTAGGATAGAGTGTGGACATCTATTTTGAATGCATACAGCAGTATTAGTAGCTTCTGCACAAAATGAAAAATGTAGGTTTTGATTATGAAGCATAGCTTTAGCTGCCTCAACAATAGTTCTATTTTTTCTTTCTCCTACACCATTCTATTAAGGATTATAAGGTATTCTATACTCCCTCTTAATCCCAACAGCTGTACAAAAAGTTTTGAAATTCTCAGAATTATATTCTCCCCCATTGTCAGATCTTAGAGTCTTAATTTTCTTTGACACTTGATTTTCTACCAATTCTTTGAATTCTTTGAATTTTGATAACACTTCATTTGATTCCTTAACTTTTAGAAAGAAAATCCAAGTCTTCCTAGAGTAATCATCGATGAAGATTATGCAGTAGGAGTAACCTCCTAGGGAGAGAGTTGGCATGGGCCCACATAGATCAGAGTGAATTAGTTATAAAATTGATTTAGACTTGTGTTCACTAGTAGGGAAAGGTTTTTTAATGTTCTTTCCTAGAGCACAACTTTTACATATACTTGTGTGGGTAGAATTTAAGTTAGGAATTCCAGAGGTGATTTTGCCTATCTTTGGTAGTGAACTAAAACCAATATGTCCAAGTCTCATATGCCATATTTCATTAGAATTTGTTATTTCATGATTAAGATCTTGGTTTCGAATATTACATAGTTTATATAAGGTCCCATCTCTATTCCCGATAGTGATAGCATTTTGAAGACTTGTGTTTTTAGGCCAATACAAGACTTTGTCTTCTTTGAAAGTAACTTGAATACCTTCATCCGTTAATCCAGAGATTGAGATTAGGTTTCTTTTTATTCTAGGTACAAATAGAACATCTTTCAACTTTAGTGTAACTCCAGTCCTTAATTGAATAGAGCAGATCTCAATGCCTCTGACTGGATGAGTGGAGTAGTCTCCAATAGTAACTCCTTCAGATCTGTAATTTTCAAGTGTTTCAAATTTGTCTCTAAATCCTGTTATATGTCGAGAAGTGCCACTATCTATTATCCACACATTTTCATTAGAGTTTATCTCACTTGACAAAGTAGAGTAGAAAACTAGATTTTCATCTTTCTTACTTTTGGCTAATGAGGCTAAGATTCTTTCGCTTTTAGGACATTGGCTGAAGATATGTCCGAGTTTCTCACATTTAAAGCATTTAACTTTAGAGTGATTAGTATTGTTGACCTTATTATGCTTTTTCTTATAGTCATGTTTCTTTCCTTTAAATTTCCTTTTCTTTCCTTGATGATTAGGAGCTGAGAAAAGAGCTTGATTTTCACCCTCTTGATTTGATACAATACCTCTGGAAATTAATCTTGACTCTTCTGATGTGTGATCAATTTTCAGTTGATCAAATGAAGGGATTAAAGGTCTACTAACAACTTGAATAAATGTTTCCCATGATAGTGGTAATCCTCTAAGTGCTAATATAGAGAGTTCTTAATCTTCTACTTTGTTTCCAATGGAATTTAAGTGATTCTTAATTTTAGAGATCCTTCCAAAATAAGATGAGATAGATTCTCCCTTATTAATTTTAGTATTCATCAATTGATTCTTTAGAGTGATCAATCTGCTTGAGTTGTTTATTTCAAATGCATTTTTTATTGTTGTGAATACTTCAAAGGCTTTCTTTAGATTTGAAATGGAAGGAAGAATGTGATCCTTTATGGACTCTATTATGATTTTCTTGGCTTTATTGTTTCACCTTTTCCAAGTGATTTTTTCATTTACATCTTTAGGAATTGGATTATCAGATTCAATGAATGATTCTAGTTCTAGTTCTTCAAGAATTGCAGTAATCCGAATTTTCCATGAAAAGAAATTTACAGCACCTTCGAGTCTGTCTTCTACTCTCACACTATTTGACATATTTGCAGTACTTTTGATAGTCTCTCTACCAAGTAGGCTCTGATACTATGTAAAGTTTAATAGACCGATTTTGGTGTAGACTTATCAAAGTGTTTGATATGTATTCTGATATATAACAAATTGGTATCTTCCTGTTGAAAAACTTAATGTAATCGCTGTAAAATATAATTTCTTTGTCTGATATCAGTATTGCCAATTTGATTGATATGATCTTTAGAATTGATTTAGACTAATATTAATATATATATATATATATATATATATATATATATATATATATATATTTTTTTTTATTTTTTATTTTTTTTTTTTTTGAAACATGGCATAATAGATTCATGACACTATACATTCATGTCCCAACATATATACCATTTCATAACAGTAATATTAACACTAAACAGTATTTTTGAAACTCACGGGTTAAACCTGATAGTGATATATATTAACATAAAGACACCACCCAATATCAAATCGGAGATGGCACTTCAACTAAATTAGAGGTCTGCCGATATATATATATATATATATATATATATATATAATCGGCAGTGATCATAATACAATCTAGTGTTAGTCACCCGACTATATAGTATTAATAGATAAAACGGATTTAAATACTACACTGTAAATGTGTGTGTGTGTGTGTGTGTGTGTGTGTGTTTATTACTAACTAGTTTAATGCAAACGTTTCAATACTCAACTGCTAACTTCCTTAATAGATTTATCTTGCTAAAAAACGTGATTTTGAACTCCTTCCAAAGGCACTTTTTTAGAAAATCTTCAAAAATCATCATTTTTGGCTCACGTTTTGGCCCAAAGAGGAATCGATTTGGCATTTATAATGTTTGGCATTGCATCTTGATACATGTTTTGGTGTTTAACAGCCAAAACAATTTCATTTCATACCTTGACAAACATGTTTTTGGAGAAAAACATCCCATAAGCATGTGCAAGTCAAAAACGTTGGTTTCTTGAGCTTTTCTAGGGCAAGTTTTTGGCATTGGCTTGAAAACACCTATTTTGTCGCCTTATACGGATTCTCTTGGCAAAGTTTGAAAGGGTTCAAGTTTTTTGAAGAAATTTTCAACTTCGAGCTTCTCCCTCCATATTTGGCACTTAATCCTCATGTAAGTGGACATATTCTTTCTTGCAATTTAATTTGTGCTTATCTTGTTGATTTTATGCATATTTTTTCTTGATGATTGCGGCTTGTTGAAACTGATACCATGGAAAGTGCATTTTTCTTTTAAAAATGATGACATGGTTCATTTTCATGTTTTTGGTTTTTCCCCAAATTCCAAATTTGAAATTGCATATTGAAGTGCTTTGCTTGTTGACATGTTTGAGTCATTTGCCAAAGGTACATTTTTCTTTTGAAGTTTTTGGGTTTTGTGTGCTTGCTTTCTAGTTTTCTCCACTTTGGAGAAGTTATGAAGTCTTTCCCAAGAACTTGTTCTTGTTTCATTTCATGCGGCAGCGTCATCACATTCCATTTTCATCTTCCATGTCACAATACTTTCGATCTCATCCGTCAAATGTGAATTACATGTTTTCCATCTTATTCACCATCCGCACATGTATGTAATCTCATTTTCCACTTCCATTTTCACTCATCTCACATTCTGTATCCACTCGCACAACACGAATACATGAAAAAGCTTTGCGTGTAATTGCATCTTCGAAACCCGTTTTTGAATTAAAGTCACTTTTTGAAAAGTCAAAAATGTCATTTTCATCTTCCATGTACTTTGACTTCACCTTTTCACCAAAGATGACTATAAAGTTCATTTTCCCTCTCCCATTTTCCATTTCCATCTCTCCATATGTACTCATGCCTTCATGAGCAAATACATCTTTTTCCATTTTTTGTGTCTTTTCATGCTTCGCATCTCATCTATTATCCGCACTTACATGTAAAGCTCATCCTCCATCAGCATTCGCATCTCATCTCATCTTTCATCCCTTATTACATGTTGCACTTACATGTAATCATTTTTCATGCAATAATGTCTTGAAAACCCAAGTCACGTTTGAAAATCAGCAATCTCCATTCACACGCATTCCCATGCATTCCACTTTCATGCATATCCATTTCCTTTCATTACATTTTATCTTCCATTTTTGACCTTCATAACACTTCATTCCGCATTTTATTTCCATTCACATTTCATCTCCATTCACTGCGAATGTATATGATTTCTCTATTGAGATCATTTCATCGGATCTACAAAGTCTCCAATCTGTATTCGAACCTTTGTTGCTGACCGAGAATCAACTTGTATGGTGATTTCCTCTGATGATGTGTTTATGTTTTAGGATTTTTGTGTTGCAGCACAAGCACAAGAGATGCCCTCACCAT
The DNA here is from genome assembly GCA_028749045.1 of Cupressus sempervirens. NCBI lineage: Eukaryota > Viridiplantae > Streptophyta > Pinopsida > Cupressales > Cupressaceae > Cupressus > Cupressus sempervirens. Next base: position 494,617,366 of record CM053783.1, read on the forward strand.
CAAAACCCAAAGGCAAGATGAAATATCAATTTGATAAAGAGTTGGCTCATGAAACTCCATCAGTCATATGTATTCTTGACAACGTGTTGGACTCAAAGAGCAGTCACGTGAATGTAGCTGATTTTCTGTGGAGAGTAGAAACTCCTATTGGCCACAACATGAAGCACATCAAAATAAGTCACATTCACTTGGTGTTTGCATTTCCTATGGCCTCCATGGAATCTAATTTCGTTTCTTGGATGTGCAAGACGTTTCAGCCCAAAATCAAAGACAATCACGGATGTCTACGACAAGGTTATCATTAGTCTCGATCTAGAGGTCATTGAGCAAATCTTCAAGGTACCACATAATGAAGAGTGTGCAGATCTAACCAAAGAATCATCTTTGGCAAATTGGAATGAGAAGAAAGGTGATTATCAAAAGTACATTAACCAATACTAGTTATATAATAAAAGGAACAACTTCTCAAGATGGCCAAAGACCGTTCACCGGTCTAACTTCAAACAAGAATACAAAGACCTCATCATTCTTCTCAGCAGAGTTTGCAGTCTCAAAGATTCCACTGATTTCGAGACATGGATGTACAAATCCATCTTCCAAATCATGGAAAACAAAGAACACATCTTTTGGGGAGAGTTGATTAGTACTGCACTCTACCAGCAGTTGCTTAACGTAAGAACCTCAATGCCTTTTTACATGAACTCTCAACTTGTTTACGTTGTTGTTGCCATGGAATCTTTCCCTGGTCTTTCAACCAAAGGAGATCATCTTCAAATTCCAGTTTGGGATTACTATAATCAGATCACTCTGGCTAATAGTAAGTTTCATTACAGAAGAGTCCAAAATGCTTTCTTTGGGCATTTCCGATGCTTGTTCGATAGATAGTTATCCATCAAGAGGGTATCTGATGCAGCCTAGGAAAAGGTAAATCAATAGGGTTTTATCTTCATTCAGTTTCCAACTTTTACATACTTGAGAGTTGCATACTTTAAAGGTGAGTCGTATACCTTACCTAGGCATGCTACTGATAGGATCATCTTGATGGAGTTAGCCAAACAACTCATGGAAGTGCAATCTGATTAGCATACTTTGCATAGGCCTAGTTTTAGTATCACTTCTGCTAAACCCTTAGCGATTGGTAACTATTCGATCAACTCTATGCACAAAGCAAAGAATTTGGAAGTAGAGTTGCAATTGATCACCTTGAAGAAGTTCAAAGCTTGATTCGACTTCGATTATCGAGAAATGAATTCTCAAATCAAGAGGGCTTTCACACATGTTCATCACATAGAGGATATCTAGATTGATATGAGAACAGAGCTAGATATAATGAAGATGGACTACTGCAGATTAACTTTGCAGCAGATAATCGATCTTAACATGTTGTAGATTCTTTCAGATTTCCAAGTCGAGGATGAAAACATCCTTGATCCGGAATTTCATTAGGTTGGTTTTGATAAAAGGTGGGCTTTTCCTATTCAATGGCAGCAGAAGGAAGGTAAATCTATCTTGGATAGATTTCAATCCATTTTGGCGAACACTAACAAGTGGCTGAAAATTAACGGCCTAAAAAGAGTTAATCCTAAGTTGGGTTTGGATTGTGGAAGCTTTAGTCCTCCTGGAAGGAAGCCACAACTGGAAATTACAAGGAAAGATGGTACTTCCTATTTGATGTGAAGAGTTCCCTCAAATTCAAGTTAAAAAGCGGAAAGGGATCTAAGTCATCTTAGATCTCTGAACCAATTCAAGAATCAGAGGAAGAATCAGAGTCGGAATTGGAGACAGAATCAAATGAAGAAGATGAGGAAGACGAAGGGGAAGTTATGATCATATCTCCCCCAAGGCCTGCACAAACTCATGCACCATCCATGCATGAAGCACCTTTTTTGGATGAAGTGGATGATGATGTGGATTCATTCTCCACTATTTTCACATCTTTAATTCCAGTTTCGATAGTCAATACAATGGCTCTTCCTATTTCTTCTGTCACTCCTCTCATCCTAGCAAATGAACACTATGAGCATTTGGGAAGCGTGTTTGAGGATTTTCCAACTCTTACAAATGGTCAAGTTTCCCAACTTGATACATCTTTGACAGGTTTTGAGATTTTCATGACGGAATCATTTCATCATGCTCCTATGAATTCAGCTATGTAGATTGAATCTTGTTCAGTCATGACAGAGATATAATCAAGATCAATGCTAATAGACTCCACTATACCTACTTCTACAGATGAAAGTTGCAACTTGCTTACATGGTTGAACAAGATCACAACAAAGAGAAGAAAAGTGGTTGTACCTCCGGATAATCTCCCTATTAAGATAACCAAATCCAAATCTTTGAAAGATAAGATTGTTTCAAGGATTTTGGTTGATTCGGATAAAACCAAATTTGTAGAAGTTGGTGAGCCATTCATGGACAAACCCGTTGAAGAACTTACTCATTCTAATTACAAGTTCACTAAGGTTGGAATCAGGAAACAATCATGTTTGAGTTGTTTACAAGATGTTCAAGATGCATTAGTTAATGTATCAAAAAGCAATCATGAATTATGGGAGAAGAAAAATCAACTTAAACAGTAGATTTCTTGCCCAAATGAAGTCATTATGCAACAATCTTCTCAAAGTGTTGTTATGTCCTAGGCATCCAAGGAAAGAAAGCTGATTGAAGCCACCAAGTCTTGGATAGGAGAAATCATCTCTGAAGGAGTTCAAGCCATCACGGAAACATTTGCAGTTCTTATGCATGTCAAAGAGATGAATGAAATGGAACAAAACTTGATTTCTTCTTTGACTCGAGAACTAGATGGTTTGAAGGAAATTCTCAATGACTGGGATGAGATTGCATAATTTGATCTAGATGCCTTGGTCTCATGTGACATTCTTTCGTCATGTGAAATGTTCTTCAGATTTCAGGGACTTATTCACTACAAAGAGGAAACATTGAGGAAGCTGATTTCAAAGTTGCAGGCAGCCCTTGGAGATTGTCAAGCAGTAGAAACAAGAGTCGCTTGTGATTTGAAAAAAATGGGATGTCAGATTCTTGATGAACATGGTAATCTCATTACAGTTGAAAGGGCAAGTTCAAAATATACAATCAGGATCAATGCTGATTTGGATTCTGAAGATTTTGGTTCTTACACAATGAACAAGTTTGTCGACAAATTCCAAGGTTGTACAATCAGCATATACAGATGCAGTGAGGATAGATGCCATATCAAAGACAATGGAGATTGCTAACCTTCCCACAGTGCATGATGTCATCATCAAGTTTAAGGCACTAAAGAACAATCTTTAAGATTGTTATTTTTGTTTTTATTTCTGTTTGTAGGTCTAAGAGAATGCATTGCATGAAAAGATGTAATCACATGTAATGTAAGTTACATATGCATGAAAAGATGTAATGCGAGTTGCATGTGCAGTTGCATGTAACCCAATCATTTCTCTAGTTAACTAGGTCAAAGTCAGTTGAGTTGCTCCCACTTTTTCCTCCATCTTTTTCTCAACTCCTTTGCCTATATAAAGGAGTGCCCCCCTTATTGTAAAATCATCTTTTATCGTATATTGTATGCAAGAGAGCTCTAGAGAAATTGTGCCAGCAGAACTTTGTTTGTGTAGCACTATTTTGAGAGAAAAGTGAATACAAACGAGCAATTTAGACTTAACTTTGATTGAGTGAGAATGTTACTTGTGTGAATTAGAAGCTTTGTCTGTAATTCGCATACGTTATCTTTGATTCATGTTATCTTGTGTTCTTGATAATTGAATATAAGAGATAAGAAGCAATTGGAGCCGGAGCTTTGACTAGGAGCAATTGTAGAAATATATAGCTAGAAGCTTTGTCTGTAGCATATATTTCTTTCTTAATTCGTAAAATAGTTAAGATATCTTTACTTTTGGGAAGTCTTTGTGCCCTATTAGTAAAGTTTTTTTATATAGAAGTATGATCAGACTTAGAGCCAAACCGGTACACTTTCAGCTAGCCTTTGAGTTAGTGTTTGTTTATTGGTATCACCATTTCCAACTTTAGATAGAAGTGTAGTTAGATATTTCACCTTACCCATTGCTCGCTCCACGAGTAAGTGGATTCTTTCTTGAAACTTAAGAAGAAAGAATATTGGTAATACCCTTTTTACAAAATCTCTCGACTTCTTGCTTACCTTGAGTTGATCCAAGGAACAGTGAGAAGGGGGAGTCTTCCCTTTAAGGTAGGAGAGACTCTATCTCACACGTTGTGGCTGGTCACCCTATTCTGTGAATGGATTTTTACCCAAAACTGTTGGTTGCAAAATATCCACCCAATAGACACAACATTAATTGATTATGCCTCTACTCACGATAATGAGGATTTTACACACTATCATTTTGCGTTGAGGACTCTGATCCCACAGAGTTTTCCTCATAACTGTGGTTCATGCTTGCAAATTATGTTGCGATAATGGTAACCAACGATGTTCTAAAGGAACTATTTCCTATTCATCATCTGAGCAAATTATTTGACTTAGCGATAATCGAAACCTTGTCTATATGAATCACGTCTTCAGATACAACTGACTTTAAACATTGCTGGTTGTTGACTCCTAGACATGCACGACAACTACGTATTGTACTACTTGAGCGAGAGATACAGTTACTGTAAATAATATAAAAGTGCATATATATTTGAATCTATATTGATTGTGCACTAACAAATCATAGGAACAACTTCCATCGACATTGTGATTCAGATTAGCAAGATATTCCATGCCAACAATTCTACAAAGGTAAAGGCAGCTCATTTTCCTAGATAAGATGGGCATGGTGTCCTTAACCTCCATTTATGAGTTAATTTGTAGAGAAGAGGCCTTTGTATTTATGAAAATTGTGGTATGCACATTTAGGAGAAAGGCATTGAGAAGCATGTATAAGAAGATCAAGCATCTTCCAGAGCAGCAGAAGCCGTTGGAGTTCATGGACATCTTCCATAGGCTCTTTTCTTCAAAAACTTTTGTTACTTTGATGAAATAGCTCTTTGGTTTTGGAATATATAAAGGAATTTATTAACTTTGTTTTTCCTTAGCAGGTTTTCATGATGCCTGTAGATTAGTGATGGAAGCCCATTTGAATATGGCTCCCTACAATGTATTTCTCAAGTGCGGAAAAAGTATCAAAAAAAAGAAATATATCAACTGTACTCAATATTATGCACACATATCCGTATCCATTAGAAGGTAATAGCAGTTTCCAGAATCATTGTCAAATTCAAAGCCAAAACCAATGGCTCACATAATAGTCATACTAATAGACACACAAGTTGAGGATACTCTTCAGTACAAATCTGTGTGAGATGTTTCCCAAGGAGTTTGGATATTGATGAACAATTCCTCTTTATACCTATGCAAATTCAAACGAAAAGAAACACTTTTGCAACTTAGACCATCATTTTCCTTCCTAACAATCATCAATATGTAGTATGTTGAATCTCATCATCATTATCTCATGACAAAACCAAAAGTAAAAAAAGTGCACAAATGGAGACTCAAAAATTTGGGCTCCATCACCTTCCTGCAGAAATCATCAATGGTCCTGTAGAATATCATATCTTCAGTAACTTTCATTGGCTTCTTCAAAACATGCCTATCATAATAGCCACTATCAAGTGCATTTATTGATTGGTCACCCAAAACACCATCATCCTGGAATGTGATCTTTGTTTGGCCCTCTAAATCACTATCATGCATAAATAAGTTGCTGCTATAAAGAACATGACTCGTCGCTCCTCACAAGGGTTTCATCAATGTCATCATAGGCCTCAAACTCTCTATTTGATTGATTTGTGTGCAAGGGCAAGGTTGTTGTCATGTCATCATTCTCAAGCAATTTATCATGATCTTGAGATCCTAGCATTCTCTCACATTGAGTAAGACTATCCTTTACAGACAGTGTGCCAATTACCACCTCAAAATCACCAATGTAGATATTCGTAGATCCCACATCTTCAACAAAAAGGACTCATCTGCACGCCAATATTTGTGTTATCTTTCGGGGGCAAATCTGTGAAATTCTTATCTTCTTTATTGTAGGTCTGAATATCTTTGGCTGCCTTATATTTCTTTAGAATCCCAACAGACATGATTAGGTGTCCAACTTCCTTGTCAAGTGAAACAAATCTACTCTATTCTCATTTTGTTCTTGCTCTTCTTCGGAGACACTGTAACTTGTAAGCATTTTAGTTCATTTTTAGTCATGTGCTCCTTGAACATCTCAATTTTGTGATCAACCAATCTTTTGGAGAAATCATTAGCATCAGGTGATACCAAATGTTCTTTCCTCCAAATGGCCAACAAATCTGATTGCAATTGTTTGCATCTATGGTCATTTTCATCAAGGATTAAGGACATCATGGTGTGCATGCCCTCCAAGTTATCTAGATGATGCTTCCATATTTCAGCCAAAAAGCATTGAAACATAGGGAGAATCAAATCATTACATTCAAGGTCAATCATAAAAGAAAATGATTTGATGTTTGTCATAGTTTCTAAGATCTTAAACCTCTTAAGAAAGGCACGGCCTTTGTCATCATGTAGCCCTTGAAAGTTTTTCACAATAAGCTGCGAAACTCTCCTCAATACATCATCATTATAGGCTGCTATAGTTGCAGTTATATGAGTAATCTCACTAAGACAAGAAGCAACTGCAAGTCTAACATCTTTATGTGGATGATCCATAAACTTCTACTGAACCAAAGTGAGCATTGAGGGCTGCAAGGCCCAATTAAGAAGTCTTCAATCTGCCTAGTCTACTTTGGACAAATGCATTTCTAGTTCTTCCAACTTGGAGAGAAAACCATCTATGGATTTCATGAACTCTAGTTGTAATCCAATCATATACAACAAATTGCCCACTTCCCTTGTTTTTGGCAGGTCCCACAGTTGTTCACCTTGAATGCATCATTAAATTCTTGTCAGAAAAGATTGCTTTTCATATTTTCCATCGTCTTTATTTTCTTTTCTCCAAATTGAATTGCACCAAATCTGAGGCACACTCACACCGGATGAAAAAATGCCACTGTAATACGCTGCCTTGTTCTAACTCTAGATATGCGTTACAGAACTCATAATCACCATACTGTGACTTATCAAACACTTGGCTGCCAAGACAATCAAAATTCTTCACAGAATATGCATGAACATTATGACAAACAGTTTGTATGCATTCCACAGGTTTCTAGTAATTCTCAGTTTTGGTTTGATCCTCTGATTGTTTGTTCCTTACCAGAAGTAAGTTCATAGCATCAAACCATTTATATATCCATTGATGTGCATATACAAAAGAACTTTCACACTGCTACAAGCATATATATAAACTTTCACAGCTAAGTTTGCAAAATAACAAGTATTGACTGTTGAAATGCAGTATCAGTTGATGCAACCATGATAATACTAGTTGTTCATCATCAATTGAACTATTGCCATGAATATGTAACAGTATATATGTTGCCCTGTGGTTGGGTTTGCACATGCACACTGCACTCAAAAAATGGCTTAGAATAACATATGTTGATGTCCTGAGGTTATCGGGCTTAATTAATGAGATGTTACCGTGAGTCATGTCAATGTAGGAACATGATCCTATATGGCTCATGCCACATAGGGTCATGTCTCTACATCGAAATGACCCTTTGTTCTCATATATATATATATATATATATATATATATATATATATATATATATTGATCCAGTGATTGAAAGAAAGCATCCAACACAATACATGTTATTATCTCCAGTTACTGCAATCTGCATACTTCCATATTAAGTACTCTAATCAGCGATCTTCTGCAGATAGAATACAATCACCATAGACTGCGATCTACTACAGATTGATAAGCATTGACAACAATGATTATCTCCATACTTCCTTATCTTGCAAATGATGCAGACACCCTGCATTGTTATCTTAGAAGATAAATCAGTAACTGTGCTAATCATTCAAGATATCTAATATGGTTAACAGTCACAGAAATATCAGAGAATTAGAAATCAGATTACTCTTCCATAAGATCTCACATTCCTTAACATGGTATTAGAGCCTCAGTGGTAGAGAAATCTAAGTAAGAGAGAGAAATCTTGAATCAAAATATCAGATTTATACTCAGAACCAAAGAAGGAGAAATCATGGTAAACAGTGTTAGAGTTGAGGATAGACTCAAAGGTACTTCAAACTTTGTCTCATGCAAAATTCGAAGTCTACCAATACTTCAAGAACTTGAACTGGATTCATTCATAGAAGAAGACAAGAAGATGCCTGAAAATGAACCAGGAAAGACAACTTGCAAAAGACGTAACAACAAGGCTGAGAAAATAATCATTGATGCTGTTAAAGACCACATTCTTCCATCCATATCAAGACTGACATCTTCTTATGAAGTATTTAAGACCATCCAAAATTACATATGAGATCAACAATGCAAGCAGATTGCTTACCTTAAAACAGCACCTCTTAAACATCAAAACGAACAAAGGAGAAACAATTTCATCTTATTTTCTGAGAATTTCGGAATTGAGAGACCAACTCTCCACTATTGGAAATAATGTAGAAGACTTGGAACTATCCCTAATAGCTCTTAGAGGACTACCAATCTCTTGGGAATCTTTTATCCAATGCATTAGTCGACCTTCACTGCCTAAATTCGATCAACTCAAGAACGATTGTACTCAAGAAGAGTCTAGACCAATTTCAAGAGGTGTCATCCCTAATAAGGAGGAAGACATTCAAGCGTTACATGCAAAATCAAACAATGAGAAGGGTAAATTCAAGAGGAAGAGAGGAAAGAAAAATACAAACTATAAGAAAAGAGATATATCAAAAGTTCAATTTCACAAATGTGACAAAATTGGGCACACTCACATGTATTGTCCAGAAAGGAAGAAAAATCCTGTCAACATGGCTGAAGTCAAGGAAATGGAAAACTCACTATTCTTTCTTTCTCTATCGAGTGAACTAAAATCTAATAAAAACACCTGGATAATTGACAGTGGAGCCTCTAGACACATAACCAGATTTAGAGACAAGTTTGAAACGTTTGAAGGATATTCAATTGAAGAAGTAACTATAGGAGACAACTCCACTTATCCTGTGAAAGGAATTGTGACCTGCTTGGTACAAATAAATATTGGAGTCACTCTACAATTGAAAGATGTCCTATTTTCTACTAGAATCAAAAGAGGTTTTGTCTCTATATCTGGTTTAGCGGATCAAGGGTATTGAGTTACTTTTCAAGAAAATAAAGTTCTATCTTGGCCTAAAAAATCAAATATTGAGAACGCAATTTCTATTGGATTTAGAGATGCAAGTCTATACAAGCTTTGTAATTCCTCAAACCTAGCCCTAAACCATGATGTTGTGAAAACAAATGAGATTTGGCATAGAAGATTAGGTCACCTAAACTTCTAAGCTCTATCCTCTATAGAGAAAATTGTGAAAGGCTTACCTAATCTAAAACCTAAACATAGGGAACTTGTAAATGTTGTGCATTAAGAAAGAACTCTAAAACTTCCTTCCCTCATAGTGAACACAAATCTAAGAGCATTCTTGAACTCATTCATACTTATCTATGTGGGCCCATGTCAGTTCCTTCATTAGGAGGATAATTATCTTTGTCGATGAATTTTCTAGGAAAGCTTGGATATATTTATTTAAATTAAAAGAATCAAATGAAGTCATATCTAAATTTAAAGAATTTAAAGCCTTAGTTAAAAAACAATCTGGGAAGATTAAAAATTTTAAGATCTAATAATGGAGGAGAATATATCTCTGAAAACTATAAAGAATTTTCCATATCTGTTGGGATTAAGAGGGAGTATATTGTACCATATAATCCTCAATAGAATGGAGTAGCAGGAAGAAAGAATAGAACTATCATTGAAGCTGGCAAGACCATGATGCATGATAAAAACATTCACATAACAGTTTGGGCCGAAACATCCAATACTGCAATATACATTCAAAACAAATGTCCTCGTGCAATTTTGGAGAACATAACGACTGAAGAAGAATTTTTAGGGAACAAACCTAATCTAAGTCACTTAGGGATCTTCGGTTGTCCTGTATATATCCACATCTCTAAGGAGAAAAGAACTAAACTAGAGCACCCAAGGAAGAAAGACATTCGTTGGCTATAGTGATTCGTGCAAAGCCTACAAGGTATATGTACTAGGGTCAAGGACAATTGAAATCAGCAGAGATGTCAAATTTAAAGAAGATATTGCACATAAAACTTCTAAATATGTAGAAGAACCCAATGATGAATTCATTCCTGAGGAAAAATGAAAATTCTATGATTGAGAGGACGAATTGTATAGAAGATAATGGACCCACATCATCTAACCCTAACTCACTCAATAATAAAAGATCTTTATGGGCAAGAAAAATGTTTGAAGAAAACAATATGGCCCCTAATGAAATCCTTAGAGAAACCAAGAGGACAAGACGCCATTCATGTTATGTTACTCACATAAATGAGCCCACTAAATCTAAACCTTCTGATGTTGAAGAAGCTCTAAAATCCCAAGCCTCGAAGGATGCCATGATTCAAGAATATCAATCTATATTGAAAAATGATGTTTGTGATAATGTTCCAAGATTCAAAGACAAATCAGTTGTCTCCTCAAAATGGTAATTTAAAATCAAACAAGCATTTGATGGAAGTATTGAAAAGTACAAAGCTAGATTTGTGGCCTGAGGATTTTCACAAAAGGAAGGAATTGATTATGATGAAACATTTGCTCCAATTACATGTCACACATCTGTCAGAACCATAATTGCAATAGCTTCATCCAAAGGTTGGAAGATACATCAAATGGATGTAAAGACAACATTCCTAAACAGAGTCATTGATGAGGAAGTGTACCTAGAACAACCAGAAGGGTTTGTCATTCACAACAATAAATCACATGTATGCAGACTAAAGAAAGCTCTTTATGGTCTTAAACAAGCCCCTAGGGCATGGTAGGAGAGAATAGATAGCTACCTCATCAAAGTAGGGTACACAAGAAATGAAGCAAATCATAACATATAGTTCAAGGAGTCAGACGGAGATATGATAATACTAGTTCCCTATGTTGATGATCTTTTGATAATAGGAGATCACTTTATTGCTAAATGTAAACAAGACCTTACATCTGAATTTGAAATGAAAGGTTTAGGTCTTCTACATTATTTCATAGGTTTAGAAGTATGGCAAAAGGAAGACTATTTTTCTAAATCAAGGAAACAATAATATTGAACAAATTTGGCATGATGGACTGCAAACCACTATCCATGCCTATGGAGACAAATCTCCATAAACTCAAAACTAAAGCAACTAAGTTTGAATCCACAAATCCTACATATTACAAATAGATAATTGGATCCTTAAAGTACCTAGTTAACACTCATCCTAACATTTTTTATGCTACAAATGCACTAAGTTAGTTTATGTGTGAACCTAAGAAGATTCATCTCATGGCAGCAAAGCATATTTTGAGGTACTTGCGAGGCACTTTTGGACTTGGTCTAAAATATGACAAAGTTGAGTTACAACTTCATAGATTTTCATATTCTAATTGGGCCGGATGTTCTGCTAAACGGAAAAGCACTATTGGATGTTGTTTTAGTCTTGGATCTGCAATGATTTCTTGGTTTAGTAGGAAGCAATCTGTTGTTGCTCGGAGTTCCACCAAAGCAGAGTACATAGCTGCATCTATGGGAGCTCGAGAAGAAGTATGGTTAATGTTGTTGGTAAATTCTATATTTTAGCCGACGGGTAGAATTGTATCTGAACAGGGGCATGACGGTTGAGTCACCCCTTTAGGAAAGTAGTACACCGTCCAAAATGGACTTTGGATCATCATTGGAATAATTGTAATGTTCATATTGCATATATGAATAAAGTATCTATCCTGTGTTATATCTTACTATACTACATGCATTAAGTATTCTTTTACCCTGTCCAATAAACATTTGGAAACGTTGCCAGACGAACCTGGAATGAAGGAAATGTTATGAAGATTCATGCCGAATTTGCTTAACAAGGATAGAAATAAGATAAAAGATAAGGATGAAATACATACAGCACAAGAAGTTTTAATTTTAGCACAAGTGGAGCGCAAACAGAAGCTTCAGTAGGCTGCCGATGGACACCAGGGGGGTGAAGGGGCACAGACAGACGGAGTGCATTCAACTAGCAGGCCGAGGAGTGCCAAGGAATTGTTGGAAGAGACTCGACAGCGATTGAATTCAGTGGAAGAAACAAGGGAGTTCCTTAACCTGTATACGCCGAGCGTAAAGCATTCAAACAGAAGGGAAGCAACTCACACGGCTGGAAGTGCCGAGGGAGCAAGAGCGTGGAGTGAACTCTTTGTTTCCGATACACCTAACGAACAGATACAGGCGGAGAATCGAACAACTTCGCTTGAGGAAGATTTTCTTTCACCAGGTAACGCAATTGTTGGAAGCAAGGTGGTTGTCCAAAGCAACGCGGTTGTGCAGAACAGGGCAGGTACTCTGAACAATGTGAGTATTCAGAATAGCACGAGTACACGTGTACCACAGAATCAAAAGAAAGTAGCGATGGCAAGACCCAAGGAGAAATTGACGAAGTTTAATGGTGAAGAGACAACAAATCCGATCAAACACTATAGGACGTGTGAAACAATATGGACAGCAAAACGGTGTGACGGACGAGGATGATTGGGTTCGGCAATTTCCAGCAACCTTGCAAGGTGTGGCAATTGATTGGTTTGCAAATGCCGACCCTCAGAAATTGACTACATGGGTGGATGTTAGAAAGGAGTTCATAGTAGAGTTCTGACTGCTGCGGGACGATAATGAAATTGTAGCAGAGATATATAGCACAAAGTAAGGAAAGAACGAAACAATCCATGCCTATGCAAAATGGCTGAAAGAGCTGGTTGGGAAGATGGAGAGTTAACCAACCGACGCATTGAAGAAATGACGGTTTGTTGAGAGGCTATGGCCAGCTCTGAAAAAGGAGATGAAGATTGTACCACTAGCATCGTACGCTGATGCGTATAATCGCGCGATGGATTTGGAAAGCGAACAGAAGACAAGTAAGAAGAAGCATAAATCGTCGGACTCAGACGATTCATCATCCAAAAGTAGTAGTAGTGATGAAGAATCAAACAAGAAAGTTCGAGCATTACAGAAAAATATGCTATGAATGATGAAAAAATTTAAGAATTTGAAAAAGAATCCAGACTCGGTGAAGGAAGAATTGTGGTGTACGGACTGTAAGGAGGAAGGCCATACAAAGGGTTCATGTCCGAAGAAAAAATTCTATGATATCTGCTAGGTGGTGGGACATTCCATAAAGGAGTGCGTGTTTAATATGAAGACAAAAGGACACCAGCAAGTGTTACTAATGCAGGAAGTGTCCACCGGAAATAACACAAACAACGATGCAACCTCAGGAGGTTATCACAACAATAATCGACGCAGGAGGGGTAGAAATAATAATAATAATAATGGAATTCGAAGTCAGATTCAATATGACACAAGTGGATCACCAATAATACAGTGCCATGCGTGCAACCTCTGGGGGCACTTCACCAAAGATTGTACCACGAAGAAGACGCCACAACTCTTATGCAGATGATGTGGTCTGGGAGATCACGATGATTCAAAATGCCTGAAGCACGGGGTAAATTTGCTAAGTATCGAAGCATGTGATGAGAAGGTACTAGTCATTACACGTGAGCAAGCTAAGAAGGAAAAATACCCTGATGCGGAAGAAGAAAAGGAGAGGTTACAGCAAGCACGAACAAAATTGGAAAGACAGATGAAAACAGAAAAGTTGCAAGTAAAAGATACTGTCGATACCTCGAAAAGGAACTTAGCTAAACAAAACATGATAAGGCAGATAATACAAAAAGAAGTCCTTATTAAATTAAATGACCTTACAATGCCATATTTTGCAAACAACTATTATGAATATGACACCACTCCCGAAAGCGACGGAAGAAATAGGAAGGGACAGTAGTGGAACGATAGCAACAGACCCAATGCTACTGGCACTTACGACAGGAAGGCATTCGGCAGTAGTCGAGATGGGCATTATGGGAACTGTACTGACCTACACAATTGTGAACAGTATGTCAAGCGTAAACATGTTACCAAAAGATATATGGAAAAAGTTAGGACAACCTACATTCCAGTTACTCAAAGCAGATCAACATGGGATCAAACCATTGGGAGCTTTGATGGCACAGCCAGTAACCATTGGAATGCAACCATTTTTACTAGATTTTGTGGTCATTCCACTAAAAAGAAGAGGGAATGGTGCTATCCTTGGACGAGGTTAGTTAGTGCAAGAAAAAGTAAAACATGACTGGAAACGAAACACCCTATCAATGGAATATGAAGGCTTAAGATTCATAATTGACTTACACAAGTGGTAGGGGAAAAGATAGCATTGTCAGACTCAAAAGGTGAAGGCAAGAGTAACGATGAAGAAAAGAAGAGAATGGAACCGGACGGAGTGTTGAGATTAGGAGGGTTGAATGATGATGACCTAGACTCGGTGAACGGCCTATTCCACTGGCACATGGAGGATTTCGAGCTCTTTCGGAGTTGTAATATGTTAAGGGTCGACGAAGGTGAGAAAGGAGAGGAAATTGAATGTCTGAAAGAATATAGAGAAGCGAGAGAACGCAAGATGGTTACGTTTGAAACTGAAGGAAAGAACATATCGCATGGCCAGTACAAGAAGAAGAATGTACCTTATGAACTCAGAAAAAGGAAAGATTCCACTGTATGGTACACGGTGAACACACCACGCAGCAAGAAAATGTTACACCACACCACATATATAGTAGAAAGGTGCCGACAGCCAAGAAAACACATCATACGATTTGCACAGGAAACAAAGAGGAAGGGCTTAATAAAAATTGCAGTTGTATGGAGTGAAGATTCTAGAATCAAGAATACAGTTATTGATGGCAAGGAGTGACAGCCGACGGAATTCATGGTACCGAGTTTCGAAAACAAACTGGGCAATATGGAAATCCTGAGGGAGAGATGGTGTAACTTAAATAAACTTGATGAGCGATGATTGCAAGCACAATGGGTGACGAAGGTTACAAATAATAGGCATAAGGCATGGCACGACAAGTACTTGAAGTTGAACAGATTTCAATCGGGACAACTAGTGTTAAAGTATAATGGGTGCAACGAGATCAAACTAGGCAAATTTAAAATAAAGTGGGTCAAGCCATATCAAATCCGTGAAGTAGGCGATAAGAGAGCAATAAAATTATGGACGCTTGACGAAAAGGAAGTAGCTAATGCAGTGAATGGGTTGAAGCTGAAAGTCTATCATGAAAGAAATAACACACCTCTATGGATGAAAAACTGAGAATAAATAATGAATATTAATATATGTAAATTAAGTTTTAATTTATTTTTTAAGTTGATAGACGTAATAAGGAAAAATAAATAGGAGAACAGTAACCAAAAGGATCATCTCAAAATCATACAGCCATCAGAATCATCACAAAGAAAGATAACATTCAATTGAACAGCAAGTATTTCGGAGCAGTAAACAAATTGTAAATTGTGTTCTTATGGGAGAAGACAACATACAGCCGTACGGACACAGAAGACAACTGTCATATGGAAATTACTAGGAGTCAAAGCATACGGACATGGATCATTAATAGAGACCGTACGGATCATAAAAAGAGGATTTGTGCAACCAAGCAACCACCGTACGGTCATACGGAAAGAGGGGAATGAAACTTAAACACCGTACGGTGTATGGCCCGTACAAAAAATAAAAGCAGGGAAACATTACTAAGGACCATACGACAATCAAAAGTCTTTCCAAGAGATCAATGTGTGGGATAACATTGTACGGACCGTACGAACAAGGCAAGAGATCATCATACAGCCTTTGAAGTGTCAACAAAGTATGTCGTACGGACCCAGCAGAGAGCCAATCGTATCCATACATAGTGTATGGGCTTAGCAAGAAGCAGATTGTATTCATGCCATACAACAAGCTTAGGAAAGCGAGGAGATAGGCATAGTACAGCCATATGGCTGTAGGGAAAGAAGTGCCTATCGTATGACCAAAGAATCATAAGTATGACCGCATGAGAAGACAAGAAGGCATTCTGTATGGTTACTAAAAGTTGTAACAAAGTCGCACGGCCTGAAAGGAGTATTGGAAGATCCAGGGTAACGTGACTCACGGCGAGTCACGTGAGTCAGGCGAGTCAGCGAGCCGCACTGACCTCGCCGAGTCACAATGACTCGTCACTCACGAGCGGTGAGTCACGAGGAGTGACTCGCGTGACCCGGCCTGCTTGACTCGACCGCGATAGGCATGAAACCGGGCCTTGAAAATATAATTTTTTACATGTTCATTTAATATTTTTTTTTACATATCTCACTCATATAACCTTAAAAGGGCTCCCATAACAGTCTATAGTGAAAAGAAGAAAGAGAGAGAGAGGTAGAAGAGAAATAGAGGTTTCTTGTTTTGCAACCAGCTGAAAGGAGGAGGAGAAAAGCTTGCATTTGTGACATTGGAGCTTGCATTTAGATCATCAAGGAGTTTATAGGAGCTCTTCTCAACACTTCCCAAAGCATTTGAAAGAGGTAAGACTTGATTGTTTAGATTTTGATGATTTTTTTGTCTATGCTTATGGGTTTTTTGCATGAATTTTTTTTGTTTGTTTATGAGTTCTTTTTTTACTTTAGATCTTCATAAAATGCAATGCTGAAATGGTAATATTTGGTCTTTAATGTCTTATTGCAGCAACCTTTACATTGTTCCTTAATTAAGTCATAATGGCTTCTAGAGGTAAAAAACCCAAGCTCTCTAAAGGCAACAAAAAAGATGAGTGTTGAAAGTTCACCATAGAATTTTCGGGTAGAAAGAGAACTCAAACAAAATGCATATTTTGCAAAACCATTAATAGTGGGGGGATAAATAGATTAAAATACCATATTGTTGGCTTACGTGGTCATGATATTAAGCCTTGTGGAGCTGCAACTATTGAGGATCAACGTTTTTGTTATGTAGCCTTGGAAAAATATGAACAAGAAAAAAAATTTTAAAAAAAAAATTAGAAGAGTTAGCTCTGATTGGTTCTAGTTCCCTTCCATGCTCATCTGCAAATGTTTCTGAGTCAGTAGGCTGTGTTGGAGAAGGTTCTTCCCGTCCCCCCTATCGTCCTAGTGCTTTTGTTGCTCGTGCTTCTTCTACATCTATTCCTTGCACTTCTAGTGATGCTACTGCTGCTGCCCCTTCTAGTAGTGCTGCTCTTCTTCGTCCTAGAGTCAGAAAATCTAGTAAGTTAGACAACTTTTTTGTACAGTGTACCACTCCTAGTGCACAACCCTCACTTGAGAGTATGGGTTGGAATAGGGAGATACATGAAGCTTGAGTAAGAGCAATTTGCAAATTTTGGTTTTTCTGCGACATTCCATTTATAGTAGCCAGGTACTTCAAGTTTTCAACTTCATTTATATTTGATTGTTTTATGTTTTAAGTTTTAAAATTTATATTCAATTTTATACTTTTAACTTGATGTTGAAAATTTGAAATATGCTAATTAAAATGTTTTTATAAATGTAATAGGACTCCTTATTGGCAGGGGATGATTGATGCAATTTCCATCTGTGGTGCGGGGTTCAAAGCCCCCACTGAAGATGAGTTGAATGGCCCCCTCTTGCTAGATATGGTTGAGGAGATGAAACTTGAGTTGGAGGACCACAAAAGGGTTTGGAGCCAAAAGGGGTGTACCATCATGACAGATGGATGGACAGATAGGAGGTCCAGAACCCTCCTAAATTTTCTTATTTCTAGCAGAAGTAATTCATCATGCTCTACTTCTTGAAGTCTAAAATTTAATGTATACTATTATTGAATAACGAAAATTTTGTTTTATTGAGT
The DNA here is from genome assembly GCA_028749045.1 of Cupressus sempervirens. NCBI lineage: Eukaryota > Viridiplantae > Streptophyta > Pinopsida > Cupressales > Cupressaceae > Cupressus > Cupressus sempervirens. Next base: position 494,635,305 of record CM053783.1, read on the forward strand.
ATTCATTCTTGATTCTTGAATGATAATTATTTTGTTTAATTTTCACTTTCAGGATCCACCATGTTTTTGAGGTCCATAGATGCTTCATGTGTGAAAAATGCAAAATTCTTATGTGAGACTATTGAGGAGGTCATAAGGGAGGTGGGGGAAGACAATGTTGTCCAAGTGGTGACAGATAATGCAGCTAATTATGTTGCTGCAGGTAAAATTTGAACTTCTAACTTTCTAAGTTCTACTTCGAAAAAATTTGTTTTAGTTTTTCATTAAATTTTGAAAATTAAAAGTTTTTTAATACATCAAAAAATTTCATTGTTTACTAACTAATTTAAAATTGCTGCAGGAAAACTATTGATGGAGAGACACTCAAAAATCTTTTGGACTCCATGTGCGGCCCATTGCATCGACCTCATGTTAGAGGATATTGGCAAGCTTGTATGGGTGAAATCATGTGTTACCAAGGCCAAAAATCTTTGTAAGTTCATCTATAATCATGCCTTGGTCCTCAGCACTATGAGGAAATACATGAAGGGAAAGGAGTTGGCTCGTCCTGGTATCACAAGATTTGCCTCTAACTTTATCACACTAAAATCCTTGCTGAGTTCAAGGTTAGAGTTGAGGTGCATGTTTGTTGGTCCAGAATGGAGTTCCTCCTCCTTTGCGAGCAGCCCTGCAAGGATAGATACAACAAAATGCATTTATGATGATGATGATTTTTGGGAGCCATGTTCGAAGATTGTGGAGGTAATTTTAAATTTAAATTTTAAATTTTAAAAGCTTAAGTCTTAAAATTTTATAAATTAATTTGTTTCATACATATTTTTGTTTTATTTTCATTGTGCAACTTCGCAAAGTTTCATCATTCACTAAATTGTTTTTTTGTTTAATTGTTTTGTAGATCACCGAGCCCCTTGTAGCCCTCCTATGAGTTGCTGATGGCGAGAAGCCCTCTATGGGCTACATTTATGAGGGCATGGATTGGGTCAAGGAGACTATTAAGGCCAAATATGTAGGAGTTGAGGAAAACTATGGCCCTATTTGGGACATAATTGATAAGAGATGGCAAAATCAGCTTCATAAGCCCATCCACGCAACAGCCTATTACCTCAATCCGGCATACCGTTTCCTTGATGATTTCAAGGCAGATGAGGAGGTTCTTAGTGGCCTATACACAGTGCTATCGAAGATGTCCCCTAATCCCACAGATATATTGCTTGAGATGGATGCCTATAATAATGCATCAGGGCCCATTCTTTCAAGTCAAATTTGCAAACGAGGTCGTACAAAATTGCAGCCAGGTAAAGATTGCAGCTTAAACCTTATACAATTTAGTTTATAAATTTCTAACTTTAAACTTAAAGTTCAAATTTTGAAAAGAGACTAATAGTTTTTTGTTTTCCTTTTTTCAAAATTTAGATAGATGGTGGCAAATGTTTGGGCCTTCAACCAAAAACCTTCAGCAAATCGCCATCCACATTTTGAGCCAGCCAAGTAGCGCTTTTGGATGTGAGCACAACTGGAGCATGTTCGAGCACATCCACTCGAAGAGGCGTAACAGGTTGTCTATGCAGAAAATGAATAGTCTAGTCTTTGTGCACTACAACTTGCGCATTAGGATCAGGGAGATTTTGGATAGTGACACCTCTCTGATTACTCTAGAGGAGGTTGATCCAGAGTCTAATTGGATCACTAAGGCTACTGATCCTGTCTTTGATGATGAGGACCTACAGTGGCTTGACCAGGCAGATAGAGAGGGCCAAGCTGAGGGTGTGGCTATGGCAGCAGAGGACTAGAGAGCTCCAGTTGTTCCTAGTGGCACCTCACAGACATTGCAGAACTAGAGGCAGAGAGTATAGTTGATCCTAGAGGCACCTCACGAGTTGATGCTATGGCTACTGAGACATCCAGGACCTACCTTAGACACCTTATTAAGAGGCATTTTGTAGATTATACTGAGCCTGAGCCTGAAGTTGAGGCTGAGGTTGGGGATGACGATGATGATGAGGATGACGATGAGGACTCCGACTAGGAGCCATAGCTGTAGACTTATAGTCTTCTTTTAACTTTTTGTTTAACAGTTTAACAGTAACTTAATATATGATCAGCATTTGGAACATTTGAATTTGATGATGACTATTGAATCTTGATGTGTTGGATTTCATAATGCATAAATGATAATACATATACATTTTGATGGTTTGCATGGATTTATCTTAGTTTGACTTTAATTACTAGTAATATAGTATTTACTTTTAGCAATTTACCTTTGTAAGTTTGTAACTTTGTAGTTTGTAGTATTGTACATATGTAATCGATGTTTGACTTTTAAGTTTTTAACTTTAAGTATGTGGCATGTGCATTATGATCAAATTATCTTCTATTTAATGATGTTATTGTGTCTTTACGCTTTATTCAATAATGAGTGCATGGAATGTTCTTTAAATCCTAAAAAATCTCAAAATTTCAAAGTTTTTTCACTTTGTCGAGTCACCGCCGAGCCGGGTCACGAGTCAAGTTACCCTTGCCAAGTCCGAGCTGAGTCCAAGTCTCCTTACACTGATTGGAACACCTCTGTACAAACTGAACAACCATTGTACGGCGCAACAAAATATCTTACACCATTTCAGATACAAGAGACGACCACCATTCAGACACAAAAGGGTGATAGGAGGTTCTTAAAAAGAAACTGCGACAAATCAAAACAGTTCATAATGAAAAACGTATGATACTAAAGGAAAGGGAAAGACATAACTAGGTAGTAAAACACAAGCGGTTGGCTGAAAAAGTATGGAATCAGAAGAAAATCACAAAAATAATGTGTTCCGTAGACTTTTATGTGGGTTTAAGAGTGCTAATTTGGTCTTGGTGGAAAGGGCGCTGCCCCTCAACCCTGCCATGTATCACAACAGGGAGCGCGCCTAGGGCTCTGCCCCAAGACTCCGTGGGGGCATTGCTCCTCGACCCCCAATCAATTCATTTATTAGTCATGGGAAGTGTGACAAGTTGATGAGACCTGGAGTTGTTGCAGGCATGGAGTATCTATGTGCCAGAGGTGGAGAGAGCATTGAAGCAAGCCTTTCGAGAGGCGTGATACACTTTGAGGCACTCAGAGTTGGTGTTGAACGTGAGGCTATCTTGGTAGATGCATAGAGAGCTCGGAAGGAGCTGATCATCTAGTTGGAGGCACTAGAGCGACACTTGGCTTAGCGTACTCAAGCGTTGGAAATAGAGAAGGTGGGCACAGGTGGCTATCAAGGTCAAATTGGCTAAGGTGACATTATTGTGTTAGCAAAGGCTACAGATGCAACATGTTGTGGAGACCATTTTGGTGCAGGCATGAGAGGAATGTGAATGTGATGTGACGGAAATAGATATATCTCGTTATAGTTAGTCAGTTAATGTATTCTATTTTGTTAATCTATCTCAGATATTTTGTAATTGTCGTCCGGAGATGACTTTACTTTTTGTGGGGGATGATGTTGTCGATAAATTCTATATTGTAGCCGACAGGTAGAATTCTATCCGAACGGACACATGATGGTTGAGTCACCCCTTCAAGAAGGTATATGTACATCGTTCAAAATGGACTTTGGATCATCATTGTAATCATTATTGGAATAATTGTAATGTGCGTATTGCATATATGAATAAAGTATCTATCTTGTGTCATATCTTACTATACTACATGCATTAAGTATTCTTTTAACCTATACAGTAAACAATTAAGAAAGTTACTAGTTGGGCTATTTGGGAAACCTCTAAAATTTACACTCATACATTGTGATAACCAGAGTTGTATCAAACTCTCAATGAATCTAGTCTTCCATAACAGATCTAAGCACATAGAGATACCCTTTCCCTACGTCAGAGATATGGTGGATAGGTAAGTCATCAAGTTGGTATATATCATCACTGGTGAACAGTCTATTGACATATTCAGCAAAGCTCTTGCAAAGTTAAAAGTGGAAAACTTCAAAGAAGAACTTGGTATGACAAAATTGTAATTGTAACTACTGAGTCCAAAATCTTGGTCTTGTGTAAGATATATTTATATTCTTTATTGTTTAAAGAGTTACTATTGTGCACGTGTTTGTTTATGAAAGGTGACTATCTTTCATTTTATGAGATGTTGCATCTCTATTATAAGGTGACGACCTCAACAATAGATTAACCTGTTAGCATAGACTTCATTAAGTGTTGTCCCGAACTATGCCGGAAATAATGATAACAAAAGTATCATAGTTGACTCTAATAAATTATTGTCCTGGATTGTGCCAGATACTATGATTCTACTTGTGTTGTTTATAATACTTGATTCATTGTTATGTTAAGACTACATTAAAATGTTGCCCCAGGATTATGTTGGAAAATATGACAATAAGAATCATGATAGACTATGTTAGTGCCAGAATGAGCCAGACATCATGATACTTATTATGTTGTTTTGTAATCAAGGTTGATTGTCTGATAGACTACTTCATTGTCCTGGAATGTGCCAGAATTCAGATAATTATTGAGATACTCTTGTTCAGTTCCTCCCTCACTAAGAGGGAGCTTTGAAATGTAGTATCACTCAGATCTATTCAGGGAACATTAGCATACGCATGAGTATATATATGTGTGTGTGTGTGTGTGTGTGTGTGCGTGTGTGCGCACACATACTGATGTATGAAATCAGAACCAATTAATTGATCTCCATGATAATATATCGCATTGCCCAGATCAGGCATCTATTTCTCTGATCAATCTCATCAATGGAGACCCTTGACACTGTGCAAAGATGCGACCATGATAATAGTAATGTTCATCATCAATTGAACCATTGCCATGATCGGGTTTGCACATGCACAGTGCACTCAAGAAATGGCTTAGAGTAATATATTTTTATGCCCCGAGGTTATCGGGCTTAATTAATGAGACTTGTTATGTTACCGTGAGTCATGTCCATGTAGGGACATGAACCTACATGGAGCATGTCATGTAGGGTCATGTCTCTACATCGACATGACCCCTTGTTCTCATATATATATATTGATCTGATAATTGACAGAAAGCATCCAACACAATACATGTTATTATCTCAAGAACTGCGATCTGCATTCTTATATATTAAGCACTCTAATTTACGATCTTACTGCAGATAGAATACATTCACCATAGACTGCGATCAACTACAGATTGATAAGCATTGACAACAGTGATTATCTCCATACTCCGTTATCTTGCAAAGGATGTAGACACCCTGCATTGTTATCATAGAAGATAAATCAGTAACTGTGTTAATCATTCAAGATATCTAATAAGGTTAATAGTCACAGAAATATCAGAGAATTAGTGATCAAAATACTCAGCCATAAGATCTCACATTCCTTAACACAAACTCTCACAAGAAACTTAATTAAAATGGTGGTCTCCAATCGAAGAATAGTTCTGACTGTAGTTAACTACTATTATCGAACAATAGGTAAATGGAGTGCATTCAAATACATGCAGGCTTGGAATTAACATGTTAATTATGAGTCAATTGAACCATACCAACAGCAACCAATTCAACACTGCCTATGCCAAAAAAAACTCCGTTCTGCAAACTAAAGCAAGATTTTGTCAACTTCAAGGAAATGCAACAGGTTAACTAAAAAAGATTCAATCTCTGCCCAATCTGGACTTACATGATATTGACAAAGAAAGCTCCAAAATTAGATGAGGCTACAACAACCTGGATTGAAGCTGTCCAAGACAATGAGGAAGCCACAAGACACTATATCTCAACACCCAATAACAATTGGATCATTGTTCGTAATTGCTTCTGGATTAGATTGCGTTGAAATTTTTACCATCAATGTTTCGAATCACACTACGTGATTCATCATCAGGACGAGAGAGCAAGAGCTTTAATTGCTTCTAGATTAGATTCTGTTGAAATTTTTACCATCAACGTTTCGAATCACACTACGTGTTAGCTCTTGCTCTCTCATCCTGATGATGAATCACGTAGTGTGTTTCGAAATGTTGATGGTAAAAATTTCAACACAATCTAATCCAGAAGCAATTACTAACAATTTTAATGAATTGTGGAAATCTGATCTCTCTAATTGGATCATTGATAGATTTGATAGAATCTAGCAAAGGCATTCTCTTGACATAACATGTTGTTCTTGAACCATATCTTCAACAACTGTTATTGCATACTTTAACATCCATGAGAGCACAACAATGATAATAAATTTGGATCCTAATTCCTTCAGATGTTTCACTCTAGCACTGAGAAGAACACAATGTATACAAAGGCTATTGTCCACCACGCAATGGCAATGTATTAGCCTGTCAGCTAAAATTCCCATCATTTCTGCTATTCCGCTTCTTATTCCACCTGCTGGGACGACTTCAATTCATCAATATACTGTAGCCAAACTTGATATATATACTCAGATCCCTAGGCTCAACAATATTGTCTCTCAACATTTCATTATACTTTGGTAACCATAATGATGTATTCCCATTTGCTGGTAATAGATCGCTCTACCAACACTTTCATTTGCATATTACAGAAACATCAACAGGCCTCACAAAGTAATCCGACAGTGTCATTAATGTTACAAAACAGCTCTAATTCTCGTAGAATTATCATTTATTGCAAAGAGATGTGCAAATTAATGCATTGTGTTACAGTTTGTATATATCTCAAGAAGTCTTCGGTTTCTTAAAGCTTGGTAAGGTGGAGAGATAAAACATGGCAGTCCTATGACCAGCGCACTCCAACTCATAACCGGCTACTATAGACGCATTACGCAACACCTGGAGGATATTCTGCAAATAGAAGATGGGAGAAATTATATGTCCAACTAAATACCTGGTCATTATTTCCATACTTTCTCATGCTCTTACTAAAACTCAAAATTCCAATACTCTGCGATAGCTCTCAAGGTTTTGGCAATTCCTTTATTTGTTACTCACGACAACATTATACCTTCCACGATGACTAATCTGCAAGTATATCACACAGTGATATCATTCAATAGAGGGTAGTTGGATTGTTTGAGCTCCACCCAATATTTTACTTCTGATGACTTTGTGGTTCTTAGAACTACCAAAAGTTCTCGACATCTTTCTTACCTCTTTTCTAATTAATCTATCGATTTATCTTCATCCAACACCTTGCTCCAAGCTTTACATTCTTCCACAAATATGTATAGGCCCGATAAAACCATTCCAAAGAGCTTCAGAGTGTCACAGCCAATTCAAAACCTTATAAATCACCTTAAGTGCGAAATGTTCAAATATATTTATTCATGACAATGTCAAACTATAGCTTATGGCTGTTCAATATTTCCAATTGCAGTATTAAGAGATGCCAAAATACCACAAGGGGAACAAATAATTATAAAAATGTTCACAACCAATTTGATGCCCATGACAAGTATTTGTGTATGCTCGTTGGCTGGATACTTTTGCACTTGCCTTTAGAGAAAATATTGACACCATTTAATTGAATGGATACTCCAAATAATTATTATTCAAACAAATCATAAAAAATATCGATGCCACATTATTAATACGGGCCCACTCTCCACTATTAATATATTCTAATTTTTCAGACATGCGAATGCTTGGTATTTCTGAAACAAATTATGAAATCTAGCATTGATGTGGACTCCTTCTCATGCCCAATATAAGTTAACCTCGATTTTATTTATTCATTTGGCTCTTGCATTATTCACAGACATTCTTACTGTAAATTTATTTTAATTTTGTTTCTCATTTAACCTCACATGCTAGCAGGAAAACCATCTTTGATACCACTGTAATAACCACCTAGATATTTTTTCCCAAATTGCTCAAATGTATTTCCACATTTTTTAACAATAATTGCATGCAACAAAAGATCAAATATCCAACAATAAAACCAGCAATCTTTCTAGATAAGTATTCAAATAAAACAACCTCATAAATGTTATTGCATTATAATAACCAAAAACAAAATAACATACTATAATCCAATTTAAGGATCAATGGTACAGTTAGATTAGAGACAACTAGAAATGAACATGCAACTCTATATGAGAACTCCATCGTGAATTCACCAAAATGATGAACCGGGTTTGTGTCCAATCCACCAAGAAGCCTGAAGGCTTCCGTCCTCAGAGTTCTGCAAAGAAAGCTAAATGCTTCCCAAGTTCCTCCAAGAAAAATTGAAATCCAAGCATGAAAGAATGAGCCTTTGCAAGTCTTTTGTAACACACCCTCATGACTCTTCAATTTCCCTTGCCTATCTCTTCATATTTCCTTTTATGTCTATTATTCCACTTCAATTTCATGTGTCCATTTAATAATAAAGTGTCATAATAGTTGACTAATAAATCTGCTGGCATGATAGCTTGTTGGAAAGTTCTCAATGATACAATTCAAGTACAATGCTAAAATGATTAAAAGACTGAGCACTGCAGACTTACTATAAATAGTAAGTATCTGGAAACCTTGCCAAATCAACTCCAATTGACCTAAAAATGGAAACGCCTAGGCCAAATTTCACACTAATCCTTGTAAAAATCTTGGTTAGCCCGTGGGACCATGGTTGACACATTAGGATAATATAGCTAGAAAAAGGAGCATTACAAAGAGTGAACTTGAAGCTTCCAACCGATGTTCCCCTGAGAGTTAAAAATTAATTCAGTCTTTGATGCATTTGGTACTTTGTTGATTTGGTTCAGAGTTGGAAACAAGGGTTTGAGTCTTAGGCTTGAAGAATTGTACTTTTTTCCACATTTAATAGCACACTGAATTAGTAAAACACCAGACTAATTGTGCTAATCATTGGCTTCACTCAGTGGCCAAGATTGATATCATTGTTTGTAGAGATCAACAATTAGGAGGCCAATTTCATTTCTGACATCTTTACAAATGCAGAAAATAAATTATATTGCAGATTAGAGCAGTATAAAGAGGTTGTGTTTGGAGATTAAGGTTGTCACGGATCCATTAGTGGGGCACCGCTCATTAATTACATGCAACCATAATAATTTGAGGGCTGGTGTTTGTAGAAGGGAAGCCACATTTTGATCATACACTTCTTTAACCCAAGCTAATTTAGTACCCAACTTCTATAGCATGAGGTTGAGCGAATGCACAACACAAGGTGTCCAAAATATATGTGGGAATCGTGTCTCAACTAACATACCAGCTTCTCTACAGTTCTTTGCATTGTCCTTTACAGCTTGGACATTTTGAGGACCTACTTTATTAATGCATTGTATTCGAATGTCAGCAATATAACATGCATCCTTTACATGGCCCTCACAATCAACAACTTTTAGAAACATTGACCCTAGAGAATTTCATCACTTACAAAGAATTCAAATTTCCAGGTTTTTCACTATAGAACAACACCATTTAGGTTGGCACATTGTACTTGGCTTGGCATTGTTAAAAGGGAGTTATTTGGTTGCATAATAATTGTTTGATGAAATGCCTTTGCTATAGCTATTCATTTTCAGTTTATAATAAATCAATAGTACGCATGCCAAGTGCTTGTGAATATGTCCATTGGTTGTAGGTGCATTTTTTATATGTAGAAATCATATGCATGCATTCAAAAGGTCAAAAAGGATTGCATTTGCATTTTAGGTCTTTGCCTAGATATCCTAAAACCATTTGCAAGAATTTAAACTTCATTTGAAACCATTCCAAGCAAGCAACAACAATCTGAAATAAAAGACAATGAGATAGAGTTTGCATGCAAAGTGTTTGACAAAATATCAAACTTCTAAAGCGTAAAGCACTTTGATGTTTTTCAAGGATAGAACTACCAAGGGTTCTTATAGACACCCAACAATTAAAAGTTCCAATCACCAATTATTGTATTTTGACCAATAATTCTTCAATCATCAAATTCTTTTTCTTTGAAATTTTGTCTATTGTGTTCTTTCCAGATTTACAATGCATACCAATTCATAAACTTGCTTGTAATAAAACTATGATTGCAATTATTTGGAGGTGTGGTTTGTTAAGAATATTTGGATCTCTTGAGCGTTCATCATACACTTCTTTAACCTAAGCTAATTTAGTACCCAACTTCTATAGCATGAGGTTGAGCGAATGCACGACACAAGGTGTCCAAAATATGTGGGAATCGTGTCTCAACTAACATACCAGCTTCTCTACAGTTCTTTGCATTGTCCTTTACAGCTTGGACATTTTGAGGACCTACTTTATTAATGCATTGTATTCGAATGTCAGCAATATAACATGCATCCTTTACATGGCCCTCACAATCAACAACTTTTAGAAACATTGACCCTATAGGGGACATTGCGATCACATTAATTAAGGGCCTATTTTTTGCATCCTTCCACCCATCAGAAATAATGGATACACCTGTTTCTTTCCATAAGGCCTTAATAGGAGCTAATGAAGTTTCTATATTTTTTACCTCCTTTGTCAATAAAGTGGTACAAACCTTATCATAACCTGAGCTTGTAAACCCCTTTGGAGCTTCATTTACTTTTTCTTACCATGTCTTGCCTATAGGGTGATTGAATAAAATTGAATGATAAATCGTTTACATAGAGGCACCTAGCAATCACTTGGCCAGCAATATCTCTAGCATCATTATTAAATGTCGTGTTCAGTGGTCCTCTTTTTCTCATTGGATTACTAGCCTTAGCTTATTTCTCCTCATATATGGATGGTTTTCTATTACAATTTCAAGAGCAGCACTAGGTGTATGACTATGAGATGATGAAGCATGTGACTTCCATGAGCCCCTTCCTTTAAGACATGGGATGTCCCATCCTAATTTCAACCCTTTTGCCTACTTCCTCTTTTTCCTTAATATATGTTGCTACTTTACAAGCTAGTATAGGTACTTTTATCTTTTCTTGGATAAATTTTGATACTCTTTTCAAGAATTTCACACAAATGCTCTTTCACTTGGCTGTAGGAACTTGTATAATTCACAACACATCCGGGACATATCCAAATAAATGTCTCTCTTGAAACATGCTCTAATATTTTTGCATGCCTCCATAGTGGTGAAGCTAGATCAATAGTGAATGTAGAAGTACCTGCAATAGTAGATTTGAATAGCTGCTATAAAAATAACACCTTGCAATTTAGATAGAACAAATAAATTAAATTAAATTTTGATCATTATATTTAATATATTATAGGCATTTCAATATTATTATTTTATCTCAACTAGATACAACAATTGGCTTTAAGTATACCATTTTGATTTAAATTTATTATTTATATTATAAAGTTTATAATATAAGATTATAATATTATATAATACACACTAGTTTCATTTATCAATTTAAAATCATATATAATATAGCTTATAAGATTATCTAAGTTTTGAAATTAAAAATATTTAATTAATAAGAATTTTAACTAATAATAAATACAAACTTACAAGCTTTTCATGTAAAACTAAATATAATTAAAATTTAACTAATAATAAAACCCAAAATAAACAAAAGTGAAATATTGCTTAGTGTAAAACTTTAAAATGTGAAAACTAAAAGTAAGTAAAACTATATAGTATTTACTATAATACTATATACTATTAGAATATAAATTAATATATACAATGTACTGTAATAATATACTATATACTATAATAAAACATTTGTCATTTACTTGAACTAAAATCTTTTATTCTGAAAGTAAATAAATATTAAGATAATATCTTATACTTTCTATAATAGTCAACTAGTTGTCTGTAGTCCGTCTTTCAGTCTAGATAGGAATGTTTCCTATCCCGTCTCTTTTTTCTTCAGTCCAGATAGGAATGTTTCGTATCTAGTCTCTAGTTTTGTTTCTAATTCCGTCTTCAGTCTACGTTGTTTCTTTTAGAAACAACATCCTTGTAATTCTTTATAAGGAACACATTTGTTCCTCTGTTAATCAATTAATCATCCGGAAATCCATTAATCTGCCAATTCTTGAATCTTGTAACAATAAAAACCTCCAAAAGATAACATTGGGCACCTGTTTTTAATTAAATAATTAAATTTTTTTTTCATAAAGTGATTTTATTTATATTTTAATATTAACTGAAATTACTTTATTCAAATATTATTAATAAAATATTAATTCCTTTAAACAAATTAAGGCAAATTAATAAATAAATTTATTAATTATTTTATTTCACAAAACTGCCAAAATGGGACATTAGACATGGTTTGCATTTAATCTACATGAAGTTTGAACAATAGCAATGAGAGATTAAGGTGATAACACATGTATGGGTGGCAAGGAATGATTATGTTTTTGAACTTAGGGAGTTTTAATTTGTTCAATAATAATGATTTAGGCCATCAACCCAATGATTCTCATAAAGCACTACATTGATTTGGGAGGGGGAAGTGATCAATACATAATTAGCCAAAAGGTCGGCTAATTTATTATAGCTTCTCTAAAACAATGTGAAGTAGTGCTTTGCTTAAGGCTTAATTGATATGCAAGGCTTCTTTGGAGATGTTTTACAACCTCCAATCTACACATGTTTCTTTGCAGAGGCCAATGATCACCTTCAGCATGTAGCTTCTAAACACCCATTGATTAGGTTAATTAGGTTAATAAAAAGGTCCCAAAAATTAAATAATATCACGACTTATTTAATTAATTGATTTAATTAATAAAGGGACCCAATTTTTGTTAATTATCTTAGGTGTCTGTTGTGTCAACATTCTTTTGTAATCCTCCGGAGTTTTCTCCAAAGGGGTATTTAAGTGTGGCATGTAGTTAGTTGTTTGTCTACGATTTGCACTATTTCTTTATACTGCGAATTCATGTTGGAGTTCTATATTGTTCATCATTTCGGAAGAGGAAGACCTTTCCTACTTGGCTATTTCGGTTTCAATAGGATTAACCCTCACCCTATTCCGATTATTTGTATTACTTTGCTTTACAGTTGGCACACCTAGAGTGTCATCTTTGTCTGTGAATATAATTGGCGAATATCTATATTATTCTTTGGCACATATCTTGTGCAATTGGTGGTCTAATATTATCTTATCTAGCTTATAACATTGGAATTCACTGTACTTTCCAGATAGAAGACTCAAACCCAATACAACACCTTCCTTATTCCTATAAGTGTTTTCTTTCCTATGGTATGGCCTTCAACTCCCTATCGTACAACCTTTGGTTTCCTTCTCTACGGCCTTCAGCTTCGTTCCGTGCAACCTTCAACTTCCTTCCATACAGCCTTCAACTCCCCACCGTCCGACCTCTAGCTTCCTACCATGCAGCCTTTGGCTTCAATCTGTGCAGCCTTCAGATTCCTACCGTGCGACCTTCAACTTTCTACCATACAGCCTTCATCTTCCTACAAAGCGACCTTTGCCTCCCTTTCATGCAGCCTTTGACTCCCTACTGTGTATCCTTCAGCTTCCTTCCATGTGGCCTTCAGCTTCCTACCATGTACAGTGTCTCTACTTGTTGGTCTCATAAACTGAAGGTACTTGCGTATGCACCAAAGCGACACAGGAACATTATAGTAGTATCAAAGCTCGTAATTCTACCAACCTATTGCAAGAATTGAGAGTTTGGACTTGGATCACACTATGGCACCCAACATTGCCATATGGTCTCCCACCTAATTGGAAGGCACATTTGTTGGTCGAATACTCCAAGAACTCTTTTGCATGCAGAGTGATGTATGGCGACATTCAAGATGACCGATACAAGGTAATCGATGACATCATCTACTACAAATACATAATCTATTTGGACCCGAGTCCAAGATTACAGAAAGGATTCTAGAAGAAGACACTTAGACAAATATCGTTGAACCAACACTCGATGATCAACCTAATGGAAATATAAGCTCTACTAATGACCCTCTGAATGAGAAGGTTCTACCAGTAGTTGTTGAGCTTTCTAGTGATGCGGACTTGATCAAGGATTGTTTGCAAGAGCGATTTTTACAGTTGGTTCTATATGGAGTTTACCATTTGGTTGGGCCTGACGCATACATGATTGCCACCTCTTTGTGTGACGAACATCATCATGGAAACTACAAGTTGTACCTAAGCTATGAGATCCCTGAAGAAATTAATGAGCATGATGGTATGGTGACTTTGGATCTTACCACCAAGGCACCTCAATGGGATACTAATGACTCTAGGCATGGCCAAGTTTGCAGCAAAAACTTGATGGATGCTTTCTTTTTTCACCTAAATCCAAGTGCGTGTATGCAATCATGATGTAGCATGAAGACTTTGGTAGATTCAACTATTTGCACTTGGTTTGGGATAATGGAGCTACATTAGGTAAACCATTTGATGATGGATTGCTTGAGGAAAAGCAATCTTCGGGCGGCGAGCATTTGTAATGTCCTCAATTTTTAATAAAGCATTTTAATTAGATTAATTAATTAAATGGTCCAAAAAATTAAATAACATCACAAGCACATGTTTAATTAATTGATTCAAGTAATAAAGGGTCCCAATTTTTGTTAATTATCCTAGGTTTTTCTTGTGTCAGCATTCTTTTGTAAACCCTCAAAGGGAGTTTTCTTCAAAGGGGTATTTAAGTGCAACGTGGAGGTAGTTGTTGGTATGCGATTTGGATTATTTCTTTGTATTGCAAATTCCTAATGGAGTTTAATATTGTTTGTCATTTCAGAAGTGAAAGACCTTCCCTACTTGGCTATTTTGGTTTTGGTGGGATTAAAATCTCATCCTATTCCGATTCTCTGTATGACTTTGCTTCGGGTCTGGCACATCTAGAGCACCATCTTTGTCTACGAATATAATTGGCGAATATCTATATCTATTCTTATTTAGCACATATCTTGTGCAATTGGTGTTCTAATATTATCTTATCTAGCATATAATGTTGGAATCCACTGTACTTTCTGAATAGCAGATCCAAACCCCGTACGACACCTTCTTTATTCTTGTAAGTGTTTCCTTTCCTACTGTGTGGCCTTTGTCTCCCTATTGTACAACCTTCGGCTTCCTTCCATGCGGCCTTCAACTTCCTTCCATGTACTCTCCAGCTTCTTTCTATGTGGCCTTTGGCTTCCTACCATGCAGCCTCCAGCTTCCTATAGTGCGGCCTCTGACTTCCTTCCATGCGGCCTTTGGCTTCCTACCATGCGGCCTTCAGCTTCCTGCCATGCCGCCTTCGGCTTCATATAGTGCGACCTTCAGCTCCCTTTCGTGCAGTCTTCGGCTCCCTACCATGAGGACTCCAACTTCCTTTTGTGCAACCTTCGGCTTCCTACCATGTACAGTGTTGTAATGTCCCCCACTTAGCCAGTTTGGAGGTATGTTGTCGTTAGCCCATTCTTGTATGGTCCCGAGGGCTAACCAGGACTTTAAAAGGGATCCTGAGGTTATTTGGCCTAGTCAAATTTAATTACAGGCCAAACGGAGTTCGTTTGTTGGGTTGTCAGGAAGACTTACTATTTTTAGTAAGCCAATAGGGGGATGCAGTGCCTTCAATTTTCAATGACAGGATGTGATGCGTTTTGTTGGGCTCTTTCTAATGAGCTATTATATGTGGGATTTCAAGTGTATTTGGTATATTATTTTAATGTTTGAAGTTACAACGGTAAAGTGACCATTTAAATTAAATATTATAATGTTTCATAAAGTCACTTTATAAAAATCAAGAGTCCCCCTTTTGAGTACATACATGGAATTTGTAAAAAGAAAAAAAGAAGTAATATTAAAAGTCATGTATTATCCCACATTGGCAAGACAGAAGCATGGAGCAAGTGAGGAAGGGATTAAAAGGAAGAGGATAGCTCTCATTTATTGAGGCTTGGAAATATCAAAAAAATTGGAGAATTTTCTAGAGATTATATCTCAATAGTTTGAAAGACGAAATCCCTTCAAGCTGGAAATCTTGACGCCATTGAAAGATATGGTCTTGAGATTCAATATGCTAGCAGTCTGAAAAAAGCAGATAAGAAAAAGAAGCCCGAAAAAAGCGAAACCGAAAAAGCAGGCGGAAAAAGCAATCCGTAAAAGCAGTTCAAAATGCGGAACCGAAAAAGCAAGCTGAAAAAGCGGGTACAAAAAAGCAGTTCGAAAAAAGAAAAGCAGAAGGGGCAGCATAGAAGAAAATTATTTCAGCCATCTACAACCAGGTTCTTTTGTTAGTATTATTTTTAGGGTGTTATAAGCTTTCAGCTGTAAGTGTGCATTATACCAGCATTATCATTTTGTAATCCATGTAAATGCCAAAGTCTTGACCATATTTCATGAGCATTGTAATTTTCATTGCAATTAAGAAGATAATAGTTGCTGGTGTCATTTAAGCAATTTAATATCATTATTTATCAGCTAGTTAGTTTGCATACCAACTGTTTGTAAAAATGTCAGTTGGCTGTAGGTGTTCATTTCTCATGCTTAGATCATATATATGCACTGAATATTGTCAAAATTAGTAGCACACTCATGTTAGGTCATTTGTGTAGTCCATTGTAGTCTTCTAGCACAAGATTTTCATTGATGCAAATTGTAAAAAGGTCATTTGAAGCTAGCTGAAATACTATATCAGTCATACGTCCCTTGCATGTGAATTGTTTGATGAAA
Source organism: Cupressus sempervirens (assembly GCA_028749045.1). Taxonomy (NCBI): domain Eukaryota; kingdom Viridiplantae; phylum Streptophyta; class Pinopsida; order Cupressales; family Cupressaceae; genus Cupressus; species Cupressus sempervirens. The sequence continues at coordinate 494,651,855 of CM053783.1, forward strand.
TTCCTTGAGCTTTCATCAGCATTTTTGAGGGCAGATTTGAGGAGGGTTATTACAGTGGTATCAGAGCTATAAGTCCTGCCATCTTGTGGAGGTCTTATAGGGAATTTGGAACAGCCAGATAGAGGGGAAAGTGTTTGACGAAATGTCAAAACACTATAATCCGAGCATTTATGTTTGAGTATGCGACAGGGGCCTTATAATTTTCGCAATACCAGAGCAAAACAAAATAGGATTTCAAACCTGCGGAGCAAACAGTCTAGTTCATCCGTGCAGGTGGACATAGAATCCAATCATACAGACACAAAGGAGATATTCTTTGATCAAGGCTGCAATATGGGAGACAGGAATGCTCGGGATCCTGGAGAGGAAAAATTCTTACAGTTATTAGAGACCTTGGCACAGGGACAGCGATTAGCAGAACAGAGGGCACAGGAACAAAATCAGAGAATGGAGCTTATGATGCAGATGATGGCTCGTCAAATGGGGTTGAATGCTAACATGGGTGGAGGAAATAATCAGAATGGTAATAATCAAAATGGTAACAATCAGAATGGGAACAATCAGGATGGGACACATAATGGAGGTGAACAAGTTGGGAACAATTTCGGTCATGCACCCCAGCAAGCTAGGACAGTGAGTTCAAGGCCCATGATTCCCACATTTCCTCCTAGAGCCCCAGAGCAGCCCGTACCAGAGCCCCAGATCACTGATATATAGGACCAGTTGAGAAGAGATTGGGAAGCGGGAGGTCCAGATTTTACTGCAGCAATTACCTTTAGGGAGTATATGGATGTGCGGATGAAACATATGCCACGTGGACATGACAGGAACCAGAGCTATGAGCTACAGAAGAAAGTAGGTAAACTTCAGTTACCATATTATGATGGCTCGGGGAAGTCTACAGCAAGAGCTTGGGTTCAAAAGCTTGATACATACTTTCAATTGAACCCTATGCCTGAGGAAGAAGCTATTAAGTATGCAGCAATTCATCTGGATGGGTTAGCACACGAGTGGTGGCATCATGGTATAGTCACTATGGGTCATGCACACATTACCTCATATGTGGAATTTACGGAGAGACTGATTGAACATTTTGATAGGAAGGATCCAGAACTACATTTCAAGGAGTTAGCTCAGCTTAAACAATGGGGATCATTGGAAACATACATTTCAGAATTCCAGAAACTTGCAGTGTTAGTAACAGATGTATCTGAATGGAGGATACTGGTTCTATTTATGGATGGGTTAGCTGATCCGTTGAGAGGGTGGATTAAAGCTCTCAACCCTCCCACTTTGCAGGAAGCCATTAAGAAAGATCGTGACATGGATTCCTCTTCAGCTTCTAAAAATAAATTCCAGGCAAAGAGTTTCCCTTCGAGGAAAGATAAGGACAATAAACCTTTTCTTAGAGAGGGTCAGCCACATAAGGAGGAAAGTAAGAGGTTGGACAATGAGACACTTAATGATCTCAGGAAGAAGAAGCTTTGTTTTCATTGCAGGGAGCCTTGGGATTTGTCACATAAGTGTCCATTGAAAGCAAAAGCCAAGCAGATGGAGTACTTTTCAGCCGAAGAGTCAGTGGATGGAGATTCAAAGCAGTCATCAGAATCAGATGGAGATGATAATTCTTCACATGAGGAAGCACACAGTGATAGCACGATAGCTCAATTGTCCAGTATACAGGAGGCTGTCACTTTCAGAGTTAGGGGAACTTTGGATGGACAAAGATTTGTGGCACTCATTGATACAGGAGCAACACATAACTTCAATGATGAAAGGTTTGTGACACGCAGAGGGCTACATACAGAAGAGCATAGGGGATTTAAAGTGATGGTTGCCGACGGCTTCAAAATCGACTGTACCAAGAAAATCTCCAACTTGCAGCTTCGTTTGGGAGATTATGACATGGTGGGAGATTTCTTTGTTGTCAACATTGGTGATCAGGATATGGTGCTTGGGATGAATTGGATGAAATCTCTAGAAGAGTTTACATTTAACCTCCAGAAAATGGAAATGAGGTTTGAGGCAAATGGTAAGAAGATAGTACTCAGAGGTTTGTCAGATGGGAGACTACGAGTGATGTCACTCAAGCGGATGCAAAGTTTCTTCAGACACGACCAGGTGCAGTGGACAGCAGAGTTCAGAGTAATGCCTGAGGTGACAGAGCAACATAAACAGGAGTATCCCCCTGATGTACAAAAAATAATAACCAAACATACTAAGGTGTTTGGTGAGATACCTCCAGGGAGACCCCCGGATAGGGGAATCGAGCATGTTATTGAGTTAGAGGAAGGGGCTAAGTCAGTCATCATCACACCCTACCGCCATCCAAAGAGATATAAAGATGAAATAGAAAAGGCAATCAAGGAGTTGATTGACATGGGGCACATACGACCAAGCAAGAGTCCTTTCGCTTCTTCAGTAGTATTGTTGAAGAAGAAGGATGGTACAATGAGGATGTGCATTGATTATAGGGAACTAAACAAGAAGACAATCAAGAACCGATACCCTATTCCGCGCATCGATGAGCTTATTGATGAATTGCACGGTGCCTGCTACTTCTCTAAGATTGATTTGAGATCCGGCTACCACCAAATACGGGTTAGAGAGGTGGATGTGGAGAAGACAGCTTTTAGATGCCACTATGGACATTTTGAGTTCTTAGTCATGCCCCTTGGGTTGACTAATGCCCCCGCCACTTTCCAGTCCTGTATGAATAGAGTATTCAAAGATCAATTGAGGAAGTTTGTGTTGATTTTTTTTTTATGATATACTGATATACAGCCGTACTTGGGAGGAACATTTGAAGCATATTGATGCAGTGCTCAACATTCTAGAGAGGGAGTCATTATATGCCAAGATGAGCAAATGCGAGTTCGGGATGACAGAGTTGCTCTATCTAGGGCATATTATTAGTGCAGGAAGTGTTCAGGTTGACCTAGACAAGATCAGGGCCATTCTGGATTGGCCACCGCCGAGAAATATTTCACAACTCAAGGGATTTCTTGGGCTTTGCGGGTTCTACCGCAGATTTGTGAAGGGATTTTCACAGATAGCAGCACCACTTACAAATTTGACATGGAGAGACAGTTTCAAGTGGTCAGAGAAGGCTCAGGATTGTTTTGACAGTTTCAAGGAGCTGATGAGTACATGCCCTGTTTTAGCCATTCCAGATTTCACCAGGCCTTTTGAGCTGCAGTGTGATGCCTCAAGAGAGGGCATAGGAGCTGTCCTCATGCAAGACAAACATCCCATCGCATATGAGAGCAGGAAATTACGAGGTGTTGAGAGAACTTACAGCATCTATGACAAAGAAATGCTAGCAATCATGCATGCGCTAGCTAAGTTCAGGCAATACTTAGCAGGGAGCCGATTCACAGTAAAAACAGATCATAACAGCTTGAAACATTTCCTTGGACAAAAGGATCTCAATGACAGGCAACAGAAATGGGTGAGTAAGTTACAGGCTTATGATTTTGACATCATCTATGTCAAAGGGAAGAAAAATATCGTCACAGATGCTTTATCCAGAAGGCCTCATTTGCTTGTTGTTGGGATAGTCATGGACGATTGGAGAGAGTTGATAATGGCAGAGTATGCCAAGGATAGTTGGGCATCTAGTGTTATTGAAGGAACTATTCAGGATAGTCGATACACTATTGTAAATGATTTGATCATCTACAAGGAAAGGATTTATTTAGTACCCAGGTCTGCTATGAAGCAGAAGATTCTAAGGGCATTTCATGATTCACCATTGGCAGGACATCCCGGATTCTTTAAAACATATCGGCAGGTGAGAGAGCTCTTCACTTGGAAAGGACTCAAAACAAAGGTGCTTCAGTTTGTTAGCAAGTGCCCAGTATGTCAGCAGAACAAACAGGAACATTCCTTTCCAGGTGGTTTACTACAGCCCCTACGCATACCAAAGAAGAAGTGGGATAGCATTTCCATGGATTTCATCACAAGCCTCCCCAAGGTACAGGGTCGGGATTGTATTTTTGTTGTGGTAGACAGATTGACGAAATTTGCACATTTCTTTGCGATTTCGTCCACATATTCAGCAGTACAGACAACAGAGCTATTCTTTCGAGAGGTATTTAGATTACATGGGATGTCACGGAACATAGTCAGCGATAGGGATAGTAGGTTTATGAGCCACTTTTGGCAGGAGTTGTTCAGGTTGTGTGGAACAGAGCTAACTCCGAGTACCAGTTACCACCCCCAAACTAATGGGCAGACAGAGATAGTGAATAAATGGGTTGAGGGGTACCTTCGAAACTACATTGTAGGAGAGCAGAAGGCTTGGGTGAAGTGGTTGCATCTAGGGGAGTACTACTATAATACCTCTTTCCATATCTCTATTCAAATGTCCCCTTTCATGGCACTGTACGGGTATGATGCTCCTAATTTTCTGGATTTGTTATTTGGGGACAGTAGGGTGCTTAAGGCCAAGGATATATTGCAGGAGTGTCAAGACATTATGCGATCCTTGAAGGAAAATTTGCAAAGGGCACAAAATCACCAGAAGCAATATGCTGATCAGCACAGGGTTGAGAGATCTTTCGAGGTAGGAGACATGGTGTACCTCATGTTACAGCCGTATAGACAGTCCTCTCTCAAAAGGAGTGGAGCAAAGAAATTGAAACCACGCTACTATGGACCATTCAAAGTAATCAAGAGAGTGGGTGAGGTAGCTTATGAGTTGGAGTTGCCTGCAGACAGTAAAGTACATAACGTGTTCCATGTGTCACGCCTTAAAAAGGCATTGGGGCATAATGTGGTGCCTTCAGTAGTATTCCAACCTCTCGATGATGAGGGAAAACTTATCTTGATTCCTGAGGCTATACTTGACTCCAGGGGGAGGGTGCTTCCCAGGCGGACTATCAGGGAGTACCTAGTAAAGTGGAGGAACCTACCAGTTGAGGATGCGACATGGGAGGCAGAGGAGATTATTCAGCATCCTAAGTTGAGATTGCTTGGGGACAAGCAATTTCAAGAGGGGCGGACTGTAATGTCCCCCACTTAGCCAGTTTGGAGGTATGTTGTCGTTAGCCCATTCTTGTATAGTCCTGAGGGCTAACCAGGACTTCAAAAGGGATCCTAAGGTTATTTGGCCTAGTCAAATTTAATTACAGGCCAAACGGAGTTCGTTTGTTGGGTTGTCAGGAAGACTTACTATTTTTAGTAAGCCAATAGGGGGATGCAATGCCTTCAATTTTCAGTGATAGGATGAGATGCGTTTTGTTGGGCTCTTTCTAATGAGCTATTATATGTGGGATTTCGAGTTTATTTGGTATATTATTTTAATGTTTGAAGTTACAACGGTAAAGTGACTATTTAAATTAAATATTATAATGTTTCATAAAGTCACTTTATAAAAATCAAGAGTCCCCCTTTTGAGTACATACATGGACTTTGTAAAAAGAAAAAAAGAAGCAATATTAAAAGTCATGTATTATCCCACATTGGCAAGACGGAAGCGTGGAGCAAGTGAGGAAGGGATTAAAAGGAAAAAGATAGCTCTCATTTATTGAGGCTTGGAAATATCAAAGAAATTGGAGAATTTTCTGGAGATTATATCTCAATAGTTTGAAGGACGAAATCCCTTCAAGCTGGAAATCTTGACGCCATTGAAAGATATGGTCTTGAGATTCAATATGCTAGCAGTCTGAAAAAAGCAGATACGAAAAAACAGCCCTAAAAAAGCGGAACCGAAAAAGCAGGCGGAAAAAGCAATCCGTAAAAGCAATTCAAAAAGCGGAACCAAAAAAGCAGGCTGAAAAAGCGGGTACGAAAAAGCAAGCCAAAAAAGCAATTTGAAAAAAGCAAAGCAGAAGGGGCAGCATAGAAGGAAATTATTTCAGCCATCTACAACCAAGTTCTTTTGTTAGTATTGTTTTTAGGGTGTTATAAGCTTTCAGCTATAAGTGTGCATTATACCATCATTATCATTTTGTAATCCATGTAAATACCAAAGTCTTGGTCATATTTCATGAGCATTGTAATTTTCATTGCAATTAAGAAGATAATAGTTGCTGGTGTCATTTAAGCAATTTAATATCATTATTTATGAGCTAGTTAGTTTGCATACCAACTGTTTGTAAAAATGTCAGTTGGTTGTAGGTGTTCATTTCTCATGCTTAGATCATATATATGCACTGAATATTGTCAAAATTAGTAGCACACTCATGTTAGGTCATTTGTGTAGTCCATTGTAATCTTCTAGCACAAGATTTTCATTGATGAAAATTGTAAAAAGGTCATTTGAAGCTAGCTGAAATACTATATCAGTCATACGTCCCTTGCATGTGAATTGTTTGATGAAATTCCTTGAGCTTTCATCAGCATTTTTTAGGGCAGATCAGTTGCAGGTCTTTTTGAGGGATTTGGGGGCAACTTTGGGCATACTTACTATTTATAGTAAGTCATCTTGGATATGGTCGGACATCCAGTGGCAGCGGTATGTCGATGGTAATTGTTTAAAATCGGCAAGAAGACTTATTTATCATTGATAAGATTTGTTATGCATTGATAATGCTATTTTATAAAGTTAAATTTAAATATTTAACTTTATTAATGCATAGACTATAGTTTGTGGAAAATACTTAAATTAAAAGAGTCCCCTTTATTTTATAACACATTAGAGAGATAAGTTACATAAAAGGGAGTGATGTTTTATCCCACATTGAGAAATCGAAGGATGGAGCCCTTGTGAGAACACTATAAAAGAAATGGAAGAGCTTCTTTTAAGTAGGCTTGGAAATATCAAAGAAATTGGAGAATTTTTTGGAGATTATATCTCAATAGTTTGAAGGACAAAATCCCTTCAAGCTGAAAATCTTGACGCCATTGAAAGATATGGTCTTGAGATTCAACATAGTACAGTCCAAAAAAGCGGAACCGAAAAAGCAGGCTGAAAAAGCAGGTACGAAAAAGCAGTCCGAAAAAAGCAGAACCGAAAAAGTAGGTGGAAAAAGCGGGTACAAAAAAAAGTCTGAAAAAGTAGAATCGAAAAAAAGCAGGCCGAAAAAGCAAATCGGAAAAGCAAAGTAGAAGGGGTAGCATTGAAGGAAATTATTACAGCCATCTACAACCAGGTTCTTTTGTTAGTATTGCTTTTCAGGGTGTTATAAGCTTTCAGCTGTAAGTGTGCATTATACCAGCATTGTCATTTTGTAATCCATGTAAATGCCAAAGTCTTGGCCATATTTCATGAGCATTGTATTAGAAATTTCATTGCAAATTAATAAGATAATAGTTGCTGGTGTCATTTAAGCAATACAATATCATTATTTATCAGCTAGTTAGTTTGCATACCAACTGTTTGTAAAAATCCCAGTTGGTTGTAGGTGTTCATTTCTCATGCTTAGATCATATATATGCACTGAATATTGTCAAAATTAGTAGCACACTCATGTTAGGTCATTTGTGTAGTCCATCGTAGTCTTCTAGCACAAGATTTTCATTGATGCAAATTGTAAAAAGGTCATTTGAAGCTAGCTGAAATACTATATCAGTCATACGTCCCTTGCATGTGAATTGTTTGATGAAATTCCTTGAGCTTTCATCAGCATTTTTGAGGGCAGATTTGAGAAGGGTTATTACAGTGGTATCAGAGCTTGCTTGCAAAGTGTTTGACGGAATGTCAAACAACTGAAATATAAAAATTTTTGGTGTTTGAAGAAGTTATAACCTAGTGGGGTTATTACAATGGTATCAGAGCAGTTTCCTACCATCCTATGGAGGTCTTATTGGGAATTTGGATTAGCCAGATAGAGAGAAAAAAGTTTGACAAAATGAATGCCGGTCCAGATCAGGGAAAGGAAAGATTCTTACAATTATTAGACACCTTAGCACAGGGACAGCGATCAACAGAGCAAAGAGCACAGGAACAGAGTCAAAGATTTGAGTTTATGATGCAAATGATGGCTCATCAAATGGGGTTGAATGCTAATGTGGTTGGCGAAAATAATCAGAATGGTAATAATCAGGATGGGGCACATAATGGAGGCAAACAAGTTGAGAACAATTTCGGTCATGCACCCCAGCAAACTAGGACAGTGAGTTCGAGGCCCATGGTTCCAACATTTCCTCCTAGAGCTCCAGAGCAGCCCGTACCAGAGCCCCAGATCACTAATATACAGGACCAGCTGAGGAGAGATTGAGAAGCCGGAGGTCCAGATTTTATAGCTGCAATTACCTTTAGGGAGTATATAGATGTGCGGATGAAACATATGCCACGTGGACATGACAAGAACCAGAGCTATGAGCTATGGAAGAGAGTAGGGAAACTTCAGTTACCATATTATGATGGCTCGAGGAAGTCTACAGCAAGAGCTTGGGTTCAAAAGCTTGACACATATTTTCAAATGAACCCTATGCCTGAGGAAGAAGCTATTAAGTATGCAGCAATTCACCTGAATGGGTTAGCACACGAGTGGTGGCATCATGGTATGGTCACTATGGGTCATGCACACATTACCTCCTATGTGGAGTTTAAGGAGAGATTGATTGAACGTTTTGATAGGCCTAAGGATCGTACCTTCCCTATGATAGGCAGAAATTTGTATGAGGAGTTTAATGTTGATTCAATACAGGGCGACATTAGCACATCATCAGGTAATGGTTTATTTGCATCATCTTCACAGGTAGAAGGGGTTTCAGATGTTGTGCAGGTTGAGCCAGTTGCATCAGAAGGTGATATCATAGGCACACCGGATTGCGTGATTGACACAAATAGTGATTCTAGTACAGTTGGGCTGGATGAAGTTAAAGTAGTTGAGGATACTGTCATGTTTGAGGATAGTACAGTTGATCAAAAAGTGAGCATTCAGGACTTTGCAAAAAATGAGTATCAAGCACAGTTGGATGCTTCTTCGCATGAGATACAGGCTAGTAGCTCTTCACTTGGTTTGGCAAGCCAGCTGAAGATAGGGGACAAGGATATTGTCGCGGCTTTATCTCATCATGACAAGATGCATGGATTGATTGAGAATCACATTTGGATGATTCAACTGTAGGAGAGACAAAAAGGAGTCACAACAGGTTCTTCTTGTGATGACTTATAGTAGATCAAGGAAGGCATGGAGGCAATGAAGGTAAGTTACATACACCTACTTTCAGATCGCGATCATCTCCTTAATCTTGCAGGGATCTGTTTAGATGCATTGAAGAACAAGGAGGAGGAGGTTGACCGGCTTTCTCATGAGCTGGAGGATACTCGGAATTCCTTGGTGTGTATTCAGTTGGCTCTCTAGGATTTTGAGAGACATGTGGACGAGCTTTGTCTTGAGGTGAGCTCAGTTCAGGAGTTAGCGCATATAGCAGGGACTCAGTTTCCTTTTACAGTCAGGTCACATGTTGATGATTTCTCAGAGATGACAGAGCTTACAGGATAGTCCCAGGATCTGAGTATTACAGATGATAGCTATTCTGAGGTTGCTCCTTTGGACAGTGTACCAGGGATAGAGTATAGGAGTTCGACCAATCGGCACAATCATGTGTCTAGTCAGCTGAGAGTTGGCAAGCGAGACATTGCTATTGCGTGCGAACATTTTGATGCTGCTTGCCAGTTGTTAGCAGTTTATGGATGGGGTTCTCCTACTAGTGATGAGCAGGGCGGCAATTATCTTTCCTTGACAAAGATCCACTCTTTATGGGAGGCTATTCGGATTTTGAGACAGAATTATATGCAGTTGGTAGCCGACAGAGATTATCTTATGGAGTGGGGGAGTACAGCATATGAAGCATTATTGGCCAAGGAAGATGAGGTGAGTGAGCTTACTCAACAGCTCGAGATGACTTCTGAGATTCTTGAGAGTACACAGTTGGCTTTCGAAGAGTCGCAATTTCATTTGGCTAAGGTGACCATGGAGTTAGAGTGACTGCAGTCTTTACCAGATTCTATACAGTCACAAGCTATGGTGTCTGGTGATCCGAGGATGTCCATGGTCGAGATTGTCAAAGACAGTGGAGATGGGAATGCATCCATCCTTGATACTAACATTGGCATATCGGATTCGTTCCCACTAGAGTTAGGATCAGTTGAGTTGGGTGCTGCAGCAGATTGTTGTTGTATGCCTGACATGGTGGTGGCCTCTAGTACTGATGGCATGGAGACTAGAGATGTTGTATCAAAGATCATGTGTGATATTGGTGAGCCAGAAATTGGCATGGTTCCTGCTAGTGATACTACTCCCTTGGCGATATCTTCGGAGGTAGTAGTCAGTTCTAGCTTGGTTAGTGATCGATTGCAATTAGTTTCCTCTGGGTTGCAATCTGAGCCACTGACTAAGATTGGCACATTCTATCGGCATTACACTGTGAGGTATTCTCATCAATTTACCTTTGATGACCATGTTGATGAGATGATGGTACAGAGATATACTTTGATTCCTAGTGCCTGTCCTCAGTTATGGGATAGTTTGACGCCACAAGATGAGAGCTGTGATGGGCATAACATGGCGATAGGTTCTGCGGTTGACAGCTTGATAATACATGACTTAGAGCAGGAGTTTGGGAGTGATGCTTCAGCGGTTGTTATTATTGATTCTACGCCTTTGGCTATGACATCTCCTGACTTAACTGGTGATCAATCACAGTGGGTTGTATCACTTGTTCATGGTGAGCTGTTGACTGAGGTTGGTTCTTTTTATCAGCAATATACTGCAAGGTATGTACATCAGTTAGCATTTGATCCTTGTGTTGAGGAGTTGATGGCAGGCAAATTTGGTTCGAGTTCCATTTCTTGTTGTTCATCTTGTGATGTCTTTTCACTATCAACGGTGCATGGGAGTTATGGCTATGAGACAGTGGTCGGTGATCTGCAGAGTTGTGTTGACTGCAGGATTTGTGCAGTGTGTGGATTCTCCATACTTGGAGCAGTTTCATTTGGGAGCGTTCACCATTGTTGCAAAGTTGGATTATACATTCTGTATAGACCAGTGGGATGCGTTGATGGTATTTACTGTGTTGGCAGCTTGATTTGTCCACTTTACTTGGGTTCTGATGTTCTAAGAGTTTGTGTCTCGTGGGTTTCTGACTGTGGCAGTTCTGATTTTGGAGTTTGGTTGAGCTGTAATTGTCAATTTGATTATGGATTCCTCTTAGTTAATTTTCAGAAGTTGTTGCAGGAGCCTATGTTGACTGACGGCAGTATAGTTCATGACTACATTTGGGATCCAGGTGGATTGATTGGGTTGTTGTTCGACCATTGCTTGGGGACAAGCAATTTTGGGAAGGGCGGACTGTAATGTCCCATTTTTAGCATTCATAGCATGATGTTGTCATTAGCCTATTTTCCCACGGTCCCGTAGGCTAACCAGGACATTAAAGGGACTTAGAGGCCATTTGGCCTAGATAGTTTCAGTTGCAGGTCTTTCTGAGAGGTTTTGACGCAACTTTGGGCATACTTACTATTTATAGTAAGTCATCTTGGATATGGTCGGACATCCAGTGGCAGCGGTATGTCGATGGTAATTGTTTAAAATCGGCAAGAAGACTTATTTATCATTGATAAAATTTGTTATGCATTGATAATGCTATTTTATAAAGTTAAATTTAAATATTTAACTTTATTAATGCATAGACTATAGTTTGTGAGAAATACTTAAATTAAAAGAGTCCCCTTTATTTTATAACACATTGGAGACATAAGTTACATAAAAGAGAGTGATGTTTTATCCCACATTGAGAAAACGAAGGATGGAGCCCTTGTGAGAACACTATAAAAGAAATGGAAGAGCTTCTTTTAAGCAGGCTTGGAAATATCAAAGAAATTGGAGAAATTTCTGAAGATTATATATCAATAGTTTGAAGGACGAAATCCCTTGAAGCTGAAAATCTTGACGCCATTGAAAGATATGGTCTTGAGATTCAACATAGTAGCACTCTGAAAAAGCGGAACCGAAAAAGCAGGCTGATAAAATGGGTATGAAAAAGCAGTCCGAAAAAAAGCGGAACCGAAAAAGCAAGCGGAAAAAGCGGGTACGAAAAAACAGTCCGAAAAAGCAGAACCGAAAAAAAGCAGGCCGAAAAAAAAATCGAAAAAGCAAAGTAGAAGGGGCAGCATTGAAGGAAATTATTACAGCCATCTACAACCAGGTTCTTTTGTTAGTATTGCTTTTTAGGGTGTTATAAGCTTTCAGCTGTAAGTGTGCATTATACCAGCATTGTCATTTTGTAATCCATGTAAATGCCAAAGTCTTGGCCATATTTCATGAGCATTGTATTAGAAATTTCATTGCAAATTAATAAGATAATAGTTACTGGTGTCATTTAAGCAATACAATATCATTATTTATCAACTAGTTAGTTTGCATACCAACTGTTTGTAAAAATGTCAGTTGGTTGTAGGTGTTCATTTCTCATGCTTAGATCATATATATGCACTGAATATTGTCAAAATTAGTAGCACACTCATGTTAGGTCATTTGTGTAGTCCATCGTAGTCTTTTAGCACAAGATTTTCATTGATGCAAATTGTAAAAAGGTAATTTGAAGCTAGCTGAAATACTATATCAGTCATACGTCCCTTGTATGTGAATTGTTTGATGAAATTCTTTGAGCTTTCATCAGCATTTTTGAGGGCAGATTTGAGGAGGGTTATTATAGACAGTTTCATTTAGCTGAGGTGACCGTGGAGTTCGAACGACTTCAGTCTTTACCAGATTTTGTACAGTCACTGACCTTGGTGTCTGGTGATCTGAGGATGTCCATGGTCGAGGGAGTCCCCCTTTTGAGTACATACATGGACTTTGTAAAAAGAAAAAAAGAAGTAATATTAAAAGTCATGTATTATCCCACATTGGCAAGACGGAAGCGTGGAGCGAGGAAGGGATTAAAAGGAAGAGGATAGCTCTCATTTATTGAGGCTTGAAAATATCAAAGAAATTGGAGAATTTTGTAGAGATTATATCTCAATAGTTTGAAGGACGAAATCCCTTCAAGCTGGAAATCTTGACACCATTGAAAGATATGGTCTTGAGATTCAATATGGTAGCAGTCTGAAAAAAGCAGATACGAAAAAGCAGCCCGAAAAAAGCGGAACCGAAAAAGCAGGCGGAAAAAGCAATCCGTAAAAGCAATTCAAAAAGCGGAACCGAAAAAGCGGGTACGAAAAAACAGTCCGAAAAAGCAGTTCGAAAAAAGCAAAGCAGAAGAGGCAGCATAGAAGGAAATTATTTCAGCCATCTATAACCAGGTTCTTTTGTTAGTATTGTTTTTAGGGTGTTATAAGCTTTCAACTGTAAGTGTGCATTATACCAGCATTATCATTTTGTAATCCATGTAAATGCCAAAGTCTTGGCCATATTTCATGAGCATTGTAATTTTCATTGCAATTAAGAAGATAATAGTTGCTGGTGTCATTTAAGCAATTTAATATCATTATTTATCAGCTAGTTAGTTTGCATACCAATTGTTTGTAAAAATGCCAGTTGCCTGTAGGTGTTCATTTCTCATGCTTAGATCATATATATGCACTGAATATTGTCAAAATTAGTAGCACACTCATATTAGGTCATTTGTGTAGTCCATTGTAGTCTTCTAGCACAAGATTTTCATTGATGCAAATTGTAAAAAAGGTCATTTGAAGCTAGCTGAAATACTATATAAGTCATATGTCCCTTGCATGTGAATTGTTTGATGAAATTCCTTCAGCTTTCATCAGCATTTTTGAGGGCAGATTTGAGGAGGGTTATTACAAGTGTCTCTACTCATTGGTCTCATAAACTGAAGGTACTTCCATATGCATTGAAGTTACACAAGAACATTACATACACAAGCCATACCAGAATTGCTTTTTGCTGCTCAACCAAAACTGAACAAGGCAAAACCTTCTAAGTGTGGCTTCTATACACCATTTTTTTGCATTGAATTTTTCTCTTGAACACTTCAACAAGGTTTCCAATAACAAATCTAGTAAACAAATGCACCAAAGTACAAAAGTATTGCCCAAGGAAATATTTAAGGGCTGCATGGAACATTATATTTCTCAACAAAAATTATGACAGTCTAACCTGCATAAGACTCAAAAATGAGGCGGATGTTCACAGCATGAGCCCAGTTTGTTCCTAAAGCTGCTGTTAGGTGTGACTCAAAGCTTTTGGATGTTATAATCTGATCACTCCTCTTCTTAGCTGATGCTTCAAACAAATGAAATAAATTACATAAAAATGAAAATTGCATATTTTAAACAGAAAAAAAAAATAGTTAACAGTTATACCTTCAAATGGGAAAGTAAAACTCCGATCATCTTGTGTGTTTTGCAGTCTTACTTGGTTAGTTACCACAACAGGTATCCTTGAAACTTCTGCAAGAGCTCTGAAAAACTCATGGAAAAATCACAAGATAAATACTGATAAGGTAAGAAAGAATTTAAAGTTGTCACATTGTCATCTAGTGTAGCTCCGCAGAAGTCCAGAAGGATGGTACTGACATGAAAATTCAAAGCCCAGATTAATAAATACTTATTTTAGTACTTAAAATACCTAGTTTACCTTGAGAGGTGCATTTTTGAAATACTTCTTAGCGTGTGTCACTTACTTTAAAAAGGATGCCTGACGACCTACTGTATCATGTCTTGAAGAACTCTGTTCCTCCCCCTGTTCGCTGCAGCATTCTGGCTTTAGTCCAGTGCAAAAATGTCCCATCTCATATTTTCAAAAACATACTAGAAATGGACACTATAGTCTGTCACCCACTATGGATTATGATCTGTTCCAAATAAGTGTGTATATCTCAGGACCCAAACATTTTCACAACATTCAACTTGTGAACACACACATTTCAAACAAATTATGAGTCCCCAAAACATGTTGATGTGGAAAAGTTCAGCTAGTTTATGTTAAAAATCTCTGAAGTTTATCTTCGTAAATTACCATACAAAAATTTACATGATTTTGACATCCTCTCATGCTTCCTTGACTACAAATAAACACAATTGACAGTAATAACACTGGAAAAGTTTGTCTTATGAATCAGACAGATTTACTACTGCAAACAATCATATGGACTTACATTTATTATTCTATGAATCCAAAATTGGTTACTGAGAACCTGGAGAAATGAAAGGATCAGAATGGAGATGGCAATGGCACTAGTAACATATGGGATTGGTATTTCGGAGGAGACTGCAGAAAATGGTATAAATACATCAGAAAATTCATTTTGCTTAGTTACAAATGCTCTTTCTAAAAAAGAATTTCCTTTTCATCAAAATTTTCAGAGTTTTTCTTCAAATTGTGAGAGCAGAGTGCTTTATTCCTCCATAATCGATGAACTCCACAAAAAAAATCTCAGTATGAGAAAAAGACACCACAAAATATATTGAGTGAAAACGATCAGTTTTCTCCAGGACTAGAGTGAGATCTAGGGTCTCATTATCACTCTCACTTAGTTGTGTGTCCTCGGGATTTGATCATCATCTGTCTATTGTTTTTGTTATGGGAATGTGTCTTTGGATGAACTTAAGGTTATTATAATGTGTAGGATTTCCCTTGATTAGGAAATGTATCATTTTTCCTTCCAGTCTTGCTTGTTTGTGAGAGATGGTGTTGGTAGTTAAGGATCCTACCATCGTTTTAGGGAAAGCTCTTCATTCTCATTTGTTCATCATGATGGGGTAAATCTTACAGTCGTGATAAGTCTTCTGCCAGTGCAGTCAAGTTTTGTGCAATGGCATGGCATACTTGGAAATGTTATTGTGACACAATCATGTCACAATTGTAACATTAAATATGTTAATCCATATTTGCTTAGTTAATGTCCTAGAGGTATTCTTAGATCATTACATCAAAACCTCCAAAGACTTCAAAACACTTGGCATCTCACAAAAAAAAAAAAAAAAATAGACCAGCGCAAAAAATTTGCTGTCATTATAGTGAAAAATCACTAAACATATTGCAGAATACTTAAGGTCTTTAGACTTTTAGCAGTCACGGGATTTAATTTAGCTTTTATTTTGGAGGGAGCTTTGCCTTTTAGTTGACAAAAGACTCATCAGTACATGCTATTCCATTTATTTTGTTCTGAAAGGGACAAAAGAAAATGCAAGTGTTCCCCTTATTAATCTATTCACACTTGTTTTTTCAATATTCCCTCATTTTAAACTGCATATTTGGATTTTTTTCAAAACTAAGGCGCACTATAAAGATTAAAATTTGTATTTAAAAATTAGGGCACAATTTTGGAAAAGATATTAACTGATTGAAGCTTTTGGAGCTTTTTAAATGAGATAAAAATAGGAACAAGGCATGCACAATGGTCCCTGTAACTCTTGACATCACAAGAGGTTGTTGCATCCAAACCCTGCTCCATTTTTTATATTCATGGGCTGTAATAAATGAAAAAGTGATGGGTTTTCCCATTTGCTAACTTGAAATAACAAAAACAACATATTTTCCCTGTTTATATAAATGTGTCAGGTAACCCTTGACATCAAAAGGGCTGTTGCACTAAAACCTTGCTCTTGTTTTAAAAATCTATGGGAAGAAACTTTTTGGGCTGCAATGATTGAAAAGCAAAGTTTTCCCCTTTTGCTGACTTAAAATAACAAAAATATCACTTTTACTCTGTTCATATAAATTTGTCGGCATTTTCAGTTTCCCAAGTTTTTTATTGTAAGGCTCAGTTTCACTCTGAAATTTGCAGAGAGGGGCGATGACATTAAATTTGCTGTCTCAAATGCAACATGTTACAGAACAGTATAAGTTTGTATAAATTTCAGTTTCTTTTATGTACATTGTTTAAATAATTGATAATTGAAATTTCTTGTTTCTTCTTTTGCATTTTGCAATTGATCTTTCAAATATTAGTTTCAATTTTCAAATAAAAAATTAATAGCCATTCCTCTACTGCCCCCAAATTAAGAGAAAAAAAGGTTCTGCGCATGAAACTCTTCTGGTTTGTTGGTTTTAAAACAACCTTAATATGGAAGCAAGAACACAGTTTATTTCAAATTCTTTATCTACAGTTAGGCACTCTGATCCCTATCTTGATGACCTATCAAAAAAACAATTGCATGTATTTAGATTTCCTATGAAGTGATGTAAACCATCAAACCCCATTCCTGGTTCTCAGACCAAAACTGATAACCAAAAGAGAAGTCATACCTTGAAACAAGTGCAGCCATACTATCAATAATCAGCAACTTTATACAACATTGACTGACTGATGCTTCTATTTGCCGCAAACTGTCAAAATGAAAAGAAGAAACTTCAGAGTCTTGTGACATACTTTTTGACACCAAGGAAGAAAGAAATAATCAGCAACTTTATACAACATTGACTAACTGATGCTTCTATTTACTGCAAACTGTCAAAATGGAAAGAAGAAACTTCAGAGTCTTGTGACATACTATTTGACACCAAGGTAGAAAGAGTGACTCTAATCCAAATAAGTCTCTCAGAGTTTTAAGGATCAAAACAATTTCTTTGACCAAGTGTATGTGCCAAAAATAAATAGTACATAAGAACAGCAGGTGAACTGGCATAGTAGAAATGATGAATCAAAAAAATGACTCAGATTTAAAAAGATTCCCAGTGTCAGAAAGAATGGTCCAATGCTTAAAGTTTTATTGTATTTACCAATACACGTCCAAATTTTCAATCCAAGTCCTAAAACAGCCCAGAAAATTAAGATCAGCCTAAATTAATGACTATCTTGTAGGGGTTGCATCAAACATGTCCAGGAATTCACAACTTCAGGAAGACAACATTAAACTCATTTAAGGAACCATAAGAGAACAATAAGACATCAAATAAATCTGGAAAGCTATACAAGCCACTCACAGAATAGTGGTAATTCATGTGAACAATATTGGTCTGGGATTGTTGGAATCTGAGAAAGTAGTGAACTCTTGCAACTATTCTGCACACAAGGAGTTGCAAGAACTCAGCCATCATAGCCCCATCAGATCTCAGCCCTCTTTGATTCTATCATTGCCAGTGTTGTTCTGCATTTCGTCATCATAAAATGTAGGTAACAGTAGAAAACTTTTTCAACTTAGTTTCACATTTCTCTGAGACAATTCATTATTTAATTTGCTAACATTGATCAACCAATCAACCCCAATTGATATAATGAGTCCTTTTACTAAGGCTTTCATTAAGTCCTTTTAGTTTTTCTATTTGTTAAGCCTATGCTTGATTTTCAAAGCCTTCAACGCCCTTTTTCTCATTTTTGAGTGTGTGTTTGTTGGTTTTTGGTCTTTTGGTTTTGCTCAAACCCTTTCTTTTGGTTTTCCCTTCTATTTGGTATATCTTAGGGGAATTGCATGATTTAAAATATCATGTTATATTTTTAATGATGACATTCACTTTTGAAAAATATAATATAAATTGACTTTATGTTATGTTTTTAAGTTACTTTATCACTTAAGTTGTAAGGACAAACCCATCCTTAGAAAGAATAACAAGTTTACCAGAAGAATGATCATAACAATTCAACAAAGAATCACATCATATATAATTTGTTTTGTTTAATTATTGTATAATTTGTTTTGTTTAATTATTGTATAATTTGTTTTGTTTAATTATTGTATAATTTGTTTTGTTTAATTATTAATTATTTAGGAGATGAGTCAAAAACTTATTTATCCATCTGGGCTCTTCTATCTAGGGCAATAAAGTGGTCAATTGGACCATCTTCAATTTGCAAGGATTAGAAATAAACTATTGTTTTAAATGGTTCTCTTCCATCCATTCGAATGATTCTTGTATGGACAGGAATATCAATGTACTCTGATCAGAGTTTTTCACCCTTCGGGACCATCTAGGTCGAGGGTCGCTTGCTAGAATTTCACAGCCAACCCTACAACTATGCCAAGGTTCTGAGCAAGGTTAAACATAAATCTGCACCCACCCTTGGTTTTCGGGCATATAGCCAAGTGCTAGACTACCG
The DNA here is from genome assembly GCA_028749045.1 of Cupressus sempervirens. Classification (NCBI taxonomy): domain Eukaryota; kingdom Viridiplantae; phylum Streptophyta; class Pinopsida; order Cupressales; family Cupressaceae; genus Cupressus; species Cupressus sempervirens. The sequence continues at coordinate 494,670,755 of CM053783.1, forward strand.
AGAGTTTCTTAAGTTCTATACCCCCTCTCGATTTTCGGGCATCCGACCAAGTATAGGTATTTTCTTGAGAATCTTTAATTTTGTCTTCGAGTATTTATTAGATTAAAATTTTACACTTAAATGAGAAGTAACCACAAGATCTATGTCCAAGGTATCTGTGCTCTGGAGGTATCCTTCACCTTCTAGGCTGCGTACATACCTGTGTCCACGGGATCAAAACACCAATGGAACGCGCACTTGCTAACAATATGTAGTTTTTGTTTGATGTAACTACAGTGGAGACGACCCTTTTGGGGCTTATTTCGTTTCCAAGTAGCTCCTCACCATCATACACCCACTCGGGCAAATCGGGTAGTAACCCATACTCTCTTTCCTAACAACTAAGCTTTTGTTTCTGGAACACAGTTAGTTGTGTGAAGAGTTTGCCTGTGCGCATATGCCCTACTCCTCTCCATTATAATTTCCAAAGCTTGCTCTTGCCTAAAATTTACCTCGTAGTTCCACACAATTTTTAGTAAATAGTTATCCAGTGTTTAACGATTGAAAGCTTTTGTTAAGCTAAACGTGGAACATTATAATTTCCTTTGAACCAAGTGGAAAAGTTAAACTTGGGGTAAATTATAGTCTATCTATTCAGTGTGATACTAGTTATATGTCGAAACGATATAAAATTATAATGTCTGAAAATAAATTACTGTTTCATTCTTTCCTAAGAGATTCTATACAGCAGGATATTAAGTTTGTAATTTAAAATCCTATATGGGCTGTTATACCTAGGTCTTGTTTGTCGTAAACATTTTAAAGATTTTCTAGATTTTTTTCTAACTGATAAAGTATTATCTAAATTCAGTCCTATATCTATACAGTCTGCGATCATAGTATTTACGAGGAACTTTATAAATAAAATTGCTGGAGTTTTCAAATCAACTAACTTTTCTTACAGGTTGGTTGCTATTTCTATGAACTTTTCATGAAAATTTATACAGAATTATTTTCAAAGCCTTCCTCAGTATAAAACAAAAAAAAGAACTATCACAAGGCCATTTTCAGCAAAAAGGTTCATAACATTAATGGTCTAGGACACACAGTCCCTTCTTAAACACTTTTCATCCCCTAAACATGGTGTAAATATGCACAGTAATTTTTTTTAACCTCCAGCCAACAATTTTAACAGTAAGGCATATTGTCGAACAGTTAGCAATCATTCCATGGCATTCAGAACATTCAGATTTTATAGAAGCTGAAATATGAATATCTAAATTCCTCCTAGTAATAAAGCATAGACTGAATTCAAAATGAGCAAACTATATCCTTCTTATTTTCAGATTTTATACAGGCTGGAAGGAAGAGAAGTAGTTTATATTATTCTCAGAATTCTGAAAAAAAGAAAATCTATATCAGAATTCATTACTGTTTCATTTCCTACTGGTGAGAAGTATAAATCTTAGAGTAATCTAAGCAAAATGTCCAAGCAAAATGCTCAGGATAAGAAATGTGCCTAGGATTTACTTTAACTTTTTCTTTGTAAAAAATTTAAAAAATTACATCATACTTTCTCATGATATTTGAAATACAGAATTGTTAGTATGCTCTTTAGCTATAAACTAGCATCATTGATATTGACACTTATTACATTGCGTTCCCAATTATAAGTTGCAGCAGAGAAATAAAAGAGTAATATAAGAAATGAAGTTCCAACATACCTAAAAGCCATTCCTGTTAAGGCTAGAAGGTTAGCAGCAGAGGTACCTGATGCTGCTTATTATTTTCTTTCCTGGCAGCCCTCTACTCTCTTCCGCCATGAATATCCTCCAAAAATGATGGCTTATCTCTATATATTTTCCTTAGTCGGCAATAACTTAGGGTTTCCGCTGCAGAATGCTCTTTTTTTCCAAATCTGATCACATTCGCACATATATCAGATTGGGTCTATTCTGGCAAACACACTTGGCTGTAGACGTCAATGCCATGCCCAGCTTTGGCCACGTTTCTCCCTGCATCATTCCTCCTATCAAACACGGGCACGTATCCTATGTGTGTGCATGAAGAAAAATGGAGGAAAAATATTCCATTCCAAATTTATGGACTTATTATTCGTCAGCTTAACTTTTATCTCGTAAGTTATATAGTTGCTTAGGATATGTATTTATTATTTTATTTTATTTTAATACTTTGTTATTCATCACTTAAACAAGGGTCTATTTTGTTTATAGTTATCATTGCATACATCTATATATATATATATATATATGTGTATGTGTATGTGTATGTGTATGTGTATGTGTATGTCTATATATATATGTATATGTATATGTATATGTATATGTATATGTATATGTATATGTATATATGTGTGTGTGTGTCCCTTTAAATCATTAATGATTATAATTCATTTGAAATAACTTTATGGTTTATTTAATTAATTAATTAGTTTCCTTTATTATTTAACAATTATATTTAGTATCTATATTTTATAAGATCATTTCCTTTATTATCTTAATATTTATTTGATTTGCTTAACAGTTATATTTAATAGTTATTAAAACACCTAGTTCGCAATTTGTAGTCAAAATATTTATAATGTTTGACATATAAGGAAATTATAAATAATGCTATTAAGCATTATAAATTTCATTGCGAAACAATTTAAATAACCCCAAAGAAGGAACAGCAAAAATACATTACTAACTTAAATAATCACAAAAAAAAATTAAAATCTTCTCCACTAGCTAATTGCGAGATGATTAAACAATGAAAATCAACTAAATTTAATAATTGCCAGATAATCAAATAAATATCTTCTATGAAGCAAAAGATCATCTCAATTAAATAATTGTGAAATATTTAAATATGTCATTTCCACAAAAGTCAAAGTAAATATTTTAAGAACCAAATCATTCATAAAATATTTAAATAATCATTTCTAAAAGAAACCCACTAACATTTATACAAATTACTTCAAAGCAAGCACATTAAATATTTATGAAGATTTTAAATAACTTATTCTATACATATAAGCACATTTAAATGTTTACGAAATATTTAAAGAAGTCACTTCTAAGAAATTAAAAATTAAATAAATCTCAATAATAAGATCACAAGTCATATTTAACAAATTATCTATAAGCATATGAGGATTTGTAAGTGGTAGCCTAGAGGGGTCGTGTCATCCTTCCCCCCTTTAGAATGCATCGTCCCGATGCATAAAAGCTATATTATAACATCTAGAGATAAACATCAAATCAAAGTTCCAAAATTGCATGTATAGATTCACTAGCAAATCGTAAAAAGTAACTAATTCTATGTTAACATAATTCAGTCATTTTCAAGTCAATTCCTATACATCATGATTTCTTCTTCATAAAGTTTTCAAAACCTCATATATCCAATGTCAAATTCCATGCTAAAAGTATCAATTCCTCATAAAGTTTATCAAAATATCAACTAACAGAAGAAAAAAAAAAAAAAAAAAATTAAGTCTTCGTGGAGTTTATCAAATAACATCAAAATTTGCAAGTTTATAGTTGGTTTTCTAGTCTTCAAAATAAATAGGGATAATGTTCCTCCATTTCTTCAATATCTTCCCAGGTTACATTTTCCACTGAATATTGATCTCACTGGACTTTACATTGATCCACCATTTGATTGCGCAGCTGATACTGGCGCCTCTATGATTCGGTGTGGCTGGATTGTTATGGTTCCTAGCTCTTCCACTTGCAGGGTATTCCAATTCAAAATGTGTTTAGGATCAGCTTTATATCTTTTCAGCAAGGATACATAGAACACATCATGAATATGGCTCAGTGTTGGAGGCAAAGCTAAGAGATTAGCCACTGAATTAATCTCCTCCAAAACTTCAAAATGTCCAACAAAACGTGGAGCTAGTTTGGATTTCCTTCCAAAAGATATGGAGCTCTTACAAGGACGAACTCTAAGAAACACTATTTCACCGATTTAGAAAATTCGCAAAGTTCTATTTTTATCCGCATAACTTTTCTGCATGTTAGTTACTTCCTTCATTCTCTGTCTAATCAGATGTACTTGATTATTCATGTCTTGCAACATCCCGAGCCCAATTATGACTCTGTCCTCCAATCTACTTTACACCCTTGAAATATTCACATAAAGCACGTCCTTACCCATGTGCATTCCATCTTCCTAAGTTCCATTTTTGTTCACTGCATATCCTTTCCATATCGCATTCAAGTCATTGTATAAGTTCCATGACTATTTAATCAATACTCCGAAACCATCATTTTTCAGAGATTCATCTTTGCCAATATCCTCATGGAGTCCATATCTTCTAATGATGTATTCACCCTTTCGAATTTTCATATTACAACACACCATATGCCCTCATCTAAGAAACCCAAAGGAAACATGAAGTGCCCGTACGACAAAAAGTTAGCCCATGCGATGCGCCTCGTGCTTCATCACCTATGGATCAATTTTTTGACACATAGATTAGACACATTGACATGGCTGATTTATTGCAAAGGGTTGAAACTCCTTCAAATAAAGAAATGAGATGGATCAAAAAAAGTAACATCCATTTGGTCTCCACTTTCCCTATGGCTGCCATAAAACCAAAATTCATCTTAGGATGTGCTTGGCATTTTAGTCCGAAGTCCAAAACAATCAAGGATGTAGATGGTGACGTCATCATCAACCTAGATCCCGAGGTTATTGAACATATCTTCCAAGTTCCTCAAAGCACAGAATGTCTAGATTTGTCAAAAGAAATGTCTTTAGAGTTATGGAATGAAAAGATAGTAGATTAATAGAAGTATATAAATGCATATTGGTTGGAAATTAGAAGAAATAATTTTTCAAGATAGCACAAGAACATTCACAGATATAACTTCAAGCCAGAAGGAAAAGATTTGATAACTCTTCTTAGTAGGGTATGTGGTCTCAAAGAGTCTTGCGACTTTGAACTGTGGATGTACAAGCTCATGTTTCTAATCTTTGATAATGACGAACCCATTTTCTGGGGAGAGCTTATGAGTACAGCACTATGCGAGCAATTACTCAATGTGGGAACATCAGCACCATTTTACATGAATTCATACCTAGTCAATATCGTTGCATCTATGGAATCCTTCTCAAGACTTTCAACTAAAGGGGATCAAAGTGAAGTTCTGATTTGGATTACGATTAAATCACATTGACACAGAGCAAGTACCACTAGGAGAGTCCAAGGTGCATTTTTTGGACATTTCAAGTGTCGGTTTAATAAACAATTGGTAATCAAGAGAGTATCACATGAAGCTTGGAATAGGGTAAATCAATTTGGTGCTATCTTTTAGTAGTTTTCAACTTTCATGTATTTGCAAGTTGGGTATTTTAAAGGAGAGCCATATACCTTACCAAGGTATGCAACCGACAAAATCATTTGATGGAGTCGGCCAGATAGCTCATGGAAGTGCAGACGTATCAAAATACTCAATAGGCTAGAATTTGGTATTACTACAACCAAACCCTTGGTAATTGGTCAATATATGATCAATTCAATCTATAAGGCAAAAGCTATGGAAGCAGAACTTCAGCTCATCACATTGAAGAAGTTCAAAGCTAGGTATGATTTTGATTACCGAGGAATGCATTCAAGGATCAAAAGAGCATTCACCAATGTCCATCGCATAGAAGACATATGGATTGACTTGAGCACAAAGTTGGATATCATGAAGATAGATTACTACAGGCTCACATTGCAACAGATCATTGACCTTAACATGGTTGAAATTCCACTCAATCTTCAAATTGAAGATGATGGCAACAATCTTGATCCCAAATATCATCAAGTTGGTTTTGACAAGCGGTGCCCTTTTCCCGTACAGTAGCAATAGAAAGTTGTTTCTATCTTTGATAGATTCCAATCCATCTTGGCAAATACGCAAAAATGGTTAAAGATCAAAAGTCTCAAGAGGGTGCACCCCAAGCTCGAGGTAGATTGTGGTAGTTTTGGAACAATTGGAAGGACATCTCGAGAGGAAATTTCAAGCAAAGATGGTGCGTCTTCCTCCGTTCTAGCTAAATCTCTTAAGTTTAAGTTAAAAGGCGGAAAGGGATCTAAATCACCTCAAGAAACCTCTCAAGCACCTGTGCAAGCTCTAGAATCTAAGGAGGAATCTAGAAAACATGAATAGGAGGATGAAGAGGAAGGAGAGCTTATGATCATTTCCCCTCCACGAGTGACAAACAATCAAGGTCCATTCATTCAGAAAACACCTTTTTTTGGTGTTATAGACAACAATGTGGATTCATTCTCCATTGTTTTCACACCTACCATCCCTGCTTCGGAAGTAAATACATTGGCACTTCCTATCTCTTCAACAAATCCTCATATTCTCACTGCTGAACAGTGTGAGAAATTCGGAAATGTGTTTGAAGATTTCTCATCTCTCACGGAAGGTCAAGTTTCCCAACTTTACTTCAATGCTTGGTTTAGAATTATTCATGACAGAATCTTTTCACTAGCACCCATAAATTCAAGTGTACAAATTGAAGAAAGCTCAGTCACAACGGAAATATAGTCAGGATCAATGTCAATGGTTGCCATTGTCCCTATGTCTACAAATGAGGGTTTTAGTTTGCCTGCATGGTTGGGCAAAATCACTATGAAGAGAAGAAAGGTTGTAGTACCCTCAAATAATCTTCCGATCAAAAAAACAAAGTCTAAATCTTTGAAAGAAAAAATTGTTTCAAGGAGCGTAGTGGATTCTGAAAAGACTAAGTTTGCAGAGGTTGCTCAACCATTGGTGGGAAAACCAACTGAAGAACTTGACCGTTCAGATTACAAGTTCAGCAAAATTGAACTTGGTAAGCAATCACGGATGGGTTGTCTACAAGATGTTCAAGATACACTTGCTAATGTATCAAAAAACAATCATGAGTTGTGGGAGAAAAAGAATCAACTCAAGCAGGAGGTTACTCATCTAAATAAGGTCATTCGACAACAGTCTTCACAACATCTACTCACTACATCTCAGACACCTTAGGAAAAACGAATAATTGAAGCAGTAAAGACTTGGTTTGGTGAAGTTGTCTTGGAAGGAGTTCAGGCCATCAAGGATGCGGTCAAATTTCTTGAACGTATCCAAGACGTTGAGAGATGTTATATGACCTAATTGCTTCTTTGAATCAAGAAGTTGAGGCCTTGAAAAAAATCCTAGTTGACTAGAATCAAATAGGTAATGTTGATCTAGACGGCATGGTTGCATGGGAAGTGATTGCATCTTCTGAAATGTTTTACAGATATCAAGGACTCATGGGTCACAAAGAAGAGACATTGAGAAAACTGATGATAAAGTTGCAAGCAGCTTTAGAAGACTATCAATGAATTGAAACAGAGATCATGTATAATTCGGAACAAATGGGATGTAATGTCCTTACAGAACATGACAACTTGGTCACAAAGGACAAGATGACTTTAGAGTATACGGTCAAAGCACACGTTAATCTTGATTCTAAGGAATTTGGATCACACATGATGAACAAGTTTTTTTGCATACAAATCAATAGCAAAACGCCTAAGGGATTCTTTGTCACCCAATTACAAGGTTGTGAAATCAGCCTATGTTGATACAACTAGAATTGAAGCTATATCAAAGAAAACAGAAATCTCAAATATTTCTATAGTATGTGATTGTATCACCAAGTACAAGGCCCTTTAGAACAATCCCAAGGATTGTTTCATCTTTCTTCTATATTCTTCTTTCTTTAGTTTTCATGTTTGTAGATTGGAGAGAATGAATTGCATGAAGTTATGTAATTACATGTAATTCAATTGCATGTCCTTATGACATGTCATCCAATAATTTCTCTTGCCCAATTAGACCAGGTCAAAGTTGGTTGAATTGCTCCCACTTTTTCCTCCACTTTTCTCTAAACTCCTTTTCCTATATTAAGGAGTGTTCTCTCATTGTAAAAACCATCTTTTATTGTATGCAAGAAATATCTGAAGAAATTGTGCTAGCATAGCTTTGATTGTGTTTACTATTTTGGATGAAAAGTGAATACAAACAAGCAATTGGAGCTGAACTTTGATTGAGTGCAATTGTGATTAGTGCAGATTGAAGGCTTTGACTATGATTTGTGTTTGTCTTCTTTGATTCATGCTATTGTTGTTTGATCAAAATAATTGAGCATAAAAGAGTTAAGAAACAGTTGGAATCGAAGTTTTGACTGGAAGTGACTATGGTAATACATAGACTAGGAGCTTTGATTGTAGTTTGTATTACCTTCTTAATTCATAAAAATAATTAGGACTCTTTACTTCTAGATGTCTTTGAGCCACAATAGTAAAGGTTACTCATATAGAATAGATTAAGACCGAACTTAGAGCCAAACCAATACGCTTTCAACTAGCCTTTGAGTTAGTGTTGGTTTATCGAAATCACTGTTTTCAGCTTTAGATAGAAGTGTAGTTAGAGATTTCATCTTTCCTATTACTTTCTCTACAAGTAAGTGGTTTAAAGTTAAGAAGAAATAATATTGGTAATACCCCTTTCAAAATCTCTTAACTTCTTTCTTACCTTGAGTTGATCCAAGGAATAGTGAGAAGGGGGAGCCTTCCCTTTAAGGTGGGAGAGACTTTTTCTCATACGTTGTGGCTGGTCATCCTATTTTGCTACTGCATTTTCACAAAACTATCGGTTGCAAAATATTCACCCAACATTTTTTGGTGGCTCCGCTAGGAACACGAACGCATTTGGAAGCCTCTTGCTTTTGTTTGAAGTTACAGGTCCTTGTTTTAATTAGCTTTTGGAAAATAACAGGTTATCACACTGGCAAGCTTTGGGCACGTGTATTCAAAGAGAAAGAAGGCTGAAAGTTCATCAAGTTTTGTTGGAACATTTTGGGCTCAAGAAGATTATTTTGATTTACTCACTAAGACTCCTTTTCTTTCCCAAACTACAAGCTACCCAACTTCTAAAAAGAAGACTGTTATACCTAGTGCAAATTCCCTATTTTTCCTTAAACCCCTTGCTCCTACTGCACAATCAATTCCTGTTATTCATACCGTCCATACCCATATTCTTAATAACAATGTCTACCCGTCTGTGGGGAGTAGCTTTTGGTCCATTGAATCTTGCAACACCATTGCATGCATTACCCCAAGGTGCCCATAAGAATTCTCCCAAATTCTACAAAGATGGAAAATAACACCCTGATGAACACATTAAGGTTTTCTAAATTGCTATACGAGATTTTGGTGTGGAACATGAAGACATATCTATAAGGCTCTTCATAAAGACCCTACAAGGTACAGCAGCTGATTGGTTCTAAACTTGAACCCAATTCCATCATGGATTGGGCCTCCTTGCAAACCAAGTTCCTTGATAGATTCTAGCCTACAAAAGATGAACATGCTCTCCTAGCACAACTCACATAGATGAAGGAGAAAAATGATGTAATGCGGGAGTTATTTGCTAAATTCAATAAACTAGCCAACCGAATTCTCACTGCTTCTCAACCTATTGCTGCGAATTTGAAGTGTTTCTTCATTAACACTCAACTTCCAGAAGTCAATTTCTTGTTGAGAAGGGTTGCTCCTGCAACTTTGGCTCTTGTACAAACTCTAGCAACAAAGACTGAAGATGACCTTATACTTGCTAAAAAAATCCATAAGGATTCTAACTGATTCAAAAATAATTCCTATAAAGAATCTTCTTCATCGAGTTCAACTGATCCATTGGTTTAGAAACTAACAATGAACTTCTTGCTCCTAAAAAGAAAATATTCCAAGGGTCATTTGCTGCTCCATACAAGGATATACCGAGGTGACCACATCCTAATGCTGCAAATAACTATGCAGTAAAGAATCAGAACATGCTTCCTCCCCCTTCAGAGAGGCTTGCACTTGAAGCACCACCAAGAAACTCAGCCACTAGTTACTGCAAAGCTGATCCCACTGGTGACAATCAAGAAGAATATCCTTCTGAGGATATTAATATTCAATATCATGAAGATCATCAAGCAGTTGGTGACTCTACCATCACGTACGTCCAATACATTGATGAGGATTATAAGATTGATTCGCACAAGCTTGCGTTGTCATGATACATCCGCAAACCAAGCTGGCTCAACAAGAAGAAGCTAAAAAGAAGTTCGATACTCCTCAAATGCCTATCACTATTGCAAAGAGGGGAATAGTTCTGTCGAATTCACCTAATGAACCAGCTAAAACTCAAGTGTTGATCATCTGTAATGTCCCCTTGTTTAACCGCTGCTTTTCCCACTTCTATATTTTGAACCTGCAAGGATGTTAGCACCTTCGTGTAATCATGAATCAAAGAAATAGTATTACTTATTAATTAAAGAGTAACTTAAGTTCTAATCCTAACTATTTTCCTTCTTAAAGATGGGTTGTGATCCGGTGCTTAGTTCCTATGGGAGGTTTCAGCTATTATAAGCTAACTCTCCACTAAGTATCATCATTTCACAATCTGGCCCCTCATTAAGACCTATGGATGATCATTCCTGATTCATCCAATCTTCCTGGAAGCTCTTGCAATCTAGGCCTTATGGATAACCCTAATGGTGTATCCATCCGTTCATATGCATATGATTGTATATTTTAGTATACTGAGCTTCAAAGATAAACGATCTCTGCCTCAGTTCTGATTTTTGTTTCAAATTGGATGTCTGATCTTTTAAAGTTAGTATGATCCTCATCCTGTGTATCTCAGACTGGAACCCATTAATTTGAAATGAAGTATTGTGACCTTACAGCCGATTCTCTGATTCTTTATAGTGTAGTAACGGATGAATGTTCCTATTAGTTGGATGTTGTGGAGACAGGATGTATGATGATTCAAAAATAAGCTTTCCCCTCTTAGCTCCACAAGCTTTGACCTCAGTCTTTGATGAAGTGCACCTGTGATGCTTAATCCCCTACTCGAATTGTATCTCCCCACTAGAGCTTGATAATAGTGAAGTTTTGCTAATTCTTTGTTGACTGGCACGATTCACTCTTGGTGATTATCGTAGAACTTTTCCTCCCTATTATGCCTGTCAAAAAAGGATAGAGATTGTGACTCTGTATTCATAGCAGAAGGCACATTTGTTGTACTGAGAAATGTTTCTCCCTTAATGCGTGGTTGTGCTTGTATGGCGTCGGGTATTTGATTATTCCCTTCCTGCTTGCACCATCGATGATGCTAAGTCGTATGCAGAAACAACTGATGAATCCTACGCCTACTCTGATTGGATTGTCTGCTTGAACCACCACCAAGAAACTCAACCACTGCTTATTGCAAAGCTGATCCCATTGGTGACAATCAAAAAGAATATCCTTCTGAGGATATTACTATTCAATATCATGAAGATCATCAAGCAGTTGGTGACTCTACCATCAAGTACGTCCAATACAATGATGAGGATTATGAGATTGATTTCGCACAAGCTTATGTTGTCATGACACATCCACAAAGCAAGCTAGCTCAGCAAGAAGAAGCTAAAAAGAAGTTGGATACTCCTCAAATGCCTATTGCAAAGAGGGGAATAGTTCTGCCAAATTCACCTAATGACCTAGCTAAAACTCAAGTAAGTGTTGATCATCCTACTCCATCTAGTATTTCAAAGCCCAATATGCCTAATACTAATGCGAAGCTCCAGGCTGAAATTTTTTTCCATCTCTAACAAATTCTTTTCAAGCTTTTGATATTATAGATCATGCTAAGAAGACAAAAAATCTAGATTTCTGAGGTAGAACACCTACAAGCATATCCAGAACAACCGGATAGGCTTACCAAATTTGTCAAGGAATCTCAACCCACTCAACCTCATTTGGTTACCCCTGAATCTAAAAGTATACCGAATAACTTAGTTACTATCCCATCCTCAGTTCCAAGAAAAATTAAACCTTTCTACCTTTCCTTGTTGATTAATGGTCTCAAGCTAAGCAATTGGATCATAGATTCCACTGCTTTAGACAATGTTATGCCAGCCAAGGTTGTAGATGCCCAGTTTTCCTTTGCATCCTTCTCGGACAAAAGGATCAAGACAACCATCTTAATTACAAATGTGCTTGCTTCTTACGGCATGTTACTTGGTCATAATTTCTGTAAAGATGTAGGTGGCGAGCTCAATATGGACATGATTGAAGCCAAAATCCCCATTAAAAGTTGTGCCCTAAGAGAGACAAAATATGTGGTGGTCAAATCTAATGATCCACATACTCAGATTCTTTTTGAATCGGCTGGAATAGGTAATTATTACCTACACACTGATGAAGTCTCAAAATTTGCAAAAGATTGGATAGGCTCCAAAAGTTCCTCATTGTTTTCAGACACTGAAAGATTTGTTGATGCTACTGAAGATCTAGAGGAGGTTGTTATTCCAAATCAATTGCCAGTCACGGCTGAAGGAGAAATTGTTCCTAAAGATGATCCTATGGATATTCTCAAGGACAAAAAAATGTTTCTGAAGAAGATTCTATTGATTCCCTTTAAGGGAAGATTATTCTCATGGATATTATTCTCATGGATATTGAAGCAAGTTGGAGCAAATCTAATGATGTTTGGATTATGGAGTTTGATGGAAATTGTGTTTCTATGGGATTTGGTGTGGGAGTTGTGCTGATTTCACTGGAAGGGGAATTTTTTCCCTTATTCTTAAAAGTTGCAGTTCCCTACTACCAATAACACGGCTGAATATGAGGCCTTGATATTGGATTTGAATATGGCGCAGATCAAATGAATCCAAAATCTGCATGCCAAAGGAGATGCTGAATTAGTAGTGATGGAACTCTAAATTTTGGCAAAATTTAGAATCCCAAATATCATGCCAAGGGGAGAATCTTCATATTCACACTGTGTAATTCTCGTCTTCAAATGTGTTCCTTCCATTCTAAATCCTAGAAGCCAATTTGATGCTTGCACTTGGTGGTCAATTTTCAGATCTTACCCACTACTTATGTTCAAATAATATGCTTCAAACCACTAGAAGTCATGATCAGAAGAATGTGAAGTTGGTTCATTTATGCACTCATTTCAGCACTACACAGAACTATCTGATATCAAATGATGGAGATATTATCACCAATGTCTAAGGTACAATGAAAGGTATCTTAGCAAGTTTAATGATAAGATATTTGTAAACAGAAATGTTACATAAATGAGTGACCAAGGTGAAATCAGAGAAGATAAAAGTCTTAAGACACATTATCACTGAACAAGCTGGAAGTCATGAATCCATATTACAATGAAACTAATTCATTAGACATGATGACAAGGTGGCAATGAGATTTGAAAAATTACTAGAAGACAATAAGGAGTGGTTCCACCATTCAGACCTACACAGTAAATTATAGCAGCGTACATTTAAGAACAATGATTTATCACTGAAGACATATGACTATTCAGACAACAGTGTTAAAATACATAAATAACAAGTGCAGATATGTTGTTGTATGAAAGACCAAGTGAATGTGCCATTAAATATGCAAGACTTAGTTAGAAGGGCTAAGATGACATGTTCATCAGCAAGGAAGAAACCCGACAACTCCAATATAGTTTATAATGAAAAAACCAAAAATGATAAACATAACATGAATCGGCAGTGAAAATTCCAGTTTGAATCAAATATGAAACCGACAGCAAAAATGGTTTAAACAGATGTTTGTGTGCAATGGTAACAAAGTGAATCCTTAGACAAGAGGAGTCAAGCATAACGGAAAAGATAGGTGTTTATTGTTTGCAAAAACTTTTATGAATCTGCGGTGATTGAATACATTGGCAACAATGGTCACATAGCAACTATCAAATAGTAGTGCCATTAATAATGAGACATAAGTTGTTTTTAACTGTGTATCATATATAAACAGAGTGATAAAATACTTGACAGTACGTTACAGAGACAATAAAGAACGACATCAATACTTCCTGTATAAACAATAAAAAATTGATGCCCAATGAGACCCAATGTTATCAAATACATAGCAATGATAATCATGTATAACGATGCCTTCAAACATGAATAATCAACAACATATACTATCCTTGCTTATTTCATGATGCAATGAACTTAGTCACTCTGATAATGGCATCAGTCTTAGAGAATTACAATCAGAACTCGATGCATCTTGTGGAGGTCCAGAGGGTAATGAACATAAATAATAGTGCATCGACAAATATATTGCAAAGACAAAGACGACAATTATACATTCCTCTTCTGTGATACAATGATCGTGTTTTGACGATGAGAAGGATTATGCACCAAATAAAGGCAAGGAAGCGAAGTAGAGAAGCCGCAAGTCTAGGGAAAACATACTATCCTCAGACATGATGCCCAACCTGGTCTCCCAATACAACAGTGATCACCTACAGAACCCGACATGCCAGAAATTTGCACAGTGGCAGTCCATAGCAACATTTAAAACGTTCATACACAAACACCGATTGGAGGACAGAGGGCTTGTTTATGACAGCAATACTATCTGCACAGCAAGACTTCATTAGAAGAGAAGGATTAATGCCACTACCGCTGCGGAGAGACGATATGCACACGCATTCACATACGCGGGGATATTAAAAGATATCATCGGAAATTTACGAAGTTTGATATAATAACAAATTTATAAAATGAAAGTGACGATTATATTAAAAGCTTTCAGTTTGAAGGTCACAATTTGTTTATTAAAACAAACAATTGTGATGTGCAAAATTTACTCAATAAATTAAGGCAGAAGACATGTCACTTCAAAATATTTATTCAAACATTACGACTGTAGGAAAATGGGAGAGATATATATAAGAAATAATATAAATGAAAGAGACAAGACACATTCAAGGCACACTCGAAGAACAGCATTTTAAAGAAAAAGTATTTTATATTTATTTGTTTGGAGGAATAAGGAGCTCAAATATGACTTTGTAATACATTCTAATATTATAGTTCAATGATTTATAAAAGCTTTGGCTTTTTTATTATTTAAATGGCATGGAGAATTAAATTGCAATTGATTCATCCTTTATAATCATTTTTTTAAAATTCTATAAACAATTTATGTCAGATAAGTGGATGAGGTCATCTATGGTATTTTAAACTCGATCATCACAGATATTGTGAGATATTTAATTGTTTCCATATCTATGTCCACTTTGTCTCCCTACTATAGCAGTTAAAGTTCAATTTGGACTAGTTCATAATTGTGTATATATATTTGATCCATCTCGTTTAGATTATTAAATTGTTGACAATATAAGTGTATAGTACTTCATAAAGTTGTACATAAAGATCTTCATTGTAATTGACTATGTTTCCCGAATAAGCGAAGGCATTGGTCTTTTGAATTATTGAAGTATTATTATTGAGTTTATATTTGAAATCCGAAAATCTATAACTTCCTTCTTACAAACTCATATCCATTGTTAAAAACCTTATACAAAACATTCATTTCAAACTATCACATAACTCCATATTAATTTAGTTCAAAGACCTTGCCAGCCGAACAACTCCAAAGCTTAAATTCGCTATAGAAAAGCCTTGAGCCAATAAGTCATTGTTTGAGGTGGTCTACCCCCCTAGGTGTAGCGGAGCCTAAAGTGTAGGACAATCAAGGTGATTCTCATTTGTTGGCTAGAACTAAATTTTGTCGGAGAAGTGGCAAACTCTTGGATTTCCAATCTGCAGTTTTAGGAACCAACAAGTAGTATGTCAAGTCAAAGGTCAATATCAAGCCAGAAATGACTAGCTTAGACATTACGTGATTTGGTCTAGAATTTCATCAAGACATTTGATGCTTTCAACATCTCGGTAATTCCTCGGGAGCTTAATGATAGGGATGATTCACTTATTGTTTTAGCTACTTTGCTCATTCCTCACCAAGATTTTGAAGATGGCATATATGAGGTGCAGTGGTCCAGATAATTGTGTGCACTGGCAAGTATTCAATGATGATTCTTAGATCATCAATTTTCTTGAATCTATGGAGGCTTTTGATGATATGTACTTTGAAGGAAGTGAAAATGCTCCCAATGACGTTATATCTAATAAAGATTCTGATGCTAGTGACACTGGTTAGGACACTATTCAATTGAAAGGAAACAAGATCCCCAAGGGTCTAATTTCTTTGAAAAAATTGTTTGACAAGCATGATAGGTATGTCAAAGAATAGAAGAAGACAAGGACAAGTTCTTCGGGGCAATATAAGAAATACAACATTGGAACTGAAGATGATCCAAACCTGGTTAACATTGGTAAATGGTGTACAGATGAAGAAAAAGAAAAGTTCTTCACTTTTCTTTGTGAATATAAAGACGTTTTGGCTCACTCTTATGAAGATCTAAAGTCTTTTCATCCTAAAGAAGTTCAGCATGATATTCCTCTTAAGCTTGGCACAGTTCCTTTTTGCCAAAAGCAGAGACAATACAATCCCAAGATTTCGCGTACCATTTTGGCCGAAATTCAAAAGATGTTGGAAGTAGGTATTATCTTTCCTATCCATCATTCATCATTGGTAGCTAACATAGATCCTGTTAGAAAGAAGAATAGAGAAATTCACATGTGTGGATTTCCTATCTCTCAAAGATAATTATCCACTGCCAGTCATGGACCAAGTGTTACAAGCCGTTACTAGTTCAGAGATGTTATCTATTCTTTTTTGTATTTTTTGAGTAGATTGTGTTGCAATTTTTTTGCATCCACAGCAAAGAATTCTAATGGATTGTGGAAAACTACTATCTATAATGTTATCTATGCTAGATGGTTTCTCGGGCTACAATCAAATTGAAGTTTGCAAGGATGATCAGTATAAGACGACGTTCACTATCCCATGGGGAATATTTGCATATCGGCGGATGTCTTTTGGTCTCATCAACGTGGGAGGCAATTTTTCAGCGAGCAATGGACCTTGCTTTCGATGGTCTGATTAATGAAAGCATCATCGTATACTTGGATGATTTGACTGTTTTTTCCAAAACACGCCAAGATCATTTCTTCCATCTCCGACAAATCTTGGAGAGATGCAAATAGCGTGGCGTATCACTAAATACCAAGAAATCAATTTTTGGTCTGATGGAAGGCAAGCTATTGGGACACATTGTTCCAAGGAAGGTATCAAAATTGACAGGGTGCAAGGTGCAAGCAATTCAAAGTTTATCCCTACCATCAAACATGACAGCAATTCATTCTTTCTTCAAAAAGGTGAATTTCTTGAGAAGGTTTGTACCAAACTTTGTTGAAAAGGCCATAGTTACATTGCCCTAGGGGACGGGGGACAAAGGGGCCTTAATTTGGGGACAGTGGGGGGACGGTGAGGGGACAACAAGAGGGGACAAGAGAGGGGGTATATATATACACATATGGTACTTAAAATGTTAGGTATGAAAATATGTATTGCAATATAAGATATAAAGATGTAAAAGAGTAAATACTTGAACATTGCATTCAATTGGAACATCGAACATCAAACATAAATAGTCGAATCTGCAAATAGTCAACATCGGGATGTCTCCCATCCTCGGTGGAGGTGGTGGAATCTGGTGGTGCCACTGGGGACAAGGGGACGGAGTCCCTAAGTCCCCAATGCGTTGAAGTCTCTGAGACATGGGGCAAATGGGAGGGGGGGACGCATCCCCATGTTACAATGGAAAATACTCACCATATTGTTGATATGAGGAAAGGGAAAGATGCTTTCCAATGGAATCATGAAGAGAGGAAAGCATTTGCAGAAATCAAGGATGCAATAGCACATGCACCCGTGTTGGTATGTCCTAATTACACAAAAAGCTTCGTTGTGTATAGTTATGCTTCTGAGCATACTTTGTCTACTATCCTGATGCAAAAAAAAGAGATGAGCGCATTGAATCGCCTATTTTATTTATGATTTTTTCTCTAAAGTCTCATGAGTTGAAAGACAATTAGATGGAGAAGCATGCTTATGTTGTTGTCAAAGCAATGAAGCATTTTAGGTTCTACATATTGAACTCTCATATCATTGCTCTAGTTTCAGATACTACTGTCAAGACCATCTTGACACAACAAGAGTTTGGTACGATAAGGGGAAACTGGATTGCCAAGATCTAGGAATATGATATGGAAATACAACCGACTAAGCTTGTTTGTGGCAAAAGACTCTGTCATCTTATGGCTGAAAATGAACTTTTGCAAGTAGAAGATGAGAATTCTTCTTCTCTTCCTACTATTTTTTTCGTTAGCACTACAGAGGACTGGTACTTTGATATGGCATACTATCTAACTTATGGATAATACCCCTCGCATTTGACATACAAGGAATGGAGAACTCTCAAGTTGAAATCTCCTAGCTTCATCTTATGGGAGAATGGTCTTTGCAAACGGGCAGTGGATGGAACTTGTCTTTGATGTGTGGACAGGAGCCAAAAGGTACGGAATCTGGATTCTTTTCATAATCAAGCTTGTGGCAAAAATTTCTCAACACTTCTCGCTACACATGAGATTCTAAGAGCACAATACTATTTGCCCATGTTGTTTCAAATTGCATATCAGTGGGTAAGAAAATGTGACTTGTGTCAACAATTCGTAAGTAAACAAAAACTTGTTGCTTTGTCATTGAAGTCAGTAGTGATCGAAGAACCATTTCAACAGTGGTCAATCATTTTCATTTATACTAATTAACATTATCAGATTTCCACAATCCATTTGTAAGATAAATTGTTTTCTAGATTTGATTATGTGTGTTTTCTTATCATAAACGTTTCGGCTCACACTGCATGATCCATCATCAAGATGAGAAAGTGTAGGATAGTAAAGATATGCAGGATACTAAGGATGGTAAAGATATCTTTATCCTAATGTTGGATCATGTAGTGTGATTCGAAACGTTGAAGATAGAACACACACAATCGAATCCAGAAAACAATTTATTTTATTTCATTGGTACTATTAATCCACCCTCATGCAAAGGTCATAGTCACATCCTAGCAACGACAAACTACTTTACCAAGTGGGTTGAAGCAATTCCTGTGATGGGCTCTATGTAAAAAATAATTTTTGATTTCTTGAAACAAAACATTTCACATTTTGGCGTTCCACATAAAGTTGTCGCAGATAATGCAACTTCTTTCTCTTCCAAGGAAATGATTGAGTTTTGTTTCAATCATGGGATAACCTTGGCACATGCATCAAACTATTACCCACAAGATAATGGTCAAGTAGAATCAAGCAACAAGAATATAGTGACTATCATGAAGAAGTTGATTGAATCAAATCAAAGAACTTGGCACAGGGTGTTGTTCGATGCAATGTGGGCTCACAAAATTACTCCCAAATGAGAAAATGGAATGTCACCTTTTCAGTTGCTATATGGAATCAATGTTGAGATTCCAATAACTTTAGAGCTTCTCGCTCTTAAGTTAATACGAGCCATCGAAGATGAAAATTATTCAAATGCTCTAGCTAAGAGAATTATGTTTCTTCAACAATTGGAGCAAAGAAAAGAGGTGGTTGATAAACTTGTTGTGCACCAGCAACAAGTCAAAATTCTTTTTGACAAAAAGGCCAAGTACAGAGAATTTCAACTGGCGACCTTGTCCTATTCTGGGACAAAAGGCGAGAACCAAAGGAAATGCATGGAAAGTTTGATTCTCTATGGCAAGGACCTTTTACAATTCACCGGATTGCAAGCAAAAACAGTTTATGGCTTTCTTACCATGATGGAACACCAATGCCACTGCCTTACAATGAACATCTGAAACATTATCAGATAAGTACCCCTTGTATGTAGTTTCTTGTTTTTTGAGTCATAGGGTCATTTGTTTTTAGTTTTGTTTTGGTAGCCGCCTGACTCTATAACCCAATGGAGTGGATGAGGCACTTAGAGAATTGAATTCTATGCCACTCTTTGTTTCCAAGAACAAATGAGTAACATTCCCCAGATAAAGCTAGTTGCTGTCCTGCATTTTGTCACCACAAAATGTAGGTAATAGTATGAAAGTTTTTCATCTTAGTTTCGCATTTCTCTGAGGCAATTTATTATTTAATTGGCTAACATTGATCAACCAATTGATCCCAATTAATATAACGAATCCTTTTACTAAAGGCTTTCGCCAAGTCCTTTCAGTCTTTTTGTTTGCTAAGCCTATGCTTGAGTTTTGAATCCTCCAATGTCCTTTTCCTCATTTTTTAGTGTGCGTTTGTTGGTTTTCGGTTTTTTGGTTTTGCTCAAACCCTTACTTCCAATTTTCTCTTCATTTCAGTATATCTTAAGACTTAATAGGACTTGGCAGTCAAAAGATATGACCATTTTACTGCCCAAAAGGTGGACTCTTTAAATGCAATTGCATAATATAAAATATCATGTTATATTTTAAAGTTGACATTCACTTTTTGAAAAATACAACATAAATTGACTTTATGTTCTGCCTTTTAGTTACTTTATCACTTAAGTGACTATAGAGCACTTTATGTTATATTTTCATGTTGAGTTGCTTTTTAAATTTTTCACTTACGTGACTTTATTAACTATATAGTTTGATTTATTTTTTGAGTTACTTTATGTTTTAATTCAAAACATCTAAATTAATATTACTTTTTGAATGATATTTGCACATAATATATTAAGCTATATAGTGTAAATAATATTTTTGACCCAATTAAGTGATCTTTCCTCAACAATCAATTAGACGTGTGCTTAATTTATCACTTAAGTTGTGCAAATACATGCATTCCAACCCATTTACATGTTTACATGTAAATGCCTTTAGAGAATGCGATTTTGCACTAGATAGGCATTTTGAAATTCTTAAAACATGTAAATGCATTGTTTTTAAAACATGCATTTGGCCTCCAAGAGTGCAATTCACATTAAAAGGCCTCAAGACATGAAATTACATTGTTTTTAAAACATGCAAAGGGCCCTAGAGAGTCTGATTTTTCACTACTTGCATTGTTTTGACAGATTTT
The DNA here is from genome assembly GCA_028749045.1 of Cupressus sempervirens. Lineage (NCBI taxonomy): Eukaryota > Viridiplantae > Streptophyta > Pinopsida > Cupressales > Cupressaceae > Cupressus > Cupressus sempervirens. Next base: position 494,691,644 of record CM053783.1, read on the forward strand.
AAAACATGTAATGAGTCCTAGAGAGTGCAATTTGCCTCTTGACTCAAAAAGCATGCATTTTAAAACATGCAAAAGCACTCCAAGAGTGCAATTTGTATAAAAGACCAAATCTCTTCCATTTTAAAACATGTAAAGGTCTTCTTAGAATGGGTTCGGGCTTTCCATCACATATTATTGCTTCTTGAGACCACAATTTTGCAAAAGAGGGCCGGGCCAAACGTCCATGTTCTTGGCCTCAAAGAGCAAGTTTATGCTAAGATTGTTCAGATTTGACCTATCCATGGCATGAAATCCATGCAGTAGGGGGCATTTTTTCATTCTCATGCCTTAGCCATTGCATTCCAATGCCAAAAATGATTCATTTCATGGCATTTTGAGTCCACATTTTAGCAAAAAAAGCCCAGATTTGATGGTTTGGAGATCACGTTTTACACTACAAGGGAGTCGTTTTGACCTTTCAATCCATGCCATTACATTTGGTGATCATGTTTTTACATTCCAATGCCAAACATGATTCATTTTATAGCATGTTGAAACCAAATTTTTAGCAAAAAAAGGTCCAAATACTTGGTATTTTCAAAAAAAGTCTTGCATCTTGGGAGTTATTGAGCATGTTTTTGTCCCATCCTTGCAAAAACACCTCATTGATTGCTCATTAATAGCCATCATTTGCAAGTGTTGAGGAAGTCAATATAGTTGGTTGAAGATTCGAATTTGAAGCAGAAACATTCTTCAAACCTATTAATCTTCCACTTTTGGCTCCTTGATCACCAAGTAAGCTGAAGTTTTCAATCCTTTGTTATTTCATTGCATATTTTCATTCATCCTTGTACAATTGTCCAAAGATATGCCAGCCATGTATTGTGCAATTTTTCTTTAACTAAGATGAGAACCTCCATTTTTTAGTGTTTGGAATTTCCCCATATTCTAAATTCAAATTTGCATAAGAGAGCAACTTGTTTTTTGACATGTTTGAGTAAAAAATGAAAGGTATGTTTTTGTTTTGTGTTTAATTTCATTTCTTGTTTGCTTGTTCTTTTGTTTTCCTTTTCAACAGGTTGCAAGTTCTCTCCCAAGAATGTGAGAGAATTTTCACTCCATTCCACTTTCCACCTTTTCATGCAAGTGCGTCACACCATTTCCTATTCCACCAACACGTGCCAAAGAAAATTGCATTCTCTTTCTATAGACGCAAATTCATTCATTTCATTTACGTGTAATCTCATTCTCCATCCGCATTTACATGTAATTACCTCCATACCCACTTACATGTAATTCCATCCTCCGAACCTATTTACATGTTTTACATCAAGTCATGATTACATGTAAATCACTTTACATGTAATTGCATTCGGAGAATCCGATTTTGGTAGAAGCTCACTCTTTAAATACCAAAGTCATCATTTGCATATTACTTCATTCATCTAGTTTACACGCTTGAAGCATTCACATAAAGCCTATCCTTACCCATCTACATTCCATCTTCCTAAGTTCCATTTTCGCTCACTACATGTACTTTCCATATCTCATTCAAGTCATTTCATAAGTTCCATGAGTATTCAATCAATACTCTGAACCCATCATTTTTCAGAGATTCATCTTTGCCAATATCCCCATGGAGTCCATAACTTCTAATGATGTATTCACCCTTTGGAATTTTCATGTTGTAGCACAAGATATGCCCTCATCTACAAAATCCAAAGGAAAGATGAAGTGCCAATACGACAAAGAGTTAGCACATATGACTGCATCCCAAGTTTTATCACCTCTAGATCAAGTTTCTGACATAGAGATTGGACACATTGACATGGCTGATTTCTTGCAAAGGGTTGAAACTCCTTCAAATAAAGAAATGAGAAGCATCAAAAGAAGTAACATCCATTTGGTGTCCACTTTCCCTATGGCTGTCATAGAGCCAGATTTCATCTTAGGATGTGCTCAGCATTTGAGTCGAAGTCCAAAACAATCAAGGATGCAGATGTTAATGTCATCGTCAGCCTAGATCCTTAAGTTATTGATCAGATCTTCTAAGTTGCTCACAATGCAAAATGTGTACATCTTTGAAACAAAACATCTTTGGAGTTGTGGAATGAGAAAGCAAATTATTAGATGTATATAAATGCATATTGGTTGGAAGTCAGAAGAAATAATTTTTCAAGATGGCCCAAGACCATTCACAAATATAACTTCAAGCCAGAAGGAAATGATTTGATAACTCTTCTAAGTTAGGTATGTGGTTTCAAAGAATCTAGTGACTTTGAACTGTGGATGTACAAGTTCATGTTTCAAATCTTTGATAACGATGAACCCATTTTCTGGGCAAAGCTTATCAAGAACAGGACTATGTGAGCAATTGCTCGACATGGGAACATCAGCACCATTTTACATGAATTCATACCTAGTCTATATTGTTGCATCTATGGGATCCTTCCGATGATTTTCAACTAAAGGGGATCGGTGTGAAGTTCTAATTTGGAGCTATTACGAGCAAATCAGATCGACACCAAGTAAGTACCACTATAGGAGAGTCCAAGGTGCATTATTTGGACATTTCAGGTGTTGGTTTAATAAACAGCTGGTAATCAAGAGAGTATCAGATGAAGCTTGGAATAGGGTAAATCAATTTGGTCCTCTCTATTTGAAATTTCCAACTTTCACTTATTTGAGAGTTGGATATTTTAAAAGAGAGCCATATACCTTACCAAGGTATGCTACCAACAAAATCATACTAATGGAGTTGTCGAGACAGCTCATGGAAGTGCAAACGTATCAGAATACTCAACACGGGCCAGGATTTGGTATTACTACAGCCAAACCCTTGGTATTTGGTCAATATATGATCAATTCAATCTATAAGGAAAAAGCTATGGAAGCAAAACTTTAGCTTATCACATTGAAGAAGTTCAAAGCTAGGCATGATTTTAATTACCGAGGAATGCATTCAAGGATCAAAAGAGCATTCACCCATGTCCATCACATAGAAGACATATGGATTGACTTACGCATGAAGCTGGATAACATGAAGATGGATTGCTACAAGCTCACATTGCAATATATCATTGACCTTAAAATGGTTGAAATTCCACCCAATCTTCAAATTGAAGATAATGGCAACATTCTTGATCTAGAATATCATCAAACAGGTTTTGACAAGCGATGCCCTCTTCGCATACATTAGCAGCAAATTGAAGGTGTTTCTATCTTTGATAGATTCCAGTCCATCTTGGCAAATACCAAAAAATGGTTAAAGATCAAAGGTCTCAAGAGGGTGCACCCCAAGCTCGGAGTAGAATGCGGTAGTTTAGGACTAGTTGGAAGGACATCTTGGGTGTAAATTTCAAGCAAAGATGGTGCATCTTCCTCTATTCCAACTAAATCTCTCAAGTTTAAGTTAAAAGGTAGAAAGGGATCTAAATCACCTCAAGAATCCACTCAAGCACCTATGCAAGCTCAAGAATCTGAGGAGGAATTTGGAGAAGAACATGAAGAGGACAAGGAATGGTGCTGGGCACCTTGACCGAGACATGCAAAGGGGTCACTTGAATGACTCATGAAGAATGAATGATTTAAAGATCAAAATATGAATGTAATTTGACTTTAAGTCAATTTTTTGAATTTGATGTAATGCAATGTAATAAGCCTAATGTATAAAGGCCTAATAATATTAATGAATGTAATAGGAGTGATATAGGCTTGAATTGTTTAATGGTTTCCAAATTTGACAATGGAATTGTCAACTCGGAAAACCAAATCCATATATAAAGCTGTTAAAAACCAAGGATAGGACAATTTGAGGTAGTTTGGAGTTAGTAGTCGGTTCTAATCAGTTTGTGGGTAGTTTCAAAGGTAGTTGGTTGGTTCCCGTGGTTGGGACAATCATAAATACATTGTAAACAATTCCAAAAGAAAAGGGAGGAGTCTTTGGAGTTTGGGAAGGAGTTGGTGATTGAAGGAATAGATGTATTGAAGTTATGGAACAATAAATAATAAATTCCTTGCAAACAGTCACTTCTCTGCCTGTGAGGACACAATATGGTGTTTGTATCGTTAAACTCTTTATTTCAATGAAATATTGACTGGAAATGTATTAGATTGATGATATTATAAGTTTTTTATTCATTCCATACAATTGTTACATTGTTTTGTTAACGTTTGAAGCAAAGAAAGACGAGTTTATTGCTGACTGTCCTAGCAGGGTGTTTGTGAAACCAGTCATTTGTTTTGAAGACACCATGAAGGTGAAAGACTTCCCCACTTACTGTGCTTAATGTGACTTTTGTGGGAGTCCAAAAAAAAAAATGTATGATATGTATCCATATGTGTTTGGTTTCATATGAATGCAAGGATGTGGTGGCAGAGAGTAGTTTATGGAAGAAGGTTAAAGATGACTGTCTCAGAAAATTGCAGTCCATTGTAAGGGCAATATCTCCCAAACCCACCGTTGGATTTCTCTCAGATTTATATATGTTGTTTGGGACCAAATTATGCCACATATCAACAGTTGGATTGAGCAAATCTTGTCTGGTTCAAAAGTTATATATATCTGTTTGCGGGTCTATCCAGGAGACAGCAAGAAGGGATGTTTTTGAGAATTTGTTTCCACGGTTGTGTTTAATGGATGAAAGGAGTATGGTATGCTTGGATAGGGTCTAGAGAGGTTGAATAGAGTATTAGGGAGAAGGTAAGGTTGTCTCAAAACATTATGGGTGATAGGGGAACCAATGTCTATTTGTGATCCAAGGTCAGGTCCAAGGAAGTTGATCCATTTGAAAAGGCTACTAGCTTTAAGGGCTGAATGTGAGTCTTGGGTAGAAGATTGGTTGTCCTGATCAAATGGGTTGTTGGGACATGGTAAGTAGGCCATGAGAAGACATTTTATGAATTTAAAAATGAAGGTTGAAGTCTTGTGTAAAGATATGATGTTTGGAAGGCACTAGGTGTACTTGGGTAGCCTAGAAAGGAAGCTTTGAGGAGAATTTTGTAAAGAAGAAGTTGTTACATTTAGAAGTAGATTGTTGTCTGATATGATCAAGGAGGTTAACATACACCACCTCTTCATCAGGTGGTATCAGAGCACAGAAGATTCTTTGGGAGAAGAGGAGGAGGCAAACTAAGGTTTTGAAGACTTAGAATCCCTTGTTGAACCTTGAAGTTGAATTATCCTTTAAGAGAATTCCAAGGTGGTGATTCAAGTTGGATGGATCTTAGTTTGTAGAGGAAGTCAGATTGAAGGGTTTATAAGTTAAAGCCATCATGAATACAGATTTGGAGACTCATGGATACTCACAATTCAGAACACAATGCAGATGTATGGATAAGGTTTGCAAAATGGTCATTTCCAGCAGTTCATTTTTCAATTTTGTTTCAGTTGAGATGGTTGAGAAGTTGAACCTACAACAACTAGTGCATAGAAGACCTTACATGGTACAAGGATTGCATGATAGACACCAAGTTGAGGTTAGAAGGCAAGTATATGTTCCTTTCACCATTGGAACCTATGAGGATTCTGTTTTATGTGATGTTATTCCATTGGTAGGATGCAATTTGATCCTTGGGAGGGCATGGCAAGCAGAGAAGCATACATTGTATGATGGGGCATTGAATAGTTACACCTTCAAGCATGGTGGAAGTCAAGTTATATTGAGATCTTTGAAAGAAGAGGCAGCATCATGGAGGATGCCAACAATTTTTTTGTTTGAAAGAGTATGGTTTCTAGGACAAAGGGAACAAGAGGAAGACAAGGAGGACAACAAGATAGCAATTGATTTGGTATGTCAGGCCTATGATGAGGCACAAGGAGTTGTGGATCAGATAAAGATCCTGGAGGAGAGAGTAGTGGATGAGCAAGGTTCACATGAAGAACCAAGAGAGAAAGCAGAGAAGCCTATGAAGGTGAACCAAGAGCAATCAGTGTATGAAGATGATAGGACAGTGAAGATGGTGATAGCTGAAACACAAAAGGAAGAGGCTCAAAAAGATGAGAAGACAGGGATAGAGGAGAATATCTCAGAGGTTGCTAAGGTAATGGAAGAGTACATGGATGGAGATATCCAAGTTGGGAGAGTCATGTGTTCCTTATATGTTGCTGTTGAAAACAAAGAGAACAGGGCTATTAAGCAAGCCATAGATGAGATGTTTGAATGCCAAGAAGGATGGCATAGGGAAGAGGGGCTGCAGGAGGTCTCAAGGATGACAGGGACCTTAAGGGATGAAGAGTTAAGACTCTTGGAAATAGAGATGGTGAAGAATGCCACAAGTTGGTGCATGAAGATGACAAGAAAGATTGTTTGGCCCATTAAGAGGCTGATTGAGAAGAGGAAGTTGTTGAGGGAACCTACTAAGATAAAGGTTCTAGAGGATGATTGTGAGGTAAAACATTGTGTTGCAGATGGTGGAGCAGTCTACAAGGACTTGATAAAGAGACAGATTTGTGGGATGAGATGAATGCCATAGTTGAGGAATGGCAAGAGAAAGGTGGAGTGATGAGAGAATGCTTAGAACAGGGGCATGAAGAGGCAGAAGTATATGGTCATGGAGAGACCTTACAGTCAGGGACAAGGGATTCACAAGAGATGTGGGATCAGACTGGGGAAGTGCTGAAAGAAGTGGATGAAGGAGTGGACCACCAAGCCTTTGATTTGGCGACTATGAAAGATTTGATTGGTTTTGTTTCTAACATTGTTATGACAGGTTTGCAGGAGTTCTATATTATTCATCATACAAATGATGATGTTGCAGACATTTGTGATTTGAAGAATGCAAGTGTATGTGCTTGGCACATGATATTTGTTTGCAGGTACAAAAGGTACATTTTTATGGAAGATCCTCATCAAGAAATGGACAAAGACTGGAGGAAGCAGAAGAAACTCTCAATCCAAGGGACTTGGATTGATTTTGATCCTTGGGAGTATGGTGCAGGGCACCTTGACAAAGACATGCAAAGGGGTCACTTGAATGACTGATGAAGAATGAATGATTTAAGGATCAAAATATGAATGTAATTTGACTTGAAGTCAATTTTTTGAATTTGATATAATGCAATGTAATAAGCCTAATGTATAAAGGCCTAATAATATTAATGAATGTAATAGGAGTGATATAGGCTTGAATTGTTTAATGGTTTCCAAATTTGACAATGGAATTGTCAACTCGGAAAACCAAATCCATATATAAAGCTGTTAAAAACCAAGGATAGGACAATTTGAGGTAGTTTGGAGTTAGTAGTCGGTTCTAATCAGTTTGTGGGTAGTTTCAAAGGTAGTTGGTTGGTTCCCGTGGTTGGGACAATCATAAATACATTGTAAACAATTCCAAAAGAAAAGGGAGGAGTCTTTGGAGTTTGGGAAGGAGTTGGTGATCGAAGGAATAGATGTATTGAAGTTTTGGAACAATAAATAATAAATTCCTTGCAAACAGTCACTTCTCTGCCTGTGAGGACACAATATGGTGTTTGTATCGTTAAACTCTTTATTTCAATGAAATCTTGACTGGAAATGTATTAGATTGATGATATTATAAGTTTTTTATTCATTCTATACAATTGTTAAATTGTTTTGTTAACGTTTGAAGCAAAGAAAGACGAGTTTATTGCTGACTGTCCTAGCAGGGTGTTTGTGAAACCAGTCATTTGTTTTGAAGACACCATGAAGGTGAAAGACTTCCCCACTAACTGTGCTTAATGTGACTTTTGTGGAGAGTCCAAAAAAAAACATGTATGATATGTATCCATATGTGTTTGGTTCATATGAATGCAAGGATGTGGTGGCAGAGAGTAGTTTATGGAAGAAGGTTAAAGATGACTGTCTCAGAAAATTGCAGTCCAGTGCGAGGGCAATATCTCCCAAACCCACCGTTGGATTTCTCTCAGATTTTTATATGTTGTTTGGGACCAAATTACGCCACATATCAACCGTTGGATTGAGAAAATCTTGTCTGGTTTAAAAGTTATACATATCTGTTTGCGGGTCTATCCAGGAGACAGCAAGAAGGGATGTTTTTGAGAATTTGTTTCCAAGGTTGTGTTTAATGGATGAAAGGAGTATGGTATGTTTGGATAGGGTCTGAAGAGGTTGAATAGAGTATTAGGGAGAAGGTAAGGTTGTCTCAAAACATTAAGGGTGATAGGGGAACCAATGTCTAGTTGTGATCCAAGGTTGGGTCCAAGGAAGTTGATCCATTTGAAAAGCCTACTAGCTTTAAGGACTGAATGTGAGTCTTGGGTAGAAGATTGGTTGTCCTGATCAAATGGGTTGTTGGGACATGGTAAGTAGGCCATGAGAAGATGTTTTATGAATTTAAAAATGAAGGTTGAAGTATTGTGTAAAGATATGATGTTTGGAAGGCACTAGGTGTACTTGGGTAGCCTAGAAAGGAAGCTTTGAGGAGAATTTTGTAAAGAAGAAGTTGTTACATTTTGAAGTAAATTGTTGTCTTATATGATCAAGGAGGTTACCATACACCACCTCTGCATCAAGGAAGAAGAGGTTATGATCATTTCCCCTCTGCGACCGACAAACAATCAAGGTCTATACATTTAGGAAACACCTTTTTTCGGTTTTATAGACGACAATACGGATTCATTCTCCATTGTTTTCACACCTGCCATCCCTACTTAGAAAGAAAGTACATAGGCACTTCCTATCTCTTCTACAATTCTTTCTATTCTCATAGCTGAACAGTGTGAGAAATTGGGCAATGTGTTTGAAGATTCCCCAGCTCTCACAGAAAGTCAAATTTCCCAACTTGATACTTCAATGACTAGTTTTGAACTGTTCATGACAGAATCTTCTCACCAAGCACCCATGAGTTCAGTTGTGTTAACTAAAGCATGCCCAGTCACAATAGAAATACATTCAAAATCAATGTCAATGGTTTCCACTATCCCTGTTTCTATAAATGAGGATTTTAGTTTGCTTCCATGGTTGGGAAAGATCACTATAAAGAGAAGGAAGTTTGTGGTACCCCCAGATAATCTTCCTATCAAGAAAACTAAGTCTAAATCTTTGAAAGACAAGATTGTTTCAAGGATCGTAGTGGATTCTGAAAGGACTAAGTTTATAGAGGTTATTGAACCATTGGTGGATAAATCAGCTGAAGAACTCAACTGTTCAGATTACAAGTTCACCATAATAGAAATTGGTAAGCAATCACAGTTGAGTTGTCTACAAAATGCTCAAGATGCACTTGCTAAGGTATCAAAAAGAAATCATGAGTAGTGGGAAAAAAAGAATCAACTCAAGAAGGAGGTTGCTTGTCTAAATAAGGTCATTCGACAGCAGTCTTCACAACATGCAATCACTACATCTCAGACACTTCGAAAAATAAATAATTAAAGCGGCAAAGACTTGGCTTGGAGAAGTTGTCTCAGAAGGAGTTTAGATCATTAAAGATGCCGTCAAATTTATTGAACGTATCTAAGGCATTGAGGAGATGTTACATGACCTGATTGCTTCTTTGATTCAAGAAGTTGATACCTTGAAAGAAATACTAGGTGACTAGAGTCAAATAGGTAATGTTAATCTGGACGACATGGTTGCATGCGAAGTCATTCCATCTTTTGAAATGTTTTAAAGATATCAAGGACTCATGGGTCACAAAGAAGAGACACTGAGAAAACTTCTAATAAAGTTGCAGGCAGCTTTAGAAGATTGTCAATGAAGAAACAGAGATCATGTATAATTTGGAGCAAATGGGATGCAATGTCCTTACTGTTGTTCACAAAGGATGAGATGACTTTAGATTATACGATTAGAGTAAATGTTGGTCTCGATTTTGAAGAATTTGGATCGCGCACAATGAACAAGTTCGCTGCATGCAAATCAGCAGCAAAACGCCTATGGGATTTACTGTCACCAAATTACAAGACTGTGAAATCAGCCTATACTGATATAATCAAAATTGAAGCCATATCAAAGACAATGGAAATCTTAAATCTTCTTACAATACATGATTTTATCGCCAAGTATAAGGCCTTTTAGAACAATCCCTAGGATTGTTTCATCTTACTTTCGTCTTCTTATTTCTTTAGTTTTCATGTTTGTAGATTAGTGAGAATGAATTGCACGAAGTTATGTAATTACGTGTAATTCGATTGCATGTTCTTATGACATGTAAATCCAATAATTTCTCTCGCCCATTTAGACTGGGTCAAAGCTGGTTGAGTTGCTCTCACTTTTTCCTCCACTTTTTCTCAACTCCTTTGCCTATCTAAAGAAGTGTTCTCTCATTGTAAAAGTCATCTTTTATTGTATACAGGAAAGCTTTGAAGAAATTGTGCAAGCATAACTTTGATTGTGTAGTACTATTTTGGATGAAAAGTGAATACAAAGAAACAATTGGAGATGAACTTTGATTGAGTGCAATTGTGATTAGTGCAAATTGGAAGCTTTGATAGTGATTTGCGTTTGTCTTCTTTGATTCATACTATTGTTGTTTGGTCTAAATAATTGAGCACAAAAGAGTTAAGAAACAGTTGGATTTGAAGCTTTCACTAGAAGCTACTGTGGTAATACATAGACTAGGAGCTTTGACTATAGTTTGTATTACCTTCTTAATTGATAAAAATAGTTAGGACTCTTTACTTTTGGACATCTTTGAGCCCCAATAGTAAAGGTTACTCATCTAGAATAGATTAAAACCGGACTTAGAGTCAAACTGGTATTGCTTTCAACTAGCTTTTGAGTTTGTATTGGTTTATCAGTATCATTGTTTTCAGCTTTAGATAGAAGTGTAGTTAGGGATTTCATCTTGCCCATTACTAGCTCTGCAAGTGATTTCTTTCCTAAAAGTTAAGAGGAAGAATATTGGTAATATTGCTTTCAAAAATCTCTTAACTTCTTGCTTACCTTGAGTTGATCCAAGGAACGGTGAGAACAAGGAGTCTTCCCTTTAAGGTAGGAGAGACTGTCTCATATGCTGTGGCTAGTCATCCTATTTTGCAACTGGATTTTCACAAAACTATTGGTTACAAACTATCCACCTAACAACTAGCAAATGTGCAAGAATGATATGTTTGCTACAAATTGTTACATCCCAATTTTTGACCTAGTTTGAAATATAGACGTTGAGGTTCACATGAAGTCAGTTGGCAGTTTAATTTGATATAATCTGGCGAAATGGTAAGATAGTTAATCGTTATGATTTCAAGAGAAGATGACAAGTTAGTTGATCGTTAATCACAAATTCATGGAATGACTTTATAATTTAATTACAGAGAAATTCTTGCAGGGAGCATGCCGAATGGGTGAAGCATTGTCAAAAAAAATTAGGCAGGGCATCACCATCACTAGCAGACGGGTAAAGGACCTAGCGATTTGAAATGGAATACATTTGCAGGACTTACATGAGTTATTTAATAATTTAAATTAATTGAGTTTAAATATAAAACGTATATTAAAGAAATTTAAATTATCTTTGATCATTTAAATATAACAATGATTTGGCACCATTATAATTTAATTAATAAAATAATGTTGCTTATACATATAAGATTTTAATAACGTTAGGATTATAATAAATAATTATAATTCTTGAATAATAACGTTCAACTCTATCCTTTCAATTTAATATTATTTGCTTTTAGATGATAACATTTGGCAAATTGAGTTTTTCCAACTTCTCTTCCTTATCTTTAAATTGGAATTTTTTGAAGTTTTCATATAGTCATCTTGGGAAATTCGAGGAGGTTAATGGGAGTCGGAAAGTCATTTTATGGAAGCCGTGGATTATGATCTTGTAACCGATGGAAGCTAATAGGTTTGGCCGTATCTTTTTTATGAACCATCAACTCTCTTTTCCCTACGAACAGTGCCTTTCTCCTGAAGGATTGAAAACAAAATCCGATTGCTTACTTCATAAAACCAACTTCATTAATATCGATTCCCTTTTTCCTTCTTAGCCGCGGGTCTCAGATTGTGAACGGGAGTCTTTCCCACGTGCAAGACATTCAAAATTGTATTTGTTAAGGAATAAAAATGGTGGCTTTCTGTGATAAATCCAGGAAGAAGGAGACGACTCTTATTTTTCAAGGAAGCTAGAAGGTTGACTGTACAGCCAAAGCGCATTTCCATTTTGAAACTCTCAAACCCAAACTACCAGGTTCCTCCTCAATAGTATATGTTTGAATTCCATACCAGTATGAAATAATCGATATGGATTAGAGTAGATTTCGTTGCCACTTAAATTCAGTTCTAAGGCTTAAGACTTTGAGATAAACATGAATGTTAATTAGTATTCAGTCAAGCCTCGAAATGCATGAGTTTGCTAAAGAATTTAATGTATTAGTCACCTAAAAACATATTAATTAAATCTATGTTTTTCCCTCAAACGTAACGTCTATAAGGCAAGTAAACCATTTGGAATAGAAGTTTGTTGGGAGAAATTAAAGTAGAAATTGCATTCATTAATTTTTGTTGGAACTCGCTTAGGAATAACGGATAAGACCATCCACAGCTCATGTAAATGTTTTGGAACACTTTTGGTAAGACTTGTCTTAATGGATATGATACATCCGTTATCTTTTTGATATGCCCATCAGTGCTCAGTTTTATTCGTCTCTCCATGTTAAAGATTAACACTGTTGCATGTTATATACAGTCTAAATAAATGTGTTGATAGCTATCTTAATATTGTTTTTTTTTTTTAATTTACAAATAGATACTTAAACATAGCATCTTTGACGAAATATTTAGGGTCTGATATGCATGTCAATCGTTGATCGTTAATTGATAAAATCTCACAGCCATGAATAAGGAAGCTAGAATAATAATGATAGCTATTAATTAAAGATCCTGCTGAATTTATTTCTAATCTATCTTTTATTCATCATATTCAAATGTTAATATTATCATTGGCAATGATGCCATCAATGGTGAAGAGGTGGAGTTTAAGAGAAATCAATTATGATTATTTAATGAATTAAACATCAAATCTAAAATCTCTAAAGTTCATAATCATGTAACCACAGTAGGTATTTAAGTAATCATCTTGAATAATTGACAGAGTCGTCTACTCTGAGAAATTTCAAATGCCTGGGACTCAACTGGCTGTGTGGTCAAGAAGAAGGGTGATGAGATGTGAGAAGAAAACCAACAATAATATGAACCAGTATTAACAATTATGACATTTCAATATTTATCATTTAATATGAATTAATTAACAGCTCATGCATTTTCCTGTTATGGTGATCTCCTGCTACCAAGTCATATGGCGTGATATATATCTTGATGCTCAAAGAATGGTAAGATGTTCCCTATCAATTCCGAGTGGGGGGGGGGCCTTTCTTGTTAGAGATTGTGTGGGGACAAGTTGTGGTCCGAGGTTGGGTGGTAAAGCCCCTGACAATGTTTCACCTTCTCAAGTTGTCGAATGTGCATCGGACAGAGATAAGTCAAGCCTTCAATTGTTTTATTGGAATACAGGTATTATCATTTTTATTATGGAGAGGTAAGATTAAATTGAAGTATTTCATTGTTATCATTATTTTACTTTCATACAAATGAATATTGAATATAAGTAATTATCTAATCTTGAGAAATTGTCTCAGATAAGCAATTGGAAGGAAAAGAAATCTGAAGCCTAATTGATTGTGTGACAGCTGGAACCTTAATTGATACAGTGGTATTGGAAGCCCTAACTGAATCTGTGGTATCGAAAGCCCTAGTTGAATCCGTGGTTGCGGAAGCCCTAAATTGAGTCCGTCGTCGCGGAAACCCTAGATAAAATCCGTCGTCACGAAAGCCCTGAATTGAATCCGTGGTCGTAGAAGCCCTAAGTGGTAAAGCGGTATCAGAAGGCCTAAGTGGTAAAGCAATATCAGAAGCCCTAAATAAACCGATGGTAATTGATGCCCTAATTGGTAAGATGATATGTGATGCCCTAATTTAAGTTATATTGGTATTTAGTGGTATTCATCAAATGATTTTTGAGATAGCAGTCGATTTGAGAAATTGTTATAGTGTATTTGTGGACTAACCCGGGTGGTTGCAGAAGCATACTTAGATGATTTTCAATCTCAGTTTTTCCGAGGTATGTGATTTCAATTTCTGAAGTAATTTCATTAAAAGGTATTTCAAGTATTTAGTTAAGAAATTTTTGTTTAACTGACTTCAACGGCAAATCTTCTTCACATGAACTTGAATGATGTAACTGCCTTCTTATGATATTGAAGTTATAACCGTATTCTATGGATATGTTAGATGTTAATTTAGAGCTGGAAAATCTAGATGTTACTGAAATAGTAGAATGAAGAGAACCATCCTATGTTGTCGGTTCAAGCATGTTTGTCTATGTGTAGGGGGTTGTGTTTGTGTGTGTAGAAATTCAAATCATAAGAATAGTGATACTCAATTGCCAGTAGAATATTTGAATACCTTATACTCATAACTTGCAAAAACAAGAGTCTCAAAATGTCATTACACATTATATATTCAAATTACAATTGACATTTATTATCTGTATTCTTTTACCTTTTGCCAAAAAAATCATATTCTTCTTCATTAAAAGCATAAAGATCAACAGAAAAATAGGTTCAATCATTTGAACCACAATCAAATGGATTACTATTCCCACCAATTGTGTCAACTAGCAAGTGTAGAAGCCACCTCGTCTATAAAGACTTCGACAAGCAGTGCAACTGTAGCATCTAAAGCAGTACGCATACATGTTAGATTCGAATTCTTTGTCACACCTTCATTGTATTCATGTCTCTTATGTGACAAGAGACAAATGTTGGAGTGAATATAAACCAAATCCTCTATTTTTTTTTGCACGCAAACAGTTGTGCTTGATTGAGTGGACGCAACATCTGCTCCAATTCCACTCAGGTAAAGAACTTGCAACTTGATGAGATTGCACAAACATTTAGTACTTGATTTTATAATTCAACGAAGTAAATGGAATATAAAATTATATTATTATAAAATACAATGTTTATGATAGCATTGAATGGAAAATCAGAAAAATAGAAAATTTTAAAAAATACTTGGTGAGAGAATTTCAATTGAAGGATGCTACAAGTAAACATAGCCTCGAATGTGTAAATACCATCAATCACAAGCACTTTTCCTTTAGGTCGTAAAGAGCAGAAACATCATGACATTTTGAAGCTGAGGAGGCCAAACTCACTCAAATACTTTCTATTTCTTCATATATAAAATATCTTTCTAAATGCAGCCTTATAGCCAACAGATACCTCCCCATCTCTATATGGTAGCACCCACCTACATAAGGAAAGTACCTTTGTTGCTATAATAATTTGGTGACCAAACAAATGCTAAGAGATATAGGAAAGTGATCATTTTGTTCCAATAGTCAATAATAATCTTTTGAGCAATTTATGTTTATGTTGTTGAAATTCAATCAAGTTTGTTATTAGTGACAACACTTATTCAGATTTTGTATGGTTACCGAGCTTATTGAACAGTCTACAAGTGTTTGCCATGTATTTCAGTAGCCACCGAGCACTACAGTTCAACCCGAGCATTCCATTGGTTACCAAGTGAATTCAGTCAGTATGAAGTCTAATAGTTCAACCCGAGCATTCCAATGGTTACCGAGTTTTGCAGTTTCTACCAAGCTAGCAGTTCATGTTAAGCGAAGCTAGTATTTATCAAGTGCAGTCATGGTAACCAAGTAATTCAGTTTATACCGAGTTACACACTATCTACCAAGTCACCAGTGCAGACCGAGTTCAAGACTACATTGAAGTGATTAGTATGGACCGAGCTTCTACTTCTATCGAGTGCATAACGATGCCGAGTAATGACAGTGGACGCTGAGTATCAGAACTTCACCAAGTCAGTCTTTAGAACCCGAGTATCTACATATGAGCCGACTTCATAATATTGGTGTTAACTTGTATGATGACCGACTTTATAATTATGTAAATTGGATAGATATATATGTAATGTATTGTATCATATCCAAATGTGACAATAATGTGGAAAAGAAGCATGCGAATGTGAATCTGTAGCAGAAAAAGTGTATTGTAAGGTTATATCAATAAAGGAGAAGCAAAAGACAAATCCATCACATAAAGGTGATCAGTACTTCAAGGAATCTCTATCAGCAATTTAATTGTAAGTCAAAGATCTACTGCTTCATCCTAACAGGTGAAACCAGTTCAAATCCTTTAACAAGGTGGACTTAGCAGTCTTTTCTCAAATCTCTTTACCGAGTGCATACTTCATTGTGTGTTTGTAAAACCTCTAACAAGGTGGACCTAGCAGTCCCAATTGCTCCTAACAAGGCAGATCATCAAAAGTGATCAATGTAAGCCTTAATCGGCCAACTTTATGCTACAGTATTGAAGTTTTGTGAGTATCATCCCCACCCCAGTTTTACTTTCTATTTGGAAGGTTTCTAGGTCACCAAATCATTGTGTTCAAGTGTTATGAATATTTTATGTTTCTCATGCATGCAAGTAGATCAGATTTGATGAACTAAATGGTAATTGGATTATTACAATTAAGATCTAAATCTGATAAAAAATTTGAGGTTACTGATTCACCCCTCCCCTCTCAATAACCTAGTTAGTCTTGAATATTTCTAACAATTGGTATCAGAGCTTTGTGGTTCTCAAGAGAAAGTTTAACAACTTGAGCAAAGATCAAGAATATGGAGATATTCAAACTTGATAAGGCAACTGATAATGAAAAGTTGGATCTAGAAATGGCCATTGCACAACTCAAGAAAGCTAAAGAACAACTTTCTCTATCCCTGAAAAGAAGGACAGAACTTGCAAATCAGATGAATGATCATCTGTACATTGAAAAAAGAATTGAAGACTTTCCCTTCAAGTAGTTCAGATGAAGCAGATGATGCAATCAAAGAACTCCTAGAAAACAATGGTTCCCTGCAAGAAGAAGTAAGAAAGCTGAAAAGAGAACAAGAAATTCAATCAGTAAGGCTATGTGAAATCTTGGAATAGAGGAACAAGATGAAAGAAGAAATGGATGGAAGAAACAATGAGATCCAGAACCAATCCCTTCAACATGCAGATCTTATGGATCAAATCTCCAATGCAAATGAAGATATCATGAGCTAAAGACAAATCAATGAAAGATTAAGAAATGATCTAAATTTGGAAAAACAAATCAATGAAAGAATAAGAAATAAGCTGAGATTTGAAAAGCAAATTGGTGATCGATTGAAAATTTACCTAAACACTGAAAAGAAAATCAATGAAAGAATGATGAAATCCCAAGTAGGCATGAATCAATTAAATCAACTGAATGAGCAAAATCTCTATAGACAAAAAGGTAAAGCAGGAACTGGATACAAAAAAGAAGGTGAATCCTTTGAACAAGGTGCTCAAAGGAATCAAAGACCTACTTGCAATCACTGTGGTAAGATAGGTCATAAAGCAAACAAATGTTGGAGTAATGTTACAGCAAAATTCAATGGTAAATGCTATAATTGCAATCAGCATGGTCACAGGGCTAATGAATGCAAAGAGAAACCAAAATTTGAGGGCAAGTGTCAGAAATGCAAGAAACAAGGTCAAAAGGCATCTGAATGCATATCTAAGTCATTCAATCCAATAGAACAAATTGTGAAAGCAATATTCGGTTAGGACTACAACACTTGGTGTAGATGTCATTATTGTGGAGAATATGGACACATTGGCATGAACTGTCATAAGCATCACACAAAGAAGAGAGATACCACCATAAGATGTTTCACTTGTACCGAACTTGGTCATCTAGCCAAGAATTGCATGAATACAGGTAGAGTTGAAGATGAGAAGAAAGCAAAAGTAGATAACATTCGAAAGAAGATGAGGCAGCAATGGATTCCTAAATCTACCGAGCATGCTAGTCCAAGCAATGATGGTCATGTCACTCAAGAAGTGGGTGACTCCACCATTTCCAACTAAGTTCTTAAGGAAGAACTGGAACTGCGTTGTCAAGATCACATCCAAATAGTTCCAATTGAAAGGAAGCAAAGATCCAAATCAATATTCAAAATACAAAAGGATCATTAAGTGAGATCGGTATTAGTTATCACCAAGTTGACTTCTCTACCGAGCAAGTTTGGGTCATGGACTCTACCAAGCAAAGTCGGGAGTAACAAGAACATGTTTGATTATCGAGTTATGAAGCCTTCACTGAGCAATCCGAACAGATAGTGGATAACAACCTATCAAGCACAATGTCATCATAGCTACCTTCGTACTGATCATTAATGGCGAAAGTTTAACAAAAAGTAGGAAATCAAATTCATTTTCATCGAGAAATCTAAGTGTTATTGCGAAGAAGTGAATTCCAAAGTGACCAAGCAACTTGGAGTGGAATTTGCAGCTAAGTTCTTTAAAGTTTTGACAGCTTACCGAGTAGCCATGGCATCAAGTAGCAGTAGTAAAGCAAGGAAAGGGTCAGAGATGTTAGTCCCAGGAGTAGAATGGAAAGCACCTAATTTCAAACTTGTGCCGGTGATTGCTAAAACCCTCAACCCAAACGGAGCACAATCGCAAATTCCTCCAAAGGTACTTCTCATTAATGACATCCGAACTCATTTTAAGTGTGCAATTCAAGAAATTGGAACCCTAGAAATGGATGATGCCCTAGGTGAATTGTGTGTGAATGGGATTCTTAAACCTGAGCATAAACATTTGGAAGACAAGGGTTTAACCCACATTCCTCACCTAGCCCGAAGCTTTTGAATAAAATGGATTAGATACATCCTTAGCTGAGTTCACAATGGTCAGCTATGGCTTGAGCAACCAGTCATGATCACCAAGAAGATGATTCATCGCATTACTGGTCTTCCCATGCTCACCAAGGCCAAAGTAACTAAAACCCTAGCTCAAGTGGAGTTGGAAAAGAAAACCCTAGCCGAGTGGGACGGCAGAGGCATGAAGATTAGTGTAACTAATGCAGAACTGAAATTCGGTATACATGTGATAGCCTACAAGATTTACAGTTCAAGTCGTCTCAATAGTGTGTCATGTGAAGCAATTGACTTGGCATACAAGGTTGTGAAGAACAATCTGTCATATGACCTTGCAGATCTGTTGTTGAAGCAATTCAACAAAAACATGGAAAGTATTAGAACTTCCAAGAACAACCCTTGCAAATCCGGTTCTTTGTTGACTTGCTTATTTTTCTATGTTCAGAAGTTTTTCCCTTCAAAAGGCATGGTAGTATGGAGAAAAAATGTGCTATTATTATATCAAATTAATAAATATATTTCTGAAATGGGAGAGAATTTTGTTAGCATTATGGATAACTATTTTGATGTCTTCAAGGAGAAAATGAATAACAGATTCAGGATACCCAAGAAATTGATAGAAGATTACGAAAATGATGTTTGTTTCATGGTAGACAATGATAGAGTCTACATTCAGGTAGTGAGACCCAGAGTTGTATGGGTGAAACCTCTTCCCTGTGAGGTAAACATTGATGAAACCAAGGATATTATTGAAGCCCTGGTGAATGAGCCTGTTGATCCTAAGGCACCATACTTTAGAACATATGATGAGGCCAAGGCAAGAATAGAGCTTGAAATTAAGCTTCCACAGGCGGTTAACAAAGGTAAGAGGAGGATAGCCAAACTCAAAACAAGCACACCTCTTATGTTGACCAAGGGTAAAGGAGAAGATGTTGAAGAAGCAGAGGATGAAGAGGAATCAAAAAAGGAAGAAGAACCAGTGAAGAAGAAAGGCAAGGTGATCATCACCAAGCCACCTAAGCCATCCACTGCAGTGTTCACCAGAAGATCAAGGAAGAAAGCAAATAAGGAAGGTGGTGATGTTATCTTTAACCGACCTCCACCCACTTTTCAAGAAAGACTCAAGGTATTGAGAGAAGGAGCACGTGTACATAACTTCAAAGCTCTCGAGTATGAGACAAGGACATCAGTAGAACAGAAAGAGGTTGAAGATCTGGTCATGGACAAAATGGGCCAATGGAAATACCCTCTAGACCAGCTAGAATCACAGATCCTTGGTGTTTTGTTAGAGAAAATCAAGCTAAGATGGGAGAACACCAAGCAAACTATCAAAGATATTTTTGCACAAACCTTAAGACAGCTGGTACCCACCTTGACAGATGCAGAGATAAACAAGGCATTGAAAGACAATGAGAAGAAAATGACGCATAAGTTCAATACTTGTCTAGTTTTGATGAAGGACAAAGAGTATGTTGTGAGGAATGCCACAAACACATGGAGAAATGCGTTTCATCTTCACAAACCGAGTGAGTATCCAGTGGAGATCAACGATGATGATGATGATGATGATGATGATAGTGACAAGGATGAAGATAATGATGAAAATTCAACTCAATTTGTTACAATTGATTATCAAGAGCTTATGACGGATGATGAAGAAGAGAAAGAGGAAGAAGCTACTGAGGAAGCCAAGGAAGATGATGAGGAGATTGACCCAGTCAAGATAGTTGCGGCTGTCTTTGCCTCACTTCCTCACTCTCCAACTAAACTTGCAACATCATCAAGCTTGGAGATAGCTTCAACACGTTTGATTGTGACAACTACTGACACATCAAATGTCCAATCACTCTTCACTCCCTCACAGCTCAGCACATCATTGATAGAAGTGTCTACCACTTCATCTACTGAGCTACAGCATCCCTCTTCTTTAACCACTGAATTAGCATCATCAGCAATGGATGCAGCATGTTCTACAATTTTGTGCTCTTCTGCAATAAGTACTACAATTTTGGATTCTACAATTCTAGCTACTACAGTTTTGGATACTTTTGTAAGTACTTCAGTTTTGGATTCAGTAAGCATACCAGTTAGTATTCCATCTATTGGCACTGTACAAATTTTCACTGCTAGTCCTACTATCTCCACTATTAATTCCATACCGGATTCAAAGGCAATAAGTACAAGGACAGTTGAACCTAAGGCTCAACCGAGTACAAGATTTTTGAGTAAAGGAAAGGAGATAGAGGAGGATATAGACCTAGATGAGGAGATTGAAATTCCAAAATGGGACATTTACAATCTCACTGCAGATCAAATGCACATAGTCGGTGAACTCATCCAAAAGAAAGCAAAACAACAGAAACTTAGAAAGGAGAGAGACAGAGAGTACAAAATCATAGATGATGCCAACAATATTTTGACTGAGGCTATAGGTGTTGAAGTTGATACTTCTCAACACATTTTGTTGCAATTAGAAGAGGCAATCCAGAAGTTTAATGAGGACACTAACGGTCAAGATAAGTTGATTGAGAAAGTAGAAAAGAAATTTGATAATAAAGTGCTTGAGCACATTGCTCAGCAAATAGCTATCCAACAAGTGGAGCTTTCCTCAATTTTGACCAATCTTGAAACCTCTTGCACAAATGTAACATTACTTTTGGGAAAGTTGTGTAACGTTATCGAGTTCACAAAGGAGATAAAGAGCAAACTGACAAAGATTGATGAAGATCTGAAGGCTAGTGCACAGCAATTGCAACTTGACTCTAGTTCAAGCTCTGCACATCATATGAAAATCAGATTCTTGTTAGATATGCAGGCAGAGTTGTTGAGAAAAGAAGCAAAGATCCGGTCTACACTGATAGATATTCAGAATATGATCCTTCCCATCATGAATACAATGCAAAAGCCTATTGTTTATTCAAAAACATTGATCCATGACAACTTCTTCATTGCAGATCACATGATACAACTATCTGTTGAAGTGCAAGTTGCTCTACATACGTGCAAAGTTTTGCAAGAGAACTGGGATAAGACTTTATCACTCATTCTTAAGGTACATTCTGATTTTCTTTCTTATTTTGGTGTCTCCATGTAAATAAGTTCTGAATAAATCTTTGGCATTATTGTCAAAAAGGGGGAGAGACACTTAATATGCTATATATGGGGAGAGATACTTGTTATACTATGTATATTGTATGGGGGAGAATCATGCAAAGGGAGAAAGTGTATATAGCAGAGAATTTGCAGATATAGTATATTGTATATACTTACAAAGACAAATTTTGAAAAATCTCAAAAACAATATACCACACCGAGCTAGTATCACATTGAGATGTATATAAGTTTTGGCTGATAAGTGTTTTTGTCACTAATGCCAAAGGGGGAGATTGTTGACATTCAATCAAATTTGTTATTAGTGACAACACTTATTCAGATTCTATATGGCTATTGAGCTTATTGAACAGTCTACAAGTGTTTGCCATGTATTTCAGTAGCCACTAAGCACTACAATTCAACCCAAGCATTCCAGTGGTTACCGAGTGAATTTAATCAGTATGAAGTCTAACAGTTCAACCCGACCATTCCAGTGGTTACCGAGCTTTGCAGTTTCTACTGAACTAGCAATTCATGTTAAGAAAAGCCAGTGTTTGCCAAGTGCAGTCATGGTAAACAAGTAATTCAGTTTATACCGAGTTACACAGTATCTACTGAGTCACCAGTGCAGACCGAGTTCAAGACTACATTGAAGTGATTAGTATGGACTGAACTTCGACTTCTACCAAGTGCATGACGATGTTGAGTAATGATAGTGGACGTCGAGTATCAGAACTTCACCAAGTCAGTCTTTAGAACCCAAGTATCTACATATGGGCTGACTTTGTAATATTGGTGTTAACTTGTATGATGGTCGACTTTGTAATTATGTAAATTGGATTGATATTTATGAAATGTATTGTATCATATCCAAGTGTGACAATAATGTGGAAAAGAAGCATGCGAATGTGAATCAGCCGCAAACAAAGTGTATTATAAGGCCATATCAGTAAAGGAGCAGCAAAAGAAAAACCCATCACATAAAGGTGATCAGTACTTCAAGGAATCTATCAGCAATTCAATTGTAAGTCAGAGATCTACTAATTCATCCTAACAAGTGAAACCAGTTCAAATCCTTTAACAAGGTAGACTTAACAGTGTTTTGTCAAATCTCTTTACCAAGTGCATATTTCATTGTGTTTGTAAAACCTCTAACAAGGTGGATCTAGCAGTCCTAATTACTCCTAACAGGGTAGATCATCAGAAGTGATCAATGTAAGCCTTAACCGGCCAACTTTATGCTATAGTATTGAAGTTTTTTGGGTATCATCCCCACCCCAGTTTTACTTTCTATTTGGAAGGTTTTTGGATCACCAAATCATTGTGTTCAAGTGTTATGAATGTTTTATGTTTCTCATGCATGCAAGTAAATCAGATTTGATGAACTAAATGGTAATTGGATTATTACAATTAAGATCTAAATCTGATAAAGTTTTTGAAGTTACTGATTCACCCCTTCCCTCTCAATAACCTAGCTAGTCTTGAATATTTCCAACATATGTTGGGTCATTTTCTTTAGCTTCTATTGTTGCTCTTATTTTCTCCACCATAGGATCAATGTCATCATAAATTTTACCCATATATGGGCAATTAGTATCAACATCCCTAATCATGCTCATGATGGGCTCAATAATATTCAAACCTTGTTCTACACAAGCCCATCAATCGTCATCTAGGATCAATGCTTTTACTTTTTCGAATCATTTTGTACTTGATTGCCTCCATACACTCCACAAGCTATTGATGACCTAAGAACCCAACCGTCCCCTTCAAAAGTCATTTCAAGATGATTGTGTGAGATGCAAATGGTGTTTCAACAACCTAACATGGTATGAAAATACATATTACATATTAACAATAAAAAATATAATTAAAAATCTAAAATAAAAGAAAAAATAAAATGTCAATTAAATTCAACAATCTCCAACTTCAAGATCTTAATATGGCTTGTGACATATGATGATTGGTCTAAAACACTTGGATCTTCTTATCTTTTGCATGGATTTGTTTGACCCACTCAATTTGTGTGTCAATCATTTGCAATATCAAATCGAGAAAGTGGATTGCACATGGTGTCCGAAAAATGTGAGTATTTGTAGCCTCCAAAATGCACTCAGCTACGGGCTACGATTTTCAGCATTGTCCATAATGACTTTGACAACATTTTCAATCCCTAGCATTTCAATAGATTCTATGAGGATATTGACAATGAAACTTGTATCTTTTACTTGCCCCTCACAACCCACTACTTTCAAAAAAATAACTCATTTGGCAGACATTAAGGCATAGGACTGCAGATAATTTCAAATTACCCAGCCATCAATTCACATGAATAGAAAACAATTCTTTTATTCAACTTTGTATTACATTAACACTTATAAAGTCAAATCTACATTACTCAACTCACAAATTGTTCCAAATTCATAGAACATGAATACAATGTTTACATCTAAACAAATTAAACACTCATACTCTGTCTAGCCCAACTATGCATTTTGCTATTTGTTGACAATCAAAATAAATTTCTCTTCCTCAGCATATTCTTCCTTCTACTCCACTTATCAAACAATAATTAGTCTTAAAGTTGTTCTGCTTCCTTAAATCTGCAATTTTATCTTTCTTTTGTGCCCTCTTTCTATCCTCCTTGGCATACCACTCATTCTTTTTTATTTCTTGCGCCAAACAAAACAATACTTACAATGTCTCACTTTGTTTCTCCCTCACTGCTGTTGTTGATTCCTGCACACTTCCCGATTCAGCTAAAGGCAATTATTTTCTCCAAGAATTTCTTTACACCATCTACGGAGCCCCTCTCTTATCATTGCGAATTTCTATTTACAAAATAAAATCTGCACTCTTTTTAGTGTTGTCCCTCTATGTAATGTCCCTTTTTTGGTTATGAAAGGATGTTGGGACAATTACTCTAACTTTCTTCCAATAATCATGTTTAATAGATGTAATGAAGCAACTAGTGGAAGATAATGACTCTGAAATTGATTTCTGACATATGTGTGTGTGTACAATTAATGTTGGTAATGTTTGATATGCAATAGACCTATACAAGGTGCGCAATGGATTCTACAACAAATAGTTATAGATTGAAGATGCTATGTCTGATTTACAAATAAAACATGTAACCGATATTTATTGTCCCTCAATATATAAATAAGTGAGCCTTCTTTGGGAGACATCAAGTACCATGACTGATAATTTTTGGAATTCATTGGCAAACTCTTCCACAATTCCATGTTCCTTTAATTGTGTTAGCTCCTTGAAGTACCATTCAAGATGCTTTTGGTTAAATCTTGTAACAAACGGATTTTCATGACAAAATAAAGGTAATCTAGAAAGAGTTTTCCTCAACTAATTATTAAACAATATACATTGAATTCATTTTCTTGAGACATTAACTGGCCTTAACTACCAAGAAGTAGCTGAGATAGAAAAGTTCAACTGAAAATAACTGTAACAATGATCAACTGAAATAACTGTAATAAAGATTAACTGAAAATAACTATGATAACGTTCAACTAAAATAACGATCAACTGATATAACTGAAATAACGATTTACTATCTTTCCTTACATACAAGTAAAGTAAATGCATATTATGAAATAGAAAGAAGAACATACGAGAATATCCGATGAGTCTTTAGTTGGTTGTGAAAGCCTCGACTTTCGGTAAGAGGAGAAGCATTGACTTAGGCTTAACCTCCCAACCTCAGACCATATTTATCCCTACACAATCTATCGAATAGAAAGGCCCTCCCTACCCCAGGATCAAGCTTGGGATACTTTTAGTCCAACCACCTGAGCATTCTGATTTTTAGAATGTCCACACAATTATGGACGGACATGTCTGAATAACTAGCTCTACTGACATCAAGTGATCATAGATGGTAAACACGCCTTTAACGACCTTGGCCAAGGTTTTCTAATAGGTTCAATGACCCGATCACCACCACTCGACTTGACAATAGGGGAACAATAGTATAAACAAGCATGAGCTATTAAATAAAATTAATTTAAAATTATTAAGGCATGTCTGACTTTTATTTCCATGTTATTGCAGATTCATCTCACCTCTTCACCTTTTCCATGGCTATACAGCCGGTGAGTCCCGAGTGCTCGAATCTCTAAGCAAACGGCTCTATCTGTTGATCCTCAACTAATATAAGAATATTATATGTTTCCAACTCATCACAATCTATGATTCTAAGAAATGTAATCTTTAGGAACTGCAGAATAAGTACCTTTTGATTTTAACTTTCAATGGTATAAATAAAATATGATATCATGTCATAGATACTTGGATTTTATTCATCATAAACAGCTCTATCCTAGAGAGGTCTAACTAATGATATTTTAAAAAAGATGATTTGCATCATAATCTGAAACTGTATCTTACTGCTATAATAATCAGAATGCAGTAATATCAGATAATAAAACACATTGCACAACTTGGAATATGGACAACCACATAACCTAGTAAAATCTGGAAAAATGGAGTCTTGCTGGATGCTATCAATCAGCCCACTCTTCATGGAAGAAATCTTTAAGCTTAATCCCAATGTGATTATCAATCACGTCTTCAACAATTTATCAATATAAATGGCAAATCGTAGAAGGAATATGCAATGATTAACAAGTGGTAAATTGCAGAGATATTGTGTGATATCTGCAAAGGTATCGGGTGATATGGAAAGAAGTTGGGTGCTATAAAAAAGAAGTCGGGTGGTATGAAAAGGAAGTCAGGTGATATGTAAAGGAAGTTGGGTGATATGTTTTTGCTCTCCATTTCTCTTGGCTTCATAATATAAGAAGGTATCGAAGTCTCTTTGGCTTCCAAGAAGCCGTAACTCATAAAGAAGAGACTTGGCTCTTGGTCACTATTAGTACCTGATATAGACAAGATTTTAAAACTTGTAATTCATGTTTTTGAACCAGTTTGAACCTCAGTTCAAAGTAGTTCGAAGTGGTTCAATGGTTCAGTTGACCCATCTCACAGGTTCAATACAAGCGAAGTTCAAATTCTGGGTTTGAAATGCAGAATTGGCAATTCATAAAAGTTCAGAGCCCATGTTCAGTTTAGTACCCAAATTCAATCTCAATTCATGTCTCAAGCTCAGACTTCGTCAGCTCAAATGATTCCCCAAGCTCACTGTTTCAAGGTGGCATAACAGAATAGCTATCAGAATAGTTCAATAGTTCGTGCGGGTACCTTGCAGATTTAATTCAAGCAAAGTTCAGAATTCGTCATTTAGAATGGAGATTCATTGACTCGGGGAGTTTATAACCTATGATCAGATTAAAAATTGATATTCAGTTTCAATGCTAATTCCATGGTTTGAAGTGGTTCAGTCGTATAAACAGATTCACTGGTTTAGAGTTCTAGGGATTTGAAGTCCAGTTCGAAGGCCCGACAGGTTCAGTTATGCAGATGCACAAGTATACAGGATCAAAAGGAAAATGTAGATTGATTTCACCAATCTACTGCATCATGGGGAAATCTTTATAGTGCACGAAAAATGTTTGAAATGATTCTTTCATTGATTGGTACCTTCGGTTAAACTCAATCTGCATGGACATGTAAATAAGCCTTTTGGCTATTTGGTAAGAGTCGGCAATGACAGTGATGATGGAATGAGCACGATGCATCCCCATAAATATATATGTATGCAAGAGCTCAAACGGTCTTCACCTCAGTCGGACCTCAAAGAATAGGAGTCATCACCCTAATTCACATACGTAGAAGAATCCTGATAAAGGACATGGCGAACCAAACACCATCAAAACTCATAGAGTAAAGGCAGTGAACTTTTCAAATGAAGTATCCATTGACATTCCAGCTCCACTTAATCAATGAGCTTACATTAGAATTCATCCATCTTAAAGTGAAATAAACATATACGAACAGAAGGAATCCCGAATTCTCTGATGGCAGAAAAATAGTCATATGTCGGGGGTCACATTTCACAATTCAACCGTTGGATCGAGCTCAATTTTGGATATATGTTTGAATCCTAGTTCTCTACCTTTTGATCGGAGCGATTTCAAAAATGTGTCCGGAATCATGAGATATACATCACTGTTTGCACCTCTATCAGCTCAGCAATAACAATTACAGAATGCAGACAACCAAATTGGGTCTCGGTTTGGGGGCCATAACTCTCAACTCCACCGTTGGATCTTTGTGAAATTGAGATATGTTAGAATAATCCTAGTTTTCTAACTTCTCACTAATGCGATCGTTAAAATGTTTTTGGGTTCATGAGATACACGTGTCCTTCTGCACCTCTATCGGATCAGCACTCTGTCACCAGCGAATGCCACCTGTCAACATGCATGTATTATAGGGGTCTGTGAGTGATGAACGTTTGATGGAATGCAGGTTGAAAAATTGGAAGCATCGTTGATATACTTGATCAAATATGTCCCACATATTTCCCAAATTGAGAATGATGAGTCATCACTCATTTTAAACCTTGGCATGTCATTTGTGTAAAGAAATATTTACACATCTTTTAAATAGCATATGAATCTAAATTACTCATGACTTTGAAATTTATGGAGTATTATAAACCCAATATGAAAGATGAAGAGTTAGGGGGTCTCTTGGATTCTACTAAGACATCATGCGGCACTGAAAAGGCAATACCAAGAATCAGTTATTCAAAACTGTTGGGAAACTGAAAAGCAAAGGAAGGCTTATTTATTGAAGATTACCAGATCAGCAAAGGGTTCCATTCTTCCGGCTTCCAGACTGCAGACTTTGGGCTTCAGGCGAGGAAGGAGGAAATTTTGACAGAATAGTTTCATCTTCTTGAGGGACAGAGAGAAGCAGAGCATGGGCTTTATTTTTCTGCCTCTTTTTCAGAACTGTGTAGCTGAGAGAGGGTTACAGTCTTTTTTGATGTTTGATGTAATATGGTAGAAAGAATTTCTGTTTGGTTTAAATGATGGTTGGATTGTAATGTGTGAAAGAGGCTTTGTGATCTTTACAGTCAAGGAAGGGAGGCTGGAGGTGAAATACATTTAACTTTCGCTATAATGTGTTTTTCCTTCCACTGAATTCGAACTTTGAGTCATTTTCAGTTTTCTCTGAAAATTACAGTCTGATGTCATTGTTCCTTTATTATGTTATCATTCCTTAATATCTTACAAGGCTCTGATTTTAATTATCTCAAGAAGATGAAAGACACAGTTTTATCCTTGTTACATGATACAGTGTACAACAAATTAACTTTGTGTGATCTGTTGTATTCTGTTTCCTTTCTTTTCAATTCTTAGGTTTCGCATCTACTCTATGTTTACGGGTAGATGTCTGATGTCCTTTCGTGCTTTCTGGTTAAAAGCATCCACATTTAATTCATTGGATATCTTGTGCGAGGAGCTGTACTCGATAAAATTCAGAGGAAGGTTATCAATCCCATGATAACCTATCCAACTGTTGGTGTCAATTTGTTCTTTCATTTGGGCATTCAGGGTCAGGTTTGCACATATTTTCTCGAAGGACAATCTGTTCACTAACAGTCACCAATAAAATATGCCAAATGTTCATTTTGGTTTTGAGCAAAAAAAATGAATAAATATGGAAAATGATTTGAAGGTTATAAATCAAGGATAATTATAATTTATATCTATCTACTTGCACGTAGATATACTTATGAGGTGGCATCATATTATTTATAAAAATAATATTATGGTGTCACTTTATTCCTATATTTATGTGCACGTACATAGGTATACATTATAATGATGTGGTGGAAAAATCAATCAAAAACCATTTGAGGTACGCATTATTTTTAATTAAAATAATTAATGGTTTTTTTTTTAAATGTTTATTTAATAGCTCATGCAAGTTCATTGATTGTGTCATGTTGTTCAAGTCGCTAGATCCTTACCAAGGCAACTAAAGGTCATACCTGTCAACCTAATAATTGGACTAAGCTAGTGTCCCATTCCGTTGATCCCGTTTAGCAATGTTTCTCCCCTTCATCTTCTCCTACAATCACCTGTGCAATATTTCCACGATAATAACAAGTTCCATAATAATTCCAAAATAACATTTAATATAGATAAAGAATTTAATTATTAACCATAATTCCAAATTCAAGCAACTGCTAATCATCACATGGCAATTAATGGATAACAACCATCTTCATTAAACAATCAGCATAATGAATACAATGGATATATTTAATCATCGTCTTCACATGATTATGAAAGAAAATCCATTCAATCTAATGACTATAAATAAATTTAAAATTAGGTCCAAATTTGGGATGTAACAAATTTGCTAATGTGTTTTTGAGTAAATTCACCGTAGGTGGTTATATTTTGATGACCTTGAGTGATAATGCCATAATGCCACCAATCAAGAGCTATCCTAGATAAATGGAGGATGGCAAGTTTAATAGCATTTTCCTTGGTCATAGGGCTGAGTGATAGATAAGTATCATGTTTTTGGACCCATGATTATGCGTTAATTTTACTGTAATCATCAAAATCAGCAGGTTCATCTTATTTATTTGTGACTTAAGATCTTTGTCAGAATGATTCTTCCCTCTACTTGAATAGGCTTGGATTTTGATTTCACAATACTCCTTAATGGGTAATTTTTGTATCGTTGGGTTTGTTCTAGCATACATTTGTGCCAAATCATCTACATTGCTTGTGATTAGCTCTTGTTCTTCCATCCATGCTATCTTTTTCTCTTGACACGAATAGAGGAATGGTTGGTCTAAGAATGGAGCTTTGGGTTAAATGCTCATTCTCAGAATGATTTGAATGTATCCCTTCCAGAATTTGGAATGGGTCTTTCATTACGGCTAGCTTTGAATAGCTTGGAGGATCATTTGATTGGTCCTTTCAAATCTTTCATTAGTCTATTCCATGAAGGTTCTGAGTTTTTTGGCCAATTGCTCGGCCCAAACTATTTTGCCCTTCTTGCATTGATATATTTGCATGAGCTATCTTCCACAAGGTGGTAGGATCATGTCTAACACCACTGGAACATCCCCTTTCCTTAGAACTTATATATTGGAACAATTAACTTGCAAAAATCAATTGCAAGAGACTTATTTCCTCAAAGTCTTAAATAACACTAAGTATAGCAATGGATAACACTACTTCTAAGTGTTCAAGCTACACCATTGACAGGATATATGAGACAATATCAACACTATCTCTAATTCAATCGATTGGGTATATGCAACATAAATTCATCCATATAATCAGCACTAAGTGCAATTAAATAATGATCAACATTATCTCCACTGTCTTTAATAAGAATAATGACAAGTATGCAAGGATGATCCTAATGATTCACTGTAATTACTATCACTTATAATGATATAATGCTCTTCTTGATATATTGATATAAACTTGCAAGTGTTCTTGATGATGTTATTATTGTGTCTGATTATTGATCCTTAAACTTATGCAATTACTTTCAAAATATAGCTTATAGTGGCATATTGTTGTTTCTGTAATAACCCAAGTATTGAAACACAAAACAAAGCAAAGATAACACTAAAATTTCAGCTAATCAAAGATTTATCACTAATTATCACAGCCAATTAAATCCAAGAAAGGTGATGAACAATGAAGTCTCTCCCAACAATGTTACATTGGGATGTCTGAATATAATGATTTGAAAGTCTGATGTATTAAAATCATGATGACAGAAATACGTCTATGTTACTCTGTCTTCGAATTGTATAAATTCTCTCTGTAAATCTGCGATACTTCTGAAATGTCATATGCAAGATGTTTGATGTCAACCACAACAATACTATGATAATGCTTATGCATTTCCAATCAAAATGTGTAGGAACCGCTACTGATTAAGAGTGCGATTGGATGGATACTCCATCATATGTTGTGCCGAGGTTAGTACTATGTTTCCTAAATATGAAGATCAGCTCAACGAACTGTGTCTTTGAGTGCTAGCATTTATGTTTTTTCCAATTGTGTTTGTGCAATCTCAACTTAGTCAAGCCCTGTAATAATCATGTAATTTCTCCGCCAGTAATTTATTCAACTGTCTTCAGAATTATTTCAGTGGCAATCAAATATAAGTATAGCCCTGTCATAGTGCATCCACAGTTATCAGAATAATGGAATGTCTCTTATGATTGTTCATTGGTCTATCTTATTCCCTTCCATGGCTCCCCTTCGATGAGACTCCCCCCAGTATGCTTGAGCATGGTTCCCATCAGATATCAATCAATGGATGATGACTCTTGATTAGAACTCTTTATCACACCCTTTTGTAATTTTATCGTACTGCTTTATTAATAACATACTATATTATTATACTAATAATAGATTATGCTATTATTTATTTATTTATTTTGATTTTTAATTT
This sequence comes from Cupressus sempervirens, assembly GCA_028749045.1. Lineage (NCBI taxonomy): Eukaryota > Viridiplantae > Streptophyta > Pinopsida > Cupressales > Cupressaceae > Cupressus > Cupressus sempervirens. Next base: position 494,723,777 of record CM053783.1, read on the forward strand.
AATTATCTATATCGTAATTGCGATTATAATTTTTAATTGTTTATTTATTTATATACTATTTATTAATTTTAATATTTTTTCAATTAATTATAAAATAGTCTTAGTACAATCCATAATCAGATCCTTAAAAAATACAGCCAGAAAGTATATCAGATTCAATACTAAACTAGATCAACAAAAAAAAAGGTTCCAACTATCAACCAATTACATGATCCGCATACAGTCATATATAAATGAAAGGTCTGGTGTAATCTTGCATTATTTTTTGAAACCTAGATGAGGTTACAAGTTACTTAGCTGAAGTATTTACTTTAACCATTTAACAAAAATGGGATTTCATTACTTAACCTTGGTAAGGGAATCAAGGCTTGAGGATAATATGTCTTATTGCAATAGATTGTATTTAACATATTCTATGATGATTTATAATAGGAGTTTACAATGTCCTCTGAGTAGATAAGTCTCTTTAGTCTTGGAATTACATTAGAAGTAAACTAAAGGAAGGTTATTATGGATCAATGATAAGATTAATTTTGATCCTTAATGTGGCTTGCAATATTATGGAATTCAGGGTAGTAATGATAAGCCTTTTTCACTTTAATCATAGAGCTCTTCTACATTTTGGGGTGTTTTCAAAATTGTCATGTTCACTGCTATTGTTGGTTTATAATTCATTTGATGTAGACAATTAAAGTCTCAAGATTATTCATCACATGGCAGTTCTTGGAATAAACATATTGAACCATTTTGGCTAAAAAAATTGTAAGTCACTAAAACTACAACTTAACAAAATGGGAACTTTAGGCAACAGTGTAGTGAAATAAATCTCTCCTCTCAGCAATAGGGGAGGCTCCCTTCTTACCATAGGTGGCTACAACAAAAACCTAACTATAATTGACAGATGGGTAGTTCCCTAAATCAATTCCTCTTTTTTCAGGAATGATTTTACTCTAACAACAACTAATTGTGAATTAACAAAAGGTATCTACTGCGACAATAATACCGGCGGCTTAGAAGTTGACATAAGAACAACTTTAAGACAGCAGTTACATCTTAACTTATACGATTGAGAATAAGATCTTACATTCTCCTACGATCAATCCTCTTTGAATAAAAGGATGAAAAGCTAATAAGGCACAAAATCTCTTATCAACTATTCAATTTAAAATGATATACTAAGATTAAAATACAAAGTCTTTAACTCTTCGTACTTGCAACCACTATAAAACTAAAGTAGTCTTGTTTCCTAAAGCTCAAAGTCTTCAAGAACAACACCAAATGCTCAAATGCTTCACAGAGAGAGAAGTAACAAAGACAATTAATCAATGCAACATAAGAAACAAAGATTGATTCCAAGCCTCGCAACACAAAGTTTGGGAAAACTTACTTCTTTATTCACTTCAAAGATTTGCAACAAGAAATACAAAGCCTTCAAGTTACAAGCCCAACCTTCTTCTATAAAGAAAAAGATGATTATTTACAATGAGATCTCCTCTTTATATAGGAAAAGAGAAAAGAGAAAGGTGGATGAAAAAGAGGAAATTCTCAACCACCTTGACCTATTCTCCAACAAACTCCTATCTAACTAAAATGACTTATTCAAAGTTGTATGCCTAATGCGTTTGCAACTTGATTATATGAGCTGATTGTACAAGTACATGTTATCTCGTACTTACAACATATATGCACGACATATAATCCTCCTATTGTCATCCAAACTAAAGCATGTGAAAAAATTAAAATATTCATAAAGTATCAACCAACTCTCCAAACTTTCGCAAGAATTCACACACAACTGTGGCATCCAGTTCACCAGTGTGCTATAAGATCATTGTAACCTTTCAAAAAGTGCTTGCTGCTCCAGAAATTTGTTTGTTACAAATCTCCATCTGGCTTTGTAGATTCTTTAGTGAACACCTCCAACTTGCAAAGTATCCAATATACTAACGTTGAAATCATCCACTTCAAACTATAAGCAGAAGGCTTCTACGAACCTCATGAAAACATCTTCATTGTTGAGTCCTTTATCTTCACTGATGATCTCGCATGACAACCCTTTGAAAACTTCTCTGATCGTACTCTCTTGAGTGGTTATCTTGGCCACTACTGCCTTCGCATCTTCTATGAGTTTTTGTAGAACTTTCTTCTTGTTTGTCATCACATATATGTAATCATGGTACATTCCAACAGACATGATGACATCATATTCACAGAAGAAATCTAGATCAACCTCCATCATGTTGTTCCAAGCACCAAGGTCACCTTCTAGCAACTCAAGTTGATGATTGAGCGACTTCAGCATGTCATTCAATCCAACAGTGGTCTCTCTTCCTTTTCCTCAGCTTCCGCTACACATCTCAAATTACTTGGATTGCCTCTTCTTCAATGCTGCTGCCCCATTCATCAATGGTACGCGCCTTTTGCTTTTCTCTTTCCATACATGTATCTGAAAAGGTTCACTTCCCAAGGAGGACTTCTTCATTTCTCCAGTGATTCCTAGGAGACATGCATTCTCCTCGATTTCGCTCTTCTTATCCATAATTCATCATTCTTCCGAGTTAGGAAATTGACTGCCTCATGCGCATCTTGTTGAAAACTCAGCCTTTTACCAAGTTCAACTCTTGTAATTCTATAATCAGCAGGCTACATGTCTTTAGTAGATTTCTCCACAAGTGGTTCAGCCACTTCAGCATGCTTGATGTGATTTTCATCAACCATTACCCAAGAAATTGTTTTAGCTTTTTTATTCTTTGAAACACTTGGTTTGGCAAATTGTCGGTCAAACTCTTCTGGTGGGATTTCTTCTTTCTTCCTTTTCTACATGATGGTGCTTAAGGAAGGCTGAAAGAAGATGTGTCAGCTGAAGTAGTAGTCACCATGGTCCGTATTGGACTATCTTGCATAACTGGAAAGACTATAGTAGGCACCTCAGTCAGAATGGCTACAGGGGCAAGACTAGGATGTGTAACTTCAGTCATGAATTGCTCAGAATTGAACTGAAGTCACATCAATCAAAGCCAAAGATTGGGGCAGAATAGAAGGTATGGACATAGAATATGTGTCAAACACATTCTCATAGTCTTCCATTTCTTATGTAGGTGCAGCTGATGACATAGGCAAGGCTTGTGTTATCTCTATGGGATCTTCAATAGGTGGATCTTTGGAAAATACATCAACGGATGTGTTCAACGGTGAATCTGGGGATTCATCTGATGCAAGTGTTGAATATGGAAGAGAGGTTGTTGCAAGAACCTCAAGAGGACACGGAACTGGTGGTGAGGGTTCCTTTGATCTCCTGGTATCATCATCACTTGAGTCAATTAGGATTACCTGAGTTTCAATCCCTTGTACCTCAAGTAATCTCAAGTCCTTCCCTTCTTTGATAGATAGTTTGGGAAAACTTTGAACAAGAGCTTCAAATGTTGATGACGATGTCCCATCTTTTCCCCTTCCCTTTATCTTGGATCTCATCCCAATTGGACTAGCAGGATCAAAGTCTTTGCTAGGATTTATCTTGATGCACTTGAGACCTCTTCTTTTCAGCCACATGTTGGTGTTGGCAAAAATGGGTTGAAAATGGTCACAATTGAGGTGCTTTCCTTGCATGACCATGTAGGAGAAAGAATGGGTAATTTTTCCATGTTATGCTGAATATAGTCGAGATCCAAGATTTGATCATCCTCTAATCCAGTAGGGATTTCTCATAAGTTGAAATCCAATATCTATTTCAAAGTCAACTGAATGTAGTCCATGCGTCATAGATCTACCTCGGTGCACACATCAATCCAGAGATCTTACAGGCGATGTATGAGTAGGAATTGCTTTCTCATCTTATCGTGCAGTCCTCTCCAGTCAAAGAAACTTCTAGCTGCAAACTTCTTTAGTGTGATTCTTTGAAGTTCAAACTTCATGTTCTTTGCTTTAGTCACGGTATCCAAAGAGTTCCCACCAATCTTCAAGGAAAAACGTGATGAAATCCCCACTCCTGGCTCGTGCAAACTAGATTGATAAGCTTGTATCTCCATGAGTTGTCTTGCCAGTTCCATGAGTACAATCTTATCCATAAGGTACCTTGGCAAAGTGTATGGCTCTCCCTTGAAACATACAACTCGCAGATATGTGAAGTAGGGAAACTATAGAAACATGCAACCATAAGTTACTTTGTTCCACGCCTCGTCAAAAACTCGTTTATTTGGGAGTTCATTGTCAAACAGGCACATGTAATACCCAAAGAAGGTATCTTAACCCTTCGAAGTGTATCCGGCTTTGCTTCAAAGGCAACTGTTCATAGTACTCGCACACGTGCACCACAGACCTATTATTTTTGGTTGATAAACCTGAGAAGGAACCTACAATAGCAGCAATGTACACCAAGTAGGAGTTCATGTTAAACATGCATTTAGTCAGCACGCTCACCAACTGTTCACAGATTGCATCACTCACTAATTCAGCCCAAAATATATTCCTCTTTGACCTTATAATAAGAGAAATATACTTGTACATCTAGGGTTCAAAGATGTTTGAATCCTTGAGTCCGGCTAAGCGACTGAGCAATGTCATGAGTTCATTAATCTCTTCTTTGAAATCAAAATGGCGCATGCCCTTTGGCCATCTAACAAGATTCGACCTCTTGGTGATCAACCAATTATCATTGACAAACTTGGAGCAATAGGAGATATCTTCGTTCCAACGCTCCAAATCCTTTTGTCTTGTGATGGTTGTGGCAACTGGAGTATGAGGAACATGGAAAATATGATCGATAGTCTCAGAAACAAGATTGATGATAGTATTACCATCTTGATCTTTGATAGTTCGAGAAGATGCATCAAAATGTCTTGCACATGCAAGAATGCATTCCAGCTCATGGGCTGCCATGGGGAAAGTGGGCAGCAGATAAATATGGCTTCGCTTGATCCATGTCATATTCTCGATAGCCTTAGTATCAATTCTCACAAGAAATGTTCATATGAGATATATCAGTATCCCACACTTCATCACAATAGGAAGTTACTTGTGATGGTGGAATGGATTTATGATACTAATCATATTGATACCTCATTTTCTTTCTATCTTTTCCTTTTGCTGCAGTAGGTTCTCTTGACATTGTAGAATGGCACGCCTACACAACTCTCTTCACCAACCACAAAATAACAAGTCTTTATCAAATCCTTTGGCAAATCCTAAACCTCTTCTTGAAGTGATTGGAAGCCATGATCCATGAAGAAAGGTAGAGTTTTTGACTAAAAACGTGCCCTAAATGGGTTGTTTTATACCAAATGCATGTGTTGAAGAAGATTTTTTTATTCCAAAAATTGTCACTCTTCAAAACGCCCAAAAATGCCTTGATATTTGGTGAAAAATGGGTCTTTTTGCTGGAAAACACTTGCCAATATGTTGCTAATACATGGACGCAGCTTTAGAAGGCATTTACATAAAAAATTATGCTAAAAACCCTCTCAAAACATGGCTGGAAATTGAAACATGTTTCTAGAGATGCAAAACACATTTCAAAATGATATGCTTCTTCTCCAAAAATCGCCACTTAGCTTTGAAAGAGTCGTTGCTGCTTGAAAACGCATTTTTGAGGAGCATTTGCATATACCAAAATGTATGCAAAGAGTTATAAAAATCACCACTTAGCCTTAAGAGGAAAACACAGTTTAAAAGAGCATACGCATGTATATGAAACACATACACTTGACATAAAATCGCCACTTTCAGCCTTTTGGTCAATGAAGTAGTGCATAACACACTTTTGGAGTTCATTAACATGTTTTGAATGACATGCTATTGAGCCAAAAATCGCCACTATGCCTTAGTGGAAATATAAATCATTAAAACGTCATTTTCATGGTCATTTACATATATTTTAAAATTATGTAGTTGAGCACAAAATCGCCACTTAGCCTTGGTGGAGTTTTAAAACATGAAAACACATTTTAAAATGCATGTATTTGGGTCAAAAAATGTCACTTTAGCTTAGGCTAAGTGCAATGAGTTTTTAAATATTACATACATATGCAATTGGGTCCAAAATTGCCTCCTAGTGCATCTACATGTAATTAAAACATGTATTTTAACTTTAAAAGTCCATTTAAGTAGAAATTTCAAAAGATGAATATGTAATGAGTTAGAAAAACTCCATTTAAATGCATTAATTTGATTAAAATAAACTTATACATGCAACAACATATGTAAATGGTTTAGATTTTCCCACTTGCATTAATTAAATAAGTTTAAAATATGTAAACACATATTAAAAACACACTTAACACATTAAAATGTGTTATTGCATATAAAAAGTCCATTTAATTTAATGTTGGGACTTGTAATTTATTGGAAGTGGGTTTTCACATAATGATTTGCATGTGATATATGCAATGTGTAACTTTTAAGCATTTAAGTTGTCTTATGTAATTAAATTTAATATTTAACTATAACTTTGATAAAGTAACATGAAAAATAGTATGAAATAGATTATTTGCATAAAACATAAAAAACTATAGTCAAATCAAGTCCGAATGAGTTGAAATTTTAAAATGGACCACAAAATCCAATTTAAATATTTAATATAATTTTATATCATGCTTTCACCAATAAAAATCCCACTTTATGAGGTTTTTTTATCAAGATTATAACTCGAGCTACACAACTCTGATTTTAACCTAAGTTAGCTCAAAACAAACAAAATTACAAGAGCTATTCACTTAAGGCAAAAACAAGACTAAATACTATTTACAACACAAAGAAAAGATGTGAAGGATTGCCAAAAATTGAGTGTTTGCAGTCAAAGAAGAAAAACTTTTACTAGCAAACAATTTGGGATTCAACTCGATGGAAACCTTCAAAAGAGATGCAAGATAGCACGACATTGAGGTCAATTCAAGATAACGAATTGACTTTATTATACTTTATCAATACATTTAAAACTTAGAGGGTGCATCTACGAACCCATAAGAAAACTACATAGGGTTGCCTCAATGTTGTGAAGCCAAAATTGAGGACAACAAACCATTACTCATCAAGAGATATAAATTACCACGTCAATGTGATGAAGATTCAATTTACTTTTGATACTAGGCAATATGATTGGTTATCTTATAGTCTCATTACCTAATGATATGAATGTTTTAGAATAAGCATGGTTGATAATGTGTTTAATATTGTTAGGTAATCATTTGGATATGCATTGACCAATGCTTTCAAATGCTCTTGAACACTTGTTGTTACATCCCAATTTTTGCCCTAAAATTATAAACTAATTATAGTGGTTGTTATTATATGTTAGTTATAGCCGTTACTTATTCCTTCATGTTCATGTGAAATTAAATCAGTTAATTATAGTCGTTGTATTGATCAAATTATCATATGAAATTGTGTTAGTTAATTCTAGCCGTTGTATTAATTTATTCATGATCATATGAAATTGAATCAGTTAATTATAGCCGTTGTATCGATCAAATTATCATATGAAATTGTGTTTGTTAATTCTAGCCGTTGTATTCATTACCATGTGAAATAGAGTCAGTTAATTGTAGTCATTGTACATATATGATGAACAAGCAGTTATTATGATGATTTCAAATAACAATTTATAAATCTTGAATTGATGTTTGGGCGAGAATGGTGTCTTAAATGATTATAGGATGAAGACCGGAGAAAGAGGGGAAGCATTGTGAAACAAGGTCATCGGAAGGGGATGGACATAAGGTTCAGTCATCAAAAGCAACAAGTTTGACCTAAAACCATCCTAACAAGATTTTCAAGACTTGGCGACATAATTTCAGGGTGGAACTGCATGAGCTATAAGTAAAAACATTATAAATTAAAACAATAAAAAATAAACATAAGCTCTTACCTTTGAGAAATTATCAAATAATAATATCATTCAAATATTATTTTATTCTCTCGATTAAGATCATAGATAAATAATTATAAAGTGGCACCATTACATTAAAATCATTAATACAATAATGTCACCTTACCATTACGTACCTATAAACTTAATCAAGAAAATAAGATAATATAAATAATATCAATTATTTAAATAAACTCTTCATCTTCTTTTCTTTTTAATTTTTCCCTCCTCTTTATTTCTTTCTAGCCAATTGAATAAAGAATCAAGTATGATCTTTTGTAACTTCTGGGTAGCCGTAAGGTCAGCTCACACTTATTTATGCATCCTTTGTCATGTATCAGAGACTACTTTTCAATCGTCTATCTTTCATGCATGAATTTTTATTGTTTTCCAGACTGTATCATTAGCACTGGAGCCTGATAACATTGCATCTCTTATTGCTATTACCAATCACCGCCGAATTCAAAGCAAAGAGGCGAATTAAAGCCAAGTGGGAGTCTTCTCTGACTACGGTGACAGTGTGTCACGTAAGGAGTGATTTCCCCTTTTTCATTTATAACTTCTTTTTGTTAGGCTGAGTCGGCTTTAAATATAACCAACATAATTCATTGTTTCCAGTAATAATGCAAGAATGTCAATTCCTCATATGAAAGAAGATTCAAACTGTAATAAGGTCAATCGTTTCTCATTCAGTCAGTCACTTAGTTATTAATGATGTATGTTAATGGTAGAAGTCGACTGCAGTCTATTCTAGTTAAATATGCCTTTCAAGATCAATTGATTGCCATTGTAATGCTTTGGATATGAGACTGTTATCATCATAATGCTTTGGATATGAGACTGTTATCATCATAATATCCGAACATGTATTATTCTGCAAATCATCTTGAACAACTTTCTTCTTGATTAAAGATGTTATACAATATGGAATATCATTTACATCTGAAATGAGTAACAAACCCGAGTACCAAAGAGTTCACCAGGCTGTGAGCCAGAATAAGGTGAAGAAGGTACAAGTTATATCTAAAAAGATAATTAATGACACTAAGGAATCACCGGCTAGATGGCCTGATTATGGTGAGGAGGTGTAGATGAACCTATTAAAGGAATATACAAGAATGAAATCAGTAACCCATTTTATACATAAATAAACTAATGCTTTAGCTCATGCAAGTTCCACTTCTGAAATAAGTTGTCAAGCTGAGTGGTGGAGATCAGGTTATAAACCCACATTTCTAAATCCTTGGCCAGCGTGGAAATAAGCAGACTTGCCGGAACAATTGATCTTGTTGTTGTCCAAACGCTTCAATTATTCCGTCAGATAATTGTTGGGACCTCAACCCACCTGAATACTTTGATGGCTGGATCAATGAACATCCCAAGCCTGACCTCGGGGTAGAGAGGGTCGTTCTATTAAATTAGAACCTGTGGAGATAAGTAAAAGGTCCGCGGCTGGGAGGTTAAGCCTATGATAATGCTTCTCCTCTCACCAATGCTAGAGCTTGGACAACAAATTAAGGAAGCTTCACACATAATCTGAATGCTCTTTAACAAAACTATAAGTCTAGTATCTCTTTTCAAGTTTATTAGTTATTTACTTTAAAGATAGATATTTTGTTAAGATAAAATGTAGTTATCTCTATTTTTCCTTTCATTACAATCGGCTGAAACATTAAATTAATTAAGTACTTACTTTCAGCTGAACAATTAGATTATTGGTTAATGTTGTTAACTTGATTTATTTCAGATTAAGCTGTCATTTGAATTAAGATAAAGAAATTAGTTTAAATTCAGTTAGTATGAACCAGATGTTTTAGATTACGGTAAAAGCAAGTTTTGAAGGGACACCGAAACCCTTTAACAAAAAGCAGAAAGATAAAGCATTACAGCCTAACAGGAAAAAGAAACTTGCAACAAACTGTAGAACAGTTTCAAAATCAGGTTTTACAGGGACCTGAAACCACTCGAAAAGTCCAAAAACAAACTAAACCAGGTTTTACAGGGACCTAGACCCACTAACAGTCTAAACGAGAAAAACCAAAAACCAGGACCAGAGACCCCAACCAGTAACCAGCACCAGACAGGAACAAAACCAGAGAACCCGACCCAGAGCCACTATTGCAGCTCTAAGATCATTTTAGCAACTTCCTTACCAATTGCTGCAGTCTCTTGAATGGTATCAACAGCCAAAGCAGCAGCAACTTTCATTGCACTCTTCCTTGAGCTCTGCCTTGTTCTTTTGCTCGGACCCTCAGCCAAAGTGATTTCTTCATTAGCCCTTTTACTCAGGCTTGCAACGGCCGCACATATACTCAAGGTGACCTGCTCCATTTTAGTGCCACTCTCCTTGATTAACATTCTAAGGTTTTTCTCATAGTTGTTAAGTTTGTTAGGGATGTCTCCCATCTGCCCTTCCAGTTGGCTAAGTTTAGCATTGGTAGTTTCCTGGTTTTGTTGCAGAATTTCCACCTTTTTCTTCAAACTCATCATTTCATTATAGATCCAGGAATCAACTTTGAGCATGGTGTCAGCTTTAACCTTTGCAGAATGCAGGAAGGTGAGCATGGTATCCCTCTGCGTTGAATCGCTATCATCTTCAGCAGTCTCGTGTGGGGGGGAGCGGACATTGTCATTTTTATCCTCCATTTCCGTTTGATCCTCCTTTCGAGCCCCAGCAGAGTCCTCTATGTGAGCAAAGTCTTTCCTTTTTTCTTCCTCTATCCCCTTGATAGGAGAAGCAGTCTTAGCCATATGGTCCTCCTTACTCTTCTCAACAGGGTTCCCGACAGTGTTATCTTCCGCTTTATCACCCCCACTAGATATAGCCTAGTTACCCTCATTAACAGATTTACTCTGTTCAGAATTACCTTCACTATTGGCTTCCTCTTTCCCTTTTTCATTATTACCTTCAATCTCCGAGTACCCGTCCAAATTAGAGCTTAAATCCCCGGCATCAGTATCATCCTCATCCTCAGGGTTAAAATTCTCACGGCTTTCCGATTTCTCGGTCTCAGACTCCTCATCCTTATGTTTTTGAGAAGCCGAGGGTTTCAAATTCAGGGCTTTATCTTTACCTTTAACAGAGTCACCCTTCTTACTCTTCATTAGTCCTTCTTCTTGTCCTTAAAGGGAGTAGAGGCAATGTGTTTATTTTTACAATACCCCTCAATAAGAAGAATCAGCCCTTCATGTAAAATGGGTTTGGACACTTTCTTATGGGCTTCTAAACTATGAAGTAAAGAAAACCACAAATAGAAGGGGAAAGATATTCTATCTTTGTGTCTAAAGTGATTTAAAAAAACAAAGTGGCATTTATGAACTCTTTTACTTCTTCCATCAAGTATGAAATACTCACGGATACAGCAAAGAACATCCCTCCAGATCTCCTTTATCTGATGCACATCGAAGAAATCACCACTCTTTTCCAGTTGCTTCTCCTCATCTTCCGTTTTCGGAAACTTTTTGTAGGCTGCATTTGAAAAACTGGTTTGCTTGGTGAATTTTATGCCCGCCGTGGGGAGCCCCGTGATCTCTGCAATAAAATCCTCCGTAAGTTTCACAGTAACACCATGGAGAGTGACTTTGTCATTGGACCAATTCTTAAAGAAAGCCGTAGTGATGTGTGGCTTAAAACCTTTGAGTCGCTCCAGATAACAAGTCACATTTCCTTTCTACAGAATTTTCCATACATCCTCACGGGCCTTCCAAGCATCACAGTTTTTTGGTTCCTGTTTGCACGGTTCGCCCCCCATCTACAGAGAATATAGAACGCACTCAAACCAAAGTAACCAGACGCAGAGAATGAAAGGGTTAAAATGAAAACTGTTTTTCGTCCCATCAAAAGAGACTCCCTTTTTCGGAGATACGTGAGAAAACCACATCGCATTCATTTGAGTGTACTTCCTTGGGGAAGGAAATCTGGCAATAATATGATCACTCCACGAAATCATTAACTTTCTAATCTTTACAAATCTTTCCCACTTGCGCATGGATGGCTTCATAATGAATAATTGCTTTGAAATCAACTTGGTTAGTTAATTCATCAGTCCACCTCACCATTTGCCCCGTTAGGACAGCATAGTTGGCTATCCAATCAGCAACACCGTTGGCCTCCCGAAAGGTATGGGATATGACAACTTTTTCAAATTTTTGAATAAGGTATTTGATCTCCTTGATTGTGGCCTCTATCGACCATGAGTTAGAACTTTTATTATTTAGGATATTAACAATATTTAAAGAGTCACCTTCCAACCATAAATTTGGACATCCCAAATCCACAGCAATTTTCATAGTATAAAGGGTAGTTGTTGCTTCAGCAATGTGACTATTAGTCCGGCCTATAGGGATTGCTATAGCATCTTTAACATTTCCCATATGATCTCTCAACACACCTCCACAACCCGCACTTCCCGGGTTGCCCTTAGCAGCACCATCAAAGTTTCCTTTAATCCAACCATTAGGGGGGGAACTCCAAGAGATGGTCAATCTTGGGTTGGTCAATCTTGGGTTATCAGTTTGAAGTTTAGGATTTTCAGAAAGCATTGGATTATCAATAGGAAAGGTTTGATCAGGGTTCTTCAGAGATCTGAAATTCTCCTTAAAAGCTCTGATAATATTCTGACCAAGCACCCATCCTGGAACCTCTCTGTTTCTAAAAATTCTATTATTTCTTTCTTTCCAAATACCCCAATTTTCCATAGGAATTGAACATCAGAATTCTTAGAAGGGCATTTCCAGCTATTAAAAGAAGATTCCACATTGTTTTGATGAACCCAGGTCAAGTTCCAATACGTTAGGATCTCAGTCTAGACTTGCTGGGTATAAGTGCAGTTCAAAAACAGGTGGTCTATATCTTCAAATCCATTCTTGCATAAAATACACCTATTCACCAAATTTATACCTCTTTTCTGCAAGTTATCAAGGGTCAGAATTTTATTTTGAAGCAAGACCCAAAAGAAGATGTTAATTTTGGGAATGAGACCCTTAGTCCAAGCCTGAGACCAAAAGGGAAGATTTTCCTTCTCCTTAGAAACAAAGAAAGACAAAACTTTGAATTGCCCACTAGGATCAGCATACCAAATAATCTTATCCTCAAAAGAAGGGTGGAGAGAAACAGCATTGAGAAATAATTGGATGTGATTGAAGCTTTGATCAATGTCCTTCAAGTTCACCCAAGAGTCGTTCTGCCAGTAATGACTAACAAGAGTGTCATATCTCTGCTTGCATAAGTCAACTTGTGTCATATCTTGAACATCTTCAATCAGGGGGTGATCCTTAAGCCAGACATCTTCCCAAAATCTCACCCTAATCCCATTACCAATTTTCCAAGAGCACCCTTCTCCAAGAATTTTCTTTGTTCCCTGCACAGCTCCCCATATGGAGGAAGGATGAATAACATCAGATGAAGAGAAGAAATCAGAAAGAGAAACAGAATTACGAAGGTACTTGTGTTTCCAAATGGTACTCCACTCTTTGTTTTCATGGAAAACACGCCATCCTTGTTTACCTAGAAGAGCTTTATTCATGCTTCTGATTTTCCGGATGCCCAAACCACCTTCCCTGACTGGTTTACAAACTTGGTCCCAAGCAATTAAAGGCATTCTCTTTTTTTCCTCTGAACCAGTCCATAAAAAATTCCTTTGAATTTTGTCAATAGCCTCAGAAAATTTAGTGGGGATTTTAAAAAGACTTAAAGCATAAGTTGGTATACTTTGGAGAGAGTATGAACCGGATGTTACACTTGTATACTCATAAATTTCCTTGCATACCTTTAGGCTTGTGTATGTTTTAGCATGCTTCTCTATGCATTGTCAAGTGTTTTCAATGTGTATTATGTGTGTGTCAGACGATTGCCGAATATGGAGAAAAGAGAAGGCCAAGTTTCTACTAAAATTTATCTACCTGTACTCGGCTCAAAGAGACAGTCCTACAAAAGCTTATTTTGATCTCTTAGTATATGCATGCTAATAAAATCATTGTGTTCCTCAATCTCTTCCATATCATGATGTCATGTGATGTCCCCTTCTGGCTACGGACTATCATTCTAGTTGTTGATTAGCCTATCATTGGACCCTTATAGGTTAATGCATGTGGATAATGGGGTCAGTTTGCACACAGGAGAATTTGGCTGTTCAGTGATTTGTCTTCCTCAGAGCTCAATGCCTTTGATTTGGGTTAGAGAGATGATTTAGACTTCTTTTTATGGGTTTTGCTATTTTTAGTAGTTTCTATTTTTAGCAAGTTCATTTGGTCACATGGGAAATAATTACGCAGACTCCCGTTTCAGATGGTATGGCTAGATTCTCAGTTTTGAGAGAGTTATTGCATTTCCAGCAGATTCCAGCATTAATTAATGATTAATGATTTAAAATTAAAGTTTAAATTAACTTTACATTAAATTATATAAGTATGGGTCTATTTCTCATCAAATGGGGCCAATTGATTGAGTTAAATGGAAGAGAAATATTTAATTGTGTTTCCTAAGTCTAAATTATTAAATACATTTAATGATTATTTTTCAAAGCATTTTAATGAAAGAAATTGCAGCTTTTCTTAGGAGGTGTGATTTGGGTTTTTGAAGGCTTATTTATGCTAGGAAAAGAAAGAAAAGGTATCCCATTGTTATTTGCCAATTTGATCATTGTGGTTTTGAGCTCTGAGAAGGGTTTATGTCTTTGCCATTGGAGAACGTAGTTTTTCTGTGTGTTCATCATGTTAACCAGTGAAATATCTGGTGAATTTGATAGTCAGAGGGAATCTCATTCAGAGGTTCTGAATGTGCTTCAACAGTGTGATCTTCAGCAGTAGGAAAGAAGAAGGAAGCGTTTTCATTTCAGAATAAAGAAGAATATATTGCAAGCTTGGATCATCAATAAGATTGGAGCTTCACCATTAAATTTCAGCTACAGGGATATTTAGTGCTAATTCCTAGAACCTGCCATTTTCATTTGTAAAAAGCAAGTCGTGTTTGCTGGTCTTAAGGTTTGAAACAGAAAATTGCATCCATCGCCAGTGAATACCAATTCATAGCAGCAGTTTAAGAGGAATCAGGTTCTTTATTGTTGTAACACTTACCTTTCACTAGTATTTCATAGAAAATCAATACAAAGTTGCAGCAGTTGTTTCATTTGTTTCATTTGCTTCAGAATTTCTGAAACTATATTATATTTGCTTTTTTTTCTTGAAACCCTTGAAAAATCAAAAAAATCAAAAAACTTGCAAAACAAAATTGAGACAAAAACAGCTACAGCAGAAGAGACCGGTTGAGGTTCTTACATGTAATAACATGCACTAGATTCCATCAATCTACCAGTTCCAAGTTGCTAGGCAAGGATCGTGGTTAGGCAGAATAGCGGTCCGGCAATGGTCTTGCCCATGGTGTGCTTGAGGGAGATAGATGTTGGGAGATCTTATCAGGATTATCATTAGCAACGTATTATTTATTCATTGTGATCAACTATATGGTCTCTTGTAAAGGAATTGTTTCCTTATGTATTGCCTAGAGTTGTCGAAAACTCCTATGTTCCTCCTTGGGCGCACATATCTCCATATCCATTTTGGAACGTATCCAATACTGTCCGGATACATGTCGAATATTGTACCCATGTCTACCTAGAAAAACTTGATTTTCCAACCGTGCCAAATACTGTAAGATTTGATTTTTTCAAAGATTTGACATAAATCTTCCCAAATTTTATTTTAAAAAAAACTTTATTAAAGATTTCTTTTTTAAAATAGTATAAACAAAACCTGCACCAAATGAGAAAGACAAATAAACTATTTTTCTATTTCAGCAACCCGTTTTTTGGGTTATCTTCTAATGCAACTCTACTATGTTAACATATTGTAAAGTGTTATGCAGCATTTATGTGTCAATATTGCGTTTGAAGTAATGAAAATCTCCTATAATAACTTTAAAAACTGTGTTAAACATATGAATACGTGTTATTTATTAATGTCGTGTCCAGCCATATCCATATTGGGGGTCTTAAAAAATGGCCGCATCCATACCCAATACTGTATCTGTATTTGTATCCGTATCCGTATCCATATCCATGCAACTTTGATATTGCCTAATCTTGGGGCTATTGTATCTAAACATTATGTCAAAACATATATCATGTCTCTATTCTTACATATATGATCAAATTACTTTAATGTGTGCTTAATTATATGTGAGATTATGTGAAATTATGTAATTTAATTTTTAATAATATGGGACTCCATACAGAAGGCTAAATCCTCCTTGTGCAATGATTTCTAAACTTTTGGTATAAGTCTTACTCCTTGGTAACTCTCACATTTGAATAAAAAGCAAGGCAACCTTCAAACCCCAAGAGTGAGGAAAAAAATGCTCTTCTTGGTGTTTTGCGCTTGTCAAATGACTTGCAAACACAAAATACCCTCATTTTAGGGCAAATGAATGCATTGGAAGGAAAGTATAGATTAAAGAATTTGGTTTTGGTTGAAACAGGCATTTTCTATCCTTCTAGACTGGGTAAGACTAGGTATGCCATGTGTACCACTTGGATGCCCAAGCAGAACCTTTCGCATACCCAAGGACATACTCAAACCAAAACCATACCAGTACACTAACCTGAATTTTACCAGCAGTATCCAGTAACAAGGTATTATCTGAAGTCCTTAACAATCTTTGATGGCCAAACAACCAGTGTAGGACTGCAAATCACATCATAATAGGAAACATTATAGCAAAGACATAAGCATCTTCACCATTGCTCTGATTCTACAACATTAAAATATAATGTATATCCAAGCTAAGATACAACAAAAAAGAATTTCAAGCAAGGTCTGGTGGCTGTAAACATAGAAACATATGTCATATAATTTATGGTTAGAGAACATAACTGGAAGTAGATATATGTTTATATTCAACATAAACCCTAAACCAAAGAAATAACTAAAATATATTCTGTTGATTAACCACTGGGCATTTCTCCAGTTTCACTTGAAGTTAAAGGCATAACCAATGTGCATTTGCTGGCTAATTTACTGAGACATTATCCTTGTATTCCTTTACAGCCTTATTTATTAAAACAATTCCTTGATTTTACCTGAGTTTGAAAAATTGGCCTCACGTGTTTTCATTTTCAACAGGACATGGCAAATTCACATTTAAACAGCAACCGAATTAAAGTAAGTACCTTTCTGCCAACTCAGTTAGTGATGAAATCTGTAAAACCAACACTCGAGCAGCAAGCTGTTCAGAATTTATACTGTGAGACAGATGACTGATTCAATACAAACTAAAATGAATTCACAAACTTGATAAGATTCTAAGATAATTGGAATACTGAAGACTGCAACATACATCCTGCAACATCCCTTCTTTGTGAAATATATTGGGAAACCTGGACTTCGCAATTTCCATCATCCTGTGACAAACATATGGTGACAGATATAAGCTAGGTAATACCATAGCTACTGCTACCGATCTTGGAAGTATGAACTATTAAAGGAAAAAGATCATGCACCTTCCTGAGTTAAATTTGTGTTCTGTGTCTATATAGACAACATTTCCATCAAGTCCTCCATGACTCTGTGGCAGTGCTGCCAGCACTGAAAGCATGAGGCAGAACTGTTAGGCATAAAAACCAAAATTAGATTTCTGCAAAATCAGTTGGCTCCATGCTGTCTAACAGATAATATTTTTATTTTGCTGCAAACTACAAAACAATATCTGATCTGTATTTGTGTTTGATGTTCCACTTTAATTCATGAGCACGATAATTGAAACAATAGCTCAACCAATGAAATACATGACTCATTATAGCATCATGCCACATTATGCAAAACATAATAATGAAAAAAAAAACATGCAAAGGATAAATCAGCATCTCATACCAATGTTGACTATCTACCAGACTACATCATCTAAATGCAATCTTTAAATATGAACAGCTCAAGGATTTCTAAATGAGTTTTCACATGGAGCATAGTCTTGCACTATTAACTCAAATGGCCCGTTGCTTTTGACTGGGAGTGATACTCACTCCACTTCTTATTTTTGTTATCCTTGCAGCCGTAGTATGCTACTGCGACTCACGTCTCTCTCCTCTGATCTACCTAATTCAGTGAAAAAGGAAATCTGAGGCACAACGGCCACAAACTATCTACCTTCACTCTGGATGGGCAACTATAGACCCAATGCATGAACTATTGATACAAACAAGTAGTTTCAGATACACATTCCCATAGACATGCTATAAAATGAACATGTAGGAAAGGCGCTAGCTTTTCTGCCTTGTCTCTGCTAGCTTATGACTCTATCTAGATGGTTTCAACACCACCTATTAATACCCCTACATTCGACATGTCCAATGTGAAAAAAAGGACTGAAGTTGTCTGCCAAGTCTGACTCTCCTCCTGTTGATGAAACCACTTACAGGCAACTAGTGGACAGTCTCACCTACCTCATTGCCACTAGACTTGATCTGCTACATTTCATGCTTCATGACAGCCCCCAAGGCTGATAATTGGATAGCACCGAAGCATGTGCTGAGTTATGTGTGATGGAACTCTAAATTTTTGCAAAATTTTGAGTCCCAAATGTCATGACAAGGGGAGAATCTTCATATATGCTAAGTGTAATCCTCGTCTTCAAGTGTGTCATAATTACAATTATTCAGTTCCAGTTGTATTGTGCATATTGGAACTATTGTTCAGGAAATTTGTTGAACCTGGAAACATATTCAGGACATGAACTGATTATGACTGGATAATATTCACAAACAAGAAAGTGTTTTGATCATAACAAGATAGCAGTGTAAATGTATATATCATTCACTTTTACCCATTGAGAAATTAGTATCAGGGTTGCAGGTTCAGATTGTTCAAGAAGTTATGACCAGAGGATACTTATATTGGACTCCATGATTAAATTAAATGAAGTGATAATACTGGTGTAATAAGAGTGAACAGACAGTGATCCAGAGGTTTTATTAAGACAATCATTCTATTAGTTCCAGTCTGATCATGCACTTCCTAATCTCCAGAAATGCATAAAAGATCTGGAGGAAGAAAGAAACTCTGTTGTGATTGAGGAAGAAGATAAATTAAAAGATTATTACTCTCTTCCGGAAGAGTTAAGGAAGAAACAGGGGTTTATAATAAATTTGTACAAGTGGTTGGGTTCTATACAATATGCTCTTACATGTCTTTGTCTTACAAGATACCAAAAATTTCAGCAGTGAGAAAGCCACATGAAATTGTATGTCAAAATATCAAGATTATCATTGCTGTGTCAACATCAATACTCCTTAAGTGGATGCTGTTAGGGCTTGAACAAAGATCCACAAAGTTCATATAGAAGCGGAAAGAAGACAGAGGTTGAGTGATGCCCATCCTGCTCTCCTAATACAGCAACGGTGAAAGGAATTTGGAAGGAAAGAATGAAAGACGCCCATCAGAAACCTTCCATATGAATAAACATTTCAGACTCGAAGGAATTCTGACAACCCTTCATACACGTGGGCGATGGCAAAGGGATCCACGAACCATATTTATGCATTGGAAATAACAGTTTCAATAATACAAAATCTAACAATATTTTGTGTATCACAGGTTTGAGCATGGAGTCGATAGAATATCCCTAGCGTTAGGGCTTCTCCTCCTATATGGTTATCTGCAAGGAAAAGCCCTATATGTATGAAGAAATGTTCCACCATCATGATTCAATGTCATTCATAGCATCAAAACACCTGCACCTTGATATTATTCAGAATGAAGTTGAAGAAAAGCAAACGTAAGGAGAGAAGCCCGCACAGATCAAAGATTTGAAACAACTCTACATATTTGATCGAATATATCATTGTTGAGAGTGAAAGGCAATATGGTTATCAAACCGCCAATTACTTATTTTGTGATCAATTATTTGTTATGAAAAGGTGTGGTGCTTGAGAAGCAACCGACACCCATCAGCCTTCTATAAATATGAGATGTAAAACTAGGAGGACATATTCATATTAAAAAAATTTACATATCTCATGCACACTTTGATATATTATATTTTCATTGGTAAAGGAATGAACAATTGAACAAAGCTCGTGGATTTGAATTATTGGCTGAATTTTATGCAGTTTGGATAGATTCGCAGTAGATAGATCATCTGTAAGGAGTGTCTTTATTGCGATTTTATTTCCAACATATTTATTTTTTAAATTTTGGAGTTGAAATATTATTAAGTTGTCTCTCATAATTATTTTTAAAATTCTATAAATATTTTAATCTTCGGACAAGTGAACTAGGTCATTATTGCATTTTAAACTTGATAAGCATAAACATTATGAAATATTTAAATTTCCATATTTATGTCTAGTTTGTCTCCACATCACAGGAGTTAAAGTGTATCCTAGACTAGTTTAAAATTGCATTCGTATAATTGATCCGTCACATCTAGATTATTAATTTGTTTATAGTTTAAGTACATTGAATTTTATAAAGTTGTACGTGTCAACTTATAATATTGACCTTGATTGCCCATTTAATTAAGCACTGGTCTTTATATTACTCTTGATGTATAATCCATATGCTGGCAATTGTTTCATTTCTTTCCATTGAGGAATTAATAGATTCATTTGTTGTGTTCATTCTTTATTTAAAACATTATCGCATTAATTTATTAATTCATAATTTTCAAGTTTAAAGCTTTTCCATAATTCTTGCCGTTAAGAAAACTTTCAATACATTTGCGTTCTAATCAATCTGCTATAAGCGTCTTGGATCTAAGTGTTTTGTCCAGGATCAAGTACACCCACCTTAGTTTTGCAGAGCCAAAAGCGCAGGGATTTGGATAGCATTGATCAATCCCGTCAACTTGGCCTTAACCGGTTGGATATCCCAGCATCAGGCAAGGCTCGTAGGTTTCCAATCTACGGTTTTGGGAACCGACAAATTGGCGACTTCACTAAGGAACGTTGCAAAAATAAACCCTAAGAGTTTCTAATTGTAGACCAGTAAGAGTTAGAATTCTATTTTATTTATTAAAGTATTTTGATAAATTTTAAAATTCTAAATTTATAAGTTTTTTACAGTACATTTAATTTCCTTGAAGATTTCAATCTCTCATAATTATTTTATAAATCTTAAATTGCATTATGAAGATTTGATCTTGTAGAAGCATTGTATGTTTTTCTTTAAGCTTTTTTTGCAGATTCGATCTTTGGTGAGGTATACTCTGTTGGAAGGAAGAACTCAGATTCTTGAAGATTGTGGCGACTCTATTGTGTACTGATTGGTACTTCAACAAAATAAGTACCTGAATCATTAGCGACTCTACTGAGGGAGAAGACTCAAAAGGAAGTGCTATATAGTTTTTTCAAATTCATCAATCATTTCAGAGAAAGCCTTTTATTCCAGATGGCATAAGACCATTGGATTTCAGCAATTTTGATTATGAACCTAGCAAGTTATCTCCAAAACTTTCACAACTAGTACCAAAGTTCCATGGAGAATGGAATGAATCGGCAAATTTGACATTTGGATGCATTCTATACATTTATAGAAGATTATGAGATTTGTGCGGAAGATCAAGTGATGAAGTTGTTTGCCAGAGCATTAAAGAACGATGCGAGACAAGCATATAAATCATTAACCAGAGAGTGTATCTCATCTTGGAAGGAGTTTGAACAATGGGTCTTATATGAATTTCATGATGCGGACCATGAAGAAGAGATGTGTTATGAACAATATGAAGATCAGAATTGCATCATGGAAGAGGATCCTGACATGTCTCCAGTTGATGCTTTTTTCAATATAGAAAGATATGAAGGCGAGACTTCAGCACATTTGTTTTTGAGAATGATGAACACTTATCATGAGATTCCACCAAGCTTTAGGCCTCCTTACAAGGAACTTCTAAACAAAATTCTTGAGTTGAGAATCTCACCAAAGGACCCTAATATGAAGCTTCTTCTTCAGATATGGGATCAAGCTATTAAAGATGAAGCAAAAGATACTAAAGTAAAGCAAGAACATAATGATGTTTCAGATTCAAATGTAGAAGAAATTGAAGAAGAATTCGATCATGATAAGACCGGTAAGGAATTAGATTGTGAAGAAAATGGAAATGATGAGGATTCTCTTAGTGTGGATGAGATTTTGACCTTGCTAGATATGAAATATCAAAAGTATGTTGAAAAGGGTAGTCAAATTTTTTTTCCCATATACAAAGAAAAGAAAACTAATAAGACAATAAATGTGCCCTATGATAGATTCATTGAACAGGAAAATTCATTCATTTTGTCAAATCCATATTACTTTAACAAGAAAGAAGCCAATGAACAAGAAGGATCATACACTTCTCAGAAAGATGATATATTTGTTGAAGATGTGCATTGTGGTCTAAGTATAGAAATGGATCAATTTGGATACAATTTCAAAGAATTTTCAGATCCCATATATGATGAATTAGCGCATGGGAATGAAGAATTTAGCTCTTATACAATTATGGATCTTGAGGAAAATGCGAACATTTGTGAAGAGGAAGAAAGTACATCTAAGACAACATATGAACATGAAGAGGTTTCAGATCAAGGTTTTCATAAAGATATGCCTGAGGTAACTACTTTCTTAAATTCATTGTTTGAAGAAGATCTTTTATGCAATCAAATATATCAGCATTATGACGAAGATGACATACCTAAAGATTTTGAAGTTAATACAATTCATGGTATGCATGCACAAGGCGAAATATTTTTCAGTTCATCCTATGAGCCAAAATTATATCAGATATATGAGGATGAGATGAAATCAGACAAGCACAATGAGGAGAGTGTGTTGAACTTGAAACATAGTTCTGAAATTTTTTCAAGTGTCATATCCACTCAAAGTCTTGATCAAACTGAACGTGAAATATTTTCAAAATCTTTTTCTGAAGAAAATCAGCATTTGGAGTATAAAGATCGAGCAAATTGTTTGCTAGATGATGTCGAAGAAGAGAAAGTTGATCTAGATATTAGTACGACTGATTACATACATACGAACCTTCCATTCAGCAAAGATCACAATACACATAATGACTTCTCAACAGTAAAACAAAAGTCAAGTACCAAGGATTGCATTGATGAAGCACAATCAGTAAATATTGCTCATAAAAGTGATACATGTGATACAGGTATAAATTATAAGCGGCATGCTTAGGTAAGTATTCCTAGATACTCTATGATAATATTTGTTGAGAATATGCTTAAGGAAATACTTTTAAGTTTTTGTCATATTTCTTTTGAAGATTTTTCTTTTATATATACTAATCAAATCAATGAAGTAAGAGATCAAATGTTAGGATTCAATGACACTGAAATTTATTTATTTTCAAGTGATCTTGTTGATAAAGAAATGGTAAGATTCAAGTCAAGACAAGTGATGAATGAAATGCACATATTATGTAATGATTGTTTTCTAACACTTGTTAATGGATCAGATTTTATAAAGGAACAATATAATACCATATTCAGCAGGTTCAAAGTGTTACACAATCAGAATCGGGTGTTCAATAGAGGAAAGAAGTATTGTTCACTTTTTGGGGGGACTAGGGCCACCCAATTTCACCTTGCATCATGCTAAGCATGGATGTTCAGTCTGCTCCTCCAGAGATAACTGGAATCTCATTATGTCCACAAGGGACTATTGATGCGAGTTTTGTATCACTTACATAACATATTAGTAATTGGACATCCGATACAAAGTATCAAACATACAATTCCTCTCTTGAAAAGTTATTGCTCATGGGATATGAGAACAACTCCAATGTTCCTTACACTTGTGGATACTCACTCAATTTTATCAATGTGATTCGCTAGTAATCACATAGGCAACCTTACGCAAATTGTTGAGGATGACTTGGACTTTGATGAGATGATGGAGATGGTGTTTCGGTGTGAATGCTAGATGATGTAGATGGGAAAGTGATGGTGGTGGAGGGTGAATGGTTTTTATGACTGGTGTTTCTCTAACTCTCTCCTCCTAAGTTCTAAGTCCTAAATTACTTGCTATCCTACTCCTACTCTTGTGAATGGAAGACTAGCAAATGGACTGGGATCGAACCTAATGAAAGTTAACTAGCGGCCTCACTTCCACAGGTGCAATGATTCAAAGAAAAAATGAACTAGTTTGCCACACAAGGCTTCCCAACAAGCCACTAGGATGCTAGTGGTCTAGTATTGATCCCTATCAAACACCTACTACTGCTACCATACAACTATCCATCTACTTTACTCTTAGCAACTTGAAATGAAATTTGCTTCAACAACTTGAAAAGAAATCTACTCTAACTTTTTGGAAGTAGAAACCATGCAATAATACCAAAGGCCCTTAATCACCATGCAAGTCACAACAATGAGAAAGAAATAGCGAATTTTGGTATTATCTTATGCCACAATTTTCTCTGACCCTTACAAATGAGAGCAAATGGCCTCATATAGAGGCCAAAATGTACAACCAATGGTAGAGATAAAGAGGCAAAACCGACGATCCAGATTGAATCCCAAAAACCGGCCAATGAGAAGATGCCACCTCATCAATGGACCAATGAAAAAAGTGTAAAAGTGGCAACCAATGAGAAGGCACCAAAATGACAGCCAATCAGAAATAGACACTTGTCCTATTCTAGAAGAAAGAGGAATTGCCACTTGGGCTTGCATTAAATGATCTTCTAATATGATTCTCCCCTTTTCTTTTGTTCTTTTAGCTAAGGCGATGAACCTAACTAGCCTTTCGTTGACTTCCTCTATAGGAGGACAAGGTATATAGTTCATCTCGAGTTCAGCTAATTTCACCATGTTGCTTGCTACTTGTAATGTCTTCTCATGATCTTTCTCAGAGTCCTTTGCAAATCCAATAAAAGCATTTAGGTAGGAAAGGGTGTTCAAAAATTTCTTCTTGATGGCAACCTTTCCTAGCTCATCCAATCTCAATCCAAGTCTTGTCTCATTGATAGCCTCTTCTCTGATGTCTTCAAAATCAAGCGCCATCCCGATGTCGCTCATCATGGTTGAAATGGAAGTGTCGACACTTGGGTTGTGTTGTGCAACCGCCTTCTGTATATCTTCTTTGCCAAGGGGGATTGTCCTTCCTTTAGTCTATCATTTACTTGTATCATGTTCATTGTACCGACATTCGTATCGGTTATTTGCTTCATTTTCAAGAAAGGTGTTTTGGGCATCATATCTTCTTTGTCTTTCTTAGTGTTTGTCCCCTTAAGATTCTTGTTTGTACTAACATCCTCCATCTCATCGCCCTATTACGGGATGGTAAAGTGGTGGACAATTAGACTAGCAGAACCAAGGGAGGCAATCCTTAGACTAAAACGAAAGAAGGAAGTCAACTTAAAGACCCCTTTCAACTTTAAATGATTTGAAGTTACCTTTAGCTGCATCATGTCTACTGTACCGACATTGGTATCGGTTATTCGCCTCATTTTCGAGAAGAAAGTTGTTTTGGGCATCATATCCTCTTTGTCTTTCTTAATGTTTGTTCCCTTAGAGTTCTTGCTTGCACTAACATCTACCAACTCATTGCCTTATTACGGGATGGAAAAGTGGTGGATAATAAATGCAAAAAGAACCAAGGGAGACAATCCTTAGACAAGAACGAAAGAAGGAAGTCAACTTAAGGACCCCTTTCAACTCTAAATGATTAAAAGTCACCTCCACCAATAGCCCGATCTTTCTTTTGGAACCTGGGATCAAACTTGAGAATTTCATATTTACCCTCTTGCAAATCAGAATTTCAAACTCTTGAAACTTGAAAAAATTGCCAAATATAGAAGAAGTTTTAGATCTGCCCCTTAGATAATTCATCAAACATGGAAATTCTGCCCAAGCATGGAAAAATTGCCAAAAATAATGCCAATCTGCCCTCTCAAAAATCGCCCAAGGAGGAAGAAAAAACTGCCCTTGCAAGAAAAAAAATCGCCCAAGGAAGGAGAAAATCTGCCTTGCAAAATCGCCAAAACAAGAAGAAGATCTGGTCTTGCAAAATCGCTCACACCATGGAGAAAAAAAATGAGAAGTGAGGAGAAAATGGGAGAGAGGCCTCCTCTTATACCCAATTTTCTACTCCTTCCAAGCTGGCCAACTCGGACCCTGGGAGCAAGAAAAATAATAATTAATACAAAATTATGGCCCACAATTAAATACTTAGCTAAAAATTAATTTTGCCAAAATGAAAATTGTCTTTTTAAATTGTCAATTAGTTCCAAATTGCAAAAAGAAATTAAATAATGCCTTGGGGGTGTTAAATATTTCTATTTAATGAGGATTTAGTAATTAATACGTCATTAAAATTGGATTTTGGCTAACCAAAAGCCATTTTTCAATATTAAATTACCAATTTCATTAAAGGCAAAAAGTTTTCAAGGCAATTTTAGTGTATTAAAGACAATTTTTTGCAATTTTTTATCCAAATTGATTTTGCTATTCCATTTAGAATTTTTTTTTTTTTTACAAAAACAAAATTACCTCTAGAGTCTAAAATCGATTTTGTAATTTGGCCTCATTTCTACAAAATTAATTTTTTCACCAAAAAAAAATTTAAGATTTTCCAAAACTCAATTCTAACAAAATTTTCTTTTTGAAAATTATTCAAATTTACACAGTTATATCCGGATTTTCAAAAGAAAATGTCTAAGTACAAATTTACAATTTTATCCTGCCAAGCGTTGCCTCTTGAATTTTGTCCGGCTTAAGGATGAAATGGGTTGCTCTGGAAAATCAACCGAAACCGGGTGAAAATAAGCTAAGTCTCTCCCACTAGCCTGAAGATGTCTAAGACTCAAAATTCAAAAAAAAAACAAAATTGTTGGACAAATCTAAGAATTTGCCAAGGCGATTAAAAAAAGGGGGGTCCCCAAAAATTTTGGGGCAATGGTGTGATAACCTCACAACAAGGACATATGTCCTCAGCAAGAACCATTGATGGAACTCTAAATTTTTGCAAAATTTAGAATCCCAAATGTCATGACAAGGGGAGAATCTTCATATTCACCAAGTGTAATCCTCGTCTTCAAGTGTGCCATACTTACAATTATTCAGTTACAGTTGTATTATGCATATTGGAACTATTGTTCAAGAAATTTGTTGAACCTGGAAACATATTTAGGACATGAACTGATTATGACTGGATAATATTCACGAACAAGAAAGTGTTTTGATCATAACAGGATACTAGTGTAAATGTATATATCATTCACTTTTACCCATTTAGAAATTAGTATTAGGGTTGCAGGTTCAAATTGTTCAAAAAGTTATGACTAGAGGATACTTGTATTGGACTCCATGATTAAATTAAATGAAGTGATAATACTAGTGTAATAAGAGTGAACAGAGGTTTTATTAAGACAATCATTCTATTAGTTCCAATTTGATCATGCACTTCCTAATCTCCAGAAATACATAAATGATCTAGAGGAAGAAAGAAACTCTGTTGTGATTGAGGAAGAAGATAAATTAAAAGATTATTACTCTCTTCTGGAAGAGTTCAGGAAGAAACAGAGGTTTATAATAAATTTGTACAAGTGGTCGGGTTCTATACAATATGCTCTTACATGTCTTTGTCTTACAAGATACCAAAAATTTCAGCAGTGAGAAAGCCACATGAAATCGTATGTCAAAATATCAAGATTATCATGGTTGTGTCAATATCAATACTCCTTAAGTGGACGTTGTTAGGGCTTGAACAAAGATCCATGAAGTTCATATAGAGGCAAAAAGAAGACAGAGGTTGAGTGATGCCCATCCTACTCTCCTAATACAGCAATGGTGAAAAGAATTCGAAAGGAAAGAATGAAAGACGCCCATCAGAAGCTTTCCATATGAATAAACATTTCAGACTCGAAGGAAATCTAACAACCCTTCATACACGTGGGCAATGGCAAAGGGATCCATGAACCATATTTATGCATTGGAAATAACAATTTCAATAATACAAAATCTAACAATATTTTGTGTATCGCAGGTTTGAGTGTGGAGTCGATAGAACATCCCCAGCGTTAAAGGCTTCTGCTCCAATACAGTTATCTACAAGGAAAAGCCCTATATGCATGAAGAAAAGTTCTACCATCATGATTCAGTGTCATTCACGGCATCAAAACACCTGCACCTTGATATTGTTCAGAATGAAGTTGACGAAAAGCAAACGTAAGGAGAGATCAAAGATTTAAAACGACTCCACACATTTGATCAAATATTTCATTGTTGAGAGTAAAAGGCAATATGGTTATCAAACCGTCGATTACTTTTTCTATAATTATTTTGTGATCAATTATTTGTTATGAAAAGGAGTGGTGCTTGAGAAGCAACTGACACCCTTTAGCCTTCTATAAATATGAGATGTAAAACCAGGAGGACATATTCATATTAAAAAAATTTACATATCTTATGCACACCTTGATATATTATATTTTTTGTTGGTAAAAGAATGAGCGATTGAACAAAGCTCGTGGATTTGAGTTATTGGGTGAATTTTATGCGGTCCAGATAGATTCGTGGTAGATGGATCATCTGTAAGGAGTGTCTTTATTGCGATTTTATTTCCAACTAATTATTTATTTTTTAAATTTTGGAGTTGAAATATTATTAAGTTGTGTACGTTATAATTATTTTTTAAATTCTATAAATATTTTAATGTTCGGACAAGTAGATTGGGTCATTATTGTATTTTAAACTTTATAAACATAAATATTGTGAAATATTTAAATTTTCGTATTTATGTCTAGTTTGTCTCCATATCACAGGAGTTAAAGTGCATCCTAGAGTAGTTTAAAATTGCCTTTGTATAATTGATCACGTTTGGATTATTAATTTGTTTATAGTTTAAGTACATTGAACTTTATAAAGTTGTTTGTGTCAACTTATAATATTGACTCTGATTAACCATTTAATTAAGCACTAGTCTTTATAATACTCTTGATTCATAATCCATATACTAGCAATTGTTTCATTTCTTTCCATTGAGGAATTAATCTATTCATTTGCTATG
Organism: Cupressus sempervirens; assembly: GCA_028749045.1. Classification (NCBI taxonomy): domain Eukaryota; kingdom Viridiplantae; phylum Streptophyta; class Pinopsida; order Cupressales; family Cupressaceae; genus Cupressus; species Cupressus sempervirens. The sequence goes on from CM053783.1 coordinate 494,752,629, forward strand.
TTCATTCTTTATTTAAAACATTATCACATTAATTTATTAGTTCATAATTTCAAGTTTAAAGTTTTTCTATAATTCTTGTCATTAAGAAAACTTTCAATACATTCGCATTCTAATCAATCTACTATAAGCGTCTTAGATCTAAGTGTTTTGTCCAAGATCAGGTACACCCGCCTTGGTTTTGCAGAGCCAAAAGCACAGGGGATTTGGATCGCATCGATCAATCCCGTCAAATTGGCCTTAACCAATTGGATATCCCAGCATTAGGCAAGGCTCGTAGGATTCCAATCTGCGGTTTTGGGAACCAACAATGTGAAGGGCACCTCTATTTATAGACTTATTTACACTTGGAGTCATGATTCGAGACTCAATGGGCTCAGAGATTCAAATTGGGAAGGTTTGGTTGATCATACGACATCAACTTCTGGATATGTGTTTGATTTGGAATCTAGTGCAGTCACCTAGACTAATAAGAAGCATCACACAGTCTCACTCTCCTCCATAGAAGCAAAGTATTGTGGAGCTGTTTAGGCAACTTGTGAGGCATTTTGGCTGTTGGATTCCTACGGAAATGCAGTTGTCTCAAATAGGCCTAACCCCCTTGCTCTCTAATAATTAGGGAGTACTCAAACTTGCCAAGAACCCGGCCTTCCATGAAAGAACCAAACACGTGGACATTCATCGTCATTACACTGGGTAGTTGAGTGGCCCCCTCTTTTAGATGAAACGGCTAAGGACAAGAAACTTGAGCTAGAAGACCACCGAAAGTCATGGACCCAAAAGGGTTGCACCATCATGACATATGGTTGAACAAATAGGAAGAAAATAACACCTAAATTTCTTGTTTCCTGTGGAGGTGATTGATCATTCTACTTCCCTACATGCATTGTGATTGAATATTTTAAATTTTGAATTGTTGATTGATCCATGATAATTAATTATTTTGCTCTATTTAAATTTTGTATGATCCACCATATCTTAAAATCTATTGAGGAATTCATACAAGAGGTGGGGGAAGAATGTAATGTTCCAATTTTTGGCAAGTCCGTGCAGTTGATGGAGTTAGCTCATCATAGTGACCCTCATGAGCTGACAGGGTGTTTTGGGGATCTCAATTGTGCACTTACTATTTTTAGTAAGTCCATTATTGGCAATTGCTATTTTTGGCAATGTAGTGGGTGGCTTGGCAGTTGCTCATCACCTGCAGTAAATCAGGTTAATAATTGCATGAGCTCATTTATTCAATAATTATTAAATTGCATTATTATAATGATATTTATATTATTGTATAATGTCATTAAGAGATATTTCTAAAAAAATTGTTGGAAAGTTTCTAGTGCTGAGTTCTTTTGGGAAACTTCCACAATCTCTGAAGTGGAGTTTTTTAGGAAACTTTGGCCAACGAAAGATTATAAATGATAGCTCATTTCATTGGGAAAGGCACACTTGAATATATATTTGCTTTTGTTGCCTTTGTCGCTTTGTCCCTAAGTTTTGAATTGTGAACCTTTGCTGATGTATAAGGGTTCTGAGTTCTAAAGATTGTTTGACATCACTGCTGATTTATAGTGGTTTCATTAGTTAAATCTCCTATGTATGATTTTCTATGATTGCGGCGATTGGATTTATAATTCTGAGAAATTCTGAGTTTTGGAATTTGTTCTAGTAATTTCATTTGCGAATTGTGTTGTTGTATACAATTTGTTGAGTCTCCTATTGTATCCCTATAGCTAAGGAGAGATAGCTGAGGACATCTCTAACTGTGATAATTAGAGCTAACTGGCATTTACGAATTCTACTTGTGATGAGTGATTTGTTCTAAGGACGGCATATTGGTGTGGCGGCGATTTGTGAATCAGTAATGTGTTTAGGGGACAGCGTTGCATACTAGGAACTATAGACATTTAATTGCAGACCTGTGTCCATTCTCCTAGCTACTGGAAGTAGAACTGTTACTTGCAGCTGCACTTCAAGAGGCCACACAATCACATAGAGCACCAGTATTTAAGATGGGCCTGCAATTCCATTACGGGTGCTGAACTGAGTCTGAAGGAAGGTGTGAAATTCATTTTTGGAGAGCACCATAATCTGCGGTTGCCATTTGGTAATGAAGGGCCAGCGTAATAATAAAGAGGGCAAGTTGGTGGGACGGCTAGCCAAAACACTTGCATTTCCAGGTGCCATTAAAAAATAATTTGTTCTTTGATTGATGTTTGTTCAAATAAAATGCGTGGTGTATCTTGTCCATCATAGTCTGATTTCCTATATTTCCAATGTAAATTTCTTGAAGTTTATATCTACAAAAGGAAAAATACAGAAAATTATAAAACTTTTATAGGAATTGCAAAAAACATTAAGTAGTACAAAGTGGAAGCCAGGTTGGGGTTTTTACAAAGAAAATGTGGTATAGGTGGTGACACATAATGTAGCAAGTTATGTTGCTGTAGGGTAAACTTTTAAGTTTTAACTTTTCAAATTTTGAAAATTTGATGGAGAGACATCTATAAATTTATTTGAACCTTTCTTTAACATATCTAAATTTCTAACTAATTTAAAAATGCTGCAGGTGAACTTTTGATGGAGAGGCACACCAAAAAAAAATTGATATCCATGTACGGCTCATTGCCTTGACATCATTTTGGAGGATATTAGTAAGCTTGAATGGGTCAAACATGCCTTGAAAGGGCCAAGAAGATCTTCAAGTTTATCTGCAACCATGTATCAGTCCTTAGCATAATGAGGCAATACACAAGGCAATAGGAATTGGCTCACTCTGGTATCATGAGGCTTGTCTTAAATTTCCTCACACTGAAATCCTTGTTGACATCAAGGGGAGATTTGAGGCACATGTTTGTTTGGTTGGAGTGGACTTCCTCTTCTTTTGCTACAACAACTATAGGGATAGATGCAACAAATTGCATTTTTTATAGGGCTGGTTTTTAAACCCCTTCTCAAGAAACTTTGGAGGCAAATTTATTACAATTTAACATTTAGAATTTACTTGTCTAATAATTTAGTTTAACTTTTAATTTATATGCATATTTTTATTTGTTTTGCAACTTTGCAATTTTTGCTTACTTTATATTTAATTTGTGACTTTACTAGTTTTTTTACATTATATGGATGTCACTAAGCCCCTCATAGTTCTCCTACAAGTTGTTGATGGGGAGAAACCCTCTATGAGCTACATATATGAGGGCATGGATAGGGCCATGGAAACCATGAAATCTAGGTATGCAGGAGTGGAGGTGAAGAATGGCCCCATTTGAGAGATCATTAATAGGAGATGGAAAAGCCATCTTCACGGGTCCATCCATGTAGTAGCTTATTACCTCAATCTAGCATTTTGTTTCTGTCCTGACTTCAAGGCGGATGAGGAGGTTCTTACTGGCCTATATACAATGATGCAAAAGATTTATAGTGATGGCACAGCCTCACCTACAATCATTGAGCTGGATAAATATAATAATCAAGAAAGGGTGATTTTCTCAAGCAAGATATGCACAAATGCTCTGACAGAATTCAGTCAAGTAAATATATATTCTTAAGTTTATGGCTTATAAGTTATGCATTTTAATTTTTGGTTTTGTAATTTAGCCTTACAGTTGTACTTGTAAATAAGACTAACCTTTTTTCTTTTCCTTATTTTAGATAGATGGCAGCAAATATTTAAGCCCTCAACCCCTAATCTTCAAAAAATTGCTATCCATATTTTGACTCAGCCAGATAGCGCTTCTAGATATGAGCACAATTGATCAATGTTTAAGCACATCCACTCAAAGAGGCGGAATAGGTTGTTTGTGGAGAGGTTGAATGACCTTGTCTTTGTTCATTACAACCTCCATCTTAAGACCAGACAGATTTTGGACACTGACTCTCTTCAGTCACTCTAGAGGAGATCAATCTACAATCAAGGTGGCTCACCAAGGCTACCAATCCAGTCTTTACTGAGGAGGACCATAACTGGGTTCACAAAGTAGATATAGAGGCTGAGGTTGTGGCTATGGCAGAGGAGGATAGAGCATGTTTCAATGCATGCCAACGCATTGTTGATGTTGATCATGAGTCCACCTAATAGGTGGGGGCTCTGGATACTCAACCCTCTAGGACCTACCTTAGACACCGTTGTAGAAGGAAGACAAGATACTCAGAGGCTGAGGCTGAAACTAAGGATGAGAATGAGACTTGAGCTAGAACCTAAGTAGATAGACTTGTTTTTTGTTTATAGTGTTACTGCTTACACTTTACAGTTACACATACGTGTTTCATGGAACTTTTGATGTCATTGGTTTCATGGATTATACATACATTTATGATTTGAAAATATATAGATAGATAGATAGATTATATAGGTATATATATGTCATATGATTCTATGTTTTCTATTTCCTTCAGCTATAATTTACATTTTACATATGTGATGGATTTATCATTTATGTTCCTTGTTTATGTATGTTAGCTTCTATTTGATGATGTTATAGTGTCTTTAAGTTATATTCAATAAAAAGTGCATTAAACAAGTTTTAAACCGTTAAAAATCTCTAAATTTCAAGGGTTTTTCATTTTGCCAAGTCGTTGGCGAGTCATAGCCGATCACGAGTCGAGTTGGCCTTGCCAAATCTGAGCCGAGTTTGAGTTTGGGAACTTTGATATACATACATACATACATGTGTATATATATATATATAAATATATATAGAATCACTGTGGGTAATTTGTGTCATTCAACAGACTTGAGAATGATTCATCTCAAAATAGCTAGCAGACCTCAAATCATCTCTACTATTCATTGATGTGTCAGAACCAAATTGGTAACTATTCATTATCAATGAGATCACTAGCCCCAAATAAGCATTAATGAATGTTTACAGACTTTGATGTTTATTTGTTGACTGGCTTTCAGTTGGTAACTCGGTTGATCAATTTATGACTGTATCTCAATGAAAACACCCAAGTTATTTATCTCAAACAGATCAGGAGAGGTATTTCAGTTATTGACATAAAATAGAACAAAGAAAAAACATTTTCTCGATCATATATCTCTTCAATACATGTTACTTTCTAAATTGTGAATTATTGAATCTCCAAGTTTAGCAAAAAAAAGTTTCCAGTCAAATAAAAAGAAAAGAGGTAAATGAATATAAGAAATCTGTTAATTAAGGGCTGAATGCAGTTCAACATTTTTTCTGAGATCCTGAAGGCCAAATCCCCAATCCCGATCAATGACCATTTGCAGTATTACTGTATTGAATGACGCAATGCTTTTATAAAACACAATGACTGCAAAGAGATAAATTTTATGAAGCATTGCTAGCTTATAATTTTTAGCCAGCAAACATATTAATTAAAGAAAATCAGCCTACTTTCTACATATATTTTCAGCACTCACATACTTGTGTTTTACCACTTCCAGCTGGAGCAACCACTTCTGTCACTGCACCAAAAGGAACACCTCCACATAGAGCATTATCCAGACCACTTAAATGTGTTTGAAAATGGCCATGTAGTGGCTCATTCATGATGTGATCCTTCATGACTGAAAGAACCTGTAAATCAAATACCAGCAAGTCTTATTTAATTTATGTCAAAGCATGGCCCTAATGTCTTCCCATACAATCTATGTCTTGTGTGCATTGCAGAATATCAAGCATACTTCTGACACTAAAATGAATAAAATAACCCTTCAAAATTCTTCTATTCCATCATGCATGGTTGAGAGTAAACTTAGACTATGAAAACAGTAATGTGCAAATATCATTATTTTCCCTGATACTTCAGAAAAAAAATGCGAAGTGATGCTATATACGGCACCCAACACGTTAGCAGACGCCTCTGGCTCTGTAACAACAACAGTTAAATGAAAATCCCTTGATCAGACAAATAATTTGTATTGCATACTTACAGTACGGCAAGGTGGGCATGCAATTTCACTAATTTGAGTTACTGCTGCAGATACTGCATCTAGTGACACATCTAATAGCTCCATCAATTCCAACTCTGATTTACACAGGGCATCCTGCATCTTTCATATGCTTTATAAGAAAGGAATTGAATATAACTTTATGGCAGTATTGTCAGTATTCATTTTTTGTATATCAAAGGAAACCCTCAATTCACATGACTAGCTACATACTCGTCAAACTAATTGATCTACCCATTGCTCATCGTTGTATAAATCAAGAAAAATTATAAAGCATGTGCAAGAATTAGAGGTTTGAAATTTGACAGCCAAATGGTGAAACATCAAACCAAGATTTCCACTAAGTACAAGATAGCAAAGTCTAAGAGAAACAATACTACATTCAGAAAAAGAGTCAATAATCTACCAAGACATAACTGAACTATATAGTGTGCCATGTTTAGTGGTGATTTAGGGCCATTGCCTTGATGATGACTTGGATTAAATTTCAATAATTTTTGGGCATGCTCCCAAGGAATATGAACATCTTGGACATGGCTTTTAAGAACAAAGGTGCTCCAAGATTGAATTCCATGCATTCAATTTAAAACAAAGTCCTCGTCATGTTCATGGGCTATGTAATGTCCCCAATTTTGGCGAGTCTTTGCAGTTGGCTAAGTCAATTCATCATTGCAACCCTCATGAGTTGGCAATGAGATTTGAGGATCTCCAATGTTGAGGCTTACAGAGATTGTAATGTTTTGTTGGTCCCGTGTGCCTGATAGTAGTTACCTGTTGCTCCTGTGTACCTAATAGCAATTACCCATTGGTCCCCTGTGCCTGATGGCTAGTTACCCATTGGTCCCATGCGCCTGATGACCAACTACCCGTTGGTGCCGTGTGCTTGATGGCCAGCTACCCGTTGGTCCCATGTGCCTGATGGCCAATTACCTGTTGGTCCCATATGCCTGATGGCCAGTTACCCATTGGTCCCGTGTGCCTGATAGGCAGTTACCTAATGGTTGTACAGTATAGCTAAATGGAGTGAACAGTGATGTACAAACTGTTTGGGGGTGGGCCGTATGGTAGCTTGGAATGGAGTACGAAGGGTGGTGTTGATTGGTCGTATGGTAACCTAGAGAGCCGTATGGTACGGTGATGTTGTTGTACGGACAGAGATGGTTGTACGGTATGGTAATGTTGTAGCACAGATAGAGATGGTCGTATGGAATGGTAATGTTGCAGCACGGGCAGATGCGCTACATGTTGCGCCAAACCAAAGGTAGCAGATGGTGTACGAATAGAAGGTGGATTCAGTCTTGAAACCATAAACAAACTCATAGTCTCAAATACATCAAATGAAAGCCAAACAAGAATGGAGATTGAACATGAATATCCTAAATTGATATTTGCAATAAGATGGTGCTCCAATTTTCCAAATCCGAGTGAAGTATTACATGCAACAGAATAGAGTAAGGGTTGAATCCCACCGAAACCGAACAAACCAAGTAGGAAAAATCTTTCACTTCCAAAATGACAAACAAAAGAGAATCCCAATGGGAATTTGCAATACAAAAGAAATAATCCAAATCGCATACCTACGACTACCTACAAGCCATGCTTAAATAGCCGTCGGGGAAAACGTTTCTAAGGGTGTACAAAGAGAGTCGATGACAACACTTACCAATGGAAACTAAAATTAAAATAGGTCCAAGATATATTAAATCAATCAAACCACAAATACAAATATTAACTTGGGCCCCATATTAATTAATTAAAGTAACTAATTAAAGGTCCTTTTATTATATTATTTAAATTCTGGGACCTATTAATTAATTAATTTAATTTAATTATTACATTAAAAATTTGGGACCTTCTAGAGATTGGCAAGGGGAAAGGCCCAAGATGTTGATGGGCTTCAACTTGAGCACATCTAAAATGGGGCAGCGATATCCTGGCACCTCATTTATATCACATCTTCAATAATGTCAATAAGAAGGGTTTCCTGAAAATTGGAGAACTAGCATGGTGATTCCTCTCCACTAAAGTGGAGACATAAATGACCCATCAAACTATCGTACTATTATGATTAATCCCCTGCTAGGGAAGCTTTTTGGTAGCATGGTCGAACACAAAATCAGCAAATGGGCTGAATCGAAAGGTAAAAGGGCTAAAGGACAAGCTGGTTTCAAAACAAAGCATCCCATTGTTGATCATGGGGTTATAGTCTGATTCTTGGTTGAAAAAATATGGAATACAGAGGGTGCAAAGGCTTTTTGCTGCTTTGTTGACTTCAATACGGTGCCACGAAACAAACTATCATTTACAATGGAAGAACTGAAACTTCCTATTAATATTAGAGCTACAACACATAGACTATATGGGCAGGTCATAGCTAAAATCAGAACCACGGATGGGATGTTAGGAGAATGTCCAGACAAGAACACTGAGGATGGGGTTCAACTAGCTAGTTATGTGATAATATTACTCCTATATGCAAATGACCTCATTTTAATTCCTAAAACAGTTAAAGGTCTGAAGGAAGACTTGAAGGCGCTTGATACCTTCTACTATTTGGCTGGGATGCGAGTGAACACTAAAAAAAACCAAAGTGATGATTTTCTCTTTGAATAGAAACAAGAAGCAACCAAACAATTTCCTTTTTTATGGCAGTCCATTGGAGATTGTAGACGAGTACAAGTATCTTGAAATCAACTTCCATAACAAACTCAGCTGCAAAACATGTAGAGCAAAAAGAATTCAGGGGGGGCTGGAAAGCACTATATTCTTTACAAAATAAATGTAGGAATGCAGAATTCTGGGGTTGGAAAACCAAAAAGATGCTCTTCGATTTGTTGGTTACCTCGAGGATCCTTTATGTATGTGAGAGCTGGGGCAGGAAGATGTCAGATCAGAATTAAAGACAAATAGAAAGAATCTAAAAGCATTTAATCATCTGCAATCTCAAAATTAAAACCACAGTTCCTTACAAAATCTTATTGACAGAAACATGCATATTACTTTTAGAGATGGAAACCATGGCCCAGTTATTATGTTATTTAAAGAAAACTCAAAGAATGGAGAATCAGCGATGACCTAAATTGATTATAGAGAAAAGACTCGACGAAAGAAAGAAGACATGGATGAAACAAAATGTCAAATGGATGAAAAAATGGAATTAGTATGCTGGAATGCCCAGATAACAATGAGGGAAAAAAAAAGTCGTGAATGAAAAGTTCACGAGTCTCAAATCCCAACTCCAGCCAATATTCTAAGCTCAGGAAATAGATTGTGCTGATATGCATAGCCATTAGTGTGATTGTCAAAAAGTAAGTGTTCGTAATGGGTCACAGAAGCAAAATCAATGCTCAAAGGTTTTGCTGCTACCTACTCTTATCGGAGGCAATTTCGTGAGAAGAAATCCAAGAAGACATTGTTTGCTTCATTTTGCAAGTTGATTTCTTTACGATACTCTGTGTAGTCTTAAACCCCTTTATGCTCTCGGAAACACTTCCAAATGAAATGTCAGCGCTCCATATTGTGCAGGAGTATATCCGTGATTTAGAGTAAATTATGTGATCAAAACGTCTTTTTAATACTGGCACTGTACGAAATGCGACATTGCACTCGCTATTCTGCAAAGTTTTGGTACTTCAAACCTGACCAGGCATGACCAAAGAAAGGGCAGTAAGGAAATTGTAGTCTTCCTAGCAAGTATAAGGTTTGATTACAACCAGAAGAAGACATTATTCCCCTGCTACAGCATTCCTTATTCAAGAAACTGACTCACCGATTCAAACTTGATTTATACATCAGGAAAATTCAAGTTCTCTGTCAATATGCGATCACTAATTTTTTAAATAAATTAGCCAGACATTGCTCCATTCCCTTGATTTAAGAAGGAAATGTATAATGCCAAATACCTGGGCAGTGAGAATGTTGCGAGCCGCAAAGATATGATGGATAGAAGAATGAAGTCCCATTCTACTTATCAACTTTCCTGACATGTTTGTGACCTTGTAAGCTAGTTGCTTCAATTTGAATAGTAAAATATAAAGAAGCGTTCGGTTATTTTAACATTTTCTTCTCTGTCCTCCAGGATTTTCTTTCAAACTTTGTCAACCACAATTAATCGTTAGTCTAGGTGTATCTGGAGTCCAATTTCTACATCAAAGTTACCCTTCCGCTGGTACGTGAGCTCTCGTATTTATGATGGCTATGGTGAATATAAAGCTTGTCAACTCCATAAAGATGAATATCTCTATGGCCCCGTTTGGTTGCTGGAAGATGAGGGTCAAAACCATCAGAGGTAAAATCAGATTTTGCAAAAAAACTTTGGTGTTTGGTTGGTTAAAATTATAATCTGGTTTTCAATTTCATCTTCTAATTTTGGTCAAAAATTGGAAGAAGTTTCTTCCAACAAAAAGGTGGAATTCGAAATTAAAATCAGGTTTTGAATTTTATGACAGTTTTTTTAATAATATTGTGGGGTCCACAGTATATTCATCTTCCGTGTCAACCAAACGGACCATTGGCTTTCCAAACCACAAAACTAGGTTTTCGAAAACCTGGTTATGGCACAAATTTATCTTCCCCAACCAAACGGGGCCATAGCGATAGGAGTTTTCAGAGATGGAAGACATTTTATTGGATGATAGAAAAAACATAGTGAATGAATATCTCGAATTTCAAGAGATGGAAGATAGTTTATGAGATAATAAATCAAAATAGCATGTTTTTTGTGCATGACACAATTAGTTGATAGAAATTGTGATTAATTTCCTATGGATCAAATATTATTGTTTTTATGTATTGGGAAAGAGATCTATATTTTAATCTAAATATGATATATATGTCGATTTGAAGAAAACTTTAGCACCTTATCAATTATATTAATTGATTCAATTAGACTAAATGAATAATCTAATAGCAAATTAGTTGTCAAAATGTACAAATAAGTTGGCAAATAACTTTGAAAATATACAGAAGGAACACTCAAAATCCTTTGAGCATTATTCCAAAAAACTCTCTAAGAATAGTTTTTTCACCATTTCACATATAATGAAATGGCAAGGCGTGAAATGGAGAAATTTTACTATTTCACAAGAAGCAGTATAGGAAGCGGTGAAATGGAAAAAAATTGCTAAATTGCGGACAGTTGAAATTAAGGTTGTGAAATCGTCATTTTGTGGTCTTCATCCAAAGCAACTACAGAATAGCGATATTTTGCAGGATTGCAAAAGGTGGAAACAAACGATGTGAAGTAATGATTATCTTCAACAATGAAACATAAAGATTACTTTCTTCCACTATTTCGCAAAGCAAAAGTTTTGATGAATTACTAGGTAGACAAAAGGATTAAAAGGAATGTTTTCTTGATGATGTATGAGATTTAAATGTGAAAGGACAAATTGTAGACTTCAAGATCTAGCATGCTCAAAATGTCTTGGAAAAGTATTTGGAATCAAATGAGCTTTAAATGTGTACTTAAAATATTACTCGAAGGTGACTGAACTAACATCATATCATCTTCTGTGCCTTGTGACTACCAAAGAAAGTGGGACTAACTATTAGAAATAATGGGAGGACAAAAAATCCCCAACTAGTGATGCAGCCAAACCCCATGGACATGCAAGAGGATCAACTTGATAGAACGAACATCTTATGTGTAGTAGCTTAGGAGTTGCATGGGAGCTATGTCAGGTACCAAAGTGATTGCATGGAGATTGATAAGGAAGAGGATATAATTAAGTTACAGGACATGATCAATGTGTTGGGTGGTGGAAATCGTGATGGCAGAAACCAAGTGTTGGATCTTCTACGAGCAATGAGAATAATTTGAAGAATGTGTTAATTTTTGTTTTTTTTTAACTGTAAATATTTGTGAGCAGTTGCATTAGTTTATAGTTAGTTATAATTTTGAAAAGGTTTGAAGCTTTGTTGCACCCTTTCATTTTCTATAAGAAAGGGTACTAAGACATTTAGACACATAGATGATATAAGTGAATAATAGGATATAATAGTATAATAGCAATGATATACTCTATTTTGATACACTATTAGTAGGTTTATGCAACTTCAATTGTACTTCCATTTTAAAAATCGATACAAAGCCTTATTTTTGTTTCAATTATTGGAAAATAGTGATTAAGGTGTTTGTGGGATTGTCCTCAAAGGATTTACTGATCATTTGCATCAAAAAATGTTATTTGAAGGATTTGAATTTGATGTAAAGCTTGGAATATCAAAGCTGCAAAGAGTGCATATCTTCATCTAGTTAGGCCTTCCTTGTTGAAGTTAAATTCAACTAGATTAGGTTTTACATTTCTAGTTTTCTTTCAAGTAAAATATAATAATGGATGGTAAACTTTACTATCTTTTAAGAGTTGTACGTGGATGCTCGAGAAAGTAGGACTCTATGTTAGAATTCTTTAGAATAACTAAGAGGGGGGGCTGAATTAGTTATTCAAGGTCCAATAATGTCCAATCAAAACTTTCTAATAAAATGAGAGTGAATCAGAAGTACTATCCTTTTTACTTTCTTATCATGCATGCAATTAAACATTAAACAATCATGAAAAGTAAACATGCATCACACCATAACACAAAGGATTTTGGTGACCCAGAAACCCTCCAGGAATAAGAAGGTAAAACTGGGGTGGGGATGACACCCACAAAATAACTGCACAATTAATTCCAACCACTTCTAATGGTCTGTCATGTTAAAGGCCTGCCCTATTAAAGGCTTTACACACTATAAGATGTGACCCTGTCAAAAGATTTCTACACCCTGTTAGGAGTGTGCCCTGTTAGAGGACTTAAGAACATTCAACTTAGAATGCCACCCTGTTAAGGGATTTACATAGAGCTGTCAGGCTCACCCAAGTCCATGGGATTTACAGTCACCTTCTCAAAAGAATCCTTTATCCCTCTCTAAGGATCTTCTATCCTTCTCCTGAGGATCTCTTTATCCTTCCCCTGAGGCTTATCCACCTAGCTGTTAAGCTAACCTAACAGTGTAGGATTTCAATATCTATTACAATGGTAAGAAAGTATTAGAAGGGTTTTGACCTGATAAAGATTGCTACCCTATCCTTGCAGATTTCAGATCACTCTTCAGTTCTTTTCTTTACTTGACTTTTCTTCCTTGCAGTGTTGATAGCTTGTTCACCCTTCAAGATCTATCTCCTTGAGTTCTTCCACTCATAATGCCAATGCACTCTTATGGTCACTTGATCAACTTAGAGTCTTGATGCTTTGTCCTTACTCCTCACTATTTCCTCTTCTTGACACTTCACACTAGCCTTCTCTTGGCTTCTTTGCATGACCACACTTATGATCAACTCCCTCTCGCACTCTATGATCTCTGACCTGTAACTCCTTATAAAGAAGTTATGTTCTTTATTTCCCGCTCAAATCTTGATTTGATCTGAGAAAACGATATTATTTTCCCTCCAAATTGCTTCTTCTAGAAACTTCATGATAAATCCATTAGCATTTTCCTTGAATTGGTTTGCATGGTTCACATGAAATTATATGTCATCTACTCATCATCCTTATCATCCAACTAAATCACAAATTTTAATCTAACAAACTTATCGTTACTGATTTGGTGAATCTTTGACTTAACAAATAATGCAGCAACTCGGCATCATTGGTTTACTGATGCTCGGCACCTTCTGTGTTACTCGGCTCCTACTGTATTTACTGATGCTCGACACCTGAAGAAACTTGATTGGCATCCATTACCTTTTTCTGATACTCGACACCTGAAGGATTTTGTGTTACTCGGCACTTGAATAATCACTCGGCTCACACTGAAGTTGAACTTGCTTGGCTCTCTCCAATGAACTTAATTAGGCTTTACAAATGACTTAGTTAAATCTTACATCTTTGATGTGTCTCAGTGTGTCCATCCTCTTAGAGTATGTCATCAATACACTATTTCATCAATGGCTTAGCTGATCCTTATACTTCATTACACCATCATAACTTCAACCTTTCTCTAGGTGCTCTAGTTACATCTTATTGATTGCCTCCTCCTTGTCAATCAACCAATTGATAGTATTTGGATCACTTAAGCAATTGTCATTCCTGCAAGTAGCAAGTTTGACATCAATGACAAAACAATGATTGAAAACATTCTTTACCAGTTCCATTATTCTTCATTCATGATCTTTTTCAATCATTTTCAACAATCTCCCTCTTTGGCATTGATGGCAAACCAAACTGATCAATTGATGGAGCTGATCAACTTAGTTACCACCAAAATTAGATACGTTTTATGTTTGGTATATAACTCCCTCTTTTGTTGATACAAACTGAATCCTTTGTTCTGCTTCTTCCTCTTGATTGTTGCATCCTTACTACTGGTCTCATACATCTCCATATCCTTACCTTTCATTGATCAGTTTCTCATAAATCTCCCTCTTTGACATAAATGCCAAAGATATAGCATCTTCAACATGCTAAATATAAGCTTTGCATCTCATGTTTTCTCCCTCTGTCACCATGATTGTGACTGTTTTGGAATTTATGTTCCTGTTGTCATCCTCTGCATCATTCTTCTGATATTTCAATTATCTACTCCTGTTGATGCAGAGCAGCTTTTTTGTTGCTTTAGATTGCTTGAGTTAGGGGCATTACCCCCAACTTGCCTCTAAGATATTCATAAGTATCCTTGGGCAATGGTTTGATGAATATATCTGTCATTTGTTCCTTTGTGTGAATGTACTCCATCTTCACTTGTTTTTCTTCCACCAATTCTCTTACATACTGATACTTGATTGCAATATGCTTGGTTTTTGCATGCATTACTGGATTCTTGAATATGTTTATAGCACTTGTATTATCACAATATAGTATCACAAGTTTGGTTACCTCTTCTTTCATTCCTTTCAATAGATGTTTAAGCCATACAATGTTTGTGCAAGTGACTGTTGTTGCCACATATTCTGCTTCTGCAGTGGACTAAGATGTGCATGTTTGTTTCTTGATAGTCCAAGTAACTAGCCTTCTTCCTAAGAATGGTGCTCCTCCACTTGTGCTTTTCCTGTCATCAATGTTGCCTCCCCAATTTGTGTATGTGTATGCATTAGGCTCAAACTTCTCATTCTTTTTGTAATATAGGCCAAAATTATCAGTTCCTTTGAGAAACCTCATTATCCTTTTTACTACCATGAGATGATTTTCTTTAGGATTAGCAGAGAATCTAGCCACTATTCCAACTGCTAGTGCTATGTCTGGTTACTATGTACAACATATTGTAGTTTTCCATCATGGATCTGTATATTGTTTGATTGACTTCAGCTGATTCATCATTTTTGGATAGCTTATGTCCTATTGCCATTGGTATGCTGATTGGTTTGGAGTCTTCCGATCCAAACGTATTGAGTATCTCTTTCATGTACTTTTATTGTGTCACAAATATACCATGTTTTACTTGATGTACTTGCAATCCAAAAAAGAACTTGATTTCTCCAAACATAGACATCTCAAACTCATGTTTCATTTTGTCAGCAAAACTTTTGCAAAGCGCTTCCCTTCCTCCAAAAACTATGTCATCCACAAAGATTTTAGATACAAAGATATCCTTACCTTCTTCTAATTCGATGTACATGTTGTTATCATCAGTTCTTTCAAATCCTATTTGCACTAGATACTTGTGAAGTCTCTCATACCAAACTCTAGGTGCTTGCTTTAATCCATATAGAACCTTGTGTAATTTGCATACCTTTTTTTTGTTATTTTCATCAAAAAATCCTTCTGGTTGCTCTATGTAGACTTCCTCTTCAAGTTTACCATTCAGAAATGTGGACTTAACATCCATTTGATAGACTTTAAATCCTTTGAAGACTGCATATGCCAGTAAAGTCCTTACTCCTTCCATTCTGGCAACTAGAGCAAAAGTTTCTCCATAGTCTAGTCCTTCTTCTTGTGCATACCCCTTACAGACTAGTCTTGCCTTATTCCTTGTGATTTCACCATTCTCATCTAACTTGTTTCTAAGCACCCACTTGGTTCCAATTACATTCTTGTCAGCTGGTCTTGAGACTAAGGTCCATGTCTTGTTCTTCTCAATTTGTTCTATTTCTTCTTTCATAGCATTGTACCAGTCATCACCTTTTATAGCTTCACTTACTATTTTTGGTTCCATTTTTCTAAGTAGGCGTGTCTCACTTCTGAGTCTATTCCTTGTCATTGGTCCTACCTCTTTGTTTCCAATAATTTGATCTGTAGGATGATTTCTTCTTACATACTTTGCCAATACTGGTTCTTTCCTTGTTTGCATGTTGTCTCTTTCAGAATCTGAATCCTCATGCATATTTTCATCAGGTATTTGTTCATTTCCTTCATGTTGGCTGTTCTCAAAATCTAAATGAACATTCTCTATGTTTTGTAGCTCGGCTTCTGAATGTGTCTGTTGCTCGACATTCACTATTTGTGACTCGACAGATGCTGGATTTTGTTGTCGATTGTCATTTTGAGTTGCAACTTCACCATTATTAGGTATACCTTCATAAAAGTATACAAAGGTCTTGTATTCCTCTGCTTTCTTGGTGTTCTCAACACTTAGAACTTTTGCAAGCTCATCAAATTTCACATTTGTGCTTTCTACTACTTTGTTAGTGTTAACATTCAAACACTTATAAGCTTTGCTTCTAGTAGAATAACCAAGAAATGTGCCTTCCTCACTTTTTGCATCAAACTTTCCATTTCTAGACTCTTTATATATATAGCATTTGCATCCAAATATTTTGAAATGTTTTACATTAGGAGAATGCCCATACCATAATTCAAAAGGTGTGGCATTTGTACCTTTCTTGACTTGAGCTCTATTGAGTGTGTAGACTGCAGTACTTACAACTTCTCTCCAGTACTTGAGTGCAACATTTTTCTCCATCATTAAGGTCCTGGCACAGTCAATAACTGATCTATTCCTTCTTTCTGCCATACCATTCTGAGGTGGAGTCCTTAGTGCTGATGTATGCCTTTTGATTCCTCTTTCATTGCAGAATTCTTCAAATTCTCTTGATGTGAATTCACCTCCTCTATAAGATCTAAGACATTTTAGGCTCTTCCCAGTCTCTTTCTCAACTCTAGCCAAGTACCATTTGAAAAGTTGGAATGCATCTGATTTTTGTTTTAGGAACATGACTATCATCATCCTTGAATAGTCATCTACAAATAACATTATGTATCTCTCACCTTTGTAGCTTTGCACTTCAACAGGACCACACAAGGCAGTATGAACTAGCTCTAATACTTCATTAGAAGTATAAGCCTTTCTTTTGAAAGTTGACTTGGTCATCTTCCCTAGTTGGCATTGTTTGCACATGGTGTTATCAAGCTTCTTCAACTTTGGTAGACCTCTGACTTTCTTCATTTTGCTGATGCTTATCAGATTGTCAAAATTTACATGACATAGCCTCTTGTGCCATAACCATACATCATTAGTTTGAACAAATGAGACAAGAAGCATCTTCCATGTCTAGGTAAAAAAAATTACTCCTAGTCTGATCACCTTTTCCTATTAGACTTCCTTGAGAATCATAAATCTTAGCAACTTCTTTTTCAAATTCAACCTTGCATCCTATGTTGCCTAACTGTGAGACACTTAGCAATTTATAATTTAGGCCTTCAACATAGTATGTATTATCACATGATATCTTTTCAGTAAGCTTGATAATACCTTTCCCTTTGATCTGACATGGTGCATTGTTACCAAATCTAACACTATTTCCTTCATATTGAGTAAAGAAAATGAGCTTACTTTTATCTCCAATCATGTAATGAGAGCATCCGCTGTCTATGATCCATTTATCATTCTTGTTCATGCAGGTTACCAGGGTAGTTGCTTCATCTTCATCTGATTCATCTTTCATATCCACATAGACTACTTCATCATCATTCTCGTCAGAGTCTTCTTCAACAATGTAGCATCTTTTGCCTTTACCTTTGTAGTCCTTGTTGTCCTCCTTTTTGTTCTTGAAGTTGCCTCCATCCTTCTAATTTTTCTTTTGTGTGCATCTAGCTGCAATGTGACCAACTTCATTACAATTGAAACAAATGATTGGCAACCTACGTTTGAATTTTCCTCTTCCTTTGTGAAATCTTCTTGCTAGTAATGCCTCGAATTGGTCTACATCATCTTCATCAGTGTTGTTGTCACTAGATACATACTTTCCTTTTCCACTCTTTTTCTTTGTTTGCACTTCCTCATTGTCTTTTATTGTCATCTTGGCTTTGAATGTAGATTCAAAGTTTTCTGGCTTGTAGTTGTCAAAGTTGGATAGCTCAAAAGCAGTGAGTCTTCCAATTATTCCTTCAAATGACAATGTGTTGCCCGGTACACACCTTAGCTCTTGGATGGATAAAACTCTTATAGCATAGATAGGAAGCAAAGTTCTCAAGAATTTTCTACATACTATTTCTTCTGCTAACTATCCTCCTAGGCTTTTTATGGCACTTACCACTTCCTTCATCTTTGCATCGTATTGAGTAGCATTCTCTCCTTCTTCCATTTTCATGTCATCAAACTTTCCTCTTAGACTCTCTCTTTTGGCTCTCTTGACATTATCATCTCCTCCATAGATTCTTGATAATGTTTCCCACATCTGATGTGTAGTACCACATTCTTTGATGTCATCATACTCAACATAGCATAGTGATGAAGCAATATCTAACATCTCTTGGTTATGCTCCTTCTTCTTGCTCATGTCATCTGCAGTGAGGGGTCCTGTAGGGTCTACATGATCAACTGTAATTGAGGTCTGTGCATAGTCACCTATTGATCTGAGGTCTAGCTTCATCAGACTTTTCCATGCAACAAAGTTGTCTTTGTTTAGCTTGGGAACTTCTCTCTTGGACATCTTGATCTTCCTACTGCTAGTACCTTGAAACAAATCTGCAGTGTGCTCTGATACCAATTGTTAGAATTCTTTAGAATAACTAAGAGGGAGGGTGAATCAGTTATTCAAGGTCCAATAATGTCCAATCAAAACTTTCTAATAAAATGAGAGTGAATCAGAAGTACTATCCTTTTTACTTTCTTATAATGGATGCAATTAAACTTTAAACAATCATGAAAAGTAAACATGCATCACACCATAACACAAAGGATTTTGGTGACCTAGAAACCCTCTAGGAATAAGAAGGTATAATTGGGATGGGGATGACACCCAAAAAATAACTATGCAATTAATTTCAACCACTTTTGATGGTCTGCCCTGTTAAAGGCTTTACACACTGTAAGATGTGACCCTGTTAAAGGATTCCTACACCCTGTTAGGAGTGTGCCCTATTAGAGGACTTAAGAACATTCAACTTAGAATGCCACCTCGTTAAGGGACTTACATAGAGCTATTAGGCTCACTCAAGTCCATGGGATTTACAGTCACCTTCTTAAAAGAATCTTTTATCCCTCTTTAAGGATCTTCTATCCTTCTCCTAAGGATCTCCTATCCTTCTCCTGAGGATCTCTTTATCCTTCTCCTAGGGATCTTCTATCCTTTTCCTAAGGCTTATCCACCTAGCTGTTAAGCTAACCTAGCAATGTAGGATTTCAATATCTAATAAAATGGTAAGAAAGTATTAGAAGGGTTTTGACCTAATAAAGATTGCAACCATATCCTTGCAGATTTCAGATCACTCTTCAGTTCTTTTCTTTGCTTGGTTTTTCTTCCTTGCAGTGCTGATAGCTTGTTCACCCTTCAAGATCTATCTCCTTGAGTTCTTCCACTCGTAATGCCAATGCACTCTTATGGTCACTTGATCAACTTAGAGTCGTGATGCTCTGTCCTTACTCCTCACTATTTCCTCTTCTTGACACTTCACACTAGCCTTCTCTTGGCTTCTTCGCATGACCACACTTATGATCAACTCCCTCTTGCACTCTATGATCTCTGACCTATAACTCCTTATAAAGAAGTTATGTTCTTCATTTCCTGCTCAAATCTTGATTTGATCTGAGAAAATGATATTGTTTTCCCTCCAAATTGCTTCTTCTAGAAACTTCATGATAAATCCATTAGCATTTGCCTTGAATTGGTTTGCATGGCTCACATGAAATTCTATGTCATCTACTCATCATCCTTATCATCCAACTAATTCACAAATTTTAATGTAACAAACTTATCGTTACTGATTTAGTGAATCTTTGACTTAACAAATAATGCAGCAATTCGGCATCATTGGTTTACTGATGCTCAACACCTTTTGTGTTACTCAGCTCCTATTGTACTTACTGATGCTCGGCACCTGAAGAAACTTGATCGACATCCATTACCTTTTTCTGATACTCGGCACCTAAAGGATTCTATGTTACTCGACACCTGAATAATCACTCGTCTCACACTGAAGTCGAACTTGCTCGGCTCTATCCAATGAACTTAGTTAGGCTTTATAAATGACTTAGTTAAATCTTACATCTTTGATGTGTCTCAGTGTGTCCATCCTCTTAGAGTATGTCATTAATACACTATTTCATCAATGGCTTAGTTGATCCTTATACTTCATTACAACATCATAACTTCAACCTTTCTCTAGGTGCTCTAGTTACATCTTATTGATTGCCTCCTCCTTGTCAATCAACCAATTGATAGTATTTGGATCACTTAAGCAATTTTCATTCCTGCAAGTAGCAAGTTTGACATCAATGACAAAACAATGATTGAAAACATTCTTTACCAGTTCCATTATTCTTCATTCATGATCTTTTTCAATCATTTTCAACACTCTATTTGGCCCAATATTGTACAAGGGACCAGTGTCAGGTTTTTTTTATTTTTTCCTAATGTTGATATACTTTTGATTTCTTGAATTTTGTATTATAATATTATCAATGCATCATATATTATCAATACATAAGTATCATAATTCACATTTCATTTTTATAAAAGCATTCTCAAAATTCAAAAATTGAATTCACAAAGCATTTTGTCCAAAGTTTTAAGTTTTTATTTACAAAATGATTGAAGTGATAAGGTGCTCTTGCTTAAGGAACTCTTGCCATCTTGAGAAGAATAACACTCTAGAAGTTAGCTACTATAAAAAGCCTTAAACCAAATGGGAGATTGAGGAATAGGTTCACTTGCCTAGGTCTTGCATAGCTTGAAGTGTGGAGGAATTTGATCTTTAGTGATCATTAATGTTAGTTGGCCAAATTGAGTTGGAAGATCCCAATATTGAGTAGGCAAGCTCATAGGATTTCCAACCAATCAATTTGAGTACCAATAGATTGGTGACTCTACTCGGGAGAGTTTCTCACAACTTGTATTTTTGAAGTTACCCAAAGATTATTGTTTTGCAGACTAGAATCAGAAGATAGTTGTACTCATTTGAAATCAAAGTGCACTCTTTTGGAGGGAAGAGCCTAGAAGACCTAATAATCAACATTTTCCTTGGAAGAGGTGGCGACTCTAGTTTTAGTTAGTAACTCTACTAGGAAAAATCAAAGATTTTTTTATGAATGAGAAATTGATTTGTGTGGAAAGAAAGAAAGGATATAAAAACATGTGCCTAAAGTATATGTGGGGAAGAATCTCTATGAACACAAGGAATGAATACCTAGAGCTAAGCCCCAAGAAGAGAATTCAAAATAAAAAGAAACATACCTTGAATATTTCTTTCACCTGATATAGAAGGTTTGTTGATCATGAGAAGGTGTCCTATATTGAAAATGATGGTCAAATGAATAATAAAACCTTAGAGCAAGAGAGAAACCCATTCTTTAATATGAGGAGTCATAATGATGAGGACCAACTAGAAATTTATCAAGTAGAAGATGAAGAGAGAGAATAAGAGGATGATGAAAATAATGAAGAGGCATAAAAGTTGGATATTGCTTTTCAAATTTTATGTAGTATTTCACCTACAAAGACAATTAAGGCCCTAAGGAGAGTCCCGAGTGAAATGGTTGAGAGAATGGGGATCATAAGAGATAAAATTGTCACTCCTAGAGGGACAAAAGTTAACAGAAAAGGAAGCTAGTAAGCCATTGAAATACAACCCTCCTCATCTAAAGGGTAAAGTATCTATTTTTAATACCTCACATAAGAATCCTTTATTTGAGATATGTAGAAGAGAAGAAATAAATGGTCAAGGGAGACATGATGAAAACAAAGGTGATGGATATCACCACAATGGGAATCAAAGTGGAGCAAGTTGAAATGGAAATAACTTAAGAAGTGATAGTCAAAATAATCAACAAAAAATTGGTAATTATCATTAGGGGTGTAATATTCACCAACATAACATAGGTTAAAGAATAAAGGCCCCAATGGTGACTAAGAGATATAGACAACTTGAATTGACAGGAATCATAGGGTACCCTAATCCATTTACGGGTGAGTTAAGGATTGTTATCCCTAAAAAAATTAAAATAAGGCACTATATATATATATATATATATATATATATATATATATATTCATGAATAGATCTTCATGTTTTTTCTCCAACTCTTGAATTGTATTCTTTAAATTGATAACATGTAATTCTATATATATATGTTTTTTCTCCAAATTTTCAATTGTATTCTTCAAATTGATAACATGTAATTCTATATATATAGAATTACATGTTATCAATTTGAAGAATACAATTGAAGAGTTGGAGAAAAAACATGAAGATCTATTCATGAAATTGTTTGTTTAGTCCTTAACTAATGATGTTGTTGAATTGTATAGAGGACCCCTTGACAAATAAATACCAGTTGGCTAGAGTTTGTAGACTTGTTTGTTGAACACTTTGGTGATCATAGTGATACATCTTTTGCATTTCATGAGCTAACCAGTATCAAGAAAAATCTCAATGAATCAATTGTGGAATTCAATAAAAGATTCACAAATTCTTAAATAAAAGACTAAGGGACATCAGACTAGTAGATTTACTCCTGGTAGACTTCTATATGTGTGCCTTTGATAGAAAAACAAATTATGAAATAAGATCTCATATACCTAACACATTACAAGAGTCATTCAAGGTGGCATCAACGTTAAAAAAAATGATAGAATAGTTGCTGGTAAGATTATAAAAAGAAAGGACCCAAGACTGTTCAACCCAAGAGCGCCCAAACAGAGTACGAATGAGGATCAAATTGATAAGTTTCTAAACATGGTTAAGGAATTACACATTAAGAAAAATAAAAATATTTTTTTTTTAATCAAATAGGATTGATCGACCTTATTTTAAGATAGATAAGTTTAGGTTGCAATATATGTCATACAACACCACTTGGAAGAATAGAAATCCATTAAGGAATAATGGAACTCTTGATCCTCTTAAAAAGAGCAACCACTATGTTGAAGATGTTCCTTGGTGTGAGAGTTGCAGGTTATCCCATGCATCTGACCAATGCCTAATTGCATAAAACATATTGGAAGAGGAGGACCAATCAAATGTGAAGCAACCCACCTTGAATATGTTATTGTCTAAGCCTCCTTGGGGGATGAGGATTCTTTAAAACATGAACATATGCCTCATGTAAACATGATGAGAATGAGGCAACAAGATTCACAACATTTTTCCTTTGATGAGGATGAAACCCCTAGAATAAGAAGATTAACCCATGAAGAGAGGAGAGATTATACTATAGTAGTGATCGAGAAAGCCAAAAGCATTTATAAATTAAGAAACAAAACTTTCAACCTAGACATGGGAAAACCTACAAGAATCTTTGTTAAGGTACCACCACCAAGCTTGTAGAAGAAGGATAAGGAGGGATCAATATCTAATAATCATATTGCCTGAGAGTAGCCAATTCCTCCAAAGGTAACTATTTCCATTGACAAACCAACAACAAACAATTAGTTGGTAAGTAAGATGGGGATAGTCAGAGAGATGATGAACCCCAAGGTGATGGAGGAAAAAGATGGTAAAGTCCATTTTTACAAACTTCTAGACCCTACCCTTGTTGCAATCTCTGACAATGCGAGAGATTATGGGCTCAACCTGCTCAACAATGCTAAAAATAGCATGATAGATAATTTTCGCTCTATCAAATGGCCTATTTCATGAGATAGAAGAGCTCAAGGAGAAAATGAGCCAGAAGGATGAACACATGAGAAGTAGCGACCAGGAACACCATGTTAACCAGGAGGATCATATCTCAATGGTTGAAAAAAGAGTCCTAAGGATGGAGACTTCTAATTAGAATCTAGCTAATTAGGTGATTGCAACCTTAAACACCTTGAATGAGAATATCAATAGTTTGGGTGAATCTCTGAAGGAAGCTAGCTTTGGCGAGGAAAAAGAAGATAAGGCTAGTATGGACTATGGGAAAATCGAGGAAGAAAAGAAAGAGACCAGGGGACTGGCAGATGATCAGAACCAGGACCAAGTGGGCATAGACAATTGGAGGGCCAATGAAGCTGCAGAGACTCTGCAGGTTCTAGATAGGGAGAACTAATAGTTTTAGTTTTCATTTTTTGTTTCATCTTTATCTAAGGTAACTGGTTTTTATTTCCTAGCCACGGGCTTGTCTTTTGGTTTTGGCTTTTTATAAGTAGATGCATACTAGCTGGACTTTACTTTTTATTTATGTTTTAGATATTATTTAAAACATTTGGGTTTTAGGATCCCTATAAAACCTGTATTACTTAATCAAAAATAATTCCTTCATCTCTAATGCTTTATCTCAAATTAAGATTCCAATTACATTCCTTAAAATTCATGAATATGGAAAGGAAGTGAAAGGAATCTTGTCTAAAATTAATGGGCAACCCAAGGGAAATTATATAAAGAAATATAAATGCTAATGAATCACCCTCTGTGTGTTGGAAACATAAAAGGAGTAACTGAGAGGTGAGGGGTGAATTAGTTACTACAAAAATAAATCCTAGATCCCTTAGATGTCAGTAAAAATCAAAACTCTAATTATACTATATTTTTTTGTAACTCAGAAAACACACATGCACTTGGTTTACACTAGCAAATATTGTCACTCGATAATAACTGATCTTAATGTGATTAACATTAAGATTAACTTAGTTTTATACACATAAAATAAATAGCATGAACACAAGTGACACCAAGATTTGATGCGGAAACCCAATTTGGGAAAAAGCCACCAATTACAACTAGTTATTAATTTTCACTCTTCTAAAGTGAGGCTTGTTAGGAGCCAACCGTATTGAAGGTTACATAACACACTATTAGGTGTGACCCTGTTAGAGGATTTAATCAACCTATTAGGAGTGGCCTTGTTATAGGTCTTTAGACACTTTAAATAAAAACAACACCTTGTTAGTGTAATCACCTAAAAATGGTCATCTAGACTATTAGCCCCCTTCTCAGCATTTTGGCTAAATTAATTTAATCATTTATCTAGACCAAATTGCTAATAATCAATTTATTTGATTATAACCTATAGTTTGACTATGCTATCCTAAGTTCATTATTTGATTAAAAGAACATGTCCCCTTTTAATTAAATAAAAGACCCCATTCTTCTAACCCACTTAAAGTGCACACATAAAGTCCTTTTTCTATTTTGCAATTAAAAGAAAAGGCTTTGTGACTTTCGTCTTATATGACAAGTCAACTTATATTCTATTGGTTGATTTGTGTGTGCACATGGATCACTCCTCTTTTCAAATTCCACCGTTGATCATCCACCATCTTCATCTTGATCTCTACCATTCATACATCTTTAAAAGGGAGAGAGCTTTCCCCCTCAATTCAATCCTCATTTTGAATATTGTTATGCTGCAGATTTTCTAACAGGTTTTTTTGGAGCTTTGTGGAGAACTCTTTCTTGTCTACATTCTCTCATCCATGGCATTCTAGCTTAGCTTAGCTTTCATCTTTACATGTAGCTTAATCTCACATAGCTTAATAATGGTATTGAAACACTCTCATCAATGTTTAACATAGCTCCACTTTGCATCTCATTCTATCTTAATCTTCATTTGCATTGCATTCTTGAGGAACTCCTTGGGACATTTGCATTCTTGCATCTTGTCTTTGGAACCTCCCATTGCATAGTTTACTAGAAAGAAGAGTATCTCTAAGGCTCATCTGAGAGCCTTCTTATTCTTGAAATATACTCTCTTGCACTCTATGGATAGGGAGATCTAAGCCGGCATCCAAGTATTCCCAACTCATGGAATTGTTTGAATAGAAGGGTTTAGAGTGGGACACTTTCGAGTGTACATTTTTGGCGCCCACCGTGGGGCTTGAATCAAATTTTCAGCTCCATTTGCTTTCATTTCTTATCTCTAATTTTTTACAGCAGCATATTGGATCTAATCAAATGCTTTTGTAGAATTATCACTTTGGTTTTAAGGCCAACCCATAAGTAAATTGGTTTGAAGGCCAAAAACTTAGTTGGTTTAAAGATTTGATCATATCTTTTAAACCGCTTGGATTTTGGTTCTAAATTTTTTTTTTCAAGTTGGGTATATGCTCAAAATGTTTCAGTCTAATTTTCAGAGCATTGTGACGTGATTTTAGGGAGTTATGAGTTTTTCTTTATTTTTCATAAAAAGCCGTTTCTAATCGCAAATCAACGAATTTTTTTTTAAAAATTACATTTTCAGAAAAGGTTTTAAATTCTAATAGGGGTTCTTTCTTTGTGTTTTGAATTTTGAGGTCATATTAAAGATCAAAAACTCGATTTGATAAATTTGACCCGTTTTAACAAAATTGATCTCTAGAGCGCAAATGAAAAGATTTTTTAAAATTTATTACATTTTTGGAAAGCTCTCTGATTTTTAACAGGGGTTTCTTCTTTTCATTTTCATTTTTGGATACAAAATCATAGTAAACAAGTTCAATCTTGTTGACTAGGTCAAAATCAAAGAGTAAAAATGAGAGCATTTGTGATTAACTTGCACTTTCTTTGCATGCACTTGGTTGGAAGATAAATTGGATTTTTGAGGCAACTCACCACTTTTATTGCAGATTTTTATGTTATTTCATACTAACTTTTTGTGCTAACAAGTTGTGATTACAGGTTGCCATCCTTATGAAAAAAAAAATTGAAACATTGCATAAAAAGAACACATGTCAAAGCTTCAAATGCGCAAGGGCTACTAACATTGTTTGCAGGGCTGCCCAAAGCATAAAAACCCAAAATTTCTTGCTTTTTTGTTTTCATGTGTGGCATTGACTAATTGTTCATTTTTCATAGGCACATAAAACTTGTGATTGGAGTCTTTTGGTAATAGGAGAGTATGCTCTTCACCCTTGTGGTGAATCAGAAATCTTGACTTGCCATTTGGTTTCAAAAGCAAGGGGTAACTGAATCTTTTTGGTGTGTTTGGAAGAAAATGATTGGAATAGGAGAGTATGCTCTTCACCCTTGTGGTGAATCAGAAATCTTGACTTCCAAAAGTTGATCCACTCTTTGTGTAGTTTAGAATCCTTTAGAGGGCTTGCTCTCGGACAACCTGAGAGGAACGACCCAAGTGGGGACAAGCAAATTACCTGGCTCTTCCAACCCACTATAAACTCAAGGCTATCAAGGACACAAAACCTTGGTAGACATAGTGATTGTCTTCGCCTAGTGTGATCGCTTATGGGATTTTGACCATAGGGAGATCACTAGGCAAGAATGCTTAAGGTACTCTTGTGGTCACGAGATCGGTTACTCATCACAAGGTGAGGTGTCCCGTAATCGGGAGCAAGAGAAACACTATGAACGGAAGCCCTATCTAAATATCCTAAGTTAGTAACTACCTTTTTTAGCCGCTCAACTTCTTGGTGCAAGGATTGATCCTAGTGGACTACTCGAATCACCCCAAGATTTACACTCACCATATGTGTTCCCTTGGTTATGCTTATGGCATTTCCATGACAAAGCCAATATCTCTTGTGGGCAACCACTTGGTGTGAGGTGAAGGAGCATCAAGTGTGGGCCAAGTTGTTGAGTAATGAACCATGACTTCTAGGTAGATATTGCTTGATGTATTCTCGAATGTGGTATACTTGTGAAAATCTTTTGAACATATACATGACGATAGTTCTAGGGATTTCTTTTGAGACCTCACATATGCTTGTATCATGCAAGGTTTCTTTGTCCCTTGCTTGATTGTTTGAAGAATACTCCATGTGTCACTATCTTGCTTGGAAAAAAATTGTTTTTGAACATCCAACTTGCTATGCTATCAACTATTGTCAAACTTTGTCAACCAAGTCAAAGGGGAGTCTCATCATTTGATTTTTATTTTCTATGTCTCCTGTTTATGAACATGCTTAAAGTGGCTCTTTGGTCTTAGCGCTCTTGGTCTTTCTATCTTCATGGTCTATGTCCACTTGCTAGTTATCTTTTTTGCTGAAATGGTTGCCTTGATTTCTTGACTACACTCTTGGGTTGTAGAGTTGTTCACTTGTCACCCTGCTTGCTCTATCTATTTGGCTATTTGGGCATCTCGCCTAGCTATTGACTTGAGTCATTCATGTCGTAAGTTTCTTGGACATATTGTTTGACAAGTCACTTTAATCTCTCTCTACTATCTTGGCAAGTAAACACTCTACCTCCTATAGTTTCAACATCAAGTTATCTTCTAGGCTCTTTTATGCTTGGCTTTGCATCTAAAACTATGGGATCTAAACCTTGTGCTACCAAACTTCAACCAAATCTAGATGATCATGATATCCTCCATGTCACTAAAGAGTTTCAAGATCTATATGCACGATATAAAGAACTAGAAGAGACAAATGATCTTTCTTACCTTCATCTCTCTAAGCGCATGATAGAAATGAAGTCTAAACTTGAGAAAAGGTTAGAGGAGAAGATTGCATCATTACATGAATCTTATTTAAGGTCTTTACATGCATGCGAGTCACCTTCTTTGAGGTCATCCTCTTCTTCTAGGTCTACATGCTCTACTTGAAGACATCAAATGTCTTCATCTTCTAGATCTAAAGACCTTTGTAGAGAACAAGCCTTTAAGCCTATGCTAAAATTTCATGATGGACCTATCTTTGACCAAGATAATAATGAAGACATGGATGCATTCTATTCACTTGAGAAACAACCAAAGGACTGTAGACGTACTTTTGAGAGAAATTTTACTCCCTTGGGGAATTCTTATGATGACATTTTGAGAACACTTCTTGGCACCAAGCTCATCATGTTGCCTAAGTCTAGCTCCTATGGAAATCCATTCTTGGATACCTATTGTGCCTATCATCAATCTAATGACCATGCTATTTCTGATTACATTGAGCTAAAACATAAAATCCAAGATCTTATTGACAATGGGATTATTGATACCTCTAATGACTCATGTGATGAGGATACTTCTCTTGAGCAAGATTACATTGATGAACCTATGTCTAGTAGTGGCTCCATTACATCTTCCACTTCTTCCAACACTCATGCATCTCCCAACACTTCAAATCTTTCCAACATGCCTCCATCAAATAAAGAATCTAATGCTTTCCACATTGACTACGTGTATCCTCAAGGGCTACCTCTAAAAGAAATTCAAGCTAACCTTCACTTGGTTGCAAACTTTTTCCATGCCACTAATCCTAAACATCCTCAACCTTCATGCACTACTATGCCTAATCCAAGCACTACTCCATTCACTCTTCATTCTCCCTTGTCCTTAGAAGTGGCTCCATGTCAAGAGGACTCTCAAAAAGAAAAAGCTATAAATTTCAAGAAAGATCAAGATCAAGCACCCTTTCATCTCTTTCAAGATTTTTCCCCTCTAGATCCTATATCTTGTCCACCTCCCAAGTATGATGAAGATACCACTTCCATTATCTCCCTTGAGCTTACTGAAAATTATGAGAAAAGTTCTCTTCCTATGCTATCCAAAGCTACTTGTCAAGATCAAAGCATCCCCTCATGTTCTACTTCTCCATATCCACTTCAAAATTGTGCTCAAGCTTCAAGTGCTACTATTAAAAATGTTGTTCCTATCAAAGGTACTCATGAGTCTATTGATGTCTTTGACCATGTTGCTCATTCTAAATATGTTGATATCCCTTCTCACTATCCCTTTGCATCTTCTAAATCTATCCTTGGTCCTTATCCATCTAACCTAAAGCATTCAAACCTTCCATCCATATTAGGGCCTTATGTTCCTCCATCTCCTACATTCACTCATAGCTCATTCCCTAGCTCTCCTATATTACCTCAAGATCAACAAAGACACTCATCCTTGATGAATTTTCACCCATCTATACATCTAAACCAGTCATATCATCCTTATTCATCCACAAATCCCAAGTCATTTGGAAGTGAGAATAAACATAAGAATCCATTGAAAAATAAAGATCACTATGTCCCATCTAATCGACATGTGAATGCTAAGAAGGAGAATGCACAAAAGAGACCGCAAAGGTCCACTATTAAGAGAGCTAAATCAAAGAAAATGTGGGTTCCTAAATCCATCATTGAAGAAATGCAATCTCAAGCACCCAAAGAACAAGGAAAATCTAAAGCTATATGGATTCCCAAGTCTTTTTTAAAAGACTTGAAGATTGAAAATATTTCAAAGTTGACATTCAAGCTTCCAAAGGCTTCCATTCCATCTTCTTCTAAAAATATTTCTATAAATATTCCAAAGCCTTCCACTCCACTTTTTTCCAAATCTCTTCTACCTTCTCACAGATCTAAACCTCAAGCTATTTCATCCATGATTCCTCCATCATTCCAATACTCTTCAAGGTGTGTGTCAATGTTGATCTTGTCCAATATTTCAACTACCCTAACGAAATCCTCTAAAGCTTACACTTACTTTCTATACATGAACTATTATCCTCCATATACTCTTCCTACTACCATTTATCTGTCATCACCCTATCAACATCTTTGAGCATACCTTTCTATGGTCTTGGCTTATCATGACTTATCTTTTCTATCAGAGCATTATCTACATTCAAACAGCTTCAGCTCTTTCTAAAAATTCAAAAAAAAAAAAAAAAAAAAAATCAAAAAAATTGAAGATGTGCCTTGGTGAAAACTACTTCTTGTGGCACCTTGGTAGCAAAAGTAAAGAGAAATAAATGCGTCCTATGGTGAAAACTACTTCTTGTGGCACCTTGGATAAGTACCATGATGAAAACCTGGCAAACAGGCATCATGCGTAATTCTTCCATCGTCCATCTATTCCCTCTTCTCTCTTTGATCTTGACAATGTTGAGCTATCTTTGTATATTGGCTATCTTATCCACCAGATTTTCTATTGTGCTCTCCCATTCACTCATAGCCTCTATCTTGAGCTTTATTCTTATTGCTCTATCCCATTGCTATACTATCTAGTTGACCCCTTGGTCTTGATCATAATAAATAAAACACAGTTCTTGTAGGCCTCTTGACATGGCTACTCTTTTGGACTACACGCTTTCATGCTATCTTACTCATTAGCTTCCATCACTTATCTTATATGCTATCACACTTATTGGCTTCACCACTTATCCTACATGCTATCTTTCTCATTACTTCCATTGCTTATCCAAAACATGCTTCATATAACTATTTCACCTCTTTCCCTAGCTTGGGTACTCTTGAGGAGTCAGTCCTTGAGGATCACTTTCACTTGCTTCACATTCCTTTCTTATCCATCTTTGTCTATCTACCAACTTTCTCCTCCATCGTGTCCTATACCTTGCTAGACATTGGGAGAAAATGATGTGATCTTGCTTAAGAACTAGTGATCTCTAAATTATTCTAAAAAATCCAAAAAATCATATTTGATGCTGAAAAAATCCTAAAAATCAGAAAATGTCCTGAAAAAATGATCATCATAGTGAAAACCTAGCAATTGGCCCTTTGATGTATCACCAAAAAAATTCAAAAATTCAAAAATACAAAAAAATTGAAAAAAGTCCTGAAAAAATCTGTCAAGTGGTGAAAATCTAGAAACAGGCGCTACTTGAAACCCTCGCACCTATGTCTATCAGTCTCAATCATCCACTTCGCTACACATTTCCCAGCTTGGAATTGTTTCTTGTCCTCATCTTGGGGGCATAGCTACTTAGCCTATTGAGGTATTCTTGTGCATTAGGGTTTCTTTGACAACTCACAAAATAGTGTTTCTCAACACTTCCCCCACTTTGACATCAAGTGTTTTTCAACACTTTATAGATAGTTTACCTACGGTCTCCGATGTCGTGATATTTCTCACTATCAGAATCAAGTCTGGAAGAAATGGCCAAGTGACTTACACACACACACTTTAACATTTAAACGACTGAGATATGCTGATATTTATCTACTTTGTGTGTTGTCTATGATGATTTCTTTGCCATATGTTCCCTCCCTAATAGTCTTTCAAGGATGTCATTGACTAGAAGACTGGGGGCATGGGACATATTTTCTTGATTTCTGCTTGTGGGTATACTTTGTTTGTCTATAGTGTTGTAAGAATTTATGCTTGACCTATTCAACATTTTGACTTACAAATGTATCATCCTTGACTATTTTGCAAGATCGCACTTGGGGTTTATCCTGGCACTAATGCCTTGATATAGGTGTAATCTTGCTAAATTAAACTTAGGGAATCTAATCATGTAGTTATCTTGACTTACATGTCTCTGATGCTTAGATTGGATTTCCACATACCTATCTGATATCGATCATATTCATATCCTCATAGTTATACTAGTGATGGTTGTATGATCTCATGATGTCCCTAATAAATGCTCAATGATGAAATTAAGAGTCTAAATGTTATGCACTTCTTGCTAGTAAACCACTTTGCATATTAGCTTGCATTTTAGGTTCATTTTCTAGATTAGTCTTGCATTCTTGCATATGGGGAGAGCTCTCTCTTCATTCTTTTTGTGGACATATCAGCTAACTCCTTTCATATATTTCTTTATTTTCTTCTTGTTCATGTCTTTTCACCTTCTTAATCTTTCACTTCATCTCTTTTCTATCTTATCATCACATTATATAAAGTTTTGACCTCTTAAATAATTTCAACATCCTGGATTCATTTTTGGGATCGAAATCCAAATTCGAGTTCATCTTGATGGTCGAAATTGTCTTTTAAAATTCTACTTTCTTTTGAGCAGTTAGCTGACCTTTTGAGGTCTAATCTCTGAATCATCATTGGGGCATCTTCATTTCTTCATGTCTTCATCATTTCCATACTTCATATCTACTTCTAGTCACCTTTTTCACATCTAAATCATCTCTCTACTAGATTTGACCTAATTTTTATGTTATATCCTTCAAGGTCAACTCTAGTCAAGCTGGGGCATTTTATCAATTTTATATAGTCATTCTTGGGTTCTAATCATTTATCTATCATATTAGACATTGCTATATCTCAATTTTCTCATTTCTAGCTAGTTTCTACTTCCCCTTACCTCATTTCAATTTCGATCCCGAGGGGGCAGAAATACTCTATCATTGATTGCTACAGCTATCTATTTCTTAGGAGCATTTGTTTGACCTTATCACTTGCTCTCGATCTATTCACTTTACTAGGTGTTAGAATTCTTTTCAGATCCTAACATCATCTTCCTAGTGTTCAGTACTACTACTATTAGGCTGTGCATTCAGGACTTGCCATCTATTTCTGCATTTCATTCTTTGAAATCAGATATCTATATCTATCACTGCCTACTTGGCTTTCTATTTTCTTTGACATAATGTGTTCCCAGATCGATCACACATTAGTCAAAGAGGGGCAAATGTAATCACCTAAAAATGGTCATCTAGACTATTAGCCCCCTTCTCAGCATTTTGGCTAAATTAATTTAATCATTTATCTAGACCAAATTGCTAATAATCAATTTATTTGATTATAACCTATAGTTTGACTATGCTATCCTAAGTTCATTATTTGATTAAAAGAACATGTCCCCTTTTAATTAAATAAAAGACCCCATTCTTCTAACCCACTTAAAGTGCACACATAAATTCCTTTTTCTATTTTGCAATTAAAAGAAAAGGCTTTGTGACTTTTGTCTTATATGACAAGTCAACTTATATTCTATTGGTTGATTTGTGTGTGCACATGGATCACTCCTCTTTTCAAATTCCACCGTTGATCATCCACCATCTTCATCTTGATCTCTACCGTTCATACATCTTTAAAAGGGAGAGAGCTTTCCCCCTCAATCCAATCCTCATTTTGAATATTGTTATGCTGCAGATTTTCTAACAGGTTTTTTTGGAGCTTTGTGGAGAACTTCTCTTTCTTGTCTACATTCTCTCATCCATGGCATTCTAGCTTAGCTTAGCTTTCATCTTTACATGTAGCTTAATCTCACATAGCTTAATAATGGTATTGTAACACTCTCATCAATGTTTAGCATAGCTCCACTTTGCATCTCATTCTATCTTAATCTTCATTTGCATTGCATTCTTGAGGAACTCCTTGGGACATTTGCATTCTTGCATCTTGTCTTTGGAACCTCCCATTGCATGGTTTACTAGCAAGAAGAGTATCTCTAAGGCTCATCTGAGAGCCCTTGAACTTGAAATACACTCTCTTGCACTCCGTGGATAGGGAGCTCTAAGCCGGCATCCAAGCATTCCCAACTCATGAAATCGTTTGGATAGAAGGGTTTAGAGTGTGACACATTTCTAGTGTACAGTTAGAGGATTTACAAATAGTTGTTAAGCCAACTTGGTTAAGAGATTTATATCATTGCTACAATGGTTAGAAAGTAACAATGAGATGACCTGATTTCTGATGCAACTAAATTGTTGATTACAGATCTCAATTCTAGCTTGAATACTTGATCCTTCCTGATTGAATGTATCTTTGCAGCTCAAAAAGGATATTATGCTTATCCTTCTAATTCACTTCCTCTAAGTATCATCAAATCTTTCATATTGTTCCACAATTTCAATCCTCAACTTGACCTTATATTTATATCTTACATATTGTCAAGTTGGATTGAATACAACTTAGAATACTTAATATTCATCTCCTCAGTAGGCTAGAACCAACAATTAAATCAATTGAACTCAATATTCCAATAAAAGAAAATCTTTCGTTGACCGACCATTCTTAGTAGACACTAACTTAGAAATGATTTTCCTATGTTAACCCAGTGAACTCGGTTAACACTACATATTCAAAAAGTTCCTTTGGTAACCAAGTGAGTTTAGTTAACATTGGTTCCATCCAAAAATTTATTTATTAATTGAGTGAGCTTAGTTAAAACTCTAACTTTTGCAAAGTTTCCTTTAATGACTGAGCGAAATTGGTAGAAATTGACTTCTAAACTAAGAAATTTTTGGAATGCTCTATAGACACAGGAAACCATCTTCATCGCCTAAGTGAGCTCGACATACACTGACTGGCAATGATATGACATTTTGTGTAACATCAAAGACAATACACAATTAATCAATTATTTTCAACAATCTCCCTCTTTGGCATTGATGGCAACACAACATGTCATAATACAATGAAATTTTTAGAGTAAGAATAAAGTAAGGAACATATCCTTAGTTTTATTCTGATTCTCATCCATGAGAACTCTCTCTATTAGTGCAAACTCCCTCTACCTTCAATTTCTCCCTCTGTGAGCAAAACTCTGTCTTCAACATCTTGTTCTGATAGAAAACGTCCCTTCTTTGATATCAGACAAGTTCTTCTTCTTTGAGATCTCTAAAGTAATAAAATTTCTGTGAGATATGACAAAAAACTTCTCCCTCTTTGACATCTCATGCCAAAGACAATGCTTAGTGAATATCAATGTACCTCATGTAGTGATTCATTTGCAATGTGCCTTGACAATTTTGCATCAACTGTTTGATCTTCAACATGCTCTGGTTGATGCATCATTAAATTGTATTTAGTGAGCTTTAGATAGGGGAATGACCCCTAACTTACCTCTTAGATACAAAAATGCATCCTTAGGTAATGGTTTGTTAGGATTAAACCATAGACAGAAATAACAATTACATGCAAATATAACCAATATTAGAAAATAAAGATCACACAGAAAAGAACACAAGACACCAAGATTTAACATGGTTCACCTAAACTCTGGGCTATGTCCACCGAATAGCAAGTCCAATATTTTTACAATCTAGTGATTACAACCTGATTATAATCCATAATCCCCTACAGCTCAACACTCCCATAAGAAACAATTTTTGCATCATCAGTATGAAACAATCCCTAACCCTAAGCCCTTTTATACAAGTATTTTTACCACTTTAGGGATATAATTAATAATTACATGTCGGCCCAAAATCCCAATAAAATAGGGCCTAGTTTTTTTTAAAAATTTCTCTTTAGTATTTACATATTCCAATCTTACCTCTTTATCTTGTACCAATTCTCTCAAAAAATGATATTTTATAGCAATGTGCTTGATTTTGGTGTGCATCACAAGATTTTTGGATATATTAATTGCACTAGTGTTAGCATAGAAGATAACCACTGGATGCTTGATCTATATCTTCATAGCTGCCAACAGTTGCTTGAACCAAATAACATTGGAACAATTAACTGTAGCTGCCACATACTTCACCTCTATGATGGACTGAGAAATACAATTCTACTTCTCACTTGTCCAAGACACTAGTCTTTTACCAAGAAAGAATGCTCCACCACTTGTGCTTTTTTTTGTCATCAACACTTCCTGCCCAATCACCATCTGTAAATGCTTTCAAATCCAAATTTTCTCCTTTTTTGTATCATAATCCATAGTTTTAAGTACCTTTCAGATATCTCATGATTCTTTTGATTGCCATCATCTGATTTTCTTTGGGATTTGTTGAGAATCTTGCCACCATACCAACTGCTAATGTAATATCAGGCCTAGTGTGCACTACATATTGCAATTTTTCAATCATTGATCTATATGTGGTTTGATCTACCTCCTTGGAATCATCATTTTTGAAAAGCTTATGTCCAGTAGACACAGGTGTTCCAACTGGTCTAAAATCTTCCATTCCAAACTTCTTTAGTATCTCCTTGATATATTTGGATTGAGTAATGTAGATACCATCTTTCTTCTATTGGATATGCAATCCAACAAAGAATTTTATCTCTCCAAACATGGACATCGCAAATTTTTTACTCATCTCTTCTAAAAATGCCCTACATAAGTCATCATTTCCTGTAAATAAAGTGTGATGCACAAAGATTCTAGCCAATGCGATCTTCTTGTTTGGTTCTTCCTCGATATATAGACTGGTGTTATCATTTGTTCTTTGAAAACCAATCTTTCTCAAGTATTTATAAAGTCTTTCATACCAAGCTTTGGGAGCTTTCTTGAGACCATATAATGCTTTGTGTAATTTGTAGACCATATC
The DNA here is from genome assembly GCA_028749045.1 of Cupressus sempervirens. NCBI lineage: Eukaryota > Viridiplantae > Streptophyta > Pinopsida > Cupressales > Cupressaceae > Cupressus > Cupressus sempervirens. The sequence continues at coordinate 494,789,719 of CM053783.1, forward strand.
TCTTTTGCTAAGATCTATGAAACCTTTTAGGTTGTTCTATGTAGACTTCCTCATCAAGAATTTCATTCAAGAATGTGGATTTTACATCTATTTGATAAAATTTAAATCCTCTATGTGATGTATATGCTAGTAAATTTCTAAAACCTTATAATCTTGCAACAGGAGCAAAAGTTTCACCATAAACAATACCTTGTTCTTGAGAATAACCTTTACAAACTAACCTTGTTTTTTTTCTTGATACTTTTCCATCTTCATTTAACTTATTTCTAAATACCCACTTTGTGCCAATTACATTTTTATCCTTGGGTCTAGGAACAAGAGTCAAAGTCTTATTCTTCTTTATCTGTTCTATTTCTTCATTCATAGCTTCAATCCAACTTTCATTATCCAAAACATCTTTAACATGTCAAGATTCAAATTCAACAAGCAAACATGTACCTTTCAATTTATTTCTTGTCATTGTTCCATGTGACTTGTCTCTAATGATCTGATCAGGTGCATGGTGCCTTCTGACATATCTTGCTAACACAGGTTTTTTGGATTTAGAATATGTTCCATTAACCTCTTCATTATCTTTTATATTAAGATTGGGTCCCACTATTTGTGACTCAACTCCATCATACTCGGTTTGCTTTGGCAACAACTTGGTAGCTTCTGACTATGACTTAAGTCCTTTAAATTATGACTTGGGTTACAGTACTTGCAACTTGGTAGCTTTTGGAGATTTTGGGGACTTGGAAGCTGAGGCCTCCTGATTTCCAAATAGATTTGGCAATGTATCAAGTTCATAATAAACAAAATTTCTATAATCCTCAGGTTCTCTATTGCTTTCTTCTTTACTCTTTTTTGCAAATTCATCAATTATCACATGTGCACTTTCTCTGATCTTATGAATAGTTAGATTCAAACATTTGTATGCTTTACTTTTGCATGAGTGTCCTAGGGATATGCCTTCATCACTTTTGACATCAAATTTACCTTTCCTAGATTCCTTCAAGATATAACATTTTCTACCAAATCATTTCAAGTAACTTACATTAGGTTTGTAGTCATACCATATTTCATTAGGAGTTTGATTTGAGTCTTTCTTCAACTGTATTCTATTCGAGGTATACACTATAGTACTAATTGCTTCCTTCCAATACTTGATTGCAACACTCTTTTCTATTGTTAAGGTTCTTGCACAATTCATGATGGATCTATTCCTTCTTTTAGCTATACCATTTTGCTAAGGTGTACCAGGGACTGATACTTGTCTTTTAATTCCTTTCTCAATGAAAAATTCATTGAGCTCATTGGAAATGAATTCACCACCTTTGCCTAATCTCAAACATTTCAGCTTCTTTCCAATTTCCTTTTCTACTATTGCCAGATACCACTTAAACTTTTGAAAAGCTTCAGATTTTTCTTTTAGATACATAACAATAATCATTCTAGAATAATCATCAACAAATAGAATAAAGTACTTATCTCCACTATAACTCTCTATACCAATAGGTCCACATAAGTGTGTATGCACTAGCTCCATGACTTCTTTTGAATGATAGCCTTTGTTTTTGAAACTTGTCTTTCCCATCTTACCAGTTTTGATAGTTTTTGTATAAGCCTATATCAGGTTTCCTTAGACTAGGAATACCTCTTACTCTTTTGTTTTTGCTTATCTTGACAGATTATCAAATTTTACATGACACAACCTTTTATGCCATAACCAACTTTCTTCCACTTGAGTAGTAAAACATGAACTTTCACTGAGATCTAAGTAGAATACGTTATCTTTTGTTTGTTTGCCAGACCCAACCATATTTCCTTTTCCATCTAGCAATATGGCCTTTCCATTCATGAATTCCACCTTGAATCCAATGTTATTCAACTATGCTACACTCAATAGATTATGCTTTAGTCCTTCAACCCAATAAGCATTGCCACATCTAAGTTCATTGGTTAGTGAGAGACAACCTTTTCCCTTTATGCAACAAGGTTCATTGTTTCCAAATCTCACACTACCACCATCATAATGTTCTATGTGTTCAAATTTTGTTTTATCACCAGTCATATGATGTGAGTAGCCACTATCAATAATCCATGTATCATTTTTGTTAACATGAGAGATAAGTTCCATTTTATCTCTTTCATTATTAGATTAATCTTTTACAACAATATAAACCATTTCATCATCTTCACTACTATCTGAAGCTTCAGCTATAAAACAAGATTTCTTACCTTTGTCCTTGTAGTCTTTATAGTATTTGAAATCCTTCTTGCCTTTGTACTTGACGTGTTTCTTTTTATCCTTGTCTTCTCTATTTGGGCACCTTGCAACAATGTATCCAACTTCTTCACAAGAGGAACAAATCAAAGGAATCTTTCCCTTATACTTTCTTTTGCCTTTGGGATACCTTCTTGCAAGCAATGCTTCAATGGCTTTGAGATCAATGTCATGATTGTCTTCCTCTTCACTTTTAGATTATTTTCTTTTAGACCTTTTAGCTTTCTTCTTGAGTGAAACCTTGGCTTCAAATGTAGACTCAAGATTGCTAGAACTAGGAACATAATTATCATAGTTATCTAGCTCAAAAGTTGTCAATCTTCCCACTAGAGCATCCAAAGTTATATTGTTATTTGGATCACATCTCATTTCTTGAATAGCATACACTATGATTGCATAGATAGGAAGAAGGGTTCTATATACCTTGCTTACCACTATTACATCTTCAATTGTTCCTCTAGAGGCTTTGATAGCAATGACACTAACTTTGATTCTTTCTACATATTTTGCAATTTTTTCATTCTCTCTCAGTTTCATCTTATTAAACTATCCTCTAAGAATTTCTACTTTGGCTCTCCTTACATTGTCATCTCCTCCATAGATGGCTTTAAGCTTGATCGACATTTCATAAACAACTCCACAATATTTGACTTAATCAAATTCAACATAGTTGAGAGATGAAGCAATATCAATCATCATGATATTATGACTCTTCTTCTCTACAATTTCTTCGATGGTCATAGTTCTAGTAGGAGCCTTGTATTTTGCATCTAGATTCTTTAGCCATGTATCTCTAATGGTTTCCAAGTGCAGCCTCATGAGTTCTTGCCATGCCTTGAAGTTATCTCTATTCAGCTTTGGAATATCCCTTCTATAAGACATCCTGATCTTTAGCTTAGGTCCTTGAAACCTTTTCTACAAGCACCAAAAGCTCTGATACCAATTGTTGGAAATATAAGAGGAGTAATTGACATGGGAGGGGTAAATTAGTTACTACAAAAATAAATCCTAGATCCCTTAGATGTTAATACAAATCAAAACTATGATTATACTGTATTCTGTTGTAACTCGACAAACACACATGCACTCAGTTTACACTAGCAAATATTGTCACTCAACAATAACTAAAATAATTGATCTTAATGTGATTAACCTTAAGATTAACTTAGTTTCATACACACAAAATAAATAGCATGAACACAAGTGACACCAATATTTAATGTGGAAACCCAATTTGGAAAAACCACCAATTGCACCTAGTCACTGATTTTCACTCTTCTAAAGTGAGCCTTTTTAGGAGCCAACCTTGGTAATGGTTACAAAGCACTCTGTTAGGTGTGATCCTGTTACAGGATTTAATCATCCTATTAGGAGTGGCCTTGTTAGACCTCTTTAGACACTTCAAATAGAAATTCCAACTTGTTAGACAATTTACAAATAATTGTTTTTGATAAGAAAAACAAGTTTTAAAGGTAGCTTGAAACCCTTTACAAATCAAGAAATTTTCAATAAAGCCCAAACCAATGAAAACATCAAACCTAAGGTGAAATAGGTCATAGAACAAGACACAAATGACTAGGGTGGCATCATAGATAACATAGTACTCTTCAGCCACACAAACAGGTTTTGAGCAGACACCTGAAACCCCAAACAGGTTTTGAAGGGCATTTGAAACCCTGTACAAAACAACGACTGAAGGTGAAATGAGTCAGCAAACAAAAGGTAACCTATGTGGCAACACAAATAAAATAGAACACTATAGCCACAAAATAGGTTTTGACTGGGATCCTAAAACCCCAAGATGAGATACACTACAAAGAACTAAAGGCCAAAAGATAGTACATAGACAACTGGCCAAAAGCTAAGTATTAGACTTTTCCTTTAGAACCCTTCTTATTAGACCGTAGTGCCATATCAAAAGTAGGATTGGATGGCTTGACCTTTTTTTCCTTTACTGTAGTCCATCCATCCTCCACCAAACTAGCAACCTTTTGCCACTTAAAATTAGCTCCTTCATAGCCAGTTCCAGAAACCCCTAAAACTAGGGAGAAGGCCACAAAAGAGGAAGTGACAACAACAACATCACCTAGAAAAGGAACTGGCTCAAAAACACCAAAAATTGGAACAATAGAATTAGATGGACCAACAACCACCACAACCAACTTTAGATCCACCAACAAGATAGGAGTCGACATACAAACAGAGGCAACAGTAGAGTCCATGACATAAACTAGGACAACAAAATCTAGAGACAGACCAATTGCCATCACAGAAGGAGCCAAAGGAGGGGATAGACTAAAAGAGACATCAACATAATCCACACCAGAAGCTGGGATAATAGAATCCAAAGATGGACCAACTACCACCATAGAAGGGGCCAAAGGAGGATCCTTAGCAGGAGAAGATAATTTATGAGAAACAGTAGTAGAATCCACCACTAAAGTTTCTTATAGAGAATCACCATTCCCTACAGAAGGGACCTTTTGGAATATGTAGTGGTCTTTCGATACCCCCTTCCACCAAGAAGGGGACAATTTCGATCTACATTTGCCAAAAGAGCACTTTGCGGCCAGGTGACCAGTCAAGTGGTAATTCTTGCAGCAGAAGGGGATGCCCTCATAGTCAAGAAGAATATTCGAAGAACCAAGAGGGGAATCCAATGAAATCATTTTTGGGAGTCCCTTAGAAATGTCGAGCTCAACCAACACGTGAGCATACGTCATCCAAAACACTTTGGAAGTAGCCCTATCAAACATCACAAAGTCTCTGAGGGTATCCCCCACCTCCCTTAGGACATAGCTTCCCCAAAGGTGAAGGGGGATATTCAACAGCCTTACCCACAGAAGGAACTTATTAAAAGTTTCCATCAATGGGTTGAAATCCTTGTGCCATGTTTTAGCCATCAAGGGAAACTTCTCATCCCAAGAAAATTTGTTGCTAATAATAACATTTATTTCTTCAAGAGTATCAAATTTCACAACAAAAAAACTTCATGCCAAAGGGTAAATCTGGGTAGTCTTCGAGATGAAGGGCTCCTAAACACAGGAAATCCATGTATGCAAATCTTAAAGAGAAGGCCAGAAACCCTTAAAGAAAAAGATAGCAGCAGTATCCTCAAAATATTTCATATTGATAGAGATCTTATCAACTATAGAATAATTTAAAACAAGCCTTTTTGGGTTACATACCGCAACTAGCATAATGTCATGGAGTGTCGAATGCACAATATCACAAAACCTGGGATGCACCATCTGAACACCAATATCAACCTCATAGGCTACCACATTAGCATAGGAAATGGACAAACCACCCACAACACTTGGTGAACAAGTATTCCCTCCAGGATTAAGAGAAACCCTAGCCTAATAAGCAAAAGCCAAAGCGATCACCATAAAGCCAAACATAGGAGTAGAAGTTGAGGTGACCATCAAAAAGATGAACAGAAAAAGCCAAATCTAGATGTTGGAGATGAAATTGGACTTAGAAGCCAAAGCCAAAGCCAAGCATTGAAGCTGAATCCAAAGCTGAAGCTAGGCACAGGAAGCCAATCATCTATATCAATTTACAAATAGTTGTTAAGCCAACTCGGTTAAGAGATTTAGATCACTGCTACAATGGTTAGAAAGTAACAATGAGATGACTTGATTTCTAATACAATTGAATTGTTGATTATAGATCTCAATTTTGGCTTGAATACTTGATCCTTCCCGATCAAATGTATCTCTGCATCTCAACAAGGATATTATGCTTATCCTTCTAATTCACTTCCTTTAAGCATCATCAAATCTTCTATATTGTTCCACACTTTCAATCCTCAACTTGACCTTATATTTATATCTTACATATTGTCAATTCAAGTTGAATACAACTTAGAATACTTAATATTCATCTCCTTAGTTGGCTAGAACCAACAATTAAATCAATTGAACTCAATATGCCAATACAATAAAATTCTTCGTTAGCCGACCATGCTTAATAGACACTAACTCTAAAACAATTTTCCTGTGTTAACCAAGTGAACTCAGTCAACACTACATATTCAAAAAGTTCCTTTGGTAACCAAGTGATCTCAGTTAACACTGGCTCCATTCAACATTTTCTTTATTAACTGAGTTAGCTTAGTTAACACTAAACTTCTGCAAACTTTCCTTTGACGACTAAGTGAACTTGGTACACACTGACTTCTGAACTAGGAAAACTCTGGAATGCTCAACAAACATAGGAAATTGTCTTAGTTGTCTGAGTGAGCTCAACATATATTGACTGGCAATGATATGACATTTTGTGTAACATCAAAGACAATAATACACAATTAATCAATTATTTTCAGTACCTCTAAACAACAATCACTAAAAACTCATCATGGGTTGATCTTTTTTATTTGACATTGTTAATTAACAACCAATTGGTTAGAAGTTGCATGATTGATTTAGGAGTAGTAGTCAATATCATGCCAACAATTGTCATGAAGGAACTTGGATTTTTAGTGGACATGTCATTTTGGAAATGCCATGCAATGGACAATAGATTGATACATGTGGTAGGGATAATGAAAAATGTGGACTTTAGATTCCCTACTTGTCTTGATGTCTCATAAAAAATCGATGTGACTGTGATGGAGCTACCTTCTTATTATGGCATGCTCCTTTCTAGGCAGTGGTCAAATTTGGTAGGAGGCATGTCTAATTGGACCTATCATTTGCAAAAATTCTCATGAATCAAAAAGAGGTTAAAATCAATAGGGAACCAAGGTCACCATACATTATTAAAGAGATAAATTCATAAAGAACTATAAACTTTTTTCATTCAGACATGGATAATTTCCAGGTAAATATTACTTAACCTAATCCAAATCATATTGATTGTATTGAAGAACATATAAGAAATTATAATAATTGTGATGAAGTATGACATATGTTCTTTTGCGGGGCTTGCAGAAAAGAGGTAAATGTGGTAGGTGTAGTAGTAGTATTGCCTCTTGGAAAATCTTTCAAATATTCCTTCATGTTAACCTTTGAATGTACTAACAACATTGCTAAGTATGAAGCACTTATATTAGGAATGAATATTGCTATTAAACATAGGCCTAAAATTCTATATGTCCATGGAGATTTTGAATTAGTAGTATCATAGGTAGGAAACAAGTTTATCACTAAGAATTATAGGTTAAAACAATATAAAAATATAGTATGGGATACTATTTAACATTTTGATGTATTTTCAATTAACTAGATTGATACATCAGGAAATCTTATTGTTGATTTTATGGCTAACCTTTTTGTTAAGTTTAATGATGCTCCTTTTGAAAAAATAGTACAAATCAAAGTCAAATTTAGGCTAGTCATGCCTAATAATATCCAAAATTGGCAAGTTTTGGAAGAGGACAAAGACATACTAAAGTTTCTCACATGCTAATATCACTATGAAGATCATCAAGTTGATTGGAATGCATTTGTAGAAGAGAATGACTAGGAACTAAATAATGTTTGACAAAGCGATTGTTCAATTAAAGTCAAACAAGATCCCTAAGGGTTTGGTAGCTTTGGAAAGGGTATTTGAGAGTCAAGAGAGTTTACCAATAAGGATAAATTCAACAAATTTCAATGATGTGGAAAGTAAACCTTTGAAATCATTGCTCCCCAAAGGAAGTTTTTATAGGAAAGAATCTTACTCCCAAGATAAAATATGATCTTATTACTTTGCTAAGAAAGTATAGACATGTATTTTCTTGGTCTTATGATGACCTTAAAGCATATAGAGAAGATCTATTTCAACATGAAATCCCTCTGAGACCTTATGCAAAACCTTTTAAGGAAAGACAAAGGCCTATTAACTCAATGTTAATGTTGAGATGTCATGTTGCATGATTCTTAATGACAGGAATCCTTTCAAACTCCTATTTTGGAAAGCTAATCTAGGATTAACTCCAAAGTTCTAGGGAATCTTGCAACCTACTAAAATCTTCTTAGTAGAAGATAAATGTGTTTGTTTACAAGGAGGCCTTTGTTGGTTCTAACCAATTTCAAATAAGATGTTCAATTTGCTTGTTGTTTCAAAATTAACCACAAAAAATATATGTTTTTGGTATTTTCTATTTTAAAAATGAATGCAATCTAACAATGCAACTATATGAGTTCCTAATTTAACCAAAGGTTAGACAAAGATAAGGTAACAAGAGATGAAAGAAAATAGGATGAAAAAGAAATTCCTAACAAACATAAACTACAGTAACAACACCTCTGCGACTTAAATCATTGAAAAAATCAAGTAGGAAAACAATGAAAATAGGTCACAAGGCCATAAAAAGTGTGCTCATGTGAGACAAGAAGCTATGTAAGAATAATATGATTGATCTCTTCTCCAACTCGGTATGTCAATATAATTTTTCAACACATGACAAACACTATAACTAAAATATTGTACAATCAAATCAGCATAATAAAACCATTGGCTCCATTATTATCATGAAAAAGAATTCACAAAAATAACACACTTTGATAAGAATAACTACACTCAAAATGAGAGCACCAACAACATATACTGTTGAATCAAAATAATAGCTTGGAATACATATTACATTACTGAATTTATAAGAAAACATCTCCTCAATTTGTGTTGAGAGTGAAAGAACCCTTAATGCAAACATATGCTTCTAAACTAATTAAAAAAATCTAATTATTTATAAACTAACTCTCTAAATGGTGCTAAGTAGGACTCCACCCTTGTTTATATCAATTAATAGGTGCATGAAGCCTTTACATGTCTTAAAACAAATAAAGAAATAGTAGATAATAAGAAGGAAGCTATAAGAGGATCTAAGAGTCCCTAAAAGCTCTAAAAATGGAAGCTCAACCTTCTCTAACAATTTTTAGGAGTTAAACTATCATCAAAATGCATTTTTGGTGCATGGAAAGCTCTAATTTTGGGACTGGCAGTTAACTCTCAGTGCACCTCTAGAATAGTGCACCTTGCACACTTAGGGGGTAGGCTCAAAAACTCCAAAATTTTTCCAAGTTTCAAAACTAAATTTCTAGCTTCTGGAGAAGAGATCACCCTATTGTTCTTACATAACTTCTTGTCTTGCATGAGTGCACTTTCCATGGCCTTGCAATTTGATAAGAAGTGAAACATATTTTGGTCTTTACTAAGTCTCCATCAATGATTGAATTAGTGGATTTGAGGAAATTTTGCTCCTATTTTCATTGGTTTCCTACCTGGTCTTTTCAACGATATAACTTGCAGACGTGTTGTTACCATGGTTTATGTCCATTAGGAATTTTTCTTTCATGTTTTTTGCTTTCATCTCTTGTTACCTTATCTTTGTTATTTGCTTTGCTAACCCTTGGTTTACTTTATGTAAGAATGCTTGCTGATGAAGCAATGCCTTTGTCATTTCTTCCCTTTTTTTGGGGCAATTTGTTGTGGTTTCACAATGCACCCTATTTCTCCTAGAAATGGGGACTCCATAGTAAATTTTTGTCTCTCATACCCCTAGTCTAGGGCCTAGGCCATTGTTCAGACTCTACCTGGAGTTTGGATCCTATTAGAACCCAAGTGCCAAAATTGAGAAATTTAGAGATAAAGGATGATTTTTGTGTTAAGGTGTGCACTAGTGCACCTAGCGCACATGTACACCTATCCTAGGTGCGCAACTGCACTAGATGAACTAGTGTGCTTGCACTTTCCTTTGGAGGTTTGCTTCATCCTGGGTCTATAAATAGCTGGGACCACCTTCGCCTCTTCTCATTCTTCTTTGTGTGCTATTTGTGAACATATTTTTCTTTTAAATAAAATAAAAGAATGAAAGATTCTATTGCCCTAGTTCACAAGAAAAATATAATTTTCCAACAGTTGAGGAATTTCTACATTTACAATCCCTCTCTAAATTTTGGTAAGGTTCAACTTCCTTATTGGATTTTCAATCAAAACTAACTTTCAAATAAGAATTACTTTTAACTTGAAAGTAATAAGGCTTCCCATCTATTCTTGGATAGGGGGAACAATTTAATTGATATTATCTTAAATAAATACAAATGCATACTGTATATACAAAATTGGGGGGGCCTCAGATACTCACATACACTTCAACATAGTCCTTACTTGCAAGATCATCTTGGAATGAACATTGAATTGTCCATCCGAGAGGTCTGACAGAATGACCTGTTGCCTTCTAACTAGAGCGATTTTGCCTATCTGCTCTCAGACCGAGAAGTAGGTAACCTGACCCTTTAATACAAAGGATTTTATGCAATAATATGAAAGTGCATTTAAGCTAGCTGATGTGCAATTTAATCTAATAACAAGTAAAAGAAAATTAAACTAGATGGATGCATTTTTAATCTAATATGACATTAATGCTAAGAAATTCAAAAAACTATGACAAGATTGAGTAATTGAGTATGAAATTTGATAGTATTTTGATGCAATTCAAATTCCAACCCCCGAAATGAGGAATTAGAACCCTCTTAAATAGAATTCTTGAAATCAATTAATAGTTGAGATGAACTCAAATTGATGGTCAGGATTGAAGCAGAGATCCAGTAAGGATGGAAAATTCCTAGTGTAGTTGAGGTTAACTAACTCAAATCCTGAGTGTAATGAAAAGTTAACTGGAATTCACCCAAGTGTGAGAATAAGTGGATTAAGCCAATTCTAATTCAAGAGGTAGATTACTTGGAATTCCCATTCCTGAACTGGAGAGATGAAATTGGAAGGTTATTTAATTTAATAAAAATGAGATACGACCTCATAAATGCATATTTCCATTAATTGAATAATTACATTCAATAATTAAAATGAGAGCATTATTAAATTAAATAAATTTAACTCCTTAGTCCATTAGCCTTAGGAGACAATTTAATTTAATTAAAGTATAAAGGCTTCAAATTAAATCAATTCTTAGTCAATAGGTTTAATGTAGCTAATCCAAGTCAATACTATAGGAATTAAATAAATAACATGATTAATGCAGATTAGAGTTTTTTGCATTTGACAATTAAGTCAAGTAGCGAAAATCAGAATGAGAATTGCCTAATGAAATAGAACTTTAGGGTTGATCAAAATAGACCAAAATTGGTTGAGATGGCAATGAGCCAATTTTTGGGTATAACATTTACCCCTCTTTGAATGAATGTGCAAGCAACACGTTCAATTCAAAGAAAATTAGAAAGCATGATGCACAAAATGAGATTGGTTCCAAAATTGATTAACAGAGACCAATTGGCAAGCTTTTAAAAATTATCTCCAGAATGGAGCTTAACCTTAAGGGATCCAAATAGAGCACCTAGATACCTAGATTGATAAGATTGGTTATGAAATTGATGACACTGAGACCAATTGATAAGCTTTTAAAGATCATCTCTAGAATGAAGCTTAACCTTAAAGGATCTAAATAGAACACCTAGATACCTAGAGTTGATAAGCTTCTAAAGATTTTCTCCAGAATAGAGCTTAACCTCAAGAGATCTAGGTAGAACACCTAGAGTTGATAAGCTTATAAATATTTTCTCTAGAACAGAGCTTAACCTTAAGGGATCTAGGTAGAACACCTAGATACCTAGAGTTGATAAATTTTTTAAGATTATCTCTAGGATGGAGCTTAATCTTAAGGAATCTAGATAGAACACCTAGATACCTAGATTGACAAAAGATAACAAAATCCAACCATGAGTCATAGACTCATCCCTAGAACAAGGCTTGTTCCTTCGGAGTCAAGGCTCAATACCTATCCATCAAACTCTGATAAAGACTGTTATAAGATGTGACCAGCTGATGAAAAGATGAGATAGATGAAAAAGATGCCAGATAGAGGGGAACAAGATGCCCCAAGTAATGAGGACATAAGATTCAGATTGAGTTTGAAATTAAGATTCAATGATGTAATCATCCTGCCCCCTCGGGAGCGAAATCGAAAGATGACACAAAAAAATGAGGTAGAGCAGTATAGCAAGAAATATGGAAGAAATTATAGAGTGCAAAGAATATAGAAGAGGTTAGAATGATTGTATGAAAATTTGGAGTCAATTTGGAGTGATTTTGAGGTCCAAAAGACCAAGTTTGACCAAAAGTTGATCAAATTTGACCATAGTTGACTTTTTTCCAGATTTGTGATGGAATGTGAAGTAATTTTGAGTTGAAAAGATTCCAAGAATCACAAAGTATCAGAAAAATTGGACTGCACAAGCATTTGATTGCGTCGGTCCCAAAAATTTAAAATGTGTTTTTGAGCTGCTTAAGTGTGTTAGATTTTAAATTTGATCCTAAAAATGGATTCAAAGCGGTCAAATTAGCCGGGGTGATTTTTGCACAAATTGGAGCACTTTGAAAAAATAGGTCGAAACCTATATAAGGACCCAAAGGGTCATTTTCAAATCATTTGCACTTTTGTCTTTAGTGAATAGGAGAGCTTTGAGGCGAAAATAGTGGTCCCCATGTCTTCTTATCGTTTTGAGCACTCCCGACAACACAACCTCCCAATGGACTATGGGCCTCCATTGATTAGTCGATAATCTTGCTTTGTACTTAGTTTTTCATGCATTTCAAGGCATTTATTAGCATATTTTAGGGTTTTTAATTTTTTTCTCTGTTGGTCCTCATGATCTCATTCTTCGCATGGGTTCGATCTTTCTTCACGCAAAGATTCACCAGCCTGGTGTTTCTTCACGCACCCTGGTGAGGATTCTCGCTCGAGAGAGACCTACCTATCATGCGAGATGCACAAAATATTGGGCAAATTTTGCTTGTTACGTTGTCATTTCTTACACAAAGAGATGTTTTCTAGTGCGAAGAAGTGAAATCTCATGTGAGAAAGTGCTTTCTCGCGTGAAAAACTAGTGTCTTTTGTAACATTTAAAGTTCAAATTTTTATTGTTTTGTCTGACTTTTTGAGTGAGAACTGATTGTTTGCTTATTTTCATTGGTCATGTGTGTAGGTTTATCTTCAATGATGTAAGATTTAGGTCCCACTACCCGCCATACGAAGCCTTCTTACAGAGTCTCGATGATGCCGACATGGCACATATAGACAGACTCAGGTTATCTCATCTATGTTGGATCCCAACAATGCTGGTGAATTATGGCTTATTGAATACATTAGTGGAGTGTTTCCATTTGGAAATGAACACCTTCCACCTACCCCAGGGAAAGATGATTGTGATTCCTGAGGATATCTATAGGATTCTGTGCATACCCTGCCATGGGCTGAGGGTAGTCTATGATACAATATTGAGAGCAGGTACAGAGGCACTGTGTGGCATCTTCCATCAGGGTTTGATCATGGGTCATGCTATCACATGGGATGAGCTTGTCCACACCTACAGCCCCACACACAAATTAGCATTACTCTTGGCTATCTTTATCAGTTGTTTCCTAGTGATGGATAGAGGCCAGCAAGGATTAGAGTGCGGTTGGGGGAAAATGCTCCAAAGGATGTTGGACGCTTCAGAGAGATTTAGGTGGGGTTAATGGATGCTCACACACATGTTCCATGATATGCATGAGATCATGTACCATGAGTGGAGGAGTATGGCTGGTGGGGTATATGTATTACAGATCTGGGCATGGGAGCACTTGCTAGTTATGAGGCCCATCTTTGAGGATGAGCAACAACCCACAAAGTTGTACATTTGCAGGTATAGAGGCCAGCGAACCTAGATAGGTCTAGGGAAGATTGAGCAGTGGAGAGATACCAAGGACTGGGATGATGCTCCTCAAGAGCTAAGCCATATGTTTGCATTGCAACCATTGATAGCCCACTCGACACAAATTATTGAGAGATTCCCTATTACATGCGTGTGGTATCAGTACGGGTGACCGTATGATATCTCACAGGAGTACTATTAGTATGCTCACTTAGCAAGATATCTAGAGTGGGGATGGTCATAGAGGCTAGACATAGGGAGGTCTATGATCAATGTGCTTAACTTAGTTGTGACACAGTGGGACTATCTACTGGTAGTAGCAGGTGTTGGGATGACACCTACCTACTAGGCATATTTTGCTAGCCATCCCTTTCCATGATTTATAGATCTAGTAGGGATGATAGCTCTAGGACCATAGTAGGAACCACCATAGGGACCCCAATAAGTAGCTCAGTAGATCCCCCAACAGGTGAGACACAGGGTACAATAGGTATTGATTCCAGCTAGGCAGATGGGGGGTGATCTAGGCATAGGTGTTAGTGGGACCGGGCATAGTTAGCGGCAGAGACCCCATACTGAGGAGTAGCTGCTGGCCAAGCAACAGGATGATTAGCTAGATGAGGAGATGTAGGACCAGCCTATTGTCAAGCCTCAAGATGCATTGAGGAGATCTAGAGAGCGGATTCAATAGGCCTCATAGTAGTTAGCAAAGCTGCAGATTCAGGTGGTCATGTGAGACACAAGGATAGTTGAGCAGGATCATGAGATCTATGGGCTATGAGAGTAGCTAGAGATAACTAAGAGGAGAGTAGAGTAGCTACAGGATGAGGTCTGCTTATAGGCATCGCATGTGGCCTATTATTTTGCAGCTTATTCCATAGTTGTGCCCGATGAGGCTCAGCAGGTACCTAGGGGGTACATGACCACCAACTAGGCTAGATATGCCTCTGCCTCCTCCTCCTCCTCCTCCTCTAGGAGGTGAGGGAGCTAGAGAGAGTTAGACTAATTTTGTCTCTGATTTTTTGATCTGGCTATGTTTCAATTGGTCTGCTAGCACCATCATGTATCATATTTCGATTGACAGCGCTTGAGTTGCATTCATTTTTGTACTGACATATTCTTTGATACTGATACACACACACACACACAAGATTTTGAGTCAAGTATCCTTTGTACATGTCATTGTTTGTCTTTTAACTTGATGTACATGAGATGCTTATGTTGTAAGTATGAGATGCAAACATGATGTGATGTATGGATGCATATTTGATTTAATTTTTAAATGTAGTGTAGATGAGATGGATGATGAAATTATGGATGAAATGCAAATGTGAATGGACTGACATCTCATGTAGTATTTTGTGTTTTTTCTTGATAGTGATAGGTATCCCATTGAGGAGCAAGAGGACAAACCAAAGAACATAATGCTTGTGTAGTTGTGAAGAAACATGGTACTTTGAAGAGACCAACAATCCTGCATCACGAAGGATGAAAGTAGATTTACAATCGAATCATGTGTTTCGCCAAGTGAAGTATGCAATGCAAACCTATGCTAGATACAACCCTAGGTCTGGTTACCAAGCCTCTTCAATTTTCATCATCGAGTATATAACAAAACCCCATATGTCATACAATTTCCACTGACATTGCAATCATGAAAATATGAATAAGACATATGTTCTAATTTTGTCGGGATGAAATGTAAGCATTTGAGGCACAAGAAGCCTGAATGACCAAAACATTTGTCCCTTTTAATGTGGCAAGTTAACATAAACATCAAAGCATAAATGCTAGGATGACTAGAATGTTTCTTGCATGTAGACACACTAGACACATAAGAGATCTCTCTTATGCTAAGTAATCAGTAAGTATTCTATCTACAACGGCCCTTGGTTCTATAACCTAAGACAAAAGTGTGCTAGATATACTCGTAGTGACCCATGTGTTCACTTAGTAGGACAATTATTAGTATTTACTATAGCATGAAGAGTTCACTCCAACAAGCAAGGAGAAGAACCAATGTTCTTGATGTATCCATATAAAAGGAGTCGAGGTACACACGACCATCCAATATGAGATGGAGGCTCTTATAGTGGACACCCTTCTTATATGGATACTTCAAATTATTGGAACTAAACCACAAATAAAAAGAAAAGAAAAGATCATGCCCCTAATCCTTTCTTCTCTAATCAAAAAGGGCATCATCAATTTTCTCAAGGAGACATGATAAAACAAAAAAAACAAAGAAAACAAAAAAAAACCCAATACATCCACACAAATTCATCATTTTTGGGTTCAAAGTTTTTGTATATAGGATTGATGTCATGTGTCAATGTCTAGAACATGGATGAAAAAAATCTCTTCAGTAGGGTGACGATAGCAGATAGACACAGTTAGAACAACTAGTGACTAAAATCAAAGAGGAATCTTCATGAAGAATAACCTTAGTTGGAACTAAGTGATAGTAGATAGACATAGTTAGGATGATTGGTGACTGATACAAGAGAGATCTTCCATAAAGGGGAATCTTAGAAGTGACATGAACAACATAGGTAGACATAGTGAGAACCACTAGTGACTATTGCGAGAGAGACTCCATGAGAGGAATCTCAAAAAGTGACACAAACAATAGTAGGCAGATGTAGTGAGAACCAGTAGTGACTGTCGTGAGAGAGACTCCATGAGAGGAATCTTGAAAAGTGACATGAATGATGGTAGGAAAATGCAGTGAGAACCATTGGTGACTATCCTAAGAGAGACTCCATGAGAGGAATTTTGAAAAGTGACACGAAAAATAGTAGGTAGATGTAGTGAGAACCACTGGTGACTGTCATGAGAGAGACTCCATGAGAGGAATCTCAAAAAGTGACACAAAGGATAGTAGGCAGACACAATGAGAACCACTGGTGACTATCACGAGAGAGACTCCATGATGCAGTTAGAGCAACTGGTGACTATTCTGAGAGTGATAGTAGGTAGATGCAGTTAGAACAATTGGTGACTATCATGAAAGAGATTCCATGAGAGGAATCTTGAAAAGTGACACAAACGATAGTAGGCAGACATAGTGAGAACCATTGGTGACTATGGCAAGAGAGACTCCATGAGAGGAATTTTGAAAAGTGCCACGAATGATAGTAGGAAGACATAGTGAGAACCATTGGTGACTGTCGCAAGAGAGACTCCATGAGAGGAATCTTGAAAAGTGACACGAATGATAGTAGGTAGACATAGTGAGAACCATTGGTGACTATCGCGAAAGAGATTCTATGATACTATGGGGTGGTGTCCCCAAGTTCTGACAAGAGTCAATCCATGTATACATGAGAAAAAAGTAGCAAAGAAAAGAGGAAAGCAACTATATAGGAAGCTAGAAGATGCACTGTGAGATATGGAAGTTGAACAAGAGGTGCGTGTTTACCAGTTTTTCACCTTCTTGGTAGAGATCCTATTTTTACATTTTTTTTTTTGCTACCATGATGCCTGTTTCTAGGTTTTCACTAATGGCACTTTTTCTTGTTTTTCTATTTTTTTGTTTTAATTTTTTTGGTATTACCAAGGCACCTATTGTTAGGTTTTCACCAGGGAAATGATTTTTTTTAGGACTTTGTGCAATTTTTAGAGAATTTTTTCAAGGCATTTATGTATATACAGAGAGCTTCTGAGATCAGACCAGTTGTAGAACCCCTTCAAGTGGAGAGTGTTAATGGGCTCCTTGAGTACCTCTCCCTCAACTATAGAAAGTTGGTAAGTACCAGATCTAAACACTGCAGTGACTATGTAAGGACCAAGCTAGTTTGGTTCAAACTTCCCTATTTGGACCCATTGTTGCTGATTCTTAGGGTTTTCTCTTATGACAAGATCACCTAGTTGAAAGTTATGTGGCTTAGCTTTCTTATTGTAACTTTTGGACATACATTGTTGATAAGCTTGAAGATGATTGCATGCCACTTGCTAGCATTCATCTAATAACACTAGCTCTTGAAGCTAAGATATTTTGTAGTCGTCATCAGTGATGAAGCCCTTCATGGAGATTCTCAAAGTAGGAATCTCATCCTCAATTGGAAGTACAACATCCACTCCATAAACCAAAGCAAAGGGTGTTGTACTTGTAGGAGTTCTAATACTTGTTCTATATGCCCATAAAGTTAGATTAATATGGAGGTGCTAGTCCCTCCCAAATTTGTTGATTATGTGATGCAAGATCTTGAGTATCACTTTGTTGGATGCCTCTGCTTGACCAAATCCCTTGGGGTAATAGATTGAAGACTAGTGTTGCGTTATTCTAAACTTTCTGCATAACTCCATGGGGTCTTTATTTTTAAACTATCCTCCACTATCAGTAATAATGGAGGATGGTACAACATACCTGCATATGATGTAGTTTGTGATAAATAGAGCTACAATTTTTCCATGTGATATTGTGAGAGGTACTGCCTCTACCCACTTCGTAAAGTAGTCTATAGCCATAATAATGAACTTATGTTTGTTAGAAGAAGATGGGTGAATCTAACCCACAAGATCAAAGGCCCATTGTTGAAATGGCCATAGTGTGGTAGATGGAATCAACTCCCTAGTTACAGAGTGAATTAGATTCCCATGGAGCTGGCACTGTTTGCAGGACTTGGTGTACTTGATTGCCTCTTACTCCATATTTAGCTAGTAGTAACCAGCTCTAATAAGTGTATGAGCTAGTGTCAAGCTATTTGAGTGAGACTAGAAAATGCCCTCATGAACATCAATTAATGTGTGTTTGGACTCTTCAAATTATAGACACCTAAGGAGTGTTCTGTCAAGGCCTTTCCTAAACAAGTCATCAACAATAATGACATGCTATGAAGTATTACAGCTAAGGTGATATTTTTCATTCTAGGTTAGACCATCTGGAATAGTTTGGTCATGTAGATAGGAGTAGATGTGGTGGTAGCGAGATGAGTCTTATCCTACAATAGAATAGATCATCCTAGATTTAGGGGTATCATAGGCAGGGTGGAGTAATGTTTCTTCCAAGAACTCGTGTTAGAGATCATTTTTTGGCATTTGTAGCAAGGAAGCTAGAGTAGCCATGGCATCAGATGCTTTGTTGTCTACTCGAGGAATTTCCTAAAAAGTGATACGAGAAAAGTATTTCTTCATATCATCAACCATGCATTTGCAAGGGATTAATTTCTCATCCTTTGTTTGACACACATCATTAACCTTGTTGATTATGAGCTAAGAGTCCCCAAAGATGTTCAATTGATCCACTCTCCATTTAGTCATAATCTTCATGCCATTAATCAGAGCCTCATATTCTACAATGTTTTTTGTACAAGGAAACATAATGAACCATCAAAGAACATCACCCACATTTGGTGTGTGAGTGTCAAAATCTATTCATCAGGAAAATCGATGTTCATCGAGAGAAGACTCTGCATAGGTACATCTGCTAGCTAATCTGCAATTTCTTGTCCCTTGATAGCTTTTTGTTCAACATATTGAATGCCAAACTCACTTAGTATCATGACCCACTAAGCTAATCTCCTTGTTAGAATTGCCTTACTGAATAAGTATTTCAGCAGATCACTTTTAGCCACCAATCATGTAGTGTGAGTGAGCATGTAGTGCCTCAACTTTTGGGAAGCAAAGACAATTTCCAAGCAAGCTTTCTTGATGATACTATAATTCATCTCATAAGAGATCAATGTATGAATTAGATAGTAAATAGCCCTTTCCTGGTTATCACTATCTTCTTGAGTGAGTAAGATATCCAAAGAAGTTTCTGTGGTAGAGATGTACAAAATCAATGGATTCCCATAAATAGGAGGCATCAAGATTGGTGGATTAGCAATATATTGTTTTATTTGTGTCAAGCTTTGCTCACAATGCTGACTTTAGTTATATTTCACACCTTTATGTATAGTCTTGGTGAAAGGTTGTGATCTATCCATTAGCTGTGAGATGAATTTGCGAATAGATTGAAGTCTTGCTTGTAAGCCTCTCATCTGACTGATATTACAAGGTGGAGGCATATCCATAATTTCTTGAACTTTCTATGGATCCACCTCAATTCCTTTTGTAGGCACAATGTATCCCAATAGTTTTCCTGATGTGATACCAAATGTGCATTTTTTTTTTGTTTATACTGCAGGAATCGGTGCAACACGACCCCCCTATAAACTGCAGTGCGCCTGGTAAACTTTTTAATGTGACTGGTAGCACTGGTGCGACATGCCCACCGATACCACGAGGACAGGGGAGACTAGAACCCGTGACCAACCCCCTGCAATAGGAAAGATTTAGCCAACCGAGCTAGGGCCCCTGCCCACCAAATGTGCATTTCTTGGGATTAAGCCTTAGACTAAATTTTTCCATGTGATCTAGAATAGGTCCAAAATCTTGAAGGTGAGTATTGTGTTTTGTGCTCTTGACCATATCATCCACATAGTCTTCCATGGTCTTATGCATCATGTCATGAAAAATTGTAGTGACTACTCTCTGATATGTAGCACCAGCATTTTTTAAACCAAATGGCATCACGTTCCAAAAAAAGGCCCCCCATGCACAAGTAAATGCGGTCTTTTCCTAATCTTCTACTGCAATTTTGATCTGATTATAACCAAAAAATCCATCCATGAGTGAGTACATCTCATATTCTACTATCATGTCCACTATCATATCAATGTTAATCAATGGAAAATTATGCTTAGGACATGCTAAGTTTAGATCTCGGAAGTCTATACAAACTTTGATAGATTTCTTGTGCTTGGAGACTAGAACAATGTTGGATACCCATTTAGTGTAATCAATAGCACAGATGAAACTAGCCTTCAGAAGCTTCTCCAATTCAGCTTTGATGAGCAATGAAACATGAGGATGCATTTTCCTAAGCTTTTGATTAATTGGTTTAACCCCTGGTGTGATGGACAAATGATGCATAATGAGATCAAGGTCTAGTCCTAGCATGTCAGAATATGTCCATGCAAAGTTTATCTTCTTCTCTTAGAAGAAGGCAATGAATTCCTCTTTTTCTTCTAGAGACAGTGACTGTGCCAGATGTATCATGTGATAATGTTCTTCTCTGCCCAAGTTGATCGGCTATGTTGGCTCTATTAACACTAATGATCTTTCCTAAAAATTACTAGGAAGTGCATCAAATATCTCATTCGCAGGTGCCTCAAAGAGATTTTCACCCTTGGATATGTCTTTTATTTTTACTTTTGTAAGTTCTGACACTACCACAATGTGGTTTTCACCATCAAACCTTCTATTTTTTTTCTTTCTGATTGTATAACTGAGATATTTGATGTTAGCTTCAGTCATGTTGACACTTTTTTTACTGGTGGAAGATGTTACTAGTTCAACAAGATTTAAGTAGCAGGCAAGAGCATAGTCATTCTAGAATGTGGGGAATTCACTAGATGTATTGGAATTCTAGTCTATAAGCTTGAGATATGTGAGTGAAAGAGTAGTGGTGGGTTTGATTGCATTCACAGTTTAATCATTAAATGCTTGGACCAGCAATTTGAGACTTAGAGCAATGTCATCCACAAGTGTGTTCAAATGTCTTTGAGTACTAACATCATCAATTGAAGACTCAAGGACATTAGTTGGATTAGACCTGTCCAACCTAACCCTAGATGTTTCACCTACTTTGAGTTGGTTTTCATAGACATGAACTTGATCAATGTCTTTATCTATAGTTTCTTTTGAAAGGGAGTCAAATTCATATTCTTTAGAATCAATGCTACATGGTGACAGGTTGTAGAATTCCCCGATAGTGATAAGGACATACTTTCCTTCATCATCTAGATTTTTGCATGGGTACTCAATGTGTAACGCTTGACTAGACTCTGCCTATTCTGAATGGGCATGGTGTGGATAAGTATTGTCCTCAGAAGAATCACGAGTACCATCCATAGTGCTGACATTTGGCACAAAGTCATTAGGTTCAGCAAAGAATTTAGCAAGATTGTGAGGAATAGGATCCTCACCATTGGTATTATCTTCTTGAACATTAGACTAAGCTTGTGACTCATTTCTGGATGAACTCTTAGGTTTTGGTATGAATTTGTTAATCCCTAAATGGAAGGGTATCTTCTTAAAGCCTAGACTAGATGTATCTTTGTTTCTTCGAGCTATTGCTTTAACAAGATCAATAAGACCATTGTTGTTGCATCCAATAGGACCATTTCCCTTATATCTAAAGTGTTTCATGAGTCTAACACTAGGGCCATATTGCTCAGGGGTGATCTCACAAGCCCATTCTGTGGGGTCAACCAGAGTCTCCTCTTTGTAAAGCCATGTAGCGATGGCTCTATTTTCACTTTTATCCTCTAAGGGGACTATAGAATTAACAAAAGTACCATTATACTTGGTTTGAGATGTTAACACAAATGGCCTCTTCACTTCATATAGTCTCCCATAATGACAGGGAGACTTAGGAAGAGATGTCAATGACAACATTGGTTCTATGTGGTATTCACCCATGCTAGTTTCTTTTAGCTTGAATGACTACTCAATTTGCTTTAGCTTGTTATCATGATAATCAATAGATTCCCTGTTAGCAGGTACAAAATTCTTAGTAGCTTTTAGCATATTGTAGGTATAGCTAGTATTTGCAGGGATAGTGACTTCAGAGCCATGAAATGAGAATTTTATGCATTGATGGTATGTGGATGGCATAGTGCACATCTCATGTATCCATGGCCTTCCTAGTAGAATATTGTAAGTCAAGGGGATGTCAAGGACTTGACAAGTGACATCCCTTTCTATAGGACTGATATGGAGAGGCAACACCACAAGACCTAAAGACTTTCACTCGACTTTGTCATATGCTTTGATAGTGATATTGTGACGGGAATCAATAAACTCCTTAGAATAGTATAATTGTCTAAGTAGAGTAGTAGAGACAATGTTCAACCCTACTCCATTATTGATAAGTACCTAATGGACACATGTCTAATGTATCACAACCTCAATGTGTAGAGGTTGATTGTGTGGGTGACTCAATAAATTATCATCCTCCTTAGAGAAGGACAAATAGTAAGGTGAGGTTAGATGACCTACCATAGATCAAAATTGTTCAAAATCAAGATCTTGAAGAACATTTGCCTTAGTGAGGGCTTTGTCAAGAATCTGCCTATGGGTAGGAAAGATTTTAAGTAGCTCAAAGATTGTGATTTGAGCATTAGTTCATTTTAATTGATTGAGGACACTGTATTTGGTGGTTGTTGAATTTTTTGCAAGTTTTGCACCTCTGCTAGATGTGCCAACAAGGGTTTTATCTTTGTGCTATTCAAGATCAAATAGTAGAAGGTGCATGGTCTTTGAGTATCAACTTGGTGCAAGCAAGAATGTGTAATAGCATTGGCACAGTTGTGCGAAGATTTATTGTCAGCTATGTGGGAAGTAGGGCCCCTTAAGGCAAATGGTGTCTTGGGTTTATTGTTATCTTGCTTGCCATTGATGGTAATAATGTCATAGTACTCAAAATCCATAGGTTCAACCATGTTGATCACATTGTTGTCATTAGAGTATGTATAGTTGACCTTGTTGTTAGGTTTTTGTTTTGAGCTCTTATTTTTCATAAGACAGGAAGGGCTCCTTGAAATCCTTATGATCTAAGTTCTTGTTATGTCCATCCACCATAATGTCACCATCATCAATCATGTCCTAGACTTTGTGCACAAGTTTATGCAGTTGCTAGTTTTGTGTGCCTTATTTTGGTGGTATTTGCAGAATGTGGTTTCGTTCCACCATGGTGGGTGTGGTTATGGGTCATAAGGACAAGAGTTGTCCATCGATGAAATGAGCTTGTTTTGTAGCAAGGTGTTGTAAACCATGTCCAAAGGTTTACCAAGAGGTGTATAATCTTGTTTAGGGCATTTAGCCCATGAGTTTCTTAGTTTATTTCCAGATGTCTTGCTATCAGGAGGAGGTTTCTCAACATTCTTGGCTGTGTTGAGACTATTTGTGAGATTAAAGGCTACCTTAGTAGGTTTAGAAGTGATGTTGTCAACAACCCCATCATGTACAATTTCTCGATTCTTGTTGACATATTTGGGTTTGTCCTTGTTAGAGGTGGATCCTTTTTTTGTGTCCTTCTAAAGGGTAAGTTCACCCTTCTTGACCATGAATTCCTCTATGCAGATAGCTTGTGTGACCATGTCCTTGAAGGTGTGTGGACCTTGAAGTTGGACTCTATACCCAAAATTGGGTAGGAGATTCTCAGTGAAGATGTCAAGCTTTTCTATTGTAGGAATCTTGCATGAATATTTAGTATAAAGTTGTCTCCATCTCTAAAGGAATGTGAGGAAAGGTTCCCCAACCCTCTACTTAAGATTACACAAATCTTGAATTTTAACAGGGTGTTGAATGTTGTGAGAATACTGCTAGACAAATAAGTTGGAAATTTCATCAATGTTTTGATACTAGGAGGCAAGTGTGAAAACCACTCCATAGCCTGACCACCTAGAATTCTTGGGAATAGATGCATAAGATATGTTTGATTATGCATAAATTCCATAGAAAAGGCACCAAATTACCACAAATAATCTTGGGGATCGGTAGTTCCAAAGTATTTATTGTACTTAGGTAACTCAACTTCTCATGGAAAAGGAGGCATGTCTATACTCTTATCAAATGGGAATGGACAAAGAGTGTCTAAGGTGTACATTTTCGTAGGTTTGTCTTTATCACGCATCATCTGAGCTAGTTGGTCTTGCATGATAGTCAGTTATTTTTGGAGTTTGGAAGTTTTAGTTTCCTCTTCAGGTGTGATGATAGTTTTCACATTGAAATGATGGGGTAGCTTAGCTCCCTCTTGGTAAAGTTTGAGAAAGTATTTTTCTTTCTCTTCATTGAGTTGGATTTCCATGAACTTTTGAAAGTTTTTATCTTTATGACACTTTGCTCTATGCTCAGGAAGTATTTCCACCTCTTCCTACTCCTCATCAGTGTAATGGTCTTTTTCTTTGTCATTCCTAGGTTGGTCTTGGTTTCTGTTGTGTTCACCATGTTTTGGTTTGTGATCAACCATTGTAGGAATGTGAATGGTTTCAGTAAGTTTTGATTGGAAAGGTCCTCTGAATAAGAATTCAGTTATGTTGTTTGGAGATGTGGGACCTTTGCCAGTTTTAGGATCCTCTTGATACAAGGGGTTCCTAGTTTGTTGTAAATTTATAGAGAATATTCTCTGGATGTGAGGTGATTTGACAAGTGACGGAGATTGTGAGGACTCCCCATTGGATGAATTGGACATAGATTGCGTAAAAATTGGAATGTTGCCTCTACCACGATTATGACCCCTAGCTCTACCTTGTCTAAGTCTAAGGGGATAAAACATGTTTCCACTTCTTGTTGCCATAGTCATAGACAAGGACAAGAAGTAAAAACCTAGACAAGGACCAAACTAGAACGTAGTCTCAAAAAGACAAGATAAGAGTGCAGTATACTAAGGTATGAGTAGTCTGAGTAAGGGCTAGAACAACCAAAGATTATGACTATCGTGACATGGAGCACAACCAACACTAAAGGACAAGAACAAGGTAACTGAGAGACAAGACTAGTTGAAATGTGGATAATAAGTCATCAGTTAAGCAAGATGCCATTGTTTTAGACTTTTTGCAAACAAGAAATAGGTACACTGTTGTAGGAAATAGACCAGATTGAGAGTGTAGATAGCTCAAATAGACAATTTTGATAGTTTGGGTGCAAGATGCTGCACAAAGATTCTTAGAGATTTGCATGAGAAAGTGTAAAAAGCCAAGCAAATATGTAAAATAACAATTTTGGACCGAGTTCTGGTGCAAAGACCTATATAGGGCCACGCAAGGAAATGCTAGAATGATAAGTAATGAGGATTCTAACATAAAAAGGACAAGTTTGGCAAGATCTCATGTGAAGTCTTGCAGGATCGTGCGAAGACTTGTGCAGAGCCACACAAGGAAATGCAGAATAAAAAGGTTCTCACGTGGAATTTTGAAAAATTGGGTGCAAAAACAAAGACCAAGCTAACAACATAAACTAGATTTTGAAGAGACTTTGAAGGTTTCAGACTATTTTGGATAGATTGTTGGTTGATTTGGTAGATTTCAAATAGATAAAAAATGTTGTTTTTCAAGTTGTTAAACAACATTTGGTTTTAAACAAGACTAGTGGGTTTTTAGAAAGACATGGGAATCAAGCAGTAGTCAAATACAATCCAACCAAGGACAAAGAAACTTGGAGGAACAAGGGAGTCTTGACTTTCAGTTTATTAGATAGGTTTAGACATGTTTAAGACTTGATAACAAATAGACTTTATCCCTAGAACCAAAAAAGGTAGAGAAGGCAAAACCTTTGTCCCACAACTTATGTGCATGCATGCACCTCACATAGTCATGTCACCCCCTAGGAGGCACCCATGTTTTTGGTGTATTCAAAGGGCTCAATAACATATACACTAAATGAACACCCTTGTGGTAGGGGTCAAGTGTGTATACCACCTTCCAATGCCTAGTAGCATGCCTATGGTGAGTTCTACAAGAGAGAGTCTTCCCCCTCCTTGCACAAAGATTATGCCCCCTTTCAGAGGTGAACCGGGTAGCAACTAATTAAAGATTTTTACTTGGCTTCCATTTGTATTAATCCACAATGGCTTCGTAAGTAGAGTTGAGACTAGGAGCCCACACCAGCATCTAAAAGTGCACACACTTGACTAGTAAGATTGGGGCTTGCATCGGCCAGTGCAATAGATAGAGCCTCTTCTTGATATGCAATATTAGGAATGAAGAAGAGGAAATTAATATGGCTTTGGAGTCTTTTTCTCTATAAAGCTTCTTTATTATAATGAGTTGGAATCTCCAACAAAAGGAATGTGCTCACTTGGGTCATTCTCGGAGGTTGGATTGCTCCGACAAGCCCTCTAGGGGTTGACTCAAACTGATGGTTTGTATCTAAGGGTCCGAGTTTCTGATTTCCCTCAAGGGGAAAGAGCATACTCCTCTACCTTATTACATCACCCAAACTCAAAACATGTTAATCACTGACTTAGCTTAATCGATCTAGACTTATCCTTTCTCAAGATTCTGATTCCCTAAAAGGAAATCATCATCTCTTCATAGAAGATGATTCACACTAGAGAACCACTAAGTTTCTTGCCTCTCTTAGATGCCATCTTTCAAAGGCTTCTAGGTTTTTGATTCACCCTTGGTCATGACCTCCAATTGGTAAAGAGCATACTTCCCTATTCCCCTATCTTGCATCCTACAAAGTTCATAAACCCTAATTAGACTATATTTGGAAAATAAGAAAAAAAAAGTGTTTTATATGGGTTTTGAAATTGATTTTCGACAATCATATCTTTGGCAACGTCTTGCAAACACATAGTCAATTCATGTTTGGAGAGTTTGTATGAAAGGAATCATCATCAATCATCCTGTAGACCACTATTATGCTATAGGAAAATCAAAAAGATGAAATAAAGATGCTTCAGGGAAAACACGTTAGTGAAATAAAATGATAAACAAAATTCTAAAATAATTTCATTTTATCTATGTTGTTACAAGATTCCATGCAAACTTTTACACAGATCTATGCAAGCTCTTACACTGACCCGCATAAGAAAATGAGGTAATAAAATGAGGTACCGCACAATAGGGCACTTTTTCACATGAGAAAGTGCAGAGAAGTAGGCCAAACCCTCAAATATTTGCGCAAAAATGAGATTTTCTGCACAAAAAATTGGAAATTTGTATGTGCAGGTATGATAGAATCATTAAAATATTAGAAAATAAAGTGAATGAGGCCTGAAAAATTATTTTTCTTGGGCCCCATGGTGGGTGCTAGAAATGTATATGTGAAATTGGGGGGGGGGGGTCTTGGATACTCACATACACTTCAACATAGTCCTTACTTGCAAGATCATCCCAAAATGAACATTGAATTGTCCATTCGAGAGGTCTGACAG
Source organism: Cupressus sempervirens (assembly GCA_028749045.1). NCBI lineage: Eukaryota > Viridiplantae > Streptophyta > Pinopsida > Cupressales > Cupressaceae > Cupressus > Cupressus sempervirens. The sequence goes on from CM053783.1 coordinate 494,817,554, forward strand.
AACAAACTTTTGCCTTCTAACTAGAGGGATTTTGCCTCTTTTCTCTCAAATCGAGAAGCCAACAACCAGACCCTTTGACACAAAGGATTTTATGCAATAATATGAAAGTATATTTAAGCTAGATGATGTACAATTTAATCTAATAACAAGTAAAAGAGAATTAAACTAGATGGATGCATTTTTAATCTAATATGACATTAATGCTAAGCAATTAAAAAAACTATGACAAGATTGAGTAATTGAGTATGAAATTCGACAATATTTTGATGCAATTCAAATTCCAATCCCTGGAATGAGGAATTAGAAGCCTCTTAAATAGAATTCTTGAAATCAATTAATGGTTGAGATCAACTCAAATTGATGGTCAAGATTGAAGTAGAGATCTAGTAAGGATAGAAAATTCCCAATGTAGGTGAGGTTAACTAACTCAAATCCTGAGTGTAATAAAAACTTAACTAGAATTCACCCAAGTGTAAGAAAAAGTGGATTAAGTCAATTCCAATTCAAGAGGTAGATTACTTGGAATTCCCATTCATAAACTAGAGAGATGAAATTGGAAGGTTATTTAATTTAATAAAAATGAGATATGACCTCATAAATGCATATTTCTATTAATTGAATAATTACATTCAATAATTAAAATGAGAGAATTATTAAATTAAATAAATTTAATTCCTTAGTCCATTAGCCTTAGGAGATAATTTAATTTAATTTAAGTATAAAAACTTCAAATTAAATCAAATCTTAATCAACAGGTTTAATGTAGCTAATCTGAGTCAATACTTTAGGATTAAATAAATAACATGATTACTGCAGATTAGGATTTTTTGCATTTGACAATTAAGTCAAGTAGTGAAAATCAAAATGAGAATTGCCTAATGAAATAGGACTTTAAGGTTGATCAAAATAGACCAAAATTGGTTGAGATGGAAATGAGCCAATTTTGGGGTATTACACATACAAAGGAGAGAATACACAGTCTCTCTATTGATCACCTTCCAGAAAACAAACATATTTGATACATATTCACCATAAGAAAGAAATATTCAGCACACAAGGAATCTCAACAATTCAATACTAATTCAATACTAAATCAATAATGAGTAAATTCAAAGTATACATATTTGAACTTTCAACCATTTCCTTTCAAAAAGAACAATATTGTTCAAGTATGATACTAGAAAAACTTAGAAAATTTTCATAATCATCAAGTTTCAGATAAAATGGTCATAGCATGATATCCATAAAAAACTACCAACTTAACACTACTGAGTTTCAAACTTAAATAACAAGCTATCCGAGAATCACCCTAAAAACCCAATTCTTGGATAGTTAGAAGTAGTTATGAAAACCAACATGAAATAGGGTATGCAGACCCAAAGTTTAACTTTAAAAAAAACATAAACTAAAAAGTTTTGAAAGCAATTAAATACAAAGCACTAATCATCCACTGATTGGTCAAGTGATTTCCTCTTCTTCCTCATCTTCAACATCTTCAGCATCACCTTGCCCATGCGCCAGCGTCCATGTCCTAAACACATTCATGAATTCAATCATGGTGGTAGTATTTGGGTTCTTAACACTTTGTAGACATTTTTTCTAGATGTCCTTGTCCAGCTTCATTTTGTTCATGGTGTCCAGGTAACTAGGTAGTCATAGGGTGTAGATTCCTGACATCATTTCACATTTGGCCACTTTGGATAAGTCAAATAATGTGAGATTGACTTTGTCTTTTACAGACTTCATGTATTCTTCATGTTGCTTGACCATGATCTCTACATCAAAGCATCCTTCTTTAACAGGATTAGGCAAAGGTGAATGGATGGATTGAAAGTCTTTGCCTACCTACTCTAGTAATGTATTGAAATCCCTCTCACATGATTGATCTACATATTGCAATGGGTTCTCTTGGAGGAATTTTTCTGATCTGAAATCTTCTACTTTCACTAATTGAGACACCATGGCTGATAGTTTCTGAACTTTTGTTTTCTAAGTCCTAGATTGAACACAAGATTCATCAAGTGCAATCCCAAATAAAGAAACAATCTCATGCAAATTTCACATGAGTTTTGTGACTTGGCTCATTACCATTGTAATCCAACTGGACACTGCAAACGTCATCATTTTTCCTTTCTTTAAATCTTCTAATAGTTGCTAATTTTTAGGGGCATTGGAATCAAAGGCAATCTGTGACTGATTCTTGGGAACTAAGCTTTGTCCTTTCAATGAATTTATATATTCAACCATTGTATTATTTTCAACTTTTAGCCTTTTCTTCTAAATTCCATCTTTCTATGATTGCATGACAATTTGTTTTGTAGATGCTTCTACCCAATATTCTTTTGTCTCATAGTTCATTACCCCTAAATCTATACATATAATTTCAAAGTTTCTTAAGTCTAGCTTGTTAGCTCCCTATTTTTGGTTGTAGGTGGCTACCTCAACTATGCTCCTCCCAGTCGTACTGTCAAAAGTTATCCTTGTTGTGCTTTTGGTTATTTTAGGTTTGGGAGCCTTATTAGTATATTTACTCACAATATTATTGATAGGGAAAGAAATTGGAACCAGACTCCTTTTCCTACTCATCAAGGCCACAAGATAATTAGGAGTGATAGCATCCCATTGTGATTCAACAACCCTTTCTAGGGTAGCTACAACCTATATCCTTGGAGGAGATGAACCCACAATCATTTGAACTCTCTAGCTATTATCAATGAGCTCTTTGCTTTGATCTTTGTCTTGTTTACCATCAACTTGAATAACCTGGTGAAGAATTACTAGCATTGACCTCTTAGTCTTCTTGCTAGAATGAGTTTTTTGCACAAGAGGGGGATTATGAACCTTTTTCTCAAAAAACCTTGATGATCTTCTACTACTTGCAATTGTAAGACCAACATTAGAAACATGATCAACTTGGAAATTATCATGTCTATCTTTTTTCAATTTCAACCAAGACTTTGTCTTTCTAATCACATTTGCTATTTTTTCAAGAATATTATCTTCCTCTTTAAAATCCCAATCTATAGCAAGGTTTACTAGTTCAATTTCTTGGGAGATTGGAATGTCGGTCCCATCCTCTTCTTTGTCTATAATATCTATACCCAATTTCAATTGGAAAAGGAGAATTTGGAAAATGTTGAACTTGGATAAACCCCTTCTCTTCACCTCTAATTCATTTGTACAATCTTCCCAAAAATCTTCCATAGTGGGTACATATATAGTTTTCACCTGAGTATCAAACAAGCTATGAATGATTCCTTTGCTATCAAAGTTTGGCCTAGCTTAATAAGAACCAAAACCAAATTTAATTAGGTAAGAGCTTATACACTTTGCATCTTCCATTCTTCCACATGTTAATTTTCCTGGTTTAAGCCGGAAAATGATATCACAAGCCTCTTTAGCTGAGAATTTATTTATCACAGAGACTAATTGTGGCACTACTTTTGCCAAGATGAAACAATCAAAGGAAAATATGGGATGATGCATAGGTTCGTCATCAAAACCTCCCACTCTCAAATAAGTGAACCTTGGGAATTAGATGTATAAGCTATCAAAAGATTAGACAAGTCTTTGAGACTCACGTGATAATCTATGTTGTAAAGAACTTTTCATCTCAAAATACAATTTTCTAGAAAAAACATCATGAACCCTTCTAAAATCACCCAAGACTTTATCGTTGCACAACAATAGACAATAGTTGTATATCATGATATCCTTAGTCTAGGTTTCTTGAGTGGTAGCTAACATGTACATTACATAAGATAACATTAAGAAATCCTTTTTTAGATTTAAAGCACCTTTCAACTAATCTCTAAGAGAGCTAGCTATTAATTCCACCTAGTCTAGAAATTGTGAACCTTTTAACACAATTTGAATGTAGAAGTGTGTCCAATTTTAAAAAATAGAGACATTAGGAGAGCCAAAAATTCTATGTAAAATAACCATTATATCTTGAACCTAAGTAGTCATTAGGCTTTTCTTCAAAGTTTTAGGTAAGCTCAAACCACCCTTATAGAAATATTTGGTCCAACTTTTTGCTATGACATTCTTATAATTAGTTGCTTTCTCAAAAAATCTAGCCGTAGGCAAGGCTAGGGTAAGATCAACAAATCGCTGCTCTTCTAGGTGAAACAAGCTAGATATAGTCTCCCTATTGACATTCAAAAAAACACTTCCATCTTTATTCAATATATTTCCTTTAGACACATTGTACATATGTATGCACTCTTGAATTAACTTTGGGCAAGGATAAGTAGGAGGGAAAGTCGAATCCATGAGCAAGTTTGTATCTAATACTTCAGTGGAAAAAGGTTGGGCCATTCTTTCACACAATCTTTCTAAAATACTTCCCAAATCAACCCCTAGCAAGTATGTATCAACTATTATGGGGGACCTACATTGTAGACTATGAGTGTTTCCAAATAGGTGTAATGTAGACTTCATGATTTAGGAGCTCTACTTTGAATGCAAAAGTAAGGAAATAACCACACATATGATTCACTCAACAAATAAGAGAAAAATAATCAAAAGATGTAAGGATTACCTGGAGAACAATGATTGTTTCAACTATGGAAGAAAGCTTGTTTTCTTCATTTTTCCTATAGCTACTTGTTTTGAGCAAGAAAATAAACTTACTTTCTTTTTAAATGAGAAAACTTTCTTTTAGATGCATGTTGAAAAGGAGGAAATGATCATTAATTGCATAGAGGATGGAAGAAATTTTGGCATGTCGTAAAGGAAAGATGATGGGAAGAATAGGTACTAGCATTAAGTCAGGAGGCAAGTACTTTAAATAATTACCCTTTCTTTACATGTGCCGAATTTGTATTTCTACACCTTTAAATCAAAACTCTGACATAACCATTAATGACAACTTTACTTCAACTATTAATTTCTTGTACTCACTTTTTAGTTCATGACATCACCTATGACCATGTTAATCATGATGAGGCAACCAATTGTTTTGTGTCTCATGTACCACATGTGTGTGTGGCATGTCAAGTGGGTCCGCAAAGGGATACTACTTTGAGGAACAAACAAAACATTGAACCCATGAACTAGTTCCTTTGGTAAAAAAGATTCAATGTGGTTTACTATTCTTTGAATTTGGTACAAGGGGTACAAAAGGTTCATGGAGTACAAGGAAACCCATCTATTATATCAAGAAACCTTTTGAACTGCAATAAGATGGTGTTTTGAAATAAATTACTTTCGATTTAAGATTTTCTAAAAAGGAGGACTTGGTCAACAATTTATCTTGAGGAAAGGATTAGCCAAAAACAAATTAGGTAAATATAAAAATGTTAGAACAACTTCATTTTTGGATTTGATACTTGATAGAACCAATGGTTCAAATAAAAAATGTGAAAACAAGAGTGAACCAAAGATAAAGAGTAAAAATGGTGACTCTAAAAAACATAAACTAACACTTGCTTCCTAATCCCACACCTTCGCACTTTTAGAGGTGTGCCACTCTCTGCCATCCTATAAAGAAAACACACACACAATATTAAGACACTATAAAGGTACACATGTGCACACCTTTATTTGTAAGTATCAAAACCTAACACATCAAGGTGAAAGGTGTGCACCTACACACTTATCCAAGATGCACATGTGCACACCTTTAAAACTAAAAAACTAAAACACCCAGAGGTAATGGTGCATTGATATGCACCTTGCTAAGGTGCACAAATGGAAACCATTATTTAAATATAATAAATCTAAGATCAAGGGTGTGCACATTTGCACCCCATCAAGGTGTGCATGTGTACCCTTACAATAAGAATATCACTTAATCCCCCCCTTCATGCACATTATAATGAATGTGCACAGTAGGGCACATGCACATATGCACACTCCATAAGGGTGTACAACTACACACAATCACCCTTTTAAGGCTATTAAGCACACCTATCAAGGTGCACAAGGTGCACTACATTACATATTAGGGCTATTTGGGGGGATTTAAGTGATTTTTACACTATTTTGGGGTTCTAGGTCTTATTTTTTGACAATTAGGGTTTGTTAGGATGTAATTTTCACGTCTCTGGACTGATGACTTTTGGTTTTGTGTAGATAAAATGGCTTTCTCATCATTTTTTCTTGTAGAAAAGATGGCTCCAAAGCCCATAGTATTCAAATTCCAAGGAGCACTAAAGAAATCATATTTTCAAGATGGACATTCAAAGATCAGAGATATTGAGTTGGGACATATAGACTAGAACACGTTCCTTGTACTTTGCAATAAACCTGAAGAGAGGTCCTTAATGATGTTAGCACTTATCAGATCAAGGTTGGTGCATGCCACATCCCAACCCACACTAGTGTAGTCTTCTGAGCTCATTATGACTCTAGTCAAGAACTGTGTCAGAAGAAAGAGTTGTCAAAAGTGTCATAGGGGGATAGTTTTGGACCTAAGACTAAGGAACATTGAGAAAGTTTTCCATTTCCCAAGAGCGGATCAATATGTGAAGATAACTTATCATATCAAAGAAATATGGTATAGAAAGAATGAGAAGAAGGCCATAGAGATAATACAATCACCATTTTTGATTCATAGAACACCACTGAGACATAGAGCTAGAAAGGTAGATATGACTAGAGAATATATGAAGGATGACATTGGTTATGCTATTGTACTTTTGAGTAGAATCACGTGTCTACCAAAAGCTAGACATCTTCACATTTGGATGGTCCATTTCATAGAGATCATCATAATAACTAAAATGTTGATTCATTGGGCCATGATACTAAGTAAAAACTTAGATGAACAACTGCTAGGAGTTAAAGTCAACCCAAAATTTTACATGACATCATATTTGGTGTATTTATTGGTGGCAAGGACAATTAACTATCTAGGACTGTACAAGAAGGGAAGCATGCAAGATGCTAATGCTTGGCCCTATGTGGTATATCCTCAATTGGTAAAGAAGAAGCTCTTAGACCAAAGCAAGGCATTCTAGATGTGAATGATGCTTTCATATTTGTAATTATTTGATTTATATAGGGTGATTATGCTAAGAGGATGTTAGTAGAGGCAACAACCAAGATTGCAGAGATCAACACCTATTACATCTAGTTTAAAACATTCACTTACCTAAGGGTAGCTAGTACAATGATGAATCTGAAGAAACTCTTGAGATATCCATCGAATAGGCTCATTTTGTTGGAGATTACAAGAAAGCTCATGTACACATATGACATAGTGAGAAAACAACATAAGAAGACATGGGTATGACCTATTACTATAGGTGCATTTGAGGTGAAGCAAAAGTAGGATATCATGACTTTGAATTAGAGTGGGATCAATATCCCTTGGAAGATTAAAACTCCCCTCATCCCTATTTTGACAATACTAGCAAAGTTTAGCATTTGGCAGGAAAGTAGTTTGTGCATGAAGATACCATTGAAGATCATTGAATGAACACAATAGATGACTATGAATTCTGAATAAGGGATTATTGTAGGATGACTCCATATTTGGTAGGGAGTACCTTAAAGATAAAGGTCCTACTCAATGAGGTTTAGCAAGACTCTCAAGATGTCTTAGATCCCTTGTATAATAGAGATAAGATATATAATAGGCCTATTATTAATGTGAAGAACAATAGGGATGAAAATGTAGATATAAACCACAGGGATAGTCACATAATTTAGTTGACAAGGGACTAGATCAAGAAGCCTTTTAAACTTGACCCAGTTCCAAAGACTATCACCTTCCAAGCCACATCACGCCTAATAAAGGGTAAAGGTGCAAAATTTATAGTGCCAACATTCCGTTCCCAATCTCCAGTTAGGTAAAAAATGGTATATCAATATGACAAGGATGCTATGTACTTTAGAGTAGATAAAGGAAAAAATAAGAGGAAAAGAGATTCCCCAAAACAAGTTGAGCTTGAATCTATAGCACCTTAAGAAGAGACAACTCAAGCACTAGATAATGAAGAGTCCCAAGAAGAAGCAACTCAAGCTCAAGATACTGCACAAGTGACCCACTAATAGGAGAAGGAACTACAGTAGGAAGCACAAGAGGTGACAACACCTACTCAAGAGGAAGAAGCCTCTCCTTCAACTCCTAAGAAAGCTAGGGTTGGACCTATTGTGAGAAGGACAAGAAAGAAAAAGATACAAAAGAAGGTTATTCCCATTCCTTTAGTTCCTAAAACCATCCCTAAGGTGGATGAAGAAAAAGAAGAAGAATATAATCTCCCCTTGAGTCAGAGGATTCATTTAGCTAGGGCTACCATAGAATAAAGAAGAAGGAGCTCGACCATAATGCCACCATCCATTCCTAAGGAATCTATTTAGGTTACCATTTTTGATGAGGAGCAGCAATAGTGGATAGATGAGTAGGAAGGGCAAGAAATAGATGTCTTTAACAAGTCTGACTTCAATTTTATGCTTTTGGGGACAAAAAATGGTGGGTGATAAGATACAAGATCCACCTACGAATCAACCTTTAGGAGAGGAATGGAACCAAATGCCACCTCAATCACAAGGGTTTCTAGGTACATCACCCCCACCATTTAAGGATTTTTCATTCTTAGACAAAGGTTCAACCACTCCTCTTCCTCCTATCATGGAAGAATAAGGAAAAGTAGTTCATAGAGAAGAGCCAGAACAAAGGCCAACCAATGAAGTATTAGAGGAGGGATAGATACATGAAGAATCTCAAGAAACTTCTTAGGATATAGAGGCAAGAACTGTGGCTACACCAAATATAAAAACTCTAAATGTAGATCTATCTTAGAAGGAGAAGACTCTAGAAAGGAGTGATAAGGGAAAAGGGCTTGCAAATCAAACTCCCACTTTAGTCAAATACATGTCTCCTATGGGCACTACACCAGCCTAGTTGAAGAGGGAGGTTATGGTGAGACAAAATAGTCAACTAAACTTGAATGAGGAGGAGCATATGGATGAGCTAGTGAAAGCCATCAAGAAACCTGAGCCACCTAGGGATGATGTGTGAACATTGGCCTTCGTAATGAAGAACCAAGATTAGGACTTGTTTGTGCATATTACTATCCCTCCCCCACATACTGACATCAAGGATTTGACTCCTAATGACTACCAGATCAAGTAGGTCCTCTTAGAAAAGCCCACTATAGACATTGCTAACATTTTGATCACTATGGGTGTGAAGGATATTTTTAAGAAAGTGGAAAAATATGAGTAAGAATTGGTTATGCTGAGAAAGAAAAATGAGCTCTTAAGAGGCTATTTGCATGAAGTTGTGGGCCTTATTGAATTGGATAATTGAGAAATTGCTCTTGTTGCAACATTAGAGAGGAGAGATAAGGAAAATGTATAGTTGGATTCATTTTTGGGCACATGTCAAAAATGGGGTGATAATTTTGAGGATAAAGGTGTACAAACTATATAGGGTAATTTGAACCTATTACACCATGTTCAAATTAATGCGGATAAACTATTATCCATAGTGGACCAAGATTTTAGGTTGATGGATGAGGTACATACCTAGGGAAAAGACCTTCAAGTGCTTCAAACAATAAAAGGTCAAAGGTATTGTACACTCACAAAGGTGTATACAATGGATGAGTTGATAAATTGGAAGATTGGATAAAAAAGATAGCTCCTAGGTGTTAGAATTCTTTAGAATAACTGAGAGGGGGGGTGAATCAGTTATCCAAGGTCCAATAATGTCTAATACAAGTTTTTCTTCTAATCATTAATGGTACATAATTAAAATTATCATGTATGCAATTGAACATTATATAATCATGAAAAGTAAACATGCATCACACCATAACACAAAGAATTTTGATGACCCAAAAACCCTCAAGGAATAAGAAGGTAAAACTGGGGTGGGGATGATGCCCACAAAATAACTGCGCAATTGATTTCAACCACTTCTGATGGTCTGCCCTATTAAAGGCCTACCCTGTTAAAGGCTATAGCACACTGTTAAATGTGTCCTTGTTAAAGGATTTAAGAACATTCAACTTGGAATTTCACCTTGTTAAAGGATTTACATAGAGCTGTTAGGCTCACCCAAGTCCATGGGATTTATAGTCACCTTCTCAAAAGAATCTTTCATACCTCTCTAAGGATATCCTATCCTCCTCCTAAGGATCTCTTATCCTTCTCCTAAGGATCTCTTTGTCCTTCTCCTGGGGATCTCTTTGTCCTTCTTCTGGGGATCTCTTTATCCTTTTCCTGAGGCTTATCCACCTAGCTATTAAGCTAACCTAGGAATATAGGATTTCAATATCTAATACAATGGTAAGAAAGTATTAGAAGGGTTTTGACTTGATACAGGTTGCAACACTAACTATGTAGATTTTAGGTCACTCTTTAGTTCTTTTCTTTTCTTGGCTTTCCTCCTTTGTAGTGTGGATAGCTTGTTCACCCTTCAAGATCTATCTCCTTAAGTTATTCCACTTGTTATGCCAATGCATTCTATGGTCACTTGATCAACTCAGAGTCTTGATGCTTTGCTCTTACTCCTCTTGGATTCTTGGCACAACCATATTTTATGACCAACTCCCTCTCATACATGCGCATTTGATCTTTGACCTGTAACTCCTTATAAATAAGTTATGTTCTTCATTTCTTGCTCAAATATTTATTTGATCTTGAGAAAATGACATTATTTTTCCTCCAATTTGATTCTTCTAGAAACTTCATGATAAATCTATCAGCATTCGCCTTGAATTGGTTTGCATGGTTTACATAAAATTATGTGACATCTACTCATCATCCTTATCATCCAACTAATTCACAAAATTTGATGTAAAAAACTTATCGCTGCTGATCTGGTGAATCTTTGACTTTAACAAATGATGCAGCAACTCGGCATCATTGATTTACTGATGCTCGGCTCTTTCTATGTTACTCAACTTCTATTTTTATTTTACTGGCACTCGACACCTATAGTATTTTTTCTTTCCTCGGCACTTGAATATTACTCGACACTTAAATATCACTAGGCTCCTATATCTTGCTCGGCACTTGAAGATCACTTGGCACTTGAACACTGCTTGGTACCTAAAGACTACTTGGCTTCAACTGAGAATCTTCTCGGCTTTAACTAGCTAGTTTGATTCTCTCCAATGAACTTAGTTAATCCTTACATCTTTGATGTGTCTCAGTATGTCCATCCTTTGTGTCTTAGAGTATGTCATCAATACACTATTTCATCAATGGCTTAGCTGATCCTTATACTTCATTACAACATCATAACTTCAACCTTTCTCTAGGTACTCTAGTTACATCTTATTGATTGCCACCTCCTTGACAATCAACCAATTGATAGTATTTGGATCACTTAAACAATTGTCATTCTTGCAAGTAGCAAGTTTGATATCAATGAAAAAACAATGATTGAAAACATTCTTTACCAGTTCCATTGTTCTTCATTCATGATCTTTTCAATCATTTCCAACAATCTCCCTCTTTGGCATTGATGGCAAACCAAACTGATCAATTGATCAACTTAGTTACCACCAAAATAACTCCTTTTTACAAACTGAATCCTTTGTTCTTCTTCTCTCTTTGGACTACTGCATCCTTACTACTGATCTCATACATCTCCATATCTAATCCTTCCATTGATTAATTTCTCATAAATCTCCCTCTTTGACATAAATGCCAAAGATATAGCATCTTCAACATGCTAAATATAAGCTTTGCATCTCATGTTTTCTCCCTCTATCACCATGATTGTGACTGATCTAGAGTTTCTACTCCTGTTCTCATCCTCTGCATCATTCTTTTGATATTTCAATGATCTACTCCTGTTGATGTAGGGCAGTTTCTCTGTTTCTTTAGACTACTTGAGTTAGGGGCATTACCCCCAACTTGCCTCTAAGATATTCATAAGCATCCTTGGGCAATGGTTTGGTGAAGATAGTTGCAATTTTTTCCTTTGTGTGAATGTACTCCATCTTCACTTGTTTGTCTTCCACCAATTCTCTAACATAGTGATACTTGATTGCAATATGCTTGGTTTTTGCATGCATTACTGGATTCTTGGATATGTTTATAGAACTTGTATTATTACAATACAATATCACAGGTTTGGTTACCTCTTCTTTCATTCCTTTCAATAGATGTTTGAGCCACACAATGTTTGTGCAATTGACTACTGCTGCCACATATTCTGCTTTTGCATTGGACTGAGATGTACATGTTTGTTTCTTGCTAGTCCAAGTAACTAGCCTTTTACCTAAGAATAATGCTCCTCCACTTGTGCTTTTCCTGTCATCAATTTTGCCTCCCCAATTTGCATCTATGTATGCATTGAGCTGAAACTTCTCATTCTTTTTGTAATATAGGCCAAAATCATTAGTTCCTTTGAGATACCTCATTATCCTCTTTACTGCCATGAGATGATTTTCTCTAGGATTAGCAGAGAATCTAGCCACTATTCCAACTGCTAATGCTATGTCTGGTTTGCTATGTACAACATATTGTAGTTTTCCAATCATGGATCTATACATTGTTTGATTGACTTCAGCTGATTCATCATTTTTAGATAGCTTATGTCCATTGCCATTGGTGTGCTTACAAGTTTGGAGTCTTCCAATCAAAATGTCTTGAGTATCTCCTTGATGTATTTTGATTGTGTCATGAATATGCCATGTTTTAGTTGATGTATAGACATCTCAAACTCATGTTTCATTTTGTCAGAAAAACTTTTGCAAAGTACTTCCTTTCCTCCAAAGACTATGTCATCCACAAATATTTTAGATACAAGAATATCCTTACCTTCTTCTGATTTGATGGACATGTTGCTGTTGTCATAAGTTCTTTCAAATCCTATTTGCACCTGATACTTGTGAAGTCTCTCATACCATGCTCTAGAGGCTTGTTTCAATCCATATAGAACCTTATATAATTTGCATACCTTATTTTTGTTCTTTTCATCAACAAAGCCTTCTGGTTTCTCTATGTAGACTTCCTCTTCAGGTATACCATTTAGAAATGTGAACTTTACATCCATCTGATAGACTTTAAATCCTTTGAAGGCTGCATATGCTAGTAAGGTCCTTACTCCTTCCATTCTAGCACCTGGAGAAAAAGTTTCTCCATAGTCTAGTCCTTCTTCTCGTGCATATCCTTTACAAACTAGTATTGCCTTGTTCCTTGTGATTTCACCATTTTCATCTAACTTGTTTCAGAACACCCACTTGGTTCCAATTATATTCTTGTCAGCTAGTCTAGAGACTAAGGTCCATGTCTTGTTCTTCTCAATTTTTTCTATTTCTTCTTTCATAGCATTGTACTAGTCATCATTTTTTATGGCTTCAGTTACTATTTTTGGTTTGATTTTGCTGAGCAGACATGTCTCACTTCTGAGTCTATTCCTTGTCATTGGTCCTGCCTCTTTGTTTCCAATAATTTGATCTACAGGATGATTTCTTCTTACATACTTTGCCAATACTGGTTCTTTCCTTGTTTGCATATTGTGTCTTTCAGAATCTGAATCTTCATGTATATTTTCATTAAGTATTTGTTCATTTTCTTCTTTTTGGTTGTTCTTAGAATTTGAATGAACATTCTTTGCATTCTGTAGCTCGACTTTTGAATGTGTCTGCTATTTGGCATTCACTGTCTGTGATTTGATAGATACTGGATTTTGTTGTTGATTGTCATTCTGAGTTGCAACTTCACCATTATTAGGTATACCTTCATAAAATTATACAAAGGTCTTGTATTCTTTTTCTTTCTTGGTGTTCTCAACACTTTGAACTTCTGCAAGCTCATCAAATTTTACATTTGTGCTTTCTACTACTTTGTTAGTGTTAAATTTCAAGCACTTATAAGCTTTGCTTCTAGTAGAATAACCAAGAAATGTGCCTTCCTCACTTTTTGCATCAAACTTTCCATTTCTAGACTCTTTATATATATAGCATTTGCATCCAAATATTTTGAAATGTTTTACATTAGGAGAATGCCCATACCATAATTCAAAAGGTGTTGCATTTGTTCCTTTCTTGACTTGAACTCTGTTGAGTGTGTAGACTGCAGTACTCACAGCTTCTCTCTAGTACTTGAGTACAACATTTTTCTCCATCATTAAAGTCTTGGACAGTCAATAACTAATCTATTCCTTCTTTCTGCTATACCATTCTGAGGTGGAGTCCTAGGTGCTGATGTTTGCCTTTTGATTCCTCTTTCATTATAGAACTCTTCAAATTCTCTTGATGTAAATTCACCTCCTCTATCAGATCTGAGACATTTTAGGCTCTTCCTAGTCTCTTTCTCTACTCTGGCCAAGTACCATTTGAACATTTGAAATGCATCTAATTTTAGTTTCAGGAACATGACTGTCATCATCCTTGAATAGTCATCTAAAAATAGCATTATGTATCTATCACCTTTGTAGCTTTGTACTTCAATAGGACCACACAAGTCAGTATGAACTAACTCTAATACTTCATTAGAAGTATAAGTCTTGCTTTTGAAAGTTGAATTTGTCATCTTCCCTAGTTGGCATTGTTTGCAAATGGTGTTATCAGGCTTCTTCAACTTTGGTAGACCTCTGACTTTTTCATATTGCTGATGCTTATCAAATTATCAAAATTTACATGACATAGCCTCTTGTGCCATAACCATACATCATCAGTTTGAACAATGAGACAAGAAGCATCTTCCATGTCTAGGTAAAACAAATTACTCCTAGTCTGGTCACCTTTTCCTATTATACTTCCTTGAGAATCATAGATCTTAGCAATTCCATTTCCAAATTCAACCTTGTATCCTATGTTGGCTAATTGTGAGACACTTAACAAGTTATAATTTAGGCCTTCAACATAGTATGCATTATCACATGATATCCTTTCAATAAGCTTGATACTACCTTTCCCTTTGATCTAACATGGTGCATTGTTACCAAATCTAACACTATTTCCTTCATATTGAGTAAAGGAAATCAGCTTACTTTTGTCTCCAGTCATGTGATGAGAGCATCCACTATTTATGATCCATCTGTCATTCTTGTTCATGCAAGTTACCAGGGTAGTTGCTTCATCTTCATCTAATTCATCTTTCATAGCCACATAGACTACTTCATCATCATTCTCGTTAGAGTCTTCTTCAACAATGTAGCATCTTTTGCCTTTACCTCTGTAGTTCTTGTTGTCCTCTTTCTTGTTCTTGAAGTTGCCTCCATCCTTGTAATTTTTCTTTTATGTGCATCTGGCTACAATGTGACCAACTTCATTACAATTGAAACAAATGATTGGTAGCTTACCTTTGAATTTGCCTCTTCCTCTGTGAAATCTTCTTGCTAGTAATGCCTCCAATTGGTCTACATCATCTTCATCAGTGCTGCTGTCACTGGATACATACTTTCCTTTTCTATTCTTTTTCTTTGTTTGCACCTCATCATTGTCTTTATTGTCATCTTGGCTTTGAATGCAGATTCAAAGTTTTCTAGCTTGTATTTATCAAAGTTGGATAGCTCAAAGGTAGTGAGTCTTCCAATTATTCCTTCAATTGACAATGCATTGCCTGGTACACATCTTATCTCTTGGATGGCTGATACTCTTATAGCATAGATAGGAAGCAAAGTTCTCAAGTATTTGCTACATACTATTTCTTTTGCTAACTGTCCTCCTAGACTTCTTATGGCACTTACTACTTCCTTCATCCTTGCACCCTATTGAGCAACATTTTCTCCTTCTTCCATTTTTATATCATCAAACTTTCCTCTTAGGCTCTCTCTTTTGGCTCTCTTGACATTATCATCTCCTCCATAGATTCTTGAGAATGTTTCCAACATCTAATTTGAAGTATCACATCCTTTGATGTCATCATACTTAGCATAGCTTAGTGCTGAAGCAATATCCAACATCGCTTGATTATGCTCCTTCTTCTTGCTCATGTCATCTACAGTGAGGGGTCCTGCAGGGTCTACATGATCAACTGTGATTGAGGTATGTACATAGTCACCTATTGATCTGAGGTGTAGCTTCATCAGACTTTGCCATGCAACAAAGTTGTCTTTGTTTAGCTTGGGAACTTCTCTCTTGGACATCTTGATCTTCCTACTACTAGTACCTTGAAACAAATAAGTAGTCTGCTCTGATTATTGTTAGAATTCTTTAGAATAACTAAGAGGGGTGGGGGGGGGTGAATCAATTATCCAAGGTCCAATAATGTCCAATACAATTTTTTCTTCTAATCCTTAATGGCACATAAGTGAAATTATCATGCATGCAATTGAACATTACATAATCATGAAAAGTAAACATTCATCACACCATAACACAAATAATTTTGATGACCTAGATACCCTCAAGGAATAAGAAGGTAAAATTGTGGTGGGGATGATGCCCACAAAATAACTACGCAATTGATTTCAACCACTTCTGATGGTCTGCCCTGTTAAAGGCTACAACACACTATTAAATGTGACCTTGTTAAAGGATTTAAGAACATTCAACTTGGAATGTCACCTTGTTAAAGGATTTACATAGAGCTATTAGGCTCACCCAAATCCATGGGATTTACAGTCACCTTCTCAAAAGAATCTTTCATCCCTCTCTAAGGATCTCCTATCTCTTTATCCTTTTCCCGAGGCTTATCCACCTAGCTGTTAAGATAACCTAGCAATGTAGGATTTCAATATCTAATACAATAGTAAGAAAGTATTGGAAGGGTTTTGACCTAATACAGATTGCAACACTAACTTTGCAGATTTCAAATCACTCTTCAGTTCTTTTCTTTTCTTGGCTTTCCTTCTTTGGAGTGCGGATAGCTTGTTCACCCTTCAAGATCTGTCTCTTTGAGTTCTTCCACTCGTTATGCCAATGCATTCTATGGTCACTTGATCAACTTAGAGTCTTGATGCTCTGCTCTTACTCCTCTTGGCTTCTTCACATGACCATATTTTATGACCAACTCCCTCTCATACATGCACATTTGATCTCTGACCTGTAACTCCTTATAAAGAAGTTCTATTCTTCATTTCCCACTCAAATCTTAATTTGATCTTGAGAAAATGGCATTGTTTTCCCTCCAATTGGCTTCTTCTAGAAACTTCATGATAAATCTATTAGCATTCACCTTGAATTGGTTTGCATGGTTTACATAAAATTCTGTGACATCTACTCATCATCCTTATCATCCAACTAATTCACAAAATTTGATGTAACAAACTTATTGCTGCTGATCTGGTGAATCTTTGACTTTAACAAATAATGCATCAACTCAACATCATTGATTTATTGATGCTCGGCTCTTTTTGTGTTACTAAGCTTCTATTGTTATTTTATTGGCGCTCGACACCTATAGTATTTTTGCTTTCCTTGGAACTTGAACATTACTCGGTACTTAAATTTCACTTGGCTCTTGTATCTTGCTTGGCACTTGAAGATCACTCGGCACCTAAAGACTACTCGACACTTGAAGATCACTCGACACTTGAAGACTGCTCGACTTCGACTAAGAATCTTCTTGACTCTAACTAGCTAGCTCGACTCTCTCCAATGAACTTAGTTAATCCTTACATATTTGATGTGTCTTAGTGTGTCCATCCTTTGTGTCTTAGAGTATGTCATCAATACACTATTTCATCAATGGCTTAGCTGATCCTTATACTTCATTACAACATCATAACTTCAACCTTTCTCTAGGTACTCTAGTTACATTTTATTGATTGCCACCTCCTTGACAATCAACCAATTGATAGTATTTGGATCACTTAAACAATTGTCATTCTTGCAAGTAGCAAGTTTGACATCAATGACAAAAAAATGATTGAAAACATTCTTTACCAGTTCTATTAATCTCCACTCATGATCTTTTCAATCATTTCCAACACTAGGAATAAGGTAATGGAAGGATTTCATGAAGATATTCATAAGTTGAAAGATCAAACAAAAGAGCAAATTTTGGAAGCTGAGAAGTATTACAACGATTCTTGCCTTGATATTTTTTAAGATGAGGCAAGAACTAAATTCATTATAGTACAATTAGTGGTTCAACAATTGTGGAAAACCTTTGAAGATGCTTCATCAAAAGAAGATATTAGACAAGCATTTAGGATAGAAGAAGTACTGTTGGACTTAGACACTAAACTCGATGATTTTGTGTATATTTGTATAGAGAGTAGTAACTACCGGTAGATAGTTAAAGACAAGTATAAAGTATTGGATTTACCATAAGCTTCCTAAGTGGAAAAGAATATAGAGAAATTCAAGAGAAAACATCCAGACATAGCTCTGGTATAAAGGGGAAGAAAACCTAAAAACTAGAAATTTAGTTTTGACACTTGGGGGAAAATTTTGGGATTTTTAAGCATGTCATTAAGGTGCACTATTCCAGAGGCGTGCCAATAGTTAACTGCTAGTTCCAAATTTAGAGCTTTCCATGCACTAGAAATGTATTATGATAATAGTTTAATTCCTACAAATGGTTATAGAAGGTTGAGCTTCCATTTGTAGAGCTTCAAAGGACTCTTAGATCATCTTACAACTTCGTTCTTGTTATCTACTATTTCTTTCTTTGTTTTAAGACATGTAAAGGCTCATGCACCCATTAATTGATATAAACAAGGGTGGAGTCCTACTTAGCACCATTTCGAGAGTCAGTTTGTACATAATTAGTTTTGTTTTATTAGTTTTAAACATATATTTGCATAAAGAGATCTCTCACTCTCAACACAAATTGAGGAGATTATTTCTTATAAATTTAGGAATGTAGCATGTATTCTAGGCCGTTATTCTAATGCAATAATATATGCTATTGGTGCTCTCATTTTGAGTGTAGTTATTATTGCTAGAGTGTGTTATTTTTTTGGATTCATTTTCATGATAATAATGGAGCCAATAGTTTTGTTGTGTTGATTTAATTGTGCAATATTTTAGTTATGGTGTTTTCCTTGTGTTGATGAATTCTGCTAACGTATCGAGTTGGAGAAGAGATTACCCTATTGTTCTTACATAGCTTCTTGTCTCACATGAGCACACTTTCCATGGCCTTGCAATTTGATAAGAAGTGAAACATCTTTTGGTATTTACTAATTTTCCATTGATGATTGCATTAGTGGATTTGAGGAAGCATTTCTTCTATTTTCATTAGTTTCCTACCTAATCTTTTCAATGATTTAGCTCATAGACATGTTGTTACTATGGTTTATGTCTATTAAGAATTTACCTTTCATGCTATTTTATTTCATCTCTCATTACCTTATCTTCATTATTTTCTTTTCTAACCCTTGGTTAAATTAGGAATTCATATAGTTGCATTGTTAATTTGCTTTCACTTTAAAGGTGTGCACCTTTATAGTGTCTTAAAATTGTGTGTGTGTGTTTTCTTTGTAGGATGGCAAAGATTGGCACACCTCTAAAGGTGTGGAGGTCTATGATTAGGAAGCACACAAAGAAGGATGAGGAGAGGGGAAGGTGGTCCTATGTATTTATAAACTCGGGATCAAGCACACCCTTTGGATGAGCGCACATGGACATGTGCACAGGTGTGTACCTCCAAAGGAAAGTATAAGCACACTAGTTCATCTAGTACACTTGCACACCTAGGATAGGTACACATGTGCACTAGGTGCACATTTGCGCTAAGTGAGCATGTGCGCTAGGTGCGCTAGTGCATATCTTAACACAAAAATTTCCTTTTATCTTCAAATTTCTCAATTTTGGCACCTGGGTTTTCCTAGTTAGAGGACAAAAATATGATCTTGACTCTAGGTAGAGTTTGAACAATGGCCCAGGCCCTAGAATATGGCTATGAGAGACAAAAAATTACTAGGGGGTTCCCATTTCTAGGAGAAATGGGGTGTGCATTGTGAAACCACAATAGTTAGCCCCCAAGATGAAAGAGGAATTGATTAACATGGGAGAATTCAAAATCATAAAACCTATCAAGCACTCCAATTGAGTATCTAACCTTGTTTTGGTAATAAAAAGGAATGGAGACATAATACTATGTGCAGATTTCTAAAATTTGAATATCTCATCCTTGAAAGATTATTATGCTTTACTTAACGTGGAAGCATTTTTACAAAAGGTCAGAAAAAATGAATTACTCTCCATGATGGATAAATTTTAGGATATTATCAAGTGAAGATCAAAGAGTTAGAGAAATAGAAAACAACATTTACTACACCATGGGGCACATATGTATATGATAGAATGCCTTTTGGATTGAGAAAAGTGCAAGCCGCTTTTCAAAGAGCCATGGATGTTTCTTTTGACTACCTAATCAACTTCATTTTGGTTGTCTATCAAGAAAAACTTACTAACTACTCTAAGAAGGCAGAGAATTATCATAAGAACTTAGAAAACAACTTTCAAAGGGCTCTTGAATATGGAATATCACTCAATCCTAAGAAGTGTTATTTTGGAGTCACTAACATAAACTTATGGATCATATTGTATCTAAATAAGGAGTAAGGATTGATCTAAAGAGAGTAGTAGAGATTGATAACATTTAGATACCAAAAATAGTGAAAGGCATTCAAATCATTCTTTGGTCAAATCAACTTTGTGAGGATATTTGTTTCTAATTTCATAGAAATTACCAAACCAATTGCTAAGGTATTGAAAAAAGGAGAAAAACTAATATAGAATGATGAATCCCTAGAAGCATTCTCAATAATAAAAAGGGCAACCAAAGAGGCACCAATACTTAAGACACTAGATTTCAAGGAGCCATTCCATATTTTCTCTTTTGTATTTTATAACACTATAGTTATTGTTATGTGGTAGGAAAATGAAGAACACCATGTACAACCAATTGCCCTTTTTAGGTATAGAGTATAAGCAAATGATTTTAATGATGATATTAATGAGAAGATATCTTATGCACTAGTTAAGGAAGTAAAATAATTTAGACCATACTTGGTGGGAGAAGAAATAATTGCATACATTCCCAATACAATAGTTAAGGATATCTTCAGGAAAACATAAATTAATAGAAGGAGGTGTAGATGGATAAACCAAGTCCAAGAACTCAATATTGATAGCCAAATCACAAATTTGGTGAGAGATCAGGGGTTGGCTAAACTCATGGCCAATGCAAATTTAGAGGTAGAATAGGTGAACCAAGCTAATCTTGAGAATACTTAAGTATAGAAAGGTGTCCTTTGTATAGTGAAGTCATCTATTGTTTAAGGATATGAAATTTCATGACAACTTGGATGAAAATCAAATGAGAACTATGAAACTCCAAGCATCAAAGTACATCTTGATTCAAGGTGACCTCTATTGAAAGAATAGAGATGGAGTGATTCTTTTTTGTTTGGATACATATAAGGAAGAAACTATCCTTAAAGATCTTCATGAAGGAGTTTGTGGTGGCCACTTTTGGATAGAACTACAACACATAAGATTTTACACACAGGGTACTATTAGCCCCAATTTTTAAAATATTGTCATACTTATGTAAGGAAATGTGATTCATGTCAAGAACATTTTAGGAAAATTGTACTATGATGGATCACTTCTCTTAAGATCTTTACTAATAGAAGAACCTTTTCAATTATGGAGGATAGACTTCATAGGAGAAATAAGTGACAAGTCAAGTGGAGGGTACAATTGGATCTTGGTCGCAATTGATTAATTTACCAAATGGGTGGAGGCTATCCCTACTAGACAATCTATAGAAAAGTGGTGATTGAGATCCTAATGGAAAGTATTTTAACTAGATTTGGAGTAGCCCAAAAGATTATTGTAGGTAATTGTATGCTTTTTAGATGAAAAAAGTTTTTTGATTTTGTGAAAAGATGGCATAATATTTTCATATTGATCTCCTTACCACCCCTAGAGGAAAGGGAAAGAATAATTAAAAAACAAGAACATATTGTAGATCATTAAAAGAATGTTAAATAACAATAAAAAGGGATGGGATTCAAAATTGAATTTAACATTTTGGGCAGATAGAATAACTGGTAAAAAAAGTCTACATGTTTCTCCCCTTAAACTTGGTCACAATAAAGAAGTAAGGCTTCCTTTAAACAATCTATTTCCAATATACAAATTCATGACTGTGGAGTATTTGGAAGCTATAGATTTCATGGAAGAAAGGTTAAATTCACTTTTGGAACTTGATGAGATTAGAAGAAGAGCGTAGGAGAAAATTGTTACTAAACAAAAGCAAGCCAAGTTTCTTCATGATATGAAACCCAAGTAAAGATCTTTTAGAATAGGGGATTGAGTTTTGAAATAGAATGCTAACACTAGGAAAATGAAAAGCATTCATCATTTTAGAGAAGGCCTTGAGTTTTGAAATTTGAGGCCTTGTGGTTAGGACCATTCATCATTTCAAAGAAGGTACGAGAACATTCTTATTATTTGTAAGATATTGATGGGCATAATCAAGAGTTCCCAGGGCATGGACAACATCTCAAGCCCTTCTTCTCTTATATTAAGAAGGAAGCATATTTATATATATAGTTAAGTAGGTTTCCTTTTTCTTTGTTTGATGTATTATATTATTTCCCAAAGGTAGTTGAATTCTCACCATATTTGCAAAAAATATGTGTCCCTAGATAGAGCCATTGATGGAACACACAAAATCCTTTGAGAATCATTCCAAAAAACTCTCCAAGAAGGGATTTTTTGTCATTTCATAGATAATGAAATGGAAAGACATGAAATGGATAAATTTTTCTATTTCCCTAGAAGCAATATAGGAAGCAACAAAATTGCGAAAAATTGCAAGATCACGGACATTTGAATAAGGTTGCAAATTACCATTTCACGATCTTGATCCAAAGGAGCTATGGAATAGTAATATTTCACAAGACCATAGAGAGTGGAAGAATAAGATATGGAGTAATGATGGTCTTCAAAAATGAAATATAAATATTACCACCATTTCACAGTCTTGGTCCAAAGGAATTGTGGAATAGTGATATTTCACAAGATCATAGAGAATGGAAAGGTAGGATGTCAAGTAATGATGATCTTAAAAAATGAAACATAAATATTAATTTCTTCCTCTATTTCACAAAGCATAAGTTTTGATTAGTTGTTGGGTAGACAAAAGGATTAAAAAGAGTGTTTTTCTTGATGACATGAAAAATAAATTTGAAAGGACAAATTGAAGACATCAAGATCTCACGTGCTCAAAACATCTTGGAAAAACATTTGGAATTAAATAAGCTCTAAATGCATGTTACAATATTTAGAAAAAATGAGTGGGGGGGGGGGGGGGGGGGGTGTGAATCAATCATCCTCAAGTCTAGATGTACCAATCCAACTTTTATTAACTTCAAACATCTTAAACAAACTCATAAAACCACTTGGTCCATTTAGCACCACATCAACAACTTAACATTATGTTCATTGCTTAACTTTATGTTTAGTATATGTTGACTAACAATAAATAAAATAATAGTAAATAGCATGCACCACAAAATCATTCACACATGTTTGACACTAAGATTTAACATGGAAACCCAATTTGGGAAAACCCACCAAGTAGCATACTAGCACTTTTCACTCTTCTAAAGTGAGCTAGAATTAAGAGCCAACCCTATTAAAGGTTACAAAACACATTGTTAGGTGTGACCTTGTTAAAGGATTTAATCACCCTGTTAGGAGTGACTTGGTTAGAGGACTTTGGATCATTCTATTAGAATGTCACCTTGATTAATGGATTTACAAAATGAATGTTAGGTCAACCTTGATTAAAAGATTTTCACTTTTATAATGGTTAGAAAGTAACAATAGTTTTGATATATAAAGATAAAAATCAATTTGCAAATTCAGATCTCCATTTTCTCATTTGTAGGTTCATTGACTAGACTTCATTAATATCTCCTTCTCTGATCTTCTTGACAACCCTTCAAGCAATCACACTTCACCAATTTTTTCACTTTTCCTCTACTACTTTGTTCTTTATAGGTTCTCCATAAAATTTCCTAAAAAACATCTCTTATGCCTCCTTAAATAGGTAGATTTGATCTTTTGTTGCTTAAATATCACTATAGATCTTAGCGTTAGGTTAGATTCAATGAATCTATCCATCCTTTTGTCCTTATACTCCTTTCTTGATACTTCTATAAAATTCTCTTTAAATCCTTGCTTTTGATCGCATAATAAACTCAATTCATGCATTAAATACACTATCTCATCAATCCTTATCATCTATACATTTAGACTAATCTAAAAATTCAACTATGTTAGTGTCAAACTCGATTCTTTCACAAACTGTTGTTTTACTAAAAATGGGTTATTATTGTGTTCTTATGTTTAGTCATTATTGTGTAGCTTTGTCACTACTATTAAGTCTTGCTCAGCTTCCATTGGCTTGCTCAATCTTCACTATGCTTAGTCACTAATACATCTTCTTCTTCATTTTTCTTGTCCATAACTATCACTCAGCTACAACTATTTTCTCATCTAACTCTTAAGTTCCTTAATCTTCTGCTTTAACTCCTTCATTGACCAACTACTATTCACTAGGCTTTACTTGTGTTTAACTCAACACTTCTATACTCCATACACTAATTAAATAATACATCATCTTGTCAAATACTAACTGATCTAGTGCCCATTGTAATTCATTCATACTTGCTCCTCTTCACTCAAAAACTTCACTAGTTCATCTAGTTATCTCTCCTTTCAAATCCTCTTCATCAATCAATTGATATGGCACTCTATACTATTAGTAAATGTCTCTCTAATAGGTTTGACATCAATGACAACACAAAAATTGTTCCAATTATAGTTTCCAACAATATCCCTCTTTGATATTGATGACAACACTTCTAGTTATAATGCGAATACAAAAGACATTCACATGATTTACTTCTAGTTCAACTCCCTTTGTGATTTGATATAGATCTTCATCAATATCCTTCATCTCATTTTGATTCTCATCTTGCACTAACTTACACTTCTCCCTCTATGATACCAATTGTATATTCTTCAATGCTAAATGAATTATATTACCAACTATATTGGCTCCCTCTTGTCATATCTCTTCTTGTGATTCAACTTCTAATTTTGATCACTAGATGGTAGGACATCTAATCATATTCTCCCTTGCTCATTCTATATAGTATGGTAACTATACATATCTTCCTCTTCTATCTCACTACATACTCTCCCTCTTGATATGAATGGTAACTTGATAACATACTCTCCCTCTTTGATAATAATGCCAAAGACATCAACCATTTACAAACTCAACATCCTCTATGTCATTGTTTGACTGATATTTCCAAGATCACTTTCTATTTTATCTTTATCTTGACTCTTTGAAGTCTCATCTACTTCATGTTTTAGTCCATCATTTCACAATATTTAGGCAACTGCTAAAGTGTGATCACCCTACATCAATGTGTAAGATATTTTGATCATAGCATTTGATGCAATGCGACATCTCTTCTCATCTTGCTTCAGATAGGAGAATCACCCCTAATTTACTTCTTAGATACTCAAAATCATCCTTAGGTAATGCCTTAGTGAATATATCAGCTATCTACTCCTTTGTGTTCACACAATCCAATCCCACTTCTTTGTCTTATACTAATTCTCTCAAGTAATGATACTTGATGGAAATGTGTTTGGTCTTTGTGTGTGTCACAAGATTCTTTGATATGTTTATAGCACTTGTGCTATCACCAATAATTTATTCCTTCATACCTTTCAACAATTTCTTGATCCATACAATATTTGAACAATTGATTGTTGCATCAACATACTTAGCCT
This sequence comes from Cupressus sempervirens, assembly GCA_028749045.1. Classification (NCBI taxonomy): domain Eukaryota; kingdom Viridiplantae; phylum Streptophyta; class Pinopsida; order Cupressales; family Cupressaceae; genus Cupressus; species Cupressus sempervirens. The sequence continues at coordinate 494,843,200 of CM053783.1, forward strand.
CTTCTATGGATTGAGAAATACAATTCTACTTTTTGCTTGTCCACGAAATCAACCACTCTCTTAAAAAGAAAGTGTCTCCACTTGTACTATTTTTTTCATCAATATTTCCTTCCAAATCAACATCTATATAAACCTTTGGGTAAGTGCACCAAGTTGTGGCAAAAAGATGACACCTTTTTTTTTTCTTAGTTTTGTATAGCGCACATGCACTATGGCCTAGGATACCCAAGCCATAGTGTGTACGTGCTATAGGGCATATGCGCTATAGTGCATATGTTCTTTTCAAAATAATTTTTTTTTATAAAGCATGCATGCACTATTAAGACTTAAATTTAAAAAGCTTTAAATAATACGTGCACACTATAGGGTGCATGTGCTAGTCAAATCTTTGCATTCTACCAAGCCTAAGGTTTGGTTTTGGCTTTGGGATCCAACCCAAAGGTTTGGAGTCTGTAAACTAATCTGAGATGTGTTTTGCTACAAACATACAAAAAATCATTAATTTTTCTTGTGTTCTATCCTTCAAGTTTTCTCGTGGTTGAGCATCAATAAAATTAGGTTACATGACATTGTAGGTCTTTGTGTTAGCTATATAACCATATAATTTATTTTTTATTCAAACTATTTCAAGCCTTTCATCTATAATTTCTTTTGAATGTAGGTCCATTTTTTGTCAAAAACCAACATGTACTAATTGGGCTGTAGATTTTAGCTCGTTCATCAAATTTTGCAACAACTTAGTTTTTTAGAAACTAGACTCCATTCTACACACTTTGCAAAAAAGAAGTTTTGATTTTAGATTAGTTTTCAATCATTTCTAGGGGGAGCACATAGATATTTCATGTTTTTGGGATGTGTCTAATTTAAAAATTCATTAAAAAAAGTACAAATTATAAAATTACCTGAAAAATCTGGGATAAACTACATAGTGTTAGGTAACTTTGACCATAGGGATTAAAGAATTTCAAAAAAAAAGTTAAATTTTTTAGGGGGGCTACACTTTGTACTATGTTATGTTTTTTTGAAATAAATAGTACCACTTTCTGTGGCCCCCTTTTTTGAGGACCTAAAACTAAACCATTTTGAAAAAAAAATTAGTAGTTTAGAAACTAGATTCACAGGACTACTACTTTTGTTTTTGTCATATCTTAAAAATTTGAGCGTAACTATCTTAAAATTCTTGTTGAAGTTCAAAAATTGCTAATTTTAGAAAAAAGGTGTCCACTTATACCCCCCTTTTGGCACCACAGCTTGGTTCACTTACCCCTTTAGCTCAAACTTGTCACTTATTTTGTACCATAATCCATAGTCTTCTATTCCTTTCAAATATCTCAATATCCTGTTCATATCCATCATATGATCTTCTATAGGATTAACAAAAAATATAGCAACCATACCAACTGCTAATGCAATGTCAGGTCTGCTATGTACATATTGTAGTTATCCAATCATTGACCTGTATAATGTTTGATTCACTTCGGCTAAATCATCATTCTTTGAAAGTTTGTGACTAGAAACCATAGTTTTTCCATATAGTCTTGATTCTTCCATTCCAAAGGTCTTAAAATATCTCCTTGATATACTTTGATTGTGTAACATAGATTCCTTTCTTCATTTGATAAACTTTCAAATCAACAAAGAACTTGATCTCTCCAAACATAGACATCTCAAATTCTTTTTTCATCTCATTAGAAAATGATTCAAACAACATATCATCTCCTCCAAATATGATATCAACAACAAAAATTTCAGCTAGAAATATCTTGTTCTTAGATTCACTTCTCAAGTATAGATTGTTATTGTCATTAGTTTTTGAAAAACCAATTTTCATCAAATAAGTGTATAACCTTTTATACAATGCCCTAGGGGATTGTTTCAAACCCTATAATGCTTTTTGCAACTTACATACCATATTCTTCCTGCTAGGATCAACAAATCCTTTAGGTTTCTCAATATAGGCTTCTTCTTTTAAGATTCCATTCAAAAATATAGACTTGAAATCCATTTGGTATAGGTGAATATTTTGTAAGAAGTGCATGCAAGAAAAGTTGTTACTCCTTCCAACCTTGTAATAGGGAAAAATGCCTCTCCGTAATCAATTCCTTGCCCTTACAAAGTAGTCTTGCCTTGTTCCTTGTGACTTCACCTTTCTCATTCATTTTGTTTCTGAACACCCACTTAATTCTAATTATATTCTTGTCCTTTGGTTTGGGTACCAATTTCCATGTCTTATTTTTCTTTATTTGATCAATTTTCTCATTCATTTCCTTAATCCAATCTTTTTTCTCCAAAGCATCTTCAATAGATTTGGGTTAAACCTCACATAATAAACATCTATCATTCTTCAACTTACTTATTTTCAAGACTCTTGAATCTTTTTGTCCAATTATTTGGTTAGGTGTATGATTCCTCCTTACATACTTTGCTAGGACAAGTTCAAGTCTTCTTTCTTCTTGTATTTTAGTTAGTTCTTCTTGTTCATCTTCTTTAGGTATCTATGGCTTCAACTCGACATGGTTTGTTTGATGTTTAGTTTCCTCTCTCTAATGATTGAATTCTTTATTTTGTGACTTGAGTCCTATGATTTGATGCTCGACAACCTATTGATGCTCGATGAAGCATTTCTACTAAATCTCAGTAGTGCTTGGTTGTTGATGCTTGATAACCTCTTTCTATGAATTAGGTAAAGTACTAGGTTCCCCTTCATAGATATGAACACAATTTCTATAATCTTCAGGTTATTTCTTGCATTCCTCTTCATTCTTTTCTGCAAATTCATCAACTCTAACATTTACACTTTCCATAATTTTATTAGTGTTAGAATTCAAACACACAATGCCTTGCTTTTAGTAGAATACCCTAGGAATTTACTGTCATCATTATTGGCATCAAGTTTTTCTTTCCTTGCATCTTTCAATATGTAACACTTATCACCAAAAACTTTGAAATAATTCACATTAGGTGCATAAACATACCAAAGTTTAAAAGGGGTTTTGTTTGTACCTTTCTTCAGTTGAACTTGGTTCAAAGTATAAACTGCACTTACAACTTCTCTCTAGTATTTTTGTGAAACATTATTCTCCATCATAGTGCCCTTGCATAGTACATGATTTATCTATTCCTTCTTTCATTGATTTTATTATGTGGTGGTGTCCTTGGTGCACTCATTTGTCTCTTGATTCCTTTATCATTGCAGAATATGTTGAACTTCTTTGATATGAATTCACCTCCTTTGTCTAATCTCAAACACTTCAAACTCTTGCCAGTTTCTTTTTCAACTCTAGCAAAATACCACTTAATCATTTGAAATACATCATATTTTTCTTTAAGAAATGTCATAGTCATTATTATAAAGAAGTCATCAACAAATGAAATGAAATATTTATCACCATAATAACTTTATACTCTGGTAAGACCACATAAGTTAGTATGGACTAACTCTAAGATATCATTAGAACAATAAGTCTTCTCTTGAAACTATACTTTGTCATTTTTCCAATTTGACATTGTTTGCACATCACTTTATCAAGTTTTCTCAATCTTGGTAACCCTCTTACTCTTTTCATCTTACTAATGCTTACAAAATTATCAATGTTCACATGACATAGCTTCTTATGCCACAACCAAACATCTTCAAATTGTGAAAATAGACAAGTATCCTTAGATAGGTCTAGATAGAACAAGTTACCTCTTGTTTGATCACCACTTGCAATTAGTTAACACTAGTAGCATCATAAATCTTTGCCTTTCTATTTTGGAATTCAACTCAATATCTTGAACTGATCAACTATGCTACACTCAACAAGTTATATTTCAAACCATCAACCCAATATGCATTGTTACATCTGATCTTGTCATTCGCTACAATTAATCCTTTACCTTTCACATAACATGGTGCATCATTTCAAAACTTAATACTAATTCCATTATATTGTTCTAAATTTTCAAACTTACTTGTATTGCTGGTCATATGATGTGAAAAACAACTATCAATTATCCATATGTCATTCTTATTTACATGTGAAACTAATGCAATTTTCTTGTCTTCATTAGATTCATCTATCATTACAACATAAAAAAAATTCTTAATCATTTTCAATGGTACCACTATCAGAACCATCTGCTTCAATAATCTAATGATATTTCTTAGCTTTTCCTTTGTAGTCTTTGTTATTGCACATGTCTCTATTGTCTCTTCTTCCTTGGTATTTGTTGTCTTTCATTTCATCCTTCTCATCTTTTTTAGGAAATCTTGCTAAAATATGACCAAATTTGTTACATTTAAAATATATAATAGTGATTTTACCTTTTTATTTTCATTTTCCTCTTGGTAGCCTTCTTTCCAATAATGCTTCTAACTCATCAATATCGTCATCTAATTAACTATCACTATCCACATGCATACTCTTTTTCTTTCTCTTAGATCCATCAAGGGTTAGTTGAGACTTGAAAGCACATTCAATACTAGATGGTGTATAATTATCAAAACTTGAGAGTTCAAATGTAGTGATTTGACCAATCAAACTATCCAAGGTCAGATCATTACTAGGTGTACATCTTCGTGTACATCTTAGTTCTTGAATTGTAGATACTCTAATTGCATAGATAGGAAGTAAAGTCCTCAATACTTTACTTATCATAGTCTCATTAGATATGATTCCTCTAGATCCTCTAATAGCATTCACAACCTCCATGATTTAACCATAATACTATGCAACAATTTCACCTTCTTCCATTCTCATGTCATCAAATTTACCTCTCAAACTTTCACCTTTAGCCCTTAGCACATTTTTATCTCCTCCATGAACTTGAGCCAACTTATCCCACATTTTATTTATAGTAGTGCATTCCTTCACATCATCAAATTCAAAACAACTTAGAGAAAATGCTAGATATATTATCATTCAATTATGCTCCTGCTTCTCCTTCATTTGTTCACTAGTCATGGGTCTAGGAACTTCAATGTATTCATTTTCTAGATAGTACAATGTAGAATATCCAAATCTAGATAAATTCAATTTCATTAGTCATTTTCATGTTGATAAATTCTCCTTTTTAAACTTAGGTACCTCTCTCTTGTATATCTTGATCTTTAACTTAAGTCCTTCAAAATTTCCTCCTAAATAGAGTTGGGGGGTGGGGTAAATCAGTTATCCTCAAGTCTAGATGTACAAATCCAACTTTTACTAACTTCAAACTTAAACAAACTCATAAAACCACTTGGTCTATATAGCATCACATCTAAAACTTCACATTTCATTCATTACTTAACTCTTTTTTTAGTATATACCGACCAACAATAAAAAAAAAAAACTAAATAGCATGCATCATTAAATCATTCACACATGTTTAACACCAAGATTTAATGTGGCAACCCAATTTGAGAAAACCACCAAGTAGTTCATGTTACCCCTTTTTACTCTTCTAAAGTGAGCTTGGTTAAGATCCAATCATGTTAAGGGTTAAGAAACACATGTTAGGTCTGACCTTCTTAAAGGATTTAATCACCCTATTAAGAGTGGCATGGTTAGAGGACTTTGGATCATTCACTTTAAATGTCACTTTTATTAAAGGATTTATAAAATTACTATTGGGTCAACCTTGATTAAAGTATTTTCACTTCCACAATGGTTAGAAACTAACAACTGATTTTGAATTATAAAAATACAACTTGATTTGAAAATTCAAATCTCCATTTTTTCATTTTTTGGATTATTGACTACACTTCATTAATGTCTCCTTTTCTAATTAGCTTGGCAACCCTTCAAGAAATCACACTTCACCAATTTTCTCACTTTTCCTTTGTTACTCTATGCTTCAAAAGTTCTTCATATAATCACCAATCAACAATAAACCAACCTTAGAAAATATCTCTTATGCCTCCTTAAATCAGTAGCTTTGATCTTTTACTACTTAAAAATCACTATAGATCTTAGGGTTAGGTTAGATTCAATGAATCTATCCATCTTTTTAGCCTTATACTCATTTCTTGATACTTTTAGAAATTTCTCTTTAAATCCTTGCCTTTGATCTCATAACAATCTTAATTCGTGCATTACATATGTCATCTCATGAATCCTCATCATCCACATGTTTTGACTAATAAAAAAGTTTCAACTATGTCAGCCTCAAACTTGATTATTTCACAAATTATTGTTTTGTTGTCACTCGGTCATTATTGCATTCTTCTACTAAGTCATCAACATGTAGCTTGGTAGCTACTATTATGTTTCACTTGTCTTCCACTGGATCACTCAGTCTTCACTATGCTTGATTGCTACTACATATTCTTCATCTTGCTTGGTCATATCTATCACTTGGCTAATAATGTTTTCTCAACTAACTCTTAAGTTCCTTAGTCTTTTGCTTCAACTCATTCATTGACTGACCACTATTCACTAGGATTTTCTTGCGTTTAAATCAACACTTCTATACTCCATACACTAATTAAATAATACATCATCTTGTCAAAGACAGTTGGTTAAGTTCCCATTGTAATTCCATCGAACTTGCTCCTCTTCACTCGAAAACTTCACTCATTCATCTAATTATCTCTCTTTTCAAATCCCCTTCATCAATCAACCAATATGACACTCTATACTATTAGTAAATGTCTCTCCAATAGGTTTGACATCAATTATAACACAATTATTACAATTGTAGTTTCCAACAAATTTGTACTTAGAAGGTGATTGAATTAACATCATACCGTATTATTCTCATTGCAATTACGAGAGAAAATGGGGCTACCTACTACCAATAATGGGAGGACTAAAGATACCCAAATAGACCTGACAAATGTGTAGGAGGATAAAATTGATATAATAAGAAAATTATATGTAGTGGCTTGGGAGTTGCATAGGAGCTATGCCAGGTACTAATGTGATTACATGGAAATTGAGAAGGAAGAGGACAAATCAAAGTCATGGGACATGATCAATGTGTTGGGAGGTAGAAATTGTGATGTTAGCAATTAGATGTTGGATCTTCTATAAGAAGTTATAACAATATGAAGAATGTGTTACTTTTTGTTTTTCTTTTATTGTAAATATTTTTGAACAACTACATTAGTTTATAGTTCATTATAGTTTTGAAAAGGTTTGAATCTTTGATGCACCCTTTCATTTTCTATAAGGAGTACTAAGAGCTTTAGACATATCGATGATATAAGTGAAAAATAGGAGATAATAGTATAATAGTGATAATATACTCTATTTTGATATGTTTTTGATTAAGGAAAACAATATTTAACTAGGCCCTGAACACTTATAATACATAGAATGGACAAAAAAGAACAATTAAAGTATCAAAAGAAACTAAAAGATAAAACCAATAAAAATCTAGGGAGTCAAGATAAAAAACTAGGACTAGCCAAAAAAAGTAGAGGCATTTAGGAGATATCTCTTAGCATTTCTATTGCACTTATTTCCAGCTCTGTCAGTCTACCAGCTGCCTCCTTCATGTCTGATAGTTCATGGTTAGGTTCTAGGGTGTCTTTCTTCCTTGTGTTAGATCTAGTGCACTTCCATGAGCTAGCATCAGTGATCATGTCCTTTGCACTATGGTGGGAAAGGTCCTCCTCCTTATTGATTCTTTTCTTCTTCATATTGTTAATGAGCAGCTTAATATTCTCATTGGCCTCTTTGAGAATATTTTAGCTTTGTTCCACTATAATTTGCTTTGAGCTCTCCACCATTTGGACCCTGTTCTTGACCTTCTCCACTCTATTGTCCATGCTCCTTTCTTCCTCTATTATCCTATTCTTCAAGCTATAGTTCTACCTTTCCAAGCCACTCACCCTATATTTAAGCATTTTTATTACATGAAAAATTTACTCAGTGGTGTGGAAGCTAGATCCACCACATTGTTTTTGGCATTATTGAGGAAATCCATATCTATATTTTCCTTAGTGGTGTTGCTAAAATCACAAGGGTAGGGTCAATCAACTCTTCCATTTTTATTTTACCCTCATTCTCTTTGACCAGAGTTCTGATCAACTCATGATTGATCCACATTCTATTAGAAGTTGTGTCAAAATTCTACCATATCACATTCCTATCCTTTGCCATGATCAAGCATCTATATTTTCTGGTGCTAAATTCCTTGTAGCCCTACTCCTGCTCCTCCCTATCACTTTGATTGAGGCCCCCTTCCACCCCCTCCTTCTCCACCCCCTACTTATCCTCCTTGGGCTCAAAGAGTTTCCTTTTCTGGCTCTAGGATGTTGTGTCTTTGTCCTCTTTGTTAGGTTATATTTTGATGATGATGTTTCTCTTGCCCCTCTTCCTCTCTATGCCTTCCACTTCTCTAAGATCCTTCTCTCATTCTGCACTTTCTTACAATTGAATCAACAGATTTAGTAGCAGGAGAAGAGCCCTTAGCAAGAGAAGTGTCAGTAGTTGAAGGGACAACATTCAAATTGTCAGAGACAGCAACCAGAACCTCATCATAATCAGCAAGAGAAGAGTAGTCTGACTCATCTACCACCATGGACACCTTTTGAACCATATAGTGATCATTTGAAACCCCTTTAACCATTCCATTATAGTCCCTGTCCAAGGAGGTGTCAAGGCCCTGCTTGGGTTTGGGAAGAGCTTTTTTCTCCTTCCTTTCCATTTTGATGATTTTTTTGCTAGAGCCTCACTGCGGGGAGTCATCCCCCTCCAAATCTATATCTCAAGCCTATCCTCTATATTAGAAGGAAAATAGTCCTCTTTAGATTCTTCAGAGTCCCCTCTACCCTTCTTGCCCTCCTTCATATACTTACTTTGTTTCCCCATTACCCTAGCCTTAAAGAATTCACAGTTTAATAGTAAAAGCACCTCATGAAGTGCCAAATTCCTATTATGCTTCTCTTGATAATCATTAATGTTCTCATTCATAGAAGAGCATAGGTAGAAGGGAATAGAAATTTTCACCTCATACCTAAAGTGGTTGAGTAACACAAAGTAGTGGGTGGAAAAATTGTCAAATCTAGTGTCAAGGGAGATATATTTGATGATAACCCGCAACATGAACCTCCATAATGGCTTGATGGATCTCAAAAGATAATGTGTTCCTTTCTTTACCAACACCTTTTTTTCCCTCTTGATCCTTTGTGAATTCCACCATCGCTTGCCTTGAGATTTTCCTTTCTTTGTAGAATTTCTTTCCCATGATGGAAATGTTGATAACAGAAGATATGACATCCTTTGTTGCTATGAAGTCCACCCCATTGATTTTAACTATTTCTTTATTCTAGCTCTTTTCCATACTCCTAGTAATAGAGGGTTTTCAACCATGGAGTCATTCAATGAAATTTGTGATTCCCCCTTTTTTAGAATGTTCCACACTTTGGAATGCCTCTGCCACTTCTGGGCTTCATCCTATAGTTCCCTCATGTGTCTTTCCCCCACCATATTATCCTCCTCCATGCAAGCTCTATAACTAATATCAAAGCCCTTCAAATTTAGAAAAACTTTGGTGCTCCTCATTTTCTTGGACCTTTTTTTAGCCTTGTAAATTTTTTGGCCAAAATCGATCCTTGAAATAAGTTCATAAAACTTGATGTCAGAAGTACAAGTGCTATTGTACTTCCACATCACAATTTTGCACATTCCCCACAAATCACTAACAATCATAATAAATCTACACATTATATTTCTGACTACTTCCTATAACTAATTAACAATCATGATGAACTTTTTATGATGCCCAATCTACTCGAGATCCTTTCTCTTTCGATAAACTCATTAATTTCTAACCGGATATTATAGCCATCCATCCACTTTGCCTTTTCATTGTACTTAACTACCTAGTTAGCCAGCCTGTTCGCCACTTGATTGGCTTCCTAGTACTCATGTGCCACATAGGTCTTGAGATGTTGGATGCAGTCATCAATGATATTTGTAGTCATCCATGTTGGCTTATTCTTCTCATTTAGGCAATCAATAATATTTTTTGAATCTCCTTCTAGCTAGAGATATTTCACTCCCATTTCTCTTACTAGTTTAATAGTATGGTGAGCTACTATAGCCTCTACATAATAATTAGTTTGTATTCCAAGGGGGGCTACAATCATAGTAATCCCTATTCCAAAAGCATTTTTGATGATGCCTCCCACCCTACCCTTTCTTGGGCTGCCCCATCAAAATTAGCCTTATGCCATCCCTTACACAAAAGAGACCATCTACATCCATCCCTCTTGTTATTGTCCTTGTCCTTTGTACTAAGAGGGGGGATTGGGCCTTTGATTTTGGTTAATTTTCCATCAAGGCATTAAGGCATTTGTGAAAAATAATGTCCACCTTAGTTTCCTTATCCCTAAAAAATTTGTTATTATGCTATTTCCAAACCCCCCAACACACATGGGGTAAGGTCCAATTCCACAAAGCCATGGTGTTGCTCCCCAACATCCCAAGGTGCCATTATTCAAAGAACCCCAAGATGTTGGAAGGGAATCACTAGGACATGTTGAAACTAGATAAGAAAAGATACCAGATAGTTCTTATGTAAAGACAATGGATAAAAATATGCTCAACACTCTCATAGTGATTTATCTGTTGGGCATCATATTTCCCCTTTTGGTGAGGTTGTCCACTGTAAGGATACAATTTTGGAGAATAATCCAAAAGAAAATGTTAATTTTTGGGATAAGCCCTAAATACTAGGCTTTGGACCACATAGGGGCCAAACCATGGTTTTGCAACGTATCATAGGCAAAGGCCACTATATAAGTGCCATTCATAATCTTTGCCTAGCTAATGGAATCTTTGTTATTTGACAAAGGAATATGACTAACCATGTCCATCAGTAGCTTGAGCTCCTAGGACATCTCAACCAGATCAATCTAGTCATTATGAATCCTATAGTCACTCACCCTTCTCCCAAATCTTTCAATACAAGTATTGGACCATCTATTAAAAGGCTCAAAATCCCAAATTTAAGTCTAGATCTAAGCTAGTCATCATGCCATAAATCAATATCCTCACCATTACCTAGTTGCCATTTTTCTTTTTCAAAGGCTAAGCTCTTCATCCTTAGAAGGCCATACCAAATATTAGAGCCTCTAGGGTTAGGATCCCTATTGATGAACTATTTGAGATTGAGATTTGCAGCATACTTTAACTTTAGTATATCTCTCCATTCACCATTGGTATCTAAGAGTCTCCAAATTTGTTTCACTTGAAGAGCACAGTTGAACTATTTCAACTTTCTAATCCCTAGACTCCCTTACTTCTTAGATTTGAAGATGTTGTCCCAGGCCACCAGTGGGTATATCCTATTCTCATTAGTTCCTAACCACATTAAATTCCTCTAAATAGCTTCCAGATGATCAGCCACCTTCGAAGTGATAGAGAAGAGGCTAAGAGCATAAGCAGGTAAGTTCTGCAAAGTGGATTTAATCAACAATAATTTGCCAGCATAACTCAACATGATGCCTTTCCATCTTGCTAGCTTCCTATTGAATCTATCAATTAGATTGTCACAAAAGCTATCAAGAGATTTAATCCCCAAGGGAAGGAGGTCCCCAATATTACAATCCAAAATGCCAGCAATTTTCTTCTATCAGTCTAAAGGGGTGTTAAAGAAGAACACTGAACTCTTGTCCCAATTGATGAGCTGCCCAGAGGCCTTGAAGTAAGTATTAAGGGTACATTTAATAGTCCCAACTTATCTCACTAAAGCCTCACCCCCCAAAATGGTATCATCCATAAATTGCTGGTGAGTGAAAACCATGGGGCCAGAAGAAGGTTTCAAGCCACCAGATCCCCTTTGCTCCTTTTAGAATGAATGAGCCTACCCAAACATTCAACCAAGATGATGAAGAGGATAGGAGATAAATGATCACCTTGAAAAAGAACCCTAGAGGATTTGAAGAAGTTAGAGGGGTTCCCATTAACCATGACCACAAAGGAAGGTGTGTAAACCAATTTTGAGATAATCATTCTAACTCTAGCATTGAAACCAAAAGCTTCAAGGATTCTATCCAAAAAGCCCCAATCCACCTTGTCATAGGCCTTAGATAGATCAATTTTGAGTAGAAAACTCTCCTTTTTTCCAACTTCAAGGGAATGAATAACTTTGTGAACCTCAGTGATGGAGTCCAAAATTTATCTACTAGGGACAAAAGCCAATTGTTGAGGCACAATAATCTCTAGAAGTAATTTGATAACTCTATTAGTTAAGATTTTTGCAAAGATCTTATAGAAAGAATTGCAAAGGCTAATCAATTGGAAAGAGCTAAAAGAATCAACATCAGTGACTTTAGGGATTAGAACCAAAAAAGTGGCATTGATTTCTTTTAGCAAGTTCCTGTCACCAAAAAATTCTTGAACAACTCTGACAAAATCAAATTGAATAATTTCCCAAAACATTTAGAAGAAAAAGGTGGGGAAACCATTAGGGCTAGGGGCCTTCTCAGATGATAGAGAAAAAACTACCTCTTTAATTTCTTCAAGCTTTGGGATAGCGACTAAGGCTCGATGCTCATTTTGAGCATCACTAATAACACTAGGAATGATGTTAAGAATAACATTCTGGTCCTCTTCTTCCAAGTTAAGATCTTTAGTAAGGATAGAAGAGAAGTACTTGATAGCCTCCTTGCTATCTCATTATCTTCCTTGATAGTGTCATTTCCTTTTTTAATCTCACAAATTCTATTGGCAACATGTGTTTCATAGTGGATAGTTGGAAGAATCTAGAGTTTTTGTCCCCTTCCTTGAGCCAGATTGACCTAGGCCTTTGCCTCTAAAATGTTTTCTCTTTTCCCACTATGTTGTGAAGATCAACAAGGATTTAATTCTTAATATTCATCTTAATATAATCATAACACTAGGTCTAGATCTCTTCCCACACCTTAGCAAGTTCCTCCAAAATCCTCTCTTTATCATGAAATATATTGCCAAAGTCTAATTTGTTCCATTTTCAAATTTCTAACTTAATAAATCTAAGTTTCTTAGAAACCTTGTACATGGCTATTCCATCAACCTCAATACCCCACCACTCCTTGATTTTTTCATATAGGCTAGGGTGCACCAACTACATCTTCTCAAATATAAATGGAAAAGCCTTCTTTCTATTAACTCTATCAAGAATAAGAGAGATAGGGGAATGGTCTGATCCAAGCCTCACAAGAGATGAAAGCTTGCACTAAAATTGACTTATCCAATCCAAAGTAATAAGGGCTCTATCCAATCTCACTTGAATGCACTCCTAGCCAATTCTCCTATTAGACTAGGTGAATTTACTTCCCCCAAGATCGACATCTAGAAGGGCCAAATCCCTTATCAAGTCAGCCAAGTGTTGCCTACTATCCACATCAGGTAGTAACCCTCCTAACTTCTTGGAAGCCAAGAGAGGGGTGTTGAAATCCCCCATAAAAATGCCCTTAGAATCACCCATCTAGGAAACCAAATACTTTTTTTTTTTTCCAAAAAATTCTTTTCCTATTCTTAGTATTGGGTGTGTAGAGGTTTAGAAGAAACCATCTATCTTGATCCTTGGGATTAAAAAATTTCATGAGCAACTATTACCTTCATCAAAGATGATGTTGGCTTCAAAGGCTTCCTTCCATATTATTAGTAGACCACCCAAAGCTCCATCTGAGTTAGTAATTATCTTCCTCATTCCTTTACCAAAGGAAATCTTTTCAACTTTCTCCTTCTTCATTTTAGTTTCCTAAATTAAAAATAAATTTGGCCTATTATCCCTAATCATATTCCTAATGATTTCCTATTTTTGGATTCCATTGAGTCCATGAATGTTCCAGGAAATGATCTTCACGCTTTATTTTGGCTGCAAGATTCCTAGATGGTTCTTTGGGTCCCATCCAAAATATTTCTCTTTGTTTCTTCCTTTCTAATTTGATTCTTATTTTTTCTCCCTGGAGTACTGAATTTTCTTCTAGTATCATCTTTCACCCTACTCCTAGTGGCTATAGGCAAGACTGATGCAAGGTCCCTGCTATTTTTCTTTTTCTTATTCTTGACTGATGTCCATGGAGCTTCATTGGATTCCTTGTAGCTATCGAAGAGGGCCTCCAACTAGGAAAGGTGGCTAGGAGTGGTGGCCAAGATCTTTTCAAGGAATCAGTTGAACATTGTAGGGGAGACCCCTTTGTTTGTGCTAAAGTTGGATTCCTATGAATGTCTCAACACCTCCAAAAAAGGCCCATCTTGAGATTATGGAACACAAGAGGCACCAGTGGTATCCATCTCTGTGGTTTCCTCAATGGAATTCTTTGTTAAAATTGCTATAATATTAGCCACATCCTTCCCTCCATTCTTTTGCAAAGTAATTTTTGGACTTGACATAACATCAATTAAGACCTTGTTGCTATTTGTCTTTTGTTGTGCCTCCTCCTTAGATTCTTTGTTTCCTTCTAGAGTGTTATGTCCCATGGGGGATTCCCCTTGTCATTTTCTCTATTAGCTTCTCCCCCCCAGGCCTTTCCTTCTATATCTTTTTCCTTCCACACCTTTATGAGAGCATCAACTTGGTTGTGTATGTCCTTGTTCCTTGCTTGTTTGTTTTGAGATTTACGAGCCTTTTCCTTCTCTTTGAAAATTGATAAAGACTTTGCTTTATGTCCCGCCATTTTGTAATGGAAACAAGAAATAGGAAAATTTGCTACACTCGTCTACCTAGACAAGATTGAAACTCAATCACTTGAGGCATATCCTAACCTTCAACCACTCCAACATAGGTTCTGTTGGCTCCTAATTTAATAGAGTTTAAACAACTAGGTATGCAAGGCAAGAATGCATCTATGGGTAGCTATCTCCAATAATGGACATAGTTCACCAAGAACCTGGGCCAACTATAAGGCTACACTCCTTCTTCACTTCAAGCTCTACAAAACCTAGGCGGGTGAACCTCTTTAGATCCGACTATGTGACTAGGGCAATAAGCATAATCAAGATCTAGAATAGTAGATGAAACCCATAAATCTTCTATACTTAATCAAGAAATTACAAGCATGGAATAGCTAATAGCATGACTCATGAAACTGATAAGCTAAGTGCGAGTTAAACTTTGAATAACTTTCAACATGAAAGGGGAAACAATTTAATATGTTGATATCAACAAGACCCAAGTATGAGCAATAGAATTGAATGATCCTATCTTTGATCAGTGCCTTATCTATTGGGCAATTAAATGAATTACAACCGTACATCTCATTGAAATCTTTAACATAATTCCTACATCAAGATCCCCAATCTATCTTTCACTTTGTGAACAGACACTTACTTCAGATTTAAATCTCATACTCAAAATATCCCATCACTAAATCTTGCAAACCCTGTGATAAACACCAAGCAATTACATGGCTCTTTGTTCCATAAGAAATACGTTTCAATCACATACATCCTTAAATAGAATGCAACCTAATTCATGCTCTTTGGTCACAAACTAGAAGAAATTACAGATCAATAAATAGGAGACAAGATTTAGATTGAACGTAAACCCTTTGCTGTATTTTATTCATTCTCCTTGAAATAAATACATGAAAGATGTACAGAAATAACTCATAAATCACCTAAAAAATCTAAACTATTTGAGTAAAACATAAATTGCTGTTCATACAAGAAGAAATACTGAAGAATGGTGTCTCAGTAGTGAGTGATTTTCATTTGAAAATTGGAACGCTTACAATGAAAGAGAGAAAGAATGATATAGGAAAGAAAGAATTCTCGGATCTGTTCTATGTCTCACATTTGTCCACTTGAAATTCCCTCCTTTTCAATGAAAAGACTCTCTCTAATCTCTCTCTCCATTTGATCTAATTTTTACTTTTCATCATTTTTTTGTTACTGACTTGAAATATGAAAACCTTTTGAGTCACCAAAATCTGAAAACCTACTGAAAAGGTTGGTAAAATTTGAGTTTTTATTGATTATGGGTGACCAAATTCAACCCAAGCTATATTTTCACTATGTTTTATGTTTATTCAGCTCATTACCATGTTGAAAAACAATTTTGAACTTCATCACCTGAATACAATTGCTAGTTGGGAATCTAGGAGAAAACCTCCTATAGCTCGAATAGACTACTTCCTATGCAAAAACTAACCTCATAATCAAAAAATTCAATTTCTCCCAATTTTGGTGATATATAGCATCACATATTTAGCTTACCAGAAACCCCTTAAATCTCCATTTAAAAATCACCCCTTTGGTAGAAGACACAGGTCTGTAACTTTGATATTTTAAAAATTTCAAAAATTTAAATTGTTCTAAAGTTTAGACTTTAGAAAAAGGCCCATTTAAATTTAAAACTTTGAACATACCTTTTTGAGAAAGTATATTAAAAAATTGATCTTTTCAAACATTTTATATTTTTCTCTTGCCTTCAATTCTGGGGTCAGCCTTCATTTGACTGGGTGACACATGGCACTTTGTGATTTGTTGGCCACTACCAACAAGCATCACATGTAATCTATCGATTGGCTTAGAACTTGCATCTACCACATCATCATCTAAGCGGAGCTCGCTAACATGTGACAACATTCTGCTTACCCACATTATTTAACTTTCAAGCACTTCTATCTTGCGGGGATGCCTATGCCATTCGATCTGCCATGTGGCAGCATCCTATGAATCCATCTTGAAATTGTTCCTTTGATGCCACCTCATGACTAGTTGGGACCTATTGCCATGTGGAATGATCCCACATACCCACACCTTTTATCTTTCATGCATCTTCATCTTGCAGGTTTGTGCACACCACACGATTTGGCCACATGTCAACATCACAAGCCTCCCTACCTCATCAACATCTCTACATCTTTGATCAAAATTAGCTTACATCATCATCCAACTGGACACTGGTGGGGCCCTTGTGTAAGCCATGCTTCTCAAAAAGTGTTGTCTTGTTAAACACAATGCTTATGCACAAGATAGTATTTAAACAATAAAACATTTCCCCCCACAAGCAATGTGGGATATTGAGAATGGCTTCATGCTGATTCTCTGTGTATTGTAGCGGCTTGTTTTGTTTTAAAAACAAAAACTCCCCTTCCTTTGGTACTACAACTATCTCACGTGCCCTACTACTCTTCTCATGGTGTTAGTGCCTTTTTTAACTTTCAACTCTCCTCTTTGTTTCTATCGACTACTCCTTCATATGGCGTGAACATCTTCCTCACTTTACCATGCCGCCTACTCTTCTTCTAAGACCTAGTTGCAGGTTGCTACGTTTGGCGGCTTACTCTTAATGAAAAGGACAACATGTAGTCCTTTGTTTCATGCATGAACTGCTCTTTTGGTTTTAGTCATTGGTGTCTTTTGATGATTTTCCTTTTTATGTCCCCTGCTCATAATCATGGGCTCTTTTTAGATTGGGTGGCTCTCTTCTATTACTCACGTACCTTAGAAAAGGGCCTCTTCACTTTGTTGATCCACAGCTTTCAGCCTGGCCACAACTCCTTCTTTTTGCTGGACGTGATTTTCTTTTTCTAGCTTTCCCTCATTCAATGCATGGTCTTCATGCATATGGGCATTTCCTTTCTTATGGGTTGCTCTTCACCTTTTAATTGCGTGCTCCTCTCACTTGTTATTTTTCTTAGAACATTTAATTATATTTTAGGACCAAATCATTTAACATGGAAATTGTTTTACAATCAAACAATTGAAATCGTCACATCTATATATCAATTAGCACAAAAAATATATCTCCCCGTAACTATTCAGCAAAAGCAACTCCTCCAATTTCCTGTAAACATCACCTTTAAGAATTATTTGAGTAACCAACAAGACTTTTTAGGACAATCGATACAAATTTTTGGCCACCAGCATTTCCCCACACACTACAACCTAATGAATTTTTACTGTTCTCACAAAAATCTGCTAAATTAACTCTTTGTGACTTCGATGTCTTTTTTGTTTTGTTTTTCTTTTCCTCCATGATTAGGTTCCTTAATTTTGTTGTCTGGCCTTTCTAACCCAGAGACAACACAAAGCATACTATGTTGACTATTCAATAGAGTGCATACATTGCATGTCTACCTTTCACCAATGGATGAATTTAGCTTGTCAGGTACAGGAAGTGGTCTTTGACGCTGATTAGCCTTATGATCAGAGGTAGAGCCACTAGCACCAGACACATTAATGGAAGCACTATTTTCCCATGGCTTAGACTTTCCTTTTGTAGTCTAGTAACCATCCTTGGATAGTACCTCTAATTGATTAGATGTGTTTCCCACTCAACTTTTACCTTCACAGTGTTTCTATCAATCTAAGGGAGTCAGTCGAGCCCCTAGTGGGTCTGACAATTTTTTTTTTCATTTTCAAACAACTGAATTTGTGTAATGATCCAATGATCACCTCAAATTGTCTAAAATTGATTTCGAGCATTAATTTGATCATTGAAAACTCATTTACCCACTTTTTGCAAAATGTGAATTTAATAGTAACAGGGCCTATTGGATAGCTTTTAAAACTGACCTGAACACCTAACTGAGTTTTGAAAATTGGCACACTGAATCTCTGTTATGCACACTTGCATCCTGTCAAATCTCGTCTCATAAAATATTTAGGGTCAAAAGATATTGACCATCAAAGTTGGCCTCCCAAAACTGCCTGCAAATAAACATGTTAGAAAACAATAAATTGAGTTCGGATTTGGCTTTGAAAATTAGGTAAACGAACACTTGGGAGAACGAAAATTGGAACATTGGTTCTCTGTGAAAAGGAGAGTATAAATTTGTGGTTTGGTCTCATGACAAATAACTAGGCACAAATTGCAAGTGGTCAAAGTGGGCTACTTGGAATTGCAAATTGGAGACAATGGCAGAAAAGCAATTTTTGGAAATGGAATGGACTTGGAAAAGTGTGCAAATGGATTCCTCAAAACTTGAAACTTGGAAAAATTAAAGTATTTTTAGAGGACAACACAGTGGTACAATCCATTTTATCTTACCAATCACAAATTTCAAGTTATGACATCATGAACAGGGGTACCAAACAATCTGCATTTGCTGACACTAGTAAAAAGATAGAAATTGCAAAATGGAATTGCATTTGTAAACTAATCAAATAGATTCATCATGAGCTGAAACTTGAAACATAACAAGTCTCTGACATATATAATGCAATACAAAAGGAATTTTAGCATTGTGGTCAACTGGGTCAAAGTTATAACTCATCAAACAGGGCTTCCCAGAATTTTGTGCAATGTGCATCAGCATGAAAACAATAAATGACCAACTTTGAGGGATTCAAAACCCAGTCTAACAGATTTTTAATGACTTGAAATCTAAAACATAGGTTCTCAGGTATGGATATTAGACACTCCCAAAGTGGCATGTCATGAAACATTTTTGGGTGCGAGATATTCAGATGCAAACATGGCCTCCTATCATTGTTAGACACCTGGGTGAAAATGCATACTTGAAATGTGCTTGAAACAAGACTTAATGAAATGGCTTGAAATATTATTTTAACTTCATGAGACACTTAGACACACTGAATGAAAGGTGTTAGAAGCATTGAACATCTCTTAGGCCTCAAAAGTACAGTCAGGTACAAATGCATTAAAAAGCATTTAAAGGGCTTGATTTTCTCAATGGTACTCAAAATTGGGGCTACAATTTTGAGTCCCAACAGTGGCTCTATCTAGGGATGCATGTCTTTTGTGGACATGGCAAGGATTCAAATCTATGGTAGAAGTAGACCACTCCCAAAACTTCCAAAAAGTTCTCTCGAACAACTTTATTGATAGCAAAAATAACTAACTCTACTATGTAGAAACAATGGCGCTGGGCCATCGAACTTTCTCAAAAACTTTACCCCTATCATAAACATGATTCTCATTTGAACTTGCATGAGGTAAACTAGAAACATTATTCATATTAGTCTTGCCAATCAGATCAACATTCTGAAACAACTCATTTAGCAAAACTGAATCTAAACCTTGACTTTCACAATGCATATAAAAATTTGATTCATCTCCACAACTCGCACATCATGAAAGTTTTGATCAGCATGCTTATAATTATTAGACTCAAACTAAAAACTCTCTTCATTTAAGGAATCATGCATGCTATCAATTTCAAATATGTAAGCTTCATATTCAACTTGGGGAACAGGATCACACATACCTTCAAATTGTGCATCCTTGTGGATAACCCGGTAGTACTCGGATGAACGCTCTGACTTGTACTCACACATGTCATTAATATCATAATTTGAAACTAATCCATAATCTTCAAATGGTTCTTCACAATCAGAAAATAGATTAGTTTTTACATTAGAAAGTTCATCATAAAAATCATTACAAGGTGCATGCTGATTTTCATTAACAACTTTGTCGAACAACTTGTTCTCAATCTCATGAGATGCAATCTCATCAACACTTTCACCATCATACTTGGAAGAAGAACCATCTGACCTCTTATAGCAATAGGATAAAGTATCAGTATTAAGATCATTTTCAATCAAATCTGAAAATTTTGTGTCTTCTTCAAACAACAGGTTGATAACTCCATGTAGTGATCCTTTTTTAACATCTTGACAGAAAATGGGTTGATCATCATCAAGATTTTCACCATATAAAGCATTATCATACACTTTAAAACCATTACCCAATGTATTGTCACAAACACTTGCAACATATGATGAAAAATTAGAACTATATGAAGACTTGCTTTCTTCTTCATCTACCACACGTATAGTATCAAATTGATCAACCATTCAAACTTTGAGGACAAATCCCTCTCAAGTTTGTCATATCCAAACTGACTTGTAAGACATAAAAATTGAGACGCATTATCACTTTCAGATTTAGAACAAGAAATCATACCATTACTTGCATGAGAACAATCACTTTCATCATTTCTCTCTTCTTCCCAATCAACATCTGATTCACAAGAAGACGAATATGCACTATCACTATCCTCTTCTTGACTAGAGCAAAAACCCTCATCATTGTCTTCACATGATGTTTCTTAACAATACATTGGATCAAAAAATTCACCCTCATCACTTGACGTATAACTTTCATCTTCTTTATCCTCATACTAGGTTGAACACCTTTCCTCTTCATAGTTTACAACATTCTCAACAAGAGGCATATTATTAGTAGGAGAATAAACAACTGAATTTAAATCTTGCATGCATAATTCATCAAGTGAACTAACTTTATCTTCTGTTGATGTAACATTACAAACACATGCACTATTTTCAACAAGGAAAGAATCTACTCCTCTTTCCAACAAAGAATCTTCAACTACACATGTTTTTAATTTTGAAATTTCACCAAGATCTTTTACAACAACAAGGGTACGCCTTCTTATAACCCCATATTTTAGATTGCATTCAATATCCATTGCAATTTCAAAAGCCTGATATAGACTTTGTGGTTGTTTATGCCTCAGTAAGAAACCCATCTTCTGGCCCAATGCACCCAAATAAATAACTAAACAAATTTGATCATGGGGCCTACAATTTTCAGGGATATCCAT
The DNA here is from genome assembly GCA_028749045.1 of Cupressus sempervirens. NCBI lineage: Eukaryota > Viridiplantae > Streptophyta > Pinopsida > Cupressales > Cupressaceae > Cupressus > Cupressus sempervirens. The sequence continues at coordinate 494,864,642 of CM053783.1, forward strand.
ACATGTTTTATAAATTTTTCTATTAAATCTTGGGATCAATTCATCTTGTTCAATTTGAATTTCCATCAATTGATCCAACATTAATTTCACATCTACCCATCCATCAAAATTTTCAATGAAGGATGAACTTAACTCATCCCATGAAGAAATTGAAGCTGTAGGCAAGCATGTGAACCACTCTCTTCAATCTCCTTTTAGAGTCTGCACAAACAACCTCATCCATAGATCTTCATGGCACACATCACAATCATACATCAAATCAGAAAAAACTTGGACATGCTTCTTTGTTGATTGGGACTAGTTCCTATCAAACTTTGGCAAGTACCTTCTAATTCCCTTAGGGATCTTATTTGAGAAACCAATAATGCCATCATAACAAAATGGCACATATCCTTTGATATTCATAGATCTATAACTCTTACTAACTGGCTGCATACTTGATGAAGGGAAATGCGACATTTCTCACAATCTTAAAATTCAATCACCATTAAACACTTCCAAAATTCATTACTTGTAGAAGATCTAGAAATATCTTCTCTCAATTTTAACTTCAAACATACTTCAACATATAAAACACTTTATGGATCTACCTCTCATAGAGTATGTTGAACTGTACTAAGCCAATTCTCCTATTTAATGCTATAAACCATTTGACAGAGAAACTTTTTTAAATCTTATTTTCATGCAAATGAAAACACATGAAAGTGGAGAATACCTTTTGAAAATGATGCTTGCAACTACCTCAATGCTGAAAATAACAAAAGATTCAAAATCTTATCTAGATTTAGTACACTTGTATTGCATCTCATATGAATCTTTCACCCATTATCAAAAATCTTGAGATAAGTTCTTCAAATCTGCTTCCTGACTATTGTTTCCTTCAAAATACCTTCACATTCATGAAGCATTGGTACAGAGATATGACTTTGAGTTGCCACTCACTTAGTGAGAAAAGATTTACCAACTTACAAAACAAAACAAGCTGGTCCAAAATTTACAACTGGTATTTGCAAACTGTACTCAACAATAGGGGAATTTCACACTCTTGACAAAGTAAAAGAACATGACATTAACTCTGAGTTTTGACAGAAATTTATCAAAATATCAAATGACTTTAACATTACAAATTATCCAATTTAGTCAAACTTCTGCTATCAATGGATAAGAACACTGGGAACATGAAACTTTAGCAAGGAAAATAAGGAACACCTCTTGCTATAAGTTTTCTATATACAATCTATTTCATGCCAGAGATTTTGGTTCTTTTTGTATGCACATCCCCAATAGAGTCACCATTTTGTTGGCTCCTGATTTAACAGAGTTTAAATAACCAGGTATGCAAGGCAAGAATGCATCTATGGGTAGCTATCTCCAATAATGGACACAATTCACCAAGAACTCGAGCCAACTATAAGGCTACACTCCTTCTTCACTTTAGGCTCTACAAAACCTAGGTGGGTGAACCTCTTTAGATCTAACTATGTGACTAGTTCAATAAGCATAATTAGGATCTAGAATAGTAGATGAAACCCCTAAATCTTCTATACTTAATCAAGAAATCACAAGCATGGAATAACTAATAGCATGACTCATGAAACTGATAAGCTAAGTGCAGGTTAAACTTTGAATAAATTTCAACGTGAAAGGGGAAACGATTTAATATGTTGATATCAGCAAGACCCAAGTATGAGAAACATAATTGAATGATCATATCTCTGATCAATGCCTTATCTATTGGGCAATTAAATGAATTACAACCATACATCTCATTGAAATCTTTAACATAATTCCTACATCAAGATCCCTGATCTATCTTTCACTTTGTGAACATACATCTACTTTAGATTTAAATCTCATACTCAAAATATCCCATCACTAAATCTTGCAAACCCTATGATAAACACCAAGCAATTACATGGCTCTTTGTTCCACAAGCAAGACATTTCAATCACATACCTCAAATAGAATGCAACCTAATTCATGCTCTTTGGTCATGAACTAGAAGAAATTACAGATCCATAAATATGAGACAAGATTTAGACTGAACTTAAACCCTTTTTTGTATTTTATTCATTCTCCTTGAAAATGAATGCATGAAAGATGTACAGAAACTAACTCATAAATCACCTAAAAAATCTAAACTATCTGCATACAACATAAATTATTGTTCATACAAGAAGAAATGCTAAAGAATGGTGTCTTAGTAGTGAGTGATTTTCTTCTCAAAACTGGAATCCTTACAATGAAAGAGAGAAAGAATGATCTAGGAAAGAAAGAATTCCCAGATCTATTCTGTGTCTAACATTTGTCCACTTGAAATTCCTTGCTTTGCAATGAAAAGACTCTCTCTAATCTCTCTCTCCATTTGATCTGATTTTTACTTTTCATCAATTTTCTATTACTGACTTGAAATACCTCCTTCTGAATGATGAAACCTTTTGAGTCACCAAAATCTGAAAACCTACTGAAAAGGTTTGTAAAATTTGAGTTTTTACTAATTATGGGTGACCAAATTTGACCCAAACTATATTTTCACTATCTTTTATGTTTATTTAGGTCATTACCATGTTGGAAAATAATTTTGAACTTCATCACCTGAACACAATTGCGAATTGAGAATCTAGGAGAAAACCTCCTATAGCTTGAACAAACTGCTTCCTATGCAAAAACTAACCTCATAATCAGAAAATTCAGTTTCTCCCAATTTCGCATGTTTAGCTTACTAGAAACCCCTTAAATCTCCATTTGAAAATCACCCCTCTGGTAGAAGACTAAGGTCTGCAACTTTGATATTTTAAATTTTTCAAAAAATTAAATTGTTCTAAAGTTTAAACTTTAGAAAAAGGCCCATTTAAATTTAAAACTTTGAACGTGCCTTTTTGAGAAAATATATTAAAAGATTGATCTTTTCAAACATTTTATATTTTTCCCTTGCCTTCAATTCTGGGGTCAACCTTCATTTGATCGGGCGACATATGGTGCTTTGTGATTGATCGACTGCTGCCAATAAGCACCACATGTCATTTGTCTGCCACATCATCATCTAAGTCGAGCTTGCTAACATGTGTTGACATCCCACTTACCCTCATTATTTAAATTTCAAGTACTTCTATCTTGCGGGGATGCACACACCATTCAATTTTCCATGTGGTGACATCTTGTGAATCCATCTTGAACTTGTTCCTTTGACACCACCTCATGACCAGCTGAGACCCACTGCCACATGGCATGATCCTGCATACCCACACTTTTTATCTTTTGTGCATCTTCATCTTGCGGGTTTGCACATACCACACGATTTGGCCACATGTCAACATCATAAGCCTCCCTGCCTCATCACCATCTCTGTAACTTTGGTTAACTAGCTTATGTCATTATCCAACTAGATGCTAATGGGGCCCTTGCGCAAGCCATGCTTCTCAAAAAGAACTATCTTGTTAGACACAATGCTTATGCAAAAGATAGTATTTAAACAATAAAACATTTCCCCCCATAAGCAATGTGGGATATTGCGACTAGCTTCATGCTGATTCTCTGTGTATTGTAGCGGCTTGTTTTGTTTTAAAAAAAAAAACTCCCCTTGTTTTGCTACTATAGCTATCTCACGTGCCCTGCTACTCTTCTCATGGTGTTAGTTCTTTTTTTAACTTTCAACTCTCCTCTTTGTTTCTACCAACTACTCCTTCATATGGTGCGAACAACTTCCTCACTTTACCATGCCGCCTGCTCTTCTTCTAATTCCTAGTTGCGGGTTGCTACGCTTGGTGATTTACTCTTAACAAAAAACACAACATGCAGCTACTTGGTAGGTTGCCTCCTTTGTTTCACGCATGAACTGCTCTTCTGGTTTTAGTTGCTGGTGTCTTCTGATGTTTTTTCTTTCTATGTCCCCTGCTTATAATCATGGGCTCTTTTTAGATTGGGTAGCTCTCTTCTGTTACTCATGTACCTTAGAAAAGGGCCTCTTCACTTTATTGATCTGTGACTTTTAGCCTAGCTACAACTCCTTCCTTTTGCTGGACGTGATTTTCTTTTTCTAGCTTTCCCTCATTTAATGCATGGTCTTCGTGCATATGGGCATTTCCTTTCTTATGGGTTGCTCTTCAACTTTTAATTGTGTGCTCCTCTCACTTGTTACTTTGCCTAGAACATTTAATTATATTTTAGGACCAAATAATTTAACATGGCAATTGTTTTACAATCAAACAATTGCAATGGTCACATCTATATATCAATTTGCACAAAAATATATATCTCCCCATAACTATTTAGCAAAAGAAACTCCAATTTTCTGTAAACATCACCTTTTAGAATTATCTGAGTAACCAACAAGACTTTTTAGGACAATCGATACAAGTTTTTGGCCACCACCATTTCCCCACACACTACCACCCAATGAATTTTTACTATTCTCACTTGGGGAAAAATTTGCTAAATTAACTCTTTGTGACTTCGAGGTCTTTTTTGTTTTGTTTTTCTTTTCCTCTATGATTAGGTTCCTTAATTTTGTCATCTAGCCTTTCTGAGCCACAGACAACACAAAGCATACTATGTTGACGATTCAATAAAGTGCATACATTGCACGTCTTCCTTTCACCAATGGATAAACTCAGTTTGTCAGGTACAAGAAGTGGTCTTTGATGCTGATCAACTTGCTTTTCAGAGGTAGAGCCACTAGCACCAAACACTTTAATGGAAGCATTATTTTCCCATGGTTTAGAATTTCCTTTTGTAGTCCGGTAACCATCCTTGGATAGTACCTCTAATTTATCAAATGTGTTTCCCACTCAACTTTTACCTTCACAATTTTTCTGTCAATCTAAGGGAGTTAGTCGAGCCCCTAGTGGGTCCGACAAATTTTTTTTTTCATTTTCAAACAACTAAATTTGCATAATGATCCAATGATCACCTCGAATTGTCTAAAATTGATTTTGAGCATTAATTTGATCATTAAAAACTCATTTACCCACTTTTTGCAAACTGTGAATTTAATAGTAACATGGCCTGTTAGCTAGCTTTTAAAATTGACTCGAACACTTAATCGAGTTTTGAAAATTGGTACACTGAATTTCTATTATGCATACTTGCATCCTGTTGAATCTCATCTAATGAAAAATTTAGGGTCAAAAGATATTGACCGTCAAAGTTGGCCTCCCAGAACTGCCTACAAACAAACATGTTAGAAAATAATAAATTGAGTTCGGATTTGGCTTTGAAAACTGGGTAAACAGACACTTGGGAGAACGAAAATTAGGACATTGATTCTCTGTCACAAGGAGAGTATAAATTTTCAATTTGGGCTCATGATGAATAACTAGGTACAAATGGAAAGTGGTCAAATTGGGCTACTTGGATTTGCAAACTAGAAACAATGGCAGAAAAGAAATTTTTGGAAATGGAATAGACCTGGAAAAGTGTGCAAATGGATTCCTCAAGACTTGAAACTTGGCACACTTAAAGTATTTTTAGAGGAAAACACAATGGTACAATCCATTCAATCTTACTAATCACAGATTTGAAGTTATGATGTCACAAATAGGGGTACCAAACAATCTACATTTGCTGACACCTGTAAAAAGATAGAAATTGCAAAATGGAATCGCATTTATAAACTAATCAAACAGATTCGTCATGAGCTGAAACTTGAAACATAACAAGTCTCTAACATCTATAATGCAATGAAAAAGGAATTTTAGCATTTTGGTTAATTGGGTCAAAGTTATAACTTTTCAAACAGGGCTTCCCAGAATTTTGTGCAATGTGCATCAGCATGAAAACAGTAAATGACCAACTTTGAGGGATTCAAAATCTGGTCAATTGGATTTGTAATGACTTGAAATCTAAAACATAGGTTCTTAGGTATGGACACTAGACACTCCCAAAGTGGCATGTCATGAAACATTTCTGGGTGCGAGATATTTAGATGCAAACATGACCTCCTATCACTGTTTGACATGAGTGAAAATGCAGATTTGAAATGTGCTCGAAATGAGACTTCATGAAATGGCTGAAAATATTATTTTAACTTCATGGGGCACTTAGACACACTGAATGAAAGGTGCTAGAAGCATTGAGCACCTCTTAGGCCTCAAAAGTATGGTCGGGTACAGACGCATTAAAAAGCATTTAAAGGGCTTGATTTTCTCAATGGTGCTCAAAATTGGGGCTACAATTTTGAGTCCCAACAGGTTCTAGCATACGTGAGTCTTTTCTTGGCTATAGTAATAGGATCAATAAATAACAGTTCCTTGTAAGATTTGGCAATACCATCAAAACCATCTTCATGCTAATACTCTAAGGGCAGCTTTGGTAGCCTAATCTAGACCAGGGCTTGGGTTAGAAAGTCATTGTTTAAGTCGAGGTTGGAAGTCCACTTTTGGAGAATAAGAGTAGATTTTCCCATCATCCAGTTACTTGCACAAAGAATCTTGGAGTAATCTAATTTTTAGGAGAACTCAAAAGACATAAAGCCTTTTGCCATAGCCATTACTTCAACCTAACCTTTCAACTCCCATTTTTTCCTAACAAAAATCCTTACCATATCAATATTTGGTTGGGGGCCAATAAATTTCCCCACCAAGGTGGTAGCCATACCCAAAATGTTGTGGTCAATAATTTTAGTGGGATCTTCTAAGGAAAAAATTCCCTTATCCTTATTAGATTTATCAATGATTTTAGGGAAAGAGGATTTACCTAATGGTTTGACTCCAAATAGGTTAGCCCATCTCCCCTAGGCCTTTGGGGCCCCTCCTCCTGATGTCCTTGGTAATAGAACAAGGATATTGTTTTCTCCTGGGTGCAACTACAAAGCATTTGGGTCTCCATCTTTTGTAGCATGATCCCCTTTCCCTTATCCTTGTCCTTCTCGAGACTCACAAATTGGTTGCCCTGCCCTAGCCTAGTAGCATTCTTGCTCGAAATCCTTTTCACAATTCCTCCCCACTCTGCTTTGCCATTGCTTGATCACCTTCCATGAAAAATGTTACTCTATTTTGATATGTTATTACTAGGTTTATGCAAGTATTCACAGGTTCAATTATACTTGCATTTTGAAAATTAATAGAAAATCCTTTTTTAAAATAAAATTATTGGAAAATAGTGACCAAGGTGTTTGTAGGATTGTCCTCAAAGGATTTATTGATCATTTATGTCAATTTCTATTATTTGAAGGATTTGAATTTGATGTAAAGCTCATAATATCAAAGCTATAAATAGTGCACGTCTTCGTTTAGTGAGGTCTTCCTTGTTGAATTTGAATTCAACTAGACTAGGTTTTACATTTCTTGAAAGTACATATTCTACATCATATATTATCAATACAATAGTATCATAAATCATATTTCTCCTTTATAAAAACATTATAAAAATTCAAAAATTAAAGTCACAAAGCCTTTTGTCCAAATTTTTAAGTTTTCATTTGCAAAGAGATCAAAGTGATAAGGTGTTCTTTCTTAAGGAAGTCTTTCCATCTTGAGAAGAATCACTAAGTACTTTAGAATTTATTTTCTATAAAAAGGCTTAAACTATATTGGAGGTTTAGTAATAGGTTCACCTACCTATGTCTTGCAAAAATTGAATTGTAGAGGAATTTTATCTTTAGTGATCATTCATGTTAGTTGGCCAAATTGAATTGGAAGATCCCAACATTGAGTAGGAAAGATCATAGGATTTCCAGCCAGTCAATTCGAGCACAAACACATACTTAATTTGAAGGAAAACATAATACAATTATATTTTTGATGTCAAGATACATTTTCCAATGCCATTAGAATGATGTAATAGAATATCTCAATTAACATCACAAAAATACTTCTCACCAGATGAGCATATAAAGAATATTGGTTCCTTGAGATTTAAGGTAAGGGTTGGATAGATGAGCACTAATACTATTCAATAGTTTTCGTTGGAGTGACCAAAAATTTGTACTATAACTTATTCCAATTAATAAACAAAATAAATATACATTGTTTCACTTTGAAACATTATTTGCAAATAGATTTAGGAGACAACCTATTACTGGTAGGTGTTTGAATAATAGATTCTCTTCTTTCTTTACAATCTCTTCTTGCTTGACATACAACTCCTCCTATGTATGCATTTTTAAAACCTAAAAACTATGATATAAATATGATATGTAATAAAAAATCATGAGACCTCTAATAATTATGTATCCTAGAGAAGCCACCAACTTATGTATGTAATCACCTAGAAATAGTCATCTAGACTATTAGCCCCCTTCTCAACATTTTGGCTAAATTAATTAAACACTTCTCTAGGCCAAATTGCTAAAAATCAATTGATTTCATTTTAACCTATAGTTTGACTATATAATTATAAGTTCATATTTGATTAAAAGAACATGTCCCCTTTTAATTAAATAAAAGACCACATTCTTCTAACCCACTTAATGTGCACACATAAAGTCCTTTTCCTATTTTCAAATTAAAAGAAAAAACTTTTGTCTCACATGAAAAGTCAGCTCCTTTTCATTGGTTGACTTTATCTTGCACATGGATCATGCCAAAAGTCAACTCCAACCCTTGATCATCCATTCCTTGATCTTGAGATATTGGGGGGGCAGGGGGTGAGTCAGGATCTCAAACTTTTTACTTCAAAATCAATTTCATTAAATCATACCTAATTCATCATTAAAAACGTAATGTTGAAACATAAAATAAGTCCATCACATCCATAAAAGTTCAACACATAACACAATGATTTGGTTACCTAGAAACACTTCAAGATGAAGATAAAACTAGGGTGGGCATGAAACTTATAAATCTTCATGATTGCAACAATAAACTTAACCTATTAAGGTTACAATGTTTGATCATAAGATGTGATCTACTTGGTGAGAGGTATTTCTTGTCAAAGACTTAAAGACTATTAGGTCTTGCCTTGTTAGAGGGCTTGACACTTATAATAAAGTGAGGACTTTGTTAGGAGATTTACATAGGCCTGTTAGGACCACTTTGTTAAGAGATTTTCCCTGTCTCAATTACAAAATAACTAAATTAGTACCAAACCCTTGGTATGCTCTACAAGATGATTTTGGGTCTCCTCTTTCCTCTATCTCTGATCTTATTTTCCTAATCTGATGAATCTGTTCAGTCCTTCATTTCTCTAATTTCTCTCTCTATTGGATCTATCTGTTCAACTCCTTCACATGTGTGTATCATTTTCACATTTCATCAAACATGATTCTAGGGTTAGAATCCTCCTTAAGCAGACTTCATATGAAGCTTCCAGATCTTGATCAACGGTTTAATATTCATCATCTTTTTCTATTTATGTCCCTTTTTTTGATTGATTAAATTGTTTTATCAACGATCATTACCTTCTACTAATGACACATAATCAGAATGTAACCTGGCTCTTAGATATTAAATCTCATAGAAATGTTGGCCAAAATATTCACATATAAGTTTTTTCCATTACAAAATCACATATAAAAATTGTACTACTTGGCACTTGAGTGCTATGACACTTAGTCATATATGTTGTTGCTTAGCTTCTATAAGTCTATGTGATCAACACTTGATTAATTCTCAATTTTCTTGGTCATCATTATATTACTCAGCTCATATTATCTACTCGGTCTCTACTAAATGCTTGACAATCGTTGTTATGCTCGGTGTAAGTGTAACTTGCTTGACCTTTACTAGATAACTTAGTCACAGTGATGACCTTGTAATCTTTCCTAGTAAATGATTTTTAAATGACTAAGTGTTTGGTCACTAATTGGCAACATAGGCTTAGAGATCAACAATCTTCCTCTTTGAAAACATTAGTGGCAAAAATATTTTTTCATGAAATCATTTCTTACAAAAATATATTCTCTCTTGAGACCAAAATTTTTACACTACTAATATCTTCTTCTTCATAACTCTCTAAATCTACCTTGTAACTAGACCTCTTACTTGTTACTTCTCCCATTTCATCATTTATCCCCCTTGTTTTTGTCATTGATGGTAGCTAAGGCTGTTGGGGTGAGTTGGAACTTCTCAATTTTTTTTTGATAACTTGCCACAATATTGGCACAACCTTTGTTCCATCTATCTTGTGCCTTGTCCAAAATTTGAAACTAAATCTCTAGCTTAGTAGCTAGGTCAATGAATGTTGCAATGTGTGCAAAATTTATGTCTTTCTTCAAAATATTCTTGGCAACAAAAATAACCTTTTAAATTATATCTATGTATGACAATAATTGAAGTTGAATTTATGCCAACTTAGTCTATATTTTTGCATCTTTAGCTATGAGCTCAACTAATCTTGTCTGATTAAATATAAGTTCATAGAATGAAAATGAACTTGAACTTGTGTTCTTGCTCAATGAGTGAATGTTAGTCTTCATACTTGCATGTAATAAATCTAATGATCATTGAGTATCTTCTGTAAAGAAATTTATATCACACAATCTTAAATATAAAGAGTTTATTATTTTCAAAATAGTTTCCAATTTTGTAATAGCCATAGAAAGCTTGGCTTATCACTGTACAAGTTCATGCAAGATTTTTTGCAATACTTTATGCTCCATTCTCCTTTCAGACCATTGTAACAAATTCTCATTTGTTTCTATGTCCTCTTTTTGAACTCTATCATTTACATATACTAGTTGATCCAAAATTTTATGTTGATGATTGATATTTTTAATACCAAAAGCATCTATAAAAATGTCTTTTATAGTATGCAATACCAATCTTCTCTTCTATTCTCTCTTCAACTATTCTTGTTTGGCTTTTCAACTCAACAAGATTTATAGTTCATGCATTTTATCTAAGGTAAGATTATTAAAATTAGATGTGGGTAAATTAATTACCTCATTAAGGACTATTGACTCATCAACATCCTCTTCTACATGAGTCATAGCCTAAGATCTTGACGGTGTATCACTCGACAATGATAGCTGTAATTGCTTCCCTTTCTCACTTGATCTCTCCTTTGGTTGTTGCATTGGTGAAGATATGACCTATTGTATAGATGTCACTAGTATAGGTTTTGCAACCTTTACACTTGACATTTGAATGAGATCTTGAGTAGCCTCTTTCTAATTCTGTGTAATTCCTTCATCTATGAACTTTGTGCTTGAAACTTTCTCAAAATTCTCTTCCTTTTTCAAAATCTGCACGCAAGTCATTTGTGATGAATCTACAATCAATGTCTTACCAAGTTTCTCAACACGTATAGCCTCTATAACTGGTGTGACTATAACATCATTAGTCTTCTTCACTTCAAGTTGTGGAAATTCAATTACCTATAATAGAATTGGATTCATACATAGTTTTCTTGAGTCCTTCATCAATCCTTGAATTTATTCTTCAATAAGTATATTTGGATTAGGTGGAGGGATGCTAGTGTTATATTCAATTGTGATAGTATCCTTAAGTTCAATTCCACCGACAAGTTCTTCAATTTCTACTATAAGCTTGGCCACTTCCCGCTTTTCTTCATCTTGAGATTTTATAGCATCTTGGCCTTCCCTCACCTCTACAGTTGGAGTAAGTACTCCAAATACTTCTTTCTAGAATTCAATACTTGCTTTTTCAACTTCAAGAACTTTGTTCTTTAGAAATTTTTATGCCCTATCCCTTGGGATAAGCTTCTTGATAGATTCTTTAAGGGCTATAAACATATGTGTCTTTCTAAAATCTAGCATGATATGTATGAATATTGTTTCTCTTATTTGCTTCTCTATAGTCAATTTTGTTGGAGTTGAGGAAAGCCAACTCCAAAGATGCCCAAGATCACCTGCATGTGAGAACCTGTCAAAGAGTAGCCAAAGAGAGGAAGAGCATGGAGCAAGGGAAAAACCCTAAACAAACATGAGAGACGATATGTGCAAACACAATAAAAATGTATTTACAATGAGAAGTAATGTGATATGATAATACAATGAGAGAGAGGCCACTTATAAAGGCCTCAAGGAAGCTTGTAGAACAAGATGGAAAGTGGTAGAAGATAAGGATGACAACTTAGCACATATCCACAAAAGGTGGAACATGCTAGAAGGGAACAAAACTCTCGTGTTGTCAACAACTAACCACTACATACATTAAATACAAAGTATTAAATAAATGCATTTACCTAAGTAAGCTTAAGTAAATAGAATAAATAATTAATAATTAATTATTTACTCTAACAAATTCCCATTTCCATTTGGCATCCACTTTGTTATACAATTTGTGTACGAATTCTAGTTTCCAATTCCATGGGTGTGCATGTAAACTTGATCAACATATTAATTAGGGATTCTTCAAGTTTATCTTGATCTTCATTGCTCAAAGAATCATACTATAAGTCTTTAAGAATCAAAATATTTTTTGATTCTATCTATTTTTCACATACCTGATCTACTATCATTAGAGTGAGTACCTTTACAATTTTTAGTTTTCTATTCTCATCAAACTCTCTCCTTTCTTCTTCTTCCTCATGCAAATATTAGTTTCTTTGGCTTTAATTGCTCATCTTATTTCTTTATCTTCTTTGATGGGCTCCCTGGTAGTAGCTCAGTAGTAGGTTGTGTTGACTTCCTTTTAGTGATGAACACCTTGCCCTTTGGCCTTGATGGTGTTACCATATCATGCATATATTTTTGGAGGTCTTTCGTCACCTTAGGTGCAATAATCACAACCTTCCTTTGTTTTGGTGCCTTTTGTTTCACAATTGCAAGTTCTTTTCATTTGCCTTCCTTAGCCTCTGAGGGTTAACCTAATCCTTCTCCTTGTTTAGTTTGACTAGCCTCAATAACTTTTCTTTTTCTTTTCTTACCTGCCTTAGGTGTGTCAGCTTCAGTGGTCAACTCGGCAATAACTGTTTCATATGTGCCAAAATACTCGACACTAGCATCTACATCTTCTACAAGTAGTGCAGTGATAACTATTGATATGCCATCAAAATTTACCTCATAGGGAATATATAATAACCATGCCACCCTTGGTATTACTACTTGTGCGTACTCAAAATCTGCATCCATAATGAAACAAATTTCATCATAATATTTACCCACAACTAATTTTGGAATCCTCATCTTGTTCTTTGTTTTAGTTTTGAATTCATCAAAATAGTTGTCCATGACTACTTCAAAATTATCTCCTAATCTTTGTATTAGGTCATTCAGAGATCTACAACAGTCCTATTTCTATCCCATGTAATCCTTCCAACAATAGGAAAATAGTTATGTACATAGAAAAATATACAAACTAATAGGGATCCAAACTTACATGATATGTTCTTAGCTTTTCTTACTACTTCTAGGTTCTTTGTAAGTTTTTGTAACTGTAGCTTGGCAAGATCATATTCATCATCTTTCTTCACAATTTTATATCCTAAATCAACTACAAACATACGACACAATGTTCAATCTATTAGATTGATAAAACTTGTGTGCAATCACACAAACGTCAAATTCAATTAGAGGATCCTCAATATTGTCTACTGACATTCCATTCTTTTTTCCTTGGTTAGGTTTTCAAATTCTTTCTGTGTGCGACTCCTTATTCTCTTAGGTCGATCCAATGTAGGATACCTAGTTACTCTTTGAATAATTTCTCTTTTGATCTTGATTGGCCTACCTTCCAACCATACTTTCATATCATGAACTTAGCTTGGAACAATTTTTATCCATTCATTCTTGAAAGCTTTAGGAAAATCTAGGGCACGAGTTAGCCCTTTGTCTACAATGATTTTGAATTAATTTTCAGAATTTCATCTACACATAACTTGTCATAAGCTATTCTAATTTCAAAATCTCCAATTTCTCCTATCTTACATAGATAACATGATTTGGTGTCTTGCAAATTCAAGACTTTAGGTGGAATAAATGAAAACAATCCAACATTATCAATGGGGTTTCAATATTAAATGTGTTTTCATAGTTTTGTGGAGGTTTTTCATCATTCCTTATGATTTGTGCATTGTTATTCTTTGTCATTTCACTTCTAGGCACCATTGTGAACCAAGTTTTTGGTTTAATAAAATCTTTTTACAGAATACCATACTTGGCAATAAGTATAATACTTCTTTTCATAAATTTGATAATACCTTGTTGTGATTCCTTGCTTTGGTTGTTGAGACCACCTTAAATCTTCTTGAGAAATCTTTGATCACTAGGTAAGAGTAATAATCATTCAGATCTGATATATACCTTTGATCTTTTAATTTAGGTATGCAATAAATGTCCTCATACGTAGATAGTGTATGATAGCTGGGCTTGACCTTAACTTTAGTTCAATCAAAGTTTTGCACTTGATCAATAGATGATTTTTCTTAATAACTCAGTCTATACTACAAGACTCGATTAATATAGACTATATCGCTAATGCTTGGTACTTACAAAAATTTCATTACTAACATTTCTCAATACATATCTAATTATGCAAATATATATTTTCATCACTTTTAATGCTAGGAACTTGTTGGCATGTAATTTTAGTTGGCTTAAAATCTTGAAAATTTGTTGTGAAAATCTAGTTGTCATTCTAAGTAGTTGGGGTTTGTGATTTTCATTTGCAATGTTACATTTGAGAAATCCTAGTTCATAATCCATGCCCTTCTTTCAATTAGAAATCCTCCTTTTATTTATTTTTATAAATTTTCTTTTAAAAGGACCTTTGATAATTTAAGGTGCCACCATGTGACCAAGGTGATCGCATGGTCATTACATGATTTTTCTCTTAACATATTTATGGTGTGGCTTCACAAAATAATTAGAAGCCTCTTTTATCACTTGGTCATAGAAATTTGTTGCAAAAGGTCATGCTAGACAATGAATTGGCCAAAAAACTAAGAAAACAACAATCACATGGTCACACAATTAACTCTGAAGTTAGAGTTTCAAGATGTGACCGTGTAAAAAGAGGTTATCACTTAGTCATAATCTAATCAACATTTCAAATTTTTGACATGTTGTGGAATCTAAGAATAATTGACTTTTCATAATAGCCAATTTATGGAGTGACTCAGTGACTAGCTATGAATCACATAGTTTGAGGCCTAGAGATAAAATGTTCTGAGATGACAATGACTATGCAAAACTGGCATTGCATGTATCTAAATTACTTGATCACACAATTGCAAGGCTCAAATGATAACAAAATATATTAATTGCAATTGGGTTACATAGTTATAAGTGTAAAATAAATGTTTGTTCATGTGGTCATGCAGTCAAGAGGTAAAAGGTAAAATAAAGCCAAGACCTTGAAAATTTTGTGATTGCACAGTCACACGTTAAAGAGTTGCATTTAAATGAAGGGCTAAAAATTGGTGAAAAGGGATTGTAAAATTTCAAAGGCCTTTTGATGGGACAATTGTAGCATTAAGAAGAGCAATCAAAACCCAGAGTTAAAAATGGAAGGTGCGACCTTGCGAAATAGTTAGGAGCTCATAGACAATTGTTTGATTGCATAGTTGCATAGTTTAGATCTTAAGAAGGAGCAAAGATAATGATGCAATAAATTCTTAGTTTTAAAAGGTTTCACATGGTCATGAGAAAGAAATTCTAAAGTTAAGATTGAAGTGCAATCATGCAACATAGTTAAGAAGATCTTAAGATTTATGAAGTCTCTTAATTGTATGGTTGAGTGCATGGAGAAGAAGAGGAGATGTAAAGTAGAGACAAGGCTTTGAAAGTAGTGATCACTGGGTCATATGATTAAGAGGTTAAGCATAAATTTAGACCACAAAGAAGTGACCAAGGGATTCACACGGTCCTAGGAAAAAAATCAAATGGTAAATAAGCTTTGTGAAGCCGAGAACAACCAACTAGTCTGTAGTGTTTGCATGGTCACAACATAGGATTTTAATATGAAAGTGACTATTGAAATCTCATGATGATTATGAGATGGTACTATCTAAAAAAGTGTAAGAAACATTTCAAAAGGTTGGTAGTATAAGCACTGCAAACCCAAATTGTGACGCTTTTCAAGATTTTGAGAATTCTCATGCATGCTGACTTAAAGACACCATTAATATTTTTCTCTTGATCAACTATTATTAAAGAGTTGATGCAATGGATTTCTAATTACAACATTCATATAATTCAGAGAAAAGAAGATTGAGTGCAAAGTTTCTTTTAGAAATTTTTATAGTTTTCAATTGTAGAGAGAGGGTTTGAAGAAATTGAATTTAGAGAAAATGACACAAGAAGAGGGAAATATAATCACTCAATTCAATGTGGAAGAAAATTATCAAGGTGTTAAGAAACCTAAAGCTAAATTATCCTAATTTTATGTTGAGGAATGGGTATATTTTCTTCTAGGGTCATCCCATGCACAAACAATGAATTCCCATATTTTCAAGGATACATACAATGTCTGTAGGGATGCCATTGTGCCACAAACCAATGGAAATGAGCTTTTCTAGTATTTATATAATATTAGATTTGAGAAGCCACTAATTTGTAACCCTTGGATCAAGAACATAGAAAAATTAATTATGCTAGGGGTAATAGTTGATGTAGACCTAGTTAAAGCCGTGATCAAGTCCTATAATTCTGCCACTTATGGATTTCATAGGAAATACATGAGTCTACTATGAAAATTAGATAGAGAAACTCTCATTGATGTTTTCAGCCTTGGAGGACCAATGACAAGGCCCATTGGATAGGAGAATATGAATGAGACCTTTAAGAACTAGAAAAGCTTTTTCACTGGCATAGTCATGAAAAGGCATATCCCTAAGGCCAAGAAGGAAAAGGGAAAGCTATCAAAGAAGGTAGGAGATTTCATGCCTCTAGATTTTTTTAGTAGATACTTCTAGTACACTGTGTTTGGAGTAGATAAAGTGATTGGACTAGATGACATGATGAATGCTCCTAGTTATATCTACATTATGGCCTTAGAAATCCATGAATCAAACCACAATGTAGGGTATGACTTTGTGACACACATAATTAATGTGATGCACAATGAAATTGTTGCTTCTTAGAGGGGATAGATGGAGGACTTCAAGTTCCACTACTATATATTGTTGATGCACATCATACTCTATAATAATATAGTGGAGAGTTACATGGGCCAGGATTCAATGTGGACACCAGACCCATGGCAATTGGAGTATGAGCCTTGAGTTAGATGAACCAACTCTCATGGAGGTAAGAGATTCACCCCAGAGAAATGTGATATTCTAGAATGTCACTACTATTTCATGTGACTAGATTCATAATTTGATGAATATTGCATCATTGATGGGGAAAAGAAAAATGGATATACTTGAAGAGAAGCTATACCAAACATATAACATATCCATTGATGCAAGGAAAAGTATGAGGAGGAGCTTAAAAAGAGATATGTAATAGAGAATGAGAATGGCTACCCTCAAGGATGAGGTGAGGAATTTGAAAAATATAACAAGGCCTATTACAGAGGTCAAGGATTAGGAGACTCAAATTGAAGCTGATACATCAAATGTGGATGTGAGTCAATAGATGGAAATAGATGAGTTGGATGCTGGAAAAGAGGTAGAGATTAGAACAATGCAAAATTTGTTGATTCATAAAATAGGCTCTTAAAAATATTCCTCACAAAATGTACATATTAGCTATATTTCTTTACAAGGAGTCGAGTACTAGTGTTCAAAAGAAATGTCTTTTTTATCCCCTTTATTTACAACATGGGGCCCATATACACAATTTATTAATAGCCTTGTACCAATGCTGACACAAAAAAAAAAAGACGTATCTAGGGGAGTAATTATCCCTATTATAAAATTGATTAATAGAGTTAAAGAATTGAATGGTTTTTTATTGGGGAAATTACAATTGGTCCAAAACAAAATGAAGACAATTGCCATAGGAACCCTAATCTTGTTCCTAGCATCATTGATGTGAGTAGGAATGTAAGGGAATGATAGGGATGGTCTTCCTCTTATGATAAAATTTTGAAGCATCCAAGATTTTTTGCATACTAAAATAAGGAAATAGATGTCACAACAGTTTATGGTATGATTGATTTACTTTACAAAATTGAATTAGAAATAGGAAAGGTTACTATAGAAGTAAAAGTAGTAAAAAATGAAAAATAGAACAAGTGCCTTGATGAGCTGACTACAATCAAAGATGCCACTTGGTTGGATATTGAAACTAACATTGTCATTTGGGAGGTCATAATTGAGATTAAAGCCCTACCATCTGGAGATAGTGACTAAGCATGCAAAAAAGTCAAAAAAATATCAAGAGGGAGGATAACTATCTGATAGAGACACCTCATCTTTGTAGTCCATCTATTGTGGGTTTGCTCTTACTAGAAATTATAAAGTTGACATTGAACATCAAAACTGACAACTGCTCAAATTTTGGATATCTCTAATATTCTATTTGTAATTGTTTTGTCTCATGTGAAAAATTTATTGTAATTTGATTTTTGAACACGTGTCCTCCCATATGAAGCTTGTTGCAATCCTTGTTTCTATAAAAGGATTTCCAAGATGTGGAGTGAGGATCTGAATTCTATTTCATTTTGAGTGATAATGCTATTTTACAGTAGATCCAAATTTTTGTGTTGATTTTATGTTATTTTCAAGTTTGTATCTCAAGAACATAGTGAATTAATGAAATAATTGTTAGATCTTGAGTTATATCTTGAGTATTATATCAGATACATGTATCATTCTCAAGAAGATTAATACAAAAAGGAAGTTACTGAATATCTATGTCCTTAATTTATGTCTCCATTTTCATATGCTTCTCATTCTAAGATTAAATGAACAAACTTCATTTCATTTAATACAACTTGGTTAAGTTGTATATCAATTCATTATTGCTATTAATTCAAGCAATTAAGTAAATGCTTCTATGAGTCAATAGGGTTTCTAAGTTTATGGAAGGGATATCATAAGTATGGGATTTAGGGTTATGTTGATATATTTGGTTGCAAGTCAATTAAATAGATCAAAAAATTTACTAATATAACTCTTTGTAATAATGGATAAGGCATTGATCATTAGTTAGAGTACAATTTGAATCAGTCATATAGTAACACAAATCAAATTTTAAATCAAATCAATATCTAAAGTTTGTGAAAATGGATGTTGGTCATTCACTTATTGCAATAGCTTTTGAGTTTGTAGTTAGCTACTATAATTCAATAGTTGATTTCAATTCCAAGAAGATTAAGAGACCAAATCTTCTTTAAGGGATGTGTAGTATGAAAACATATGAAGATGTTGGAATCCCTAGGTATACCTTCCTTGGTTAGCAAAACCTAAAGTGTATGAAGCACTGCTACTTTATTCAGTTGATCCAAATCCAAATAGGTTT
The DNA here is from genome assembly GCA_028749045.1 of Cupressus sempervirens. Taxonomy (NCBI): domain Eukaryota; kingdom Viridiplantae; phylum Streptophyta; class Pinopsida; order Cupressales; family Cupressaceae; genus Cupressus; species Cupressus sempervirens. Next base: position 494,883,894 of record CM053783.1, read on the forward strand.
TTTCAGCAAATGTGAAGTAGCTAATCCCTAGGTATCTCCTTTTGTTGTATTTTGGTATAGTTTTAAAACTCCAACAAAGTGTCAACACTGTTGGGTAATATGTGAAGAAACTCATTGCTTAGAATTTTGGAGTCTCTGGTATTCATTGTACATCTATAGTCATATGTTTAGTTGTGTCTTGTCCATGCTTGTATTGGTCTATTTTGAGAGACAAACCTTGAGAATCTAATAAATTCCAATACTATAGGAGATACATCACATGGGTTGTGTCTGAAAATGCCTTGTCTGCAAGACAAACTTTACATTTTCCAAAGTGCACTGTATTGAAGTTATTCTATGTTGGACCCTTTTCTCAGATCTAATTTTAAGCATTCTTTTTCTGTGATATTTTCCTATCTTCTAGCCATATTAAAAGTATTTTCCCTAGTGGATGGCAACTCGGTCAAAGGTTTTGTTAGCTAGTGCTGATATTATGATAAGAAATGGCTAAAAGGAGGAAAAACATAAGAGTTTATGTAAGAGAGAACCAAAATATCCCATTATATAGAATTGCCAAAAGCTATTAGAAAAAAAAGCCTAAGAAAAAAGGGGAGTCTAGCCATACATGGAAGCCTAGGTATAATCCTCAATACCAACCTATAGTAGAAAAAGAAATCTCATCCCATAGTTCTGAGTGTGAGACTACCAGGCTTTTGGGTGGGCTTTTTACAACACCTTTTCAATAAGAACAAGTTTACCAAGATAAAATGGTGTCATCCATGGGAGATACTACTTTCAGATCAACTAATTTGGGATGAATAAATCAACATGTGAGATCTAAAAGTATTCAGTCAATTAGATCTCACCCTAGGCATGTCCCTATTAGTGAGAGAAATCTCATTGATGTAAGGGATCCCACTAAATCAAAGATAACCATAATAGACCATGATGATCTACTAATAGAAGTAGAAGCCCTTAGGAAAATAGTTATTGAAGAAGATGCCAAACACATACCATTTGGAAAAGGGGAAAGAGTAAATTACGATGAATTCTCTAATTGAAACAAATAACCTACTTAGAAGAATGATTGCATTGCATTAACAAAAAAAGGAGTTAGAAGATAAGTCCACTTCTTTAAATTTATATTTGTATAGAGATATTGGAGAAATGAGATCCAAAGTTCAGGAGTATGAGTGGACCGTACAAGAAAATAGGGGTCTTGTGGTTGAATAGATCCATCCACATAAATCCATTGGGGAAAAAATTGAAGCTAATATAATAGATCTTACCACCAAAGCTGTTGAAAAGGGTAAGTAGAAAGTAACTAGTGTTAAGATAAATGAACCAATTATTACATCCAAAAATGCCCCTACCATGTCCAATATAGATTTAGAATTGGAAAAGGATAAGAAGGAGTGAGAAGATTTGGCTAAAGAAGTTGAGAAGGTGGAGAATGAAGCTCAAGCAATATAAATGAGGAATAAAGTTCAATTTCTAAAGTCTTCCTATAATTTGAATACAGGACAAGGTCAACCTTCATTAGGAATACCTACTAGTACTACTTGTGGTCCTATAATGAGTAATGTTACTGCTTCTCAGTCTAGCCCATCATCTTCCTCTACCACAGTAGACTAGCAAATGAGGGGACCTATGTTAATGGAGAGATATAAAAAAATGTCTTTCATAGGGATCCTTGGTCATCCAAATCCTATCCCACATGATTTGAGAGATAAGGCTACTAAATTTTTTAGGAAATAATTCTATCAGTGGTGAAGAGAACCTTCAAAAAAATTTAAGATATGTTGAATGATTATGAAGTTGAGCATGAAGATATGGTCATGAAGTTGTTTGTACATTCGCTCATAGAAGATGTCAGTGATTGGTATATAATATTACTTGATGATAGTATTAGTTCTTGGGATGATTTTGAAAAATGTTTCAAGGAGTAGTATGGGGATAATAATAATGTTTTTTTATATTGAATGCATTTAATATAAAGAAAAATCAAAATGAATCCACTTTTGATTTTAATGTCATATTTCAAAGGGGAATGTACAAGTTGTTCTAAATAATAAGATTGTAGGAAAATGTTTGTCTTACAACATAAGTCAATCATTTTGATAGTAATATTTCTTATATTTTGAGGGATAAAGATCCTATAAAATTAAGAGATGCTTTCAAAATAGTTTTAAATATTGAGAATAATATGAGAACTTGTATAAAGCTAGGAAGAAGGGATGATCCAAAACTTTTTAAACCTCATAGAAACAAAAAGGAAAGTGATAAGCCTACTACAAATAAGAAGCCTAAAGAGGATAAGATGGATCAAATGTTGAACTTACTAAAGAATATGAATCCTCCAATTGGAAATGCCAATAAAGCAAATATTGGTGATAAACCATAGTTCAACAACTTTAGTAGGAAAAATAGGATGCAAAATTTTCCCTACGATACCCAATGGAAGGATGGAAAACCTATTGTTCCTCCTAAAAATAATACTGGTAAGAAGAATACCCCTGATCTCCTCCAAAAAGCCTATATTAACATGAAGATGATTCTCCATGGCATTTAATATGTCAATTGCATCATTTACTAGAATACTGTGTTGTTGTTATGTCTTTCTCCATATGCTCAAATGAAGATGAGGAGAAATCTAATCATGAAGAAAATACTAATGACGTGGAGTGTAGCATTGTTGAATATTATTATGATGATGTGTCTAACTATGATGATACTAACAATGATGTGTATGAAAAAAAATAGCTGCATAATGTTACACATCAACATATTTTCTTAGATGAAGATGAAGTAAATGATGCTACTTGTGACATTATTTCATCAAAGGATGAGGTATTCTTGAGAAGGCCCACTAAATAAGATATTGACCATATTACTACTAATATGGTTGCACATGTGAAGACCTGTGGTATGATATCTAAAGGTGATGTTGGTAGGGTAGCTGGTATATTTGTTAAGAAGGAATTTCCCAAAAAGAAGATGTAAATAAGCCTAAGGAGGGTTGTAACATCATGATCAATAAGGTGAGAAAAAAGTGGGAACCTAAGAAGATAGAGACCTCAAAAGTCCCTAAATCTTAGAATAATAATAAGCAAAAGGGAGAGGAAAAGGCATCCCTTGAAATTTTTGAAAGTAATGAATGAAAAAAATCATGATGCTATCTATATAATTGAAAAACAAAAGGAGGTTAAAGATATGCATGTTGAAAATTTCCCAACTGTCCTATTGATATGTTATATATGTTGTCACAAATCACTATGAAAGTTCCACTCTCTAAATTATTGAGAATCCTAGAGCATAAGGATAAAGCTATGACATTGATTGAGAGTGTTAAGGAATATAGTGATCCTATTTGTAATTTAAGTGAAGCCCTTGTTGAATATAGTGAACTAGTAGAGATGAAGGGGGTAGTATCTCAAATCCCACCCATGTACTTAGATGATTCAGTAAATTAGTGTCTAGGAAATATTGACCCCTTTTTCTTGGGTATCATGGTAAATGGGAAAAGCTTAAAAAATTATATGATAGACTCTGGTGCATCAAACACAGTGATGTCCTTTGAAGTCATGAAAGAATTGGGGTTGAAAGTAGATATTGTTCAAGGTAGGTTTTGTGCCATGGATCAAAGAGATGTTGTTGTCATAGGGACCATAAATACATTACCTTATAGGTTGTCTACCTATCCTAGTAAAGAGTTGACAATGAGTGTTTTGGTAGTTGACATTCCACCCTTGTATGGTATGATATTATCAAGAAAATGGAGTGAATAAATTGGTGGAAACATGTAATGTGATCTATCTTATGCCACTTTTCAAGTTGAAGATAATTTGGTCAAAATGAATAAAGAAAACCAAGAGTATTTACATGATTGAACAAGATGTTGAAAATGAAATGATAGATACAAATAAAATTTCAAAATATGAAGCTTTATTGTTCGGATTTTGGTTGCCTCATTAACATGGTATTAAGTATTTGCATATTGTTGGTGATTCCGAGTTAATCATTTTCCAAATAAGAGGAATGTATGTTTCCAAGAATAAGAGATTGAAGAATTATAGAAATGTTGTTTGGGACATGATAGAGAGCTTTGATGCCTTTGGGATAATATGGAAATATAGAAGAGACAACAAGATGGCTGACTTAATTAGAATATATTGCTACAAAGCTTGAAGATGTGACTTTTTCTGGTTTATTAAAAGTGGAGGTGAAAATCAAACTATCTATCCCTGGTAATGTCCAAAAGTGGTAGGTTTTTGAGGATCAAAGATATTATAAAGTTTCTAAATTGTGAATACCAATTTTGGGGACAAGAAATTGATTATGCAGCATTTGTGGAAACATTAAATGACAAGGATACCATTTTTAGTGAAGAAGTTGTTCAATTAAAAAAAAAAAAGATTCCTAATGGATTGGTTTTGTTAGAAACTATTTTTGACAACCAAGATAGATCTAGAACAAATGATAAGCAACACGATGTGAAAGATTTATAAGAGATAAACCTTGGAATGGAAGAAGCACCTAAGAAGCTATATGTGGGAAGGAAGTTATCTCCTAATATCATGAAGACTTTGACTGACTTACTAAGGAAATACAAGCATGTATTTACTTGGTCATATAATGATTTAAAGGCCTACAAAGAGGATCTTTTCCAACACAAAATCCCATTGAAAGAAGGTGCTCAAAATTTTAGATAAAAAAAAGGCCCATTAATCCAACTATAGCACCAAAGATGCTCGAAGAGCTAGTAAAGTTGAGGGATGCAGGGGTTATTAAGCCAATTAAACTTTCTTCTTTGGTGTTAAATTTAGTTCCTGTCAGAAAGAAAAATGGTGATATAAGATTATGTATTGATTTTAGAAATTTGAACATCTCTTCACTAAAGGATAATTATGGTCTACCTAATATAGAAGCAATGTTGGAAAGAGTAACTGTGTTAGAATTGATGTCTATGATGGATGATTTCTCTAGGTATAATCAGGTGGTTGTAAAAGAATCAAAACAATACAAGACTACATTTACAACACCTTGGGGAATATATGTTTATAGTAAGATGCCCTTTGATTTGACCAATACTAGTGCTACTTTCTACAAAGCCATGGATGTGGCTTTTGCAGATATCATTGACAAGTTTCTAGTCGTATACCAGGATGATTTAACAACATATTCAAAGAATGAGAATGACCACTTCGTACACCTAGAAAATGTATTTACCAAAGCTCTTGAAAATGGTATTTCTTTGAATCCAGGAAAATGTGCCTTTGGAGTCACTGAAGGTCAATTGTTAGGTCACTTGGTTAGAAAAGAAGGAGCTAGAATAGACCCAGACAGTGTAGAGGCTATTGCAAAAATTTAGAAGCCTTAGAATGTGAAAGACATCTAATATTTCTTATGGAAGATTAATTTTCTCAAGAGATTTGTTACAAATTTTGTAGAGGTAAGTAGACCCATTTAAAAAAATGTTAAAGAAATGTTTTGAAATCAAGTGGGATGGTGAACCAAGTGTAGCCTTTCAAAAGATAAAGAAGACAATAAATCATGCTCCTTTCTTAAGGGCTCCTATTTATTCCAAACCAATGCACATTTTTTCCTTTGCCTTATTCTATACCATTGCTATAGTTTTTTTTTTATAGAAGAAATAATATGGATTTGAATAGCCTCTAGCTTTTTTTAGTAAGTCTCTATAGGCTACAGATTTGAAATATGATATTAATGAAAAATAGGCTTATGCATTGGTTAAGGTTGTAAATTCATTTAGATGCTATTTAATGGGAGCCACTGTGATTGCTTTTGTACCTAGTGCTATAGTAAAATATATCTTCTCACAAAAAGAGGTCTAAGGGAGAAGATGTAGATGGATCAATAGGATCCAAGAGTTTAATATAGATATTCAAATTACCAATTTGGTAAGAGGACATTGAATTGCTAAGCTAATGGCATCAGCTAATCTTGGAGCAAACCATATAAACCAACTTGATGATGATTATAGAACTAGACTATGTGAAATGGATGTCTGTGATTGGTACAAGGAAATAATATTTTACTTATAATATATGAAAGCTCTATTAGGTATAAGTGATAACCAAAAGAGAGCACTAAAATTTTAAGCTATTAGATATGTTAGTGTAAGTGGGCAATTATGGTGGAGAAATATAGAGGGTGTGCTATTTAAGTGTATTGATGAAGAACATTCAATAACAACCCTAAGTGAGATGTATGGTGGAGTATGTGGAGGCAATTACATGGCTAAGACAACAACTCATAAGGTGATTAAAGAAGGATTTTGGTGGCCCACTCTTTTTAAGGATGCACATGATCTTGTAAGAAAGTGTGATGCTTGTCAGAGGTTCACTGGTAAACTAAAATTATTTGGTAACTTACCACTGAAACTAGTAGAGGTGCAAGAACCATTTCAACAATGGGGAATTCAATTTATAGTTGAAATTGAAAATAAATCAAGTGGAGGATATACTTGGATTTTGGTAGCAACTAATTATTTCAAAAAATAGGTAGAAGAAATCCCTACCAATAAAGTAGTGATGGATTTCATCTTGAACAACATTATTATTAGGCTTTGTTGCCTTGAGAGGATAGTCACACATAATGAAATGTGTTTTAGGTCTCAAGAATATAAAATTTTCTATAAAAAAATGGCATTACAAGATCCACTTCATCACCATACTATACACTATATTTGTGTAACACTCTTAACCTTTCTATCCAAGTGATTTTATGAGTTCAGAATGCTTGGATGTCAGCCTAGAGCTCCCTATCCACGAAGTGAAAGAGAGTATGTTTCAAGGATAAGAAGGCTCTTATTTGAGCCTTAGAGATACTCTTCTTGCTAGTAAACCATGCAATTACAGGTTCCAAAGACAAGAATGCAAGAATACAAATGTCCACAAGGAGTTTTTCAAAGATGCAATGCAAATATGAAGTAAACTAAGATGAAATGCAAAATGTAGCTCTAGTGATAAGAATGAAAGTGTTACAAATCAGCCTAATTAAGCTATGTGATATTAGATTATTGAAAAAAGAGAAGTTAAGATACATGAAACTATTACTAAAATTCCATATGATCTTAAGATAGTATGTGATGGATGAGAGAATGAGACAAGGGATGAGAAGTTCTCCACAAAGCTCCAAAGAAACCTGTTAGAAAACCTACAACATAACAATACTCAAAAGATGGATGAATCCTTTGACAAGGGGAGAGCTCTTTCTTTTAAAGCCATGCAAATAGTAGAGATCAAGGTCAACATGATGGAAGATTAAGGGTGGAGTTTGAAAATAGGAGTGATCCATGTGTACACACAAGTCAACCAATAAAATAAAAGTTGACTTCGCATATGAGACAAAAAGAGTCTTTTCCTTTAATTTGAAAGAATTAGAAATAATGCTTTGTGTGTGCACTTTAAGTGGGTTAGAAGAAAGGGGGATTTTATTTAATTAAAAGGGGATATTTTATTTTAATCAAATAATGGACTTAGGATAGCATAGTGAAACTATAGGTTATAATCAAATTAATTGATTTTTAGCAATTTGGTCCAAGTGAATGATGAATTACTTTGGCCAAAATGCTAAGAAGGAGGATAATACTCTAGGTGAACATTTTTTAGGTGATTAAATTTGCCCCTCTTTGAATAATACATGATTGATCTGGGAAGACAAGGGATGAGAAGTTCTCCACAAAGCTCCAAAGAAAACTGTTAGAAAACCTACAACATAACAATACTCAAAAGATGGATGAATCCTTTGACAAGGGGAGAGCTCTTTCTTTTAAAGCCATGCAAATAGTAGAGATCAAGGTCAACATGATGGAAGATTAAGGGTGGAGTTTGAAAATAGGAGTGATCCATGTGTACACACAAGTCAACCAATAAAATAAAAGTTGACTTCGCATATGAGACAAAAAGAGTCTTTTCCTTTAATTTGAAAGAATTAGAAATAATGCTTTGTGTGTGCACTTTAAGTGGGTTAGAAGAAAGGGGGATTTTATTTAATTAAAATGGGATATTTTATTTTAATCAAATAATGGACTTAGGATAGCATAGTGAAACTATAGGTTATAATCAAATTAATTGATTTTTAGCAATTTGGTCCAAGTGAATGATGAATTACTTTGGCCAAAATGCTAAGAAGGAGGATAATACTCTAGGTGAACATTTTTTAGGTGATTAAATTTGCCCCTCTTTGAATAATACATGATTGATCTGGGAATACATTACATCAAAGAAAACAGAAGCCAAGTAGGCAGCAATAGATAGAGATATCTAATTCTAAAGAACAAAATGTAGAATGAGATAGCAAATCCTAAATGTACAGCTTGATAGAGATAGTATTGAACACTAGAAAAGAGATGATGTTAGAATTCAAGAAGAATGCTAACACTTAGCAAAGTGGATAAATCAATAGCAAATGAAAAGATTAGATATATGCTCCTAAGAAATAGATAGCTATAGCAAATGACAATAGAGTATTTCTACCCCCTCAAGATCAAAATCAAAATGAGGTAAGGGGGATGTAGAAACAAGCTAGATATGAGGAAATAAAGATATAGAAAAGTCCATGATGAAAGATAGATGATTAGAACCAAAGAGTGACCATAGGGAAATGATAGAATGCCCTAGTTTGACTAGAGTTTACCATAAATGATAAAGCATGAAAATTAGATCAAATCAAGTATAAAGATGATTTTAGACATGAAAATGTGAATTAAAGGATATATGAAGTGTAGAAATGATAAAGACATGAAGAGATGAAGATGCCCCAATGAAGATTCAAAGATTAGACCTCAAGAGGTCAACTAACTACATAGAAGAAAGTAGAATTTTGAAATGCAATTTTGACTATCAAGATGAACTCAAATTTTTTATTTTGATCCCAAAAATGGATCTAGGATGTCAAAATTATATAAGAATTCAAAATGGTTATATAGATGTGATGATAGGATATAAAAGAGATGAATTGAAAGATCAAGAAGATGAAAAGACATGATAAAGCAGAAAGTGAAGAGATATGAAAGTAGTTAGTTGACATGTCCAAAAAATATGAAGAGAGAGCTCTCCCCACAAGCAGAAATGAAAGACTAAGCTAGAAAATGAACCTAAAATAAAAACTAATATACAAATTGGTTTACTAGCAAGAAATGCATAGTAGTTAGACTCTAAATTTCATCATTGAGCATTTATTAGGGACATCATGAGATCATACAACCATCACTAGTGTAAGTATGAGGATATGATATGATCAATATCAAATAGGCATGTAGAAATCTAATCTAAGCATCAAAGATATGTAAGCCAAGATGACTACATGATTAGATTCCCTAGGTTTAATATAGCAAGATTTAAATTGTATCAAGACATAAGCACTAGGATAACCCCCAATTGTGGTCTTGCAAAAATAGTCAAGGATGATACATTTGTGATTCAAAGTGTCAAGTAGGACAAGCATGAATGCTTTCAATACTATAGATGAACAAAGTATACCCACAAGAAGAAAGAAAGTAAACATGCCCCATGCCCCTAGTCTTCTAATCTATGTCATCCTTGAAAGACTATTAGGGAGGGAACATATAGCAAAGAAATCAGTATAGACAACACACAAAGTAGATAAAGCTCATCATAGCTTAGTCATTTAAATGTTAAGGTGCATGTGTGTGTAAGTCACTTGGCCACTTCTTAAAGACTTGATTATGATAGTGAGAAATATCATGAGACATCCAAGACTATAGATAAACTATCTAAGAAGTGTTGAGAAACACTTGATGTTATGTTGAGAGGGGTAGTGTTGAGAAACATTGGTTTGAGAGTTGTCAAAGAAACCCTAATGCATAAGGACACCTCAATAGGATAAGTAGTTGTGCCCCCAAGATGAGGACAAGAAACAATCCAAAGCTAGGAAATGCTTTGAAAAGTGGGTGAATGAGACTGATAGACATAGGTGCAAGGGTATCAAGCAACACATATTTCCAGGTTTTCACCAATTGACAGATTTTTTTAGGACCTTTTTTTTTTCAATTTTTTTGTTTTTTTGAAAATGTTTGATTTTTTTGAATTTTTTTAGGATCATTAAGCATGTATATGATAGTTGAGTTGTGAGCCTCTAAGAATAGGACTTCTTCAAATGTAGGACATTGATAGGCTCTACAAGTTCTTCCCCTTTAGGAGTAGACAATTGATAAGCACTAGACCCAAATACTACTGTGGTAATGTATGGTGCTAACTAATTAGGTTCAAAATTTTCCTTCTAATCTCTATGATACTAATTTTTTGGATTATCTCTAAGTACAAGTTTATGTAGGAGCATCTTGGGTTGCACTACTAGCTTGCATGTTTTTAGTTATCTTGTTGCTGAAATTGCATTTTCTAGTTTTTGGGTGCCTGTTCAAGACCATGTAGCTAATTTTTTATAATGAATGAAAGGCTTTGCAATTCAAGGATTGAAGAGGGCCTAAAGTAATATCTATTATATAAGGTAAAATTTTGAACTCCTTAAAATTTTGGAGATATGGCAATTCTCTCGGAGCATTGATTTATGGCATTTCTAGTGGATAGTTTTCTATACTCAACTTTCAGAATGGATGCACACTTTTCATTGATGCATTAGAATTTTCATACTTAAATAGTTGTAGAGGACTTAAGTATCTACCCACAGTTCAAAGCATGAGTTCTAACTCAATCAAAGCTAGGAGATATCAAAATTATTCTCGGACATCAATTTTTGGATACTTAATTGTTGATGCAGGCCAACTTGTGTATTTAATGTTAGGTTTATTTTCATTTAATATTTGTTGAGATCTGACTTGTGGCTTATCCATGTTCTACAATGATCTATAAGTGATTTTTCTAGTATAAATAGAGTGTTAGAATAGGAGCTAGTTAGTTAAGAGTTTTTAGAGAGTTTTTGGAAGAGGATTGCAGAGCAGAACTGGAAAGTGCAAATTTTTTGCTAATATTTGTGTATGAATGTATTTTATATTTTGCTGTAACCTAGAAGGCCTTACAATTGGGCATGTATGTTTAATATTTGAAGAATCAATGAAAGTATTTAACTCTTCTTCCTCCTTTGGTTGCCATTCTTTGTGTTTTCTTCTATTGTGTTAACTCTTACAGGATGGTTCAGAGAGTTGGGTGTGCCATTGGTCTTAGTTTTCCATATCCTTCCTTGCATTAGGTGGTATCAAAGCTTGAGGTTCATCCTTGTGGAGATTGGATCATGTAGAACCCTAATTTAGATTTAGTTGTAGGGTGGTAGATCTATAGATTTGACCTATTACTTGTAGAGGGTTATAATCTTGTAGGAACATGATTTGTAAAAATGGTTAATGGTAGAGGAAATATTGATAATGCTATATTTGATTAGTTGAGGCAAACTGCAGCCAGATTAAATGCTATGGAGATAGCCCATAGGAGAGGAGCACATCTTGATGATGCAAGTGATGATGAAGTAGCAACACCAAACCATAGTAAAAAACTTGAAGAAGATCAAAATGAGAAAAGATTGTTGAGAGTATTGTCTAGGGAAAATTTAAAGCCTACTATAGAAGTTGTTCCTTATGATGGAAAACTGGATACCAATGCTGTGTTGGAATGGATCTCAAATATGGAGAAGTTCTTTGAGTATGAAAATGCTCCTAATAATAAGAAGGTTAAGATTGCAGTTACTAGGCTGAAAGGTCATGCTTCACTATGGTGGGAGAATTTGCAAACTTATTGACAAAGGAGAGGAAAGGAGAAAATTAGAACTTGGCCGAAGATGGTGAACAAGGTAGTGAACAAATTCCTTCCTACTGATTACCTAGTTAGCTTGTTGAGAAAGATGTAAAATTTGAAACAAAAGGACATGACTATGAAATAGTATACTGAGGAATTCTATAGATTAGACATCAGATCGGGACATGTGGATGATGATGTTGAGAAAATTGCAAGATACATAAATAGATGAAATAAATTTTGTGAATTTGGAAAGTGTAGAAGAAGCATATCAATATGCCTTGAAAGATGAGGAGATTTTAGCAAAGAAGCATGAAAAAAGACAAAGAGATAGAGGTGGTTGATTTCAGAGAAGCAGAGGTAGATCTTATGGTGAAGGTGGTAGATCTAATAATTTTGTGTAAGATAAAGGCAAATCTGAATGGAAGAATGATGAAAAAGACAAGACTGAGTGGAAGAGTGGTAATTCATACTGAGGAGATACTAGATCTTACTGAGGAAGAGGTAATTCTTACCCTATAGGTGGTTTCCGTGCTAATTATTTTAGATGTGGTAAAGAAGGGCATAGATCTTTTGATCTTCTAAAAGTGGGTAGAAAAATAGAAATATTGTGATTCAAGAAGACATTGAGAGTTCACCAAGTGGACCTAGAGAAAATATGATGGTGAGAAAAACCATATGTAATAAAGGAAGTGATGAGGAGCCTGTCCTTAGTAGAAGTATTTTCAAGATTAGATGTAAGATGGCTGGAAATTTATGCAAGGTGATCATTGATAGTGGAAGTTTCACAAATTTGGCATTAGAAGAGCTGGTTACAAAGTTGTAGTTGCAGAGGCTGAAGCATCCCAAACCCTATCATGTTTCATGGATCAAAGATGAGCATATGATATTGGTAAGTGAACAATGTGTTGTGAAATTCAATATTGGACATTACTTTGATGAATTTTTGCATGATATTATGCCCATGTATTGTTATCATATTTTGTTGGGTAGACCTTGGAAATATGATAGATATGTTGTGCATGATGGAAGATTGAATCAACATACTCTTTGGGTAAATGGGAAGAAACAAACATTACTGCCTTTGATTGAAAGTCTAGATGAGGTCAGTTGTACTACAATAAAAGTTTGCATGGTTAATGGAAAACAATTTGAAAAGGAAGTAAAGAAGAATCAAGTTTGTTTTGCTATAGTTCCTAGAGGACTGAGTGTTGGTAGTAATGAGCAAGCAACAAAAGTTGGTATGATAGAAAAAAATGTAGAATTGTTGACTGAATATAAAGATATTTTTGTTGATGATATTCCTCATGGTTTACCTCTAGTAAGAAGCATAAGCCATTGCAATGGATCTAATTCCTGGAGCTAGTTTTCCAAAAAAAGCACCATATAGATTGACACCTACAAAGAATGAAGAACTTAATAGACAAGTGCATGAATTGTTGCAGAAAGGTTTGATCATAGAAAGTTTGAGTCTATGTGTTGTACCTTCTATATTAGTACCTAAAAAGAATGGAGAATGGAGAATGTTTACTGATTCCAAAGCTATTAACAAAATTATAATGAAATATAGGTTTCATATGCCAAGGATGGATGACATAATGGATTGTTTGAGTGGAGCAAAGTATTTTACAAAATTGATTTGAAGAGTGGATGTCATTAGATCAGAATCAAAGAAGGTGGTGAATGGAAGACTACTTTCAAGACAAAAGATGGTTTGTATGAATGGTTGGTTATGCCTTTTGGTTTGACTAATGCATCTAGTACTTTCATGAGGTTGATGAATGAAGTTCTAAAAATATTCTTGGGTAAGTTTGTGATTGTTTATTTGGATGATATTCTAATATTTAGTAAGACTAAGGAAGAACATTGAGCATATTAGACAAGTATTGTAGAGGTTGAAAGAGGAAAAGTTGCCGATTAATTTGAAAAAGTGTTCTTTCAAGCAAGAGGAGATTGTGTATGTGGGATTCATGATTTTAGCTAATGGATTGAAGATGGACCTTGAGAATGTTAGTGAGGTAAGATCATTTCATGGTTTAGCTAGTTTTTATAGAAAGTTTATAAAGAATATCAATGCTATTTTTAATGCTATGATTGAGACAATGAGAGGAGATAAAAAGGAATTCAAGTGGACACATGGAGCTGATAAGATTTTTGAGACTTTGAAACAAAAGGTTGCTGAATTATGTGTATTGGCTTTACCTAATTTTAGCAAAGTATTTCAAGTTGAATGAGATGCAAGTCATAATGCAATAGGAGCTATATTAAGTCAAGAAGGTAAGCCTGTTGCTTTCTTTAGTGAAAAATTGAATGATGCTAAAAGGAAGTATTCTATGTATGTTCAAGAATTTAATACTATTGTTCAAGCATTGAAGAAGTGGAGACATTATTTGATTCTTAAGGAGTTTGTGCTATATACTAATCATAAAGCTTTACAATACTTGGAAAGTCAATATAAATTGAATTAGAGACATATGAAGTGGATTAAGTTTTTATAGAATTTTACATTTGTGATTAAGCACAAGAGGGGAGTTACTAAAAGAGTTTTTGATGCATTGAGTAGAAGACATTCTTTTTTGACTAAAATGAAGGTTGAAGTTCTTAATTTTGATGAAATAAAAGAGTTGAACATGCTGATCTTACTTTTTTTGAGGCTTGGAGAGAGTGCAAAGCACTAAATCTAACCAATCACATAAGTAAGTATGATGAGTATTTCATTCAAGAAGGTATGTTGTTCAAAGGTATTCAATTGTGTATTCCTAGAAGTTCAATGAAATTGAATCTGATTAAGGAAAAGCATAGTAGTGGATTGGCTAAACATTTTGGAATTGATAAGACATTGAGTTTGCTGAAAGAGAAGTATTGTTGGGCACAAATGTATAACCATGTTTAGAAATTTGTAAAGAGTTGTGGAGTTTGTCAAGTTGCAAAAGGAGTGAGTCAAAATACTAGTTTGTATACACCTATTACTGTTCTTGAGAAACCTTAGAGTGACATTAGTATAGATTTTGTTCTTGGATTACTTAAGACAGTGAAGGGGTATGATTCTATATTTATTATAGTGGATAGATTTTCTAAGATGACTCATTTCATACCATGTAAGAAGACATCAAATGTTAGGCATGTTGCTGAACTTTTCTTCAAAGAGATTGTAAGATTGCATGGATTACCAAGAAATATTATTTCTGATAGAGACAATAAGTTTGTTGGTTATTTTTGGAAGAATTTGTGGAAGAAGATGGGTACTAAATTGAAGTTTAGTTCTACATTCCATTTGCAAATAGATGGATAGACAAAGGTTATGAATAGAAGCTTGGGTAATTTTCTGAGATGTTTAGTTGGGAAAAAGCCAAGTAATTGGGAGATGGTATTGGCACAAGCTAAATTTTCATATAATAATTCTATAAATAGGAGTACAAGGAAGACACCTTTTGAAATTGTTATTGGAACAAAGCCTAGAAAAGTATAAGATTTAAGGGATATTTTTGGTGAAATAAAAAGAGAAGTGCTGCAAGAGAAGATTTTGCTGATTTTATGAAATATTTACATAAGGAAGTGAAGTTGAGGATAGAACAATGTAATTAGAAGTATAAGGAGAATGATGATCAGTCTAGAAGACATCATAATTTTATAGTTGGGGATGAGGTATTGGTTCATCTAAAGAAAGGAAGATTTCCAATTGGAACATACAGTAAGTTGAGAATGAAGAAGTTTGGACCTTGTAAGATCTTAAATTTTTTTTATAGTGGAAATGCTTATGATGTTGAGTTACCTGATGACATGGATATATCTCCTATCTTCAATATTGCTGATTTGCATAAGTATCATAAGTTAGATGATAAAGTTGTTGTATCAGAGGACTATCCTAAGAAGTAGATTGAAGAAGTTGAATAGATATTGGATTAGAGAAATTGTCAAAGCACAAGGGGAAAAGATTATTATGAATATCTGGTGAAGTGGAAGAACAAACCTATGGAGGATGCCTCATGGATTTCTCAATTTTAGCTAGATTTAGCGCAGGTTGTGACATCTCAATGATTCAAGAGAATCATTTCTTCTAACCTTGGTTGTCTGATGTAGGATCATCCTAGGTTGCACTACTATCTTGCATGTTTTCAGTTCTTATCTTGCTGATGTAACTGTGTTTTGCTGAAACTGTATTTTCTAGTTTTTGGGTGCTTGTTGTAGACTATGTAACTAATTTTACATAATGAAAGAAAGGATGAAAACTTAAAGGATTAGAGAGGGAATAGATTAATATTTATGATCCAAGGAAATTTTTTTAACTCCTTATGAGTTGGAAGATATGGTAATTCTCCTAGAGCATCAATTTTTGGCAGTTTTGCGCAATAGTTTTCTGTGCTCAACTTTCAGAATGGATGCATAATTTTCCTTAATGAATTAGATTATGCACACTTAAAGGTTTTTATAGGACCTAAATATCTACCAATAGTTTTAAGCATGAGTTCTAACTCAATTAGAGTTAAGAGATATCATAATTTTTCTCAGAGATCGATTTATGGATACTTAATTGTTCATGCAGGCCGACTTGTGTATTTAATGTTAGATTTATTTTCAGTTAATATTTGTTGAGAGCTAACTTGTGGCTTCTCCATGTTCTATAATTATCTTTAAGCCATTTTAGCTAGTATAAATAGAGTGTTAGACTAGGAGCTAGGTAGTTAAGAGTTTTTAGAGAGTTTTTGGAAGAGGATTACAGAGCAGAACTGGAAAGTGCGAATTTGTTGCTGATCTTTGTGTATGAATGTATTTTGTATCTAGCTATAACCTAGAAGGCCTTATAGCTAGGCATGTATGTTGAATACTTGAAGAATCAATGAAAGTATTTTACCATGTTTTGTTTCGTAGTGTTAACTCTTGCAAGGTGGTTCAGAGAGCTAGGTGTGCCATTGGCCCTAGTTTTCTCTATCCTTCCTTGCATCACAAGTTCACCTACTTGAAACTCATGAGAGTCAAATTTCTTGATATACTGAGTAGACATGTGCTTCTAATAAGACCTCATGTGATCAAAAGTAGCCTTGTGGCATTCATCAAGAGTCTCTAGTTCCTATACTCATATAGCTCTATAGTCTTCATTAGTTATCAACCCATGTAAGGAGAATCAAAAGGAGGGGATTTCAAATTCTAATGGGAGGAGGGACTCAGAGCCATAGACTAGAGAAAAGGGCATGGCCCTTGTAGGAGTACAAATGGTAGTTCTATAGGCCCAAAGTGCCAAATTTATCTGTAAGTGCCAATCTTTCCCAAACTTGTGAACTGTTCAGTGTAAGATTTTCAGCAATACTTTTTTGGAGGCCTCAACTTGGCTGTTCCCTTAAGAATAGTAGATAGAGGACCAATGTTGTTTGATTTAAAATTTCTTGCACAACTATTTGAGGTCCTTGTTCTTGAATTTTCCTCCATTATCAGTAACAATAAAGGAAGGAATACCATAATAATAAATGATGTGGTTTAGTATAAATAGGGCAACATGTTTTCTTGTGGTAGTGGATAGTGGCACAACTTTAACCCATTTGGTGAAATACTTAATTTTTGCAATGATTAACTTGTGACAACTAGATTAACTTGGATAAATTTTGCCTACCAAGTCAAAGGGAATCAACTCACATCTAGGAGCATGAATTAAGTTGCCGTGAAGTTGACATTTTTGACAGGACTTGGCATAACAAATAACATCAGCTTGCATGGTTGGCTAGTAATAACCTACCCTAAGAAATTTTTGAGCAAGTGCGAGGCCATTAGAATGTGTCTCATAAATACCATCATGTACTTCATTGAGTGCCTTTTTAGACTCTTCTAGCTCTAAACACCTGAGCAACATACCATCTATAGACTCTTTCTATACAAGTCACTAGAGATCAAAGTGGAATGTGAAGCATTGCAAAGGAGTTGGCATTTTTGGTTATGTATGAAATTTTAAAAAATAGCCTAATCATGTAGGTAAGAGAAGATAGTTGCATAGCTAGAGGAATATTGACCTACAATAGTGCAAATCACTTGGTTATCTAAGGAATCATAGGTGGGATGATGTATTTCTTCCAAAAGGAAATCAAATCTTGATTCATGCTCTTGTAGTTGGAGGATAGATGCTAGAGTGGCCATAGCATCAGTAGCCTTGTTTTTAGCTCTAGGAATTTGTTGGAATGTGACCAAAGTGAAATAGTTCCTTAAAACATCTATCAACTTCTTATAAGGTATTATCTTGTCATCCTTTATTTGATATTCATTGTTTACTTGGTTTATAACAAGTTGAGAATCTCCATAAATGTGCAATTCAGTGATTCTCCATTCAAGAGCCATTTTGATCCCTTTTGTTAATGCCTCATATTCTACATTGTTGTTTGTGCAAGGGAATAAGATTTTGTAAGATTTCGGGACTGTATAATCACGAGGGGAAATAAACAAGACACCTACTCCAGCCCCATTCTATGTATGAGAATGGTCAAAGAACATTTTTAAAGTTCTCTTAGTGATGTACATAATTGATGCATTTGGAAACTCAATTTGCATGGGTGTTGTATCCTCTAGTGGAAAATCAGCCAATTGGTCAACTATGGCCTACCCCTTGATGGCTTTATGTTTGACATACTAAATGTCAAATTCAAAAAGAATCATCATCCATTTAGCTAGATGAATAGTAAGCACAACTTTTCTCAACAAATATTTTAGAGGATCAATTTTGGCAGTTAGGTGAATTGTATGTGCCAACATGCAATGTTAGAGTGTTTAAGAAGCAAAGATCACTACAAGGAAGGCTTTCTCAATACTGGTGTATTTCATTTCATAAGCTACCAAAGTTTGATTAATGTAATATATAGCATGTTCTTTACCTGTCTCATCACATTGTGCTAATAATGCACTTAAAGAAGAAGCTATAGCATAGATGTACAAAATCAAAGGTCTTCCTAGAATGGGTGGCATCAAAATTGAAGGTTTAGCCAAGTACCCTTTGATTTGGCCTAGACTTTGTTGAAAATATTCATTCTAGATATGAGTAGAGCCTTTATACAAATTCTTGTTAAAAGATTGAGCTTTATCAACCAACTGAGAAATGAATCTTCTAATGGATTGGAGATGTCCTTCAAGACTTCTAAGTTGACATATATTTCTTGGAGGAGGCATTCCCATGATAGCCTAGACCTTTTTAGGATTGACCTCAATATCTTTTGCTGATATAATGTAGCCTAGAAATTTTCTAGAAGTGACACAAAAGGTACACTTTTTTGGGTTCATCATAAGTTGAAATTGTTCCATACGGTCCAATATCAGACTAAGGTCTACAAGATATGCATCTCATTTTTTAGATTTAGCCAGTGTGTCATCAACATAGTCTTCCATATTTTTATGTATCATATTGTGGAAGATGGTGGTCATTGCTCCTTGATAGTTAGCAACAACATTTTTGATCCCAAAGGTCATGACATTTCAGCAGAAAGTTCCCCCAACATACGTAAAAATTTTCTTCTCTTGATTAGCTAGAATAATCTTAATTTGGTTATACCCAAAAAAGCCATTCATGAGGTAGTACATTTCATAACTAGTTGTCATGTCCACTATAATATCTATGTTTGGTAGTGGAAAGTCATCCTTGGGGCATGCTTTGTGTAGAGCTCTAAAATCAATACAAACTCAAATGAATTTATCATGTTTAGACACCAGTACAATGTTGGAAATCCACTTCACATAGTTAATAGCTCTGATAAAGTTTGCACTCAAGAGTTTTTCCAACTCTACCTTGACCAATAGGGCTACATGTGGATGCATCTTTCTTAGTTTTTATTTAATAGGTTTTACACTAGGAGAGATAGATAAATGATGCATGATAAGATCTGTGCCAAGCCCTGGCATTTTTGAGTACATTCATGCAAAATCGATCTTCTTGTCTTGAAAGAATATGGCAAAATTCTCCTTCTTTTTAGTTGACAGTGGTTGAGATACATGGATAATTTTAGGAGATTACTTTGTCCCCAAGTTGATAGGTTGTGTAAGTTTGATGAGAACTAAAGAATAGCTTGGAAGACTACCAATTACCTCATCTATAGGTACCTCAAGGAGGTTTTCACCATTAGATATGTCTTTAATTTTACTTTTCTAAGGTATAGATACTACCACAATGTGGTTTTCATTATTTGACCGCTTGATTTTTATTTTTATTTTATGACTAAGGTACTTGATATCTAATTTTGTCATTTTAACCATAGGTTCGTTCGTGAAAGAAGTGATGGGTTCAATAAGATTCAGGTAACAAGTGATCTCATAGTCATTTTAAAAATATGGTATTTCATGTCTTTGATTTTGAACTGACTAATCTATGAGATCAAGGTGAATCAATGAGAGTGATGTAGAAGCTTCAAGGTTGTTAATACAAAAAAAGTCATCTCAGGTGACATGTGAAGTTGAGCTGACAATGAGCCTATAGTTGAGCCTAAAGTTGCAAAGGAGTCCAAATTAGGAATATACCTAGAGGGACTAGCATGATCCACTAAAGCATTTTGTGAGCCAAACTCATTTAACTCTATACTAGACTCTTTGACTACATTTGGTTGAGTTTCATAAGCATGAATGAAATCCACTCCTAGTTCACAAGATGCGTCTGACAGGTTTTCCCATTCATACTCATGAGAGTCTATACTTTGATCTCTAGAAATTAGATGAGCAATATTTTGTCTAATCCATCCTCTATTCATGTCTTCATGGTAAAATTCATCATGTTTCAACTATTAAGAAATAGAAGCTTCAACATCATTATTGGTAGTTAGTGTTTCTTCTCCCCAAAGGAGAGAAGTGAGAGGCATAAAGTCCCCATCTTGCAAAGTGGCAGCAACAAAGTGAGGATCATCATCTAATACACTAGACATGGACGCTCTTCGATCAAATGTTGGTATTTCATTTTCTAACCCAAAACCTAGGCCAATAGTATCTCGAGTGTCATGACCTTGAGTATGACTTAAAGGTTCGACTAGGGCTTTTTTGTTACCAGTTAAGGACTGATGCAGGAGCATCCAGAGGTATAAGGGCAATCCTGTGTCACCCAAAAAAAAATGTACTTAGACTTAGTTTCTATTTTATGTCTTTGCATTTTTGGATACCCATTTGGCTCAAATAAAGGTTCCAACTCTCATAGTTCAACTATCAGTGCATTTAAAAATCCTGAAAAAATAGGAGCATGCAATTTGACCATCATTTTGGTGACCTAGAAGGTGTGACTTCGCCAGATGAATGTAATCGAGATTTAGAGCATTCCAAAAAAAGAATCAGGTCAAAAGGCCCCACGGTTTGAAAGTTATTACAGTTTTTCGGGTTTTGGAGACCCCCTAAGAACGCTTCAAAGTCAGGTTTGGGGCATTAAATGACCTCAAAAAGGGTCAAAAAATGGGGGACGAGAAAAGCTTGTCCATAGGGCTATAGAGCGCTTCGAGAGCTTTCCAAAAATGTAAACGGTTCGTCAATCGGAGTTACGGTTCAAAAGTTATGCCTCCCGGAAGTTTGGCTACCGTTTCTGGATTCTTCTAGAATTGCACCGACTTCTAACGCAGCTTCCGGAACCTTCTATTTTGTCGATGGATGCCTACTAGCACTTCCTAGAATGTAATCCTAGTCCTTAACCCTCCGTGGTCTATTTAAGGAGATTTCTGGCATTGTAAAAGGCAGTTCGGATTGGAGCTTGAGAGGAGGTGCTAAAAGGAGAAATATTCTCCTGATTTATGCTATTGTAAGCCCGCAGGGCATGTTTTGAGTTTATTTTCTCTGCACTGTTTGTACCAGCTTATTTTATCAGTTAATATAATTCCCCCTTTCTATTGTGTCTATTCTGGTTGTTGGGTTGTGTCCCCATCAAGTGGTATCAGAGCCGGTTTTCCTGAGTGTGTAGACAGAGCGCTGACTGTGAGACAGTTTGTACCAGGACTGTGTGGTTGTGGGTTCGAGCTAGAAGATGCCTCCACGAAGAGAGCGTGGTGGAAGGGCCAGAGCTGTTGATCCTGAGGAGGTTAGAGCCCTCCAGAGACAGGTACAAGCATTGCAAGAGGAGCTTCGTAGAGGAGCAAATATTGCCGCAGATGATAATAGTGAGGATGATAATGAAGAGGAAGTAATGGAAGTTGACGGGGAAGTTCTGAATCCTGTAGAGGAAAGGCTTTTTAGGGCCATTTCTAGGTTTGGGAAAAGACCTACAATTGAAGTAGGTATATTTTCGGGAAATTTGAAACCAGATGAGTTGATCGATTGGATCAATGAACTGGACGAATACTTTGAATATGAGGATATAAGGGACCCAGATAGGGTTAAGTTTGCAAAGGCCAAACTAAAAGGCCATGCCAAAATCTGGTGGCAAGAGGTTCAACTGGAAAGACTTAGAAGAGGAAAGGAGAAGATCACAAGATGGGATCGCATGGTGGACAAATTGAAGAAGCAGTTCATTCCTGTGGACTACGAGCTTGATTTGTTTAAGAAGATGCATGGGTTAAAGCAAGCAGGAAGATCAGTCCAAGAATATACAGAGGAGTTTTACCGACTCCTGATTAGAGCGGGGCATGCAGAAGCAAATAAGGAGAAGGTTGCTCGTTATATCAGTGGGTTACGACCTAACATCCAGGAGGAATTAAGTCTGGTAAGAATGACCAGCGTTGAAGAAGCATACCAGTTTGCCCTACGAGTTGAAGAGAAGCTGAGTAAAAGGTTTGAAGGAAGACAAAGAGGGCACGGTCAAGGAGGAAGGGGAAGCAGTAGATCATTTGGAGGCCGCAATGAAACTCAAAAGAAAAATGAAGATGAGGGTACTAGCAGGAACCAGAGGAATGAGGGTTTCAACCGCTCCCGTGATCAAGATTTTGGAAATCAAAGAGGAAGAGGTAGAGGACGTGGGCAAGGAAGAGGAGGCTTCTATGGTACTTGTTTCCATTGCAATGAAGAAGGTCATCGTGCCTTTGAATGCCCTCAACGACAAGGAAGGACAGATAGGAGAGCTGAGGGCCAAGCTAGTGTTGCTCATGTGGATGAGGATGCACAATCATCACATTCAGAGGATGCAAAAAGAGGAGAGACCTTGGTAAATGAAAGAGTCCTACTAAGTGGTGAAAATGAACCAGGACAACGGAGGAGCTTGTTCCGTACCAGATGCAAGTGTGAGGATAAATGTTGTGATGTGATCATTGATGGTGGTAGCACTGATAACTTGGTATCCGAAGAGATGGTCTCTAAGCTGAAGCTCAAGAGGGAGAAACATCCCCAGCCCTATCGGATTTCTTGGGTAAAAGATGATCATAAGGTCCTGGTAAGTGAACAATGTTTAGTAAAATTCAAAATTGGGAGTTACCATGATGAAGTTCTTTGTGATGTTATTTCGATGGATGTTTGCCATCTATTGTTGGGTAGACCATGGCAGTTTGATAGACATGCAATACATGATGGACATGCAAACACATACTCTCTGACAAAGGATGGAGTTCGCCACAAATTGAAGCCCATGAAAAGGGAAGGTGAAAAGGTATGTAGCAGTGCTAGGATTTGTCTTGTTGATGGAAGGAAGTTTTTAGATGGCATGAAACATCAGCGCATGTGCTATGCTTTGATTCCTAGAAAAGATAAAGAAGGTAGTAGTGAAATACCATTTGAAGTTTCAGATTTACTAGGAGAATTTGGAGATATTATCTCTGATAATGTTCCAGATGGATTGCCACCAGTAAGGCAAATCAGTCATCAAATAGATCTGATTCCAGGAGCTAGTTTGCCTAACAAGGCTGCTCACAGGATGACTCCTACTGAAACAGAGGAGCTAAATAGACAGGTTCAGGAGCTGTTGAGGAAGGGCTTGATTCGAGAGAGACTGAGTCCATGTGCAGTGCCTGCAGTACTTGCACCAAAGAAGGATGGAGAGTGGAGGATGTGTACAGATTCTCGAGCTATAAATAGGATAACCATCAAGTACCAGTTTCCTTTACCAAGGATGGATGATCTTATGGACTGCTTGAGTGGAGCTCAGTACTTTACAAAGATAGATCTGAAGAGTGGCTATCATCAAATACGGATTCGTGAAGGAGATGAGTGGAAAACAGCCTTCAAGACCAAGGAGGGTCTTTATGAGTGGTTAGTCATGCCCTTTGGATTGATGAACGCCCCAAGCACCTTCATGCGGCTCATGAATGAGGTACTTAAGAAGTTCTTGGGAAAATTTGTTATTGTCTATTTGGATGATATTTTAATTTTCAGCAAGACTTTGGAAGAACATTTACTGCATATTCGTAGTGTCCTTGAAAGGCTAAGGGAAGAGGAACTGTTAATTAATCTAAAAAAGTGTGTCTTTGCAAAAAGGGAGTTAGTCTATTTGGGATTTGTTATATCACCTGAAGGTCTCAAAATGGATCCAGAGAAGGTAAAAGCCATCTTGGAATGGCCTACTCCAAGGTCTGCTACTGAGGTAAGATCATTTCATGGTCTGGTTAGTTTTTACAGGAAGTTTATTAAGAATTTCAGTGGCATATGTGCACCCCTAACTGATACAATAAGAGGGGATAGAAAAGAGTTCAAATGGACTGCAGTAGCTGCGAGAAGTTTTGAATTGCTGAAGAAGAAGGTGATTGAACAGCCTGTGCTGGCACTTCCAGATTTTAGGAAAGTATTCCAGGTGGATTGTGATGCTAGTGGTAGCGCTATTGGGGCTGTATTAAGCCAAGAAGGTAAGCCTATTGCATATTTTAGTGAAAAATTGAATGATGCAAAGAAGAAGTATTCTGTTTATGATCAAGAGTTCTATGCAATAGTTCAGGCCTTAAAGAAATGGAGGCATTATTTATTGCCAAAGGAATTTGTTTTGTATACTGATCATCAGGCATTACAGTACCTAAATAGCCAAGGTAAATTGAATCAGAGGCATATGAAGTGGGTAGAATTCTTGCAGAGTTATACATTTGTGTTAAAGCATAGAAGTGGAAAATCTAACAGGGTTGAAGATGCATTAAGTAGGAGACAATTGTTGCTTACAACAATGCAGGTTGAAGTAGTTGGGTTTGATGAACTCAAGAATTTGTACCCCGAGGATCCTGATTTTGCTGAAGCATGGAAAGCTTGTAAAGAACCTGTTGTTGTAGATAGAACCAAGTGGTTAGACTATTTGATTCAGGATGGCATGTTGTTCAAAGGTAGTCAATTGTGCATTCCAAGGAGTTCCATGAGGGAAAATCTGATTAAGGAGAAACACAGTGGAGGGATGGCAGGACATTTTGGTCGGGATAAGACCATTGCCATTCTTAGAGAACATTATTTTTGGCCTCAAATTACACAGGATGTGAAGAAGTTTGTACAGAGTTGCCAGGTTTGTCAAGTTGCCAAGGGGTTTAGTCAAAATACTGGCCTATATCAGCCATTGCCTGTTCCATCAAGGCCATGGGAGGACATAAGCATGGATTTTGTTCTTGGATTGCCAAGGATACAAAGGGGTAATGACTCAGTATTCGTGGTGGTTGATAGGTTCTCCAAAATGGCACATTTCATTCCATGCCACAAAACTCATGATGCTGTCCATATTGCAGACTTGTTTTTCAAAGAGGTGGTAAGACTACATGGTCTTCCAAGAAGTATAGTTTCTGACCGAGATACTAAATTTGTGGGGTATTTCTGGAGGACATTGTGGAAGAAGTTGAGAACAGACTTGAAATTCAGTTCCACGCATCACCCACAAACTGATGGCCAAACAGAGGTGGTAAATAGAAGTCTGGGCAATTTGCTGAGATGTTTAGTTGGAGATAAGCCCAAGGGATGGGATTTGATTCTACCACAGGCAGAATTTGCTTATAATAACTCTGTAAATAGGAGTACTAGAAAATCACCATTTCAAATTGTATATGGGAATAGCCCAAGGACTGCACCAGAATTGAGGAAGATAGAAACAGGGGAGAGAACAAGTGCTGAAGCTGAGGAATTTGCTGAACACATCAAGCGTCTACATGAGGAGGTTCAAGCACACATTATCAAGATGAATCAAGAGTATAAAGCTAGGGCTGATGCAAGAAGAAGACATAAGGAATTCCAAGTAGGGGATCTTGTCATGGTGCACTTACGAAAAGAAAGATTTCCAGTTGGTACCTACAACAAGCTGAAAATGAAGAAATTTGGCCCCTGCAAAATTTTGAAGAAACATAACTCAGGAAATGCATATGAGGTGGAGCTGCCAGATGGTATTCACATTTCTCCCATTTTCAACATTGCAGATTTGACAGAGTATCATGATGATGGTGCAGATGAGGAGCTGGTTTTAGAGCCGTGTCCAATTCGTGCTTCTAAGAAGGAGGAGATAGAAGACATTCTAGATCATCGTGTGGGTAGGAGTACCAGAAACAGGCAGTATGAAGAGTATTTGGTCAAATGGAAAGGACGACCGATCGAAGACTCAACTTGGATTTCAGCAGCTGAGGTTTCCCATTTGGGATTTCCTCTACCATCCATAAAGTGACAGGGTCACTTTTCAATCTACCCCGGGTGTCTGATGCAGGAGCATCCAGAGGTATAAGGGCAATCCTGTGTCACCCAAAAAAAAAATGTACTTAGACTTAGTTTCTATTTTATGTCTTTGCATTTTTGTATACCCATTTGGCTCAAATAAAGGTTCCAACTCTCATAGTTCAACTATCAGTGCATTTAAAAATCCCGAAAAAATAGGAGCATGCAATTTGACCATCATTTTGGTGACCTAGAAGGTGTGACTTGGCCAGATGAATGTAATCGAGATTTAGAGCATTCCAGAAAAAGAATCAGGTCAAAAGGCCCCATGGTTTGAAAGTTATTACAATTTTTCGGGTTTTGGAGACCCCCTAAGAATGCTTCAAAGTCAAGTTTGGGGCATTAAATGACCTTGAAAAGGGTCAAAAAATGGGGGACGAGAAAAGCTTGTCCATAGGGCTATAGAGCGCTTCGAGAGCTTTCCAAAAATGTAAACAGTTCGTCAATCGGAGTTACGGTTCAAAAGTTATGCCTCACGGAAGTTCGGCTACCGTTTCTGGATTCTTCTAGAATTGCACCAACTTCTAACGCAGCTTCCGGAACCTTCTATTTTGTCGGTGGATGCCTACTAGCACTTCCTAGAATGTACTCCTAGTCCTTAACCCTCCAGGGTCTATTTAAGGAGATTTCTGGTATTGTAAAAGGCAGTTCGGATTGGAGCTTGAGAGGAGGTGCTAAAAGGAGAAATATTCTCCTGATTTATGCTATTGTAAGCCCGCAGGGCATGTTTTGAGTTTATTTTCTCTGCACTGTTTGTACCAGCTTATTTTATCAGTTAATATAATTCCCCCTTTCTATTGTGTCTATTCTGGTTGTTGGGTTGTGTCCCCATCAAGGACCCATGCCCTTGATAGCCCATGTTTGTGAGAAATTTATATCCTTTTCCATAGCATTTGGCAGAAATGGGAGCTGTGATTGTGACTTCCTCCTCATCTTCCTTTTCCCTATAGATCTAATCTTTGATTGCTTGTTCTTCTTTTTTCGCTTCTAGGGGAACTAAGAATTGCACAAAGGTGCCAAAAAGAGTCATTACAGAAGTAGAAGGCTTCTTTTTGGTAGAAGGTTTCCCATAAGACTGAGGGGAAATAGGTAAAGAAGCAATAGAGTCTAGACGGTATTCACCCATGCTGAGGCTCATCATTTTCAATTTCTGTTCACACTCTGTAAAGGAAAGTGTCATCTCATGAGAAGAGAGATTATGTGGAACCAGTGTTTCTATAGAAGATAATGTATTGATTGACATTGAGTTGTCATGGGGGACAATTATCTTAGTATTATTGAAAGGGATCTTAATGTATTGATGTAACATAGAAGGTACTGCTTGTATGTCATGAATCCATGATCATCCCAAAAATAAATTGTATGCAAGTGGCATGTCTAGGACTTAGAAAATGACATCCTTCTCAATTAGACCAACTCTAATTGGAAGCACAATTAGGCCTTTGGAGAGTCTTTCAACCTCATCATAAGCTTTTACAGTGATCTTGTGCCTAGGATCAATGACAAATTTAGACATGCCTAATTTTTGGATTACATTGAATGAATTGATGTTCAATCCTACACCATTGTCTATCAAGACTCAGTAAATGCAAGTATAAAAGATATGGACTTTGACATGGAGAGCAAGGTTGTGGGGATGATTGAGATCTTGGTCATCTTCTTTAGAAAAGATGAGGTAGTGAAGTGAAGAGATATGGTTCACCATATCTTGGAATCATTTTGCATCAATATCCGTGGGAATATTGGTAGAATGTAAAGCTTTTTCAAGGATATACTTGTGCAAAGGGGATAATTCTAATAACTCAAAAATGGAAATTTGAGTCAGGGTATGCTGCAGTTAGCTGACAAGGTTATAGTTGGAGATCCTGGAGCTAGTTGGTTTTTTAGAGAATGAAGTATTCTTAGGATCATAAGCAACTTTTAGGACTACTTTAGATTTCCCCCTAGTGATGGTGTTAAGCAGTTCACTCTGTGAAGAGGAAGATTCGACCACTTGGAGTACCACCTTAAGTCTAGCATCATTATGATGTTGGGGAGCATTTCATATTTTTAGGACAAATTTAGGTCTTTCATCCTTAGGTTGGTTTTCATCATTAGAACTTTCCATGCATAGATACTCAATACACTCAAGCATGCCTATAATGTTATCTATGTTAGCATAGGCATAGCTGACCTTGGTGCCATGATTCTTCTTAGGAGCCTTGGAAGTTTCATCTTTTTCATATTCAGGCAAGGGTTGCTTGAAAGCCTTATGGTCAAGTTTTTTAATAAGACCATTTGCAAAAACTTTACTAGCCTTGATGAGATCTTGGATAACATCTTTGAGTTTAAAAAAATGTTCAGTATTATGAATTTTTCTTCTACGATAACTATAAATATGATCTTCTTTTCACCAAGGAGGTCTAATGGGTCTAATGGGTGGGTCATAGGGATGAAAATTATCTGGTAGTGTAACCATTTGTCTATAAACATGTCATTTTTTGATAAATTTAGAGCTCTTGTCAGATGTTTGTGGTTTCAAATTTTTTTTTTTTGTAGCATAGATGGTATTAGAAAGGTTAAACATAGGTTCCTTGGTCTTAGGAGTGTCCACTACTCTATCATTGACAACATATTTTTTTTTATTCTAAGGTTTTCCTTTATCTTTTCCATTTCCATTATTATTTTTGTCTTTGTTCACAACAATGTCACCCTTCTTGATAGAAACATCCTCAATGTAATATTCACTCTCAACCATTGCATAAAGGATGTGAAAAACTATTTTCTTAAGTCAAATTATAGTTTAGGTACAAGTGTGTTGACAAAAATATCAGTTTTCTCAACTTTAGGAACTTGTCAAGGGTGCCTAGAATATAGGGATCTCCATTGTTGAAGGTATGTTGCAAAAAGTTCTTCCTATTTTTTTTTGATTTGGCACAATTCCAACACAGTTATGGGATGTTAAATGTTATAAGATTATTCTTGGATAAAGCATTGTTCAAGCTTGTCAAATGTTTTAAGAGGGGGAGTCAATTTTGTGAACCACTCCATAGCTTTCCCTCTTAGACTATTAGGAAAAAAATGCATAAGATAGGAGTCTTCATGCATGAAATCCATGCTAATAGTATAGAAAAACCTCATGTAATTGTGAAGGTCACCATTTCTATCATATTTTTCATACTTAGGAACCTCTATATCTTTAGGAAATGGAGGCATGTATAAATTCCTATCAAATGGAAGAACACATATTAATTCAATAAATGAAGTTCTAGGTGGCTCTATGGAAGTTTGCAATTGTGCAAGTTGTTTCCTTAGTTCTTGCATTTCTTCTCTCAAGATTTCAGTCTTAGTAGGCTCTCATTTTTTGATTGTTTGTTGCACATAAAAATCTTGGGGGAGTTGTTGGATATAATTGAATAATTGTGAATTGTCTTTGATGTTACACAAATATCATATCATTATTAGTCAGTATATGCCAAGCTCACTCGGGTAGTGAAGATAGTTTTCTGTGTCTACTGAGCATTCCTATTATTTCCTAGTTTAGAAGGCAGTGTCTATTGAGTTCACAGATAACATCTAAAATTTATATGCTAAGCATTTACTGAGTACTTACCGAGTCACAATACTTTTGTGTATTTATTGAGCATCAACAATATTTAGTTTTTAGTTTGCATTTTTGTATTGACATTTAAGGGATCTGGGATTTATTTTAGTACTAATTAATTCACCCTCCCCTCTTAGTCACTCCTTTTATTTCCAAAAATTGGTATCAGAGCATTTGGTTCTTGCAAAGAAGGTTTCAAGGACCTAAGCTAAATAAAGATCAGGATGTCTTACAAAAGAGAGATCTCCAAGCTAAATAGAGACAATTTTGTAGCACAACAAGGACTTATGAAGTTACATTTGGCCACCATCAGTGACTTAGGATTCAAGTATCTTGATATTGAATACAACACTCTGACTGGAACACTATTAGTTGAAGATATTGCTGAAAAGAAGACTCATAACATCATGATGATTGATATTGCATTTTCTCTTAGTTATGCTAAATTTGATGAAGTCAAAGATTGCAAGATAACTCATAAAATGTCGATCAAGATAAAATATTTATTTAGAGGAGATGAAAATGTAAGAAGAGCTAAGGCTAAAAGTATTAGAGGTCATTTTGATCAGATGAAAATGAGAGAAGATGAGAACATTGAAAAATATGTAGAAAGGATCAAAGTAAGTGTAAGTACAATAAAAGCATCTCAAGGAGAGATTGAAGAGAACATAATTGTAAGCAAGGTACTTAGAACTCTTCTTCCTATTTATGCAATTAGAGTGCCTACTATTCAAGAGATGAGATGTGATCCAAATAACAAAATATCTTTGGATGCTCTAGTTGGAAAATTGATAGCTTTTAAGTTATATAACTTTGATAATTATGTTCCTAGTTCAAAGGTTATTGAATCTACTTTTAAAGCTAAAATCTCACTCAAAGAAAAGGGTAAGAAATCAAAATCTAGTCAATCAAGAAGTGAAGAAGAAGGAACATCAGAAGAAAGTTTAGACAATAATCTTGAAGTTGTTGAAGCCCTACTTGTAAGAAAGTATTCCAAAGGTAGAGGAAAGTACAAAGGTAAGGTTCCTTTGATTTATTTTTCTTGAGATGAATTTGGTCACATTGCTGCTAGGTGTCTAGATAAAGAAATCAATGATGATAAGAAAAGCAATAAGCATAAAGGCAAGAAGGATTCCAAGAGCTACAAGAACTACAAGGACAAAGGTAAGAAATCTTTTTTTATAACTAAATATTTTGATAACATTGAAGATGAAATGGTATATATTGCTATGAAAGATGAATATGATGATGAAAGAGATAAGATGGCACTTATCTCTCATGTTAGAAAAAATGATATATGGATTACTAATAGTGGCTATTCACATCATATGACTAGAGACAAAACAAAGTTTGAGCACATGGAATATTATGATGTAGGTAGTGTGAGATTTGGAAACAATGAACCTTGTAACATAAAAGGAAAATGATGTATTTCATTGACTAAAGAACTTGTATGTGGCAATGTTTGTTGGGTTGAAGGACTAAAGCATAATCTACTAAGTGTGGTATAGTTGAATAAAATTGGATTCAAGGTAGAATTCATGAATGGAGAAGCCAAAGTACTGGATAGAAAGGGAATTTTGGTTGAATTTGGCAAGCAAACAAAAGGTAATCTGTTTTATCTTGATCTCAGTGATTGTTCATATTTTATTGCTCAAGTACAAAAAAGTTGGTTATGGCACAAAAGTCTATGCCATGTAAACTTTGATAATCTAGTTAAGATAAGTAAACATAAAATGGTAATAGGTATTCCCAGTTTGAAGAAATCTGATATGGGACTATGAAAGAATTGCCAAATTGGTAAGATGGGACTAATTTCAAAAGAAAAAACTATCAGTCAGAAGGAGTCTTTGAAATTGTTTATACAAAATTATGGGGACCTACTGGAATAGAGAGTTATAGTGGAGAATATTTTTTCATTATTTTTGTTGATGTCTACTCTAGAATGATGATTGTAATGTATCTAAAAGAAACAATAGAAGCCTTTTAAACATTTAAGTGGTATTTGGCAAGAGTAGAAAAGGAAACTGGAAAGAGTTTGAAGTGCTTAAGATCAAACATAGGTGGTGAATTCATCTCCAATGAATTCAATAATTTCTACATTGAAAGAGGAATCAAAAGATAAGTATCAGCTCTTGGTACACCACAACATAATGGTATAGCTGAAAGAAGAAATAGATGTATCATGGATTGTGCAAGAACCTTGATGATTGAAAAGAATGTTGCTCTCAAATACTGGAAAGAAGTTATCAGCACTATAGTTCATACCTTGAACAAAGTACATTTGAAAAAAGATTCAAACAAAACTCCTTATTAGCTATGGTATGGCTATAAACCTAATGTACATTATTTAAAAGTATTTGGCAACAAATGTTATATCTTGAAAGAATCTAGAAAAGGAAAATTTGATGTAAAATGTGATGAAGGCATATTCTTAGGATACTCCTACAAAATTAAAGCATACAAATGTTTGAACTTGTCTACTCATAAAATTATAGAAAGTGAACATGTTAGAATTGATGTGTTTGTAGAAAAGAGTGAAGAAGAAAGCAACACGGAGCTAGAAGATTACAAAAGATTTGTTTACTATGAACCTAATACCATGAAAAATCTATGTAAAAGAAAGGAAGCTTCATCTCCTGAGTCCCCAAATCTCCAACAGTTACCAAGTTGCAAATATTGCAACTTGAGTTATAGTCTGAAGGACTCGAGTCACAATCATAGATTACCAAGCTAGTTCAAAGTGAGCTTGATAAACCCAAGTCACAAATAGAAGGAACTAAGCTCAAAAATAAAATTCATGATGAAGATGATGGAACTCATTCAAAGACCAAAGAGCCTATGTTAGCAAGATATGTCAGAAGACATCATGCACTTGATCAAATCATTGGAGACAAATCTGATGGAACAATGACAAGAAGAAAATTAAAAGGTACATGTTTATTTGCTAAATTTGAACCTAGAAGTGTTAAAGATGATTTACATAATGGAATTTTTATTGAAGCAATGAATAAAGAGATAAAATAGATAGAAAAGAACAAAACTTGGACTCTTGTGCCTAGACCCAAGGATCAAAATGTAATTGGTACAAAGTGGGTATTCAGAAATAAGCTAAATGAAGATAGAAAAGTTTCAAAAAACA
The DNA here is from genome assembly GCA_028749045.1 of Cupressus sempervirens. NCBI lineage: Eukaryota > Viridiplantae > Streptophyta > Pinopsida > Cupressales > Cupressaceae > Cupressus > Cupressus sempervirens. Next base: position 494,916,844 of record CM053783.1, read on the forward strand.
AAGCAAGAATAGTGTCTAATGGTTATTCTCAAGGAGAAGGTATTGATTATGGTGAGACTTTTGCTCCTGTCACAAGACTAGAAGGTGTTAGAACTTTACTAGCATATGCAGCACATAGAGGATTTAAAGTGTATCAAATGGATGTTAAATCTAAATTCTTAAATGACATTCATGATGAGGAAGTCTACATTGAAAAACTAGAAGGTTTTGTAGATCCTAGAAAAAGAGATATGATTTCCAAGTTACACAAAGCATTATATGGTCTCAAGCAAGCTCTCAGGGTTTGGTATGAATGACTTCATAATTACTTGGTATAGATTGGCTTTCAAAGGACAAATGATAATAGTAGTCTATATATCAAGGAAGGGCCAAACAAGAAGATTGTGTTGGTAGAAATATTTGTTGATGATATTTTACTTATAGGAAATGATGACTTGTGCAAATCATTTTCAGAAGAAATGAGTAAAAATCTAAGATGTTCATGTTTGGTAAGATAAAATCCTTTGTTGGATTGTAGATACAATAGAACAAAAATGGTATCTACATCACTCAATCTAAGTGTATCAAGGAAATAGTGAAGAAGTTTGGAATGGAAGATTCAAGACTAGTTGGAACCCCTATGTCTATTGGACATAAGCTCTCCAAAAATGATGACTCTAAAGAAGTAGATTAGACCACATACAGATCAATGATTGGAAAATTGTAGTATGTAGTATACACAAGGCTTGATATTACTCTAGCAATTAGAATAGTGTCAACATTCTTAGCAAATCCTAAGGAAAATCACACGATGACAATCAAGAGAGTTATGAGATATCTGAAAGGTAATGGAGACTATGGCTTATGGTATAAACTTGGAGGCAATTTGGACTTGAAAGTATTTATTGATGTTGATTGGGTAGGAAGTATTGATGATAGAAAAAACAATAGTGGTGGAGCATTCTTTCTTGGTAAAAGACTAGCATCTTGGACAAGTAAGAAGCAAAATTGTACATCTTAATCCATAGCAGAGGTAGAATATGTGGTAGTAGTAGTAAATTGTTCTAACATTGTTTGATTCAATAATTGTTGGAAGGAATGAAGATAGAGATCGAGGATCAAGTAGTCATATACAGTGATGACACTAGTGCAATCAATATATCAAAGAATCTAGTGATGCATGCTAAAACAAAGCACATTGCAATAAAATATCACTTCTTAAGAGAGTTAGTACAAGAGAAAGAAGTCATATTGGAATATGTTAATAAAAAGGAATAGATTGTAGACATATCTACCAAGCCATTACCTAAGGATGCATTTATGTATCTAAGAGGTAAGCTAGGGGTCATTCCCCTATCTGAAGCTCACTAAATGAAGTTTAGTGATGCATCAACTAGAACCTATTGAAGATCAATCAGTTGGTGCAAAATTAGCAATGACATATTGCAAATGAATCAATACTTAAGGTACATTGGTATTAATAAAATTTTTGTCTTTGGCATGTGTTTCTCAAAGAGGGAGAATTTTACTATCATAGCTATGAGAAATTTTTGAACTAGAACTAGAATAAAGTAAGGAACCAAAGAGGGAGAAGTTTTCCAAAGAAGGAGAAGTTTTTTGTAAGAGGGAGAAAGTTTTGTAAATGAACTTGGTAGAAGTTGTTGCAGATAGAAAAAGAAAATAGTGAAAGGAAGAGCTCATACTAATAGAGGAAATTCTCAAGTCTAAATCTAAAATTTCATTGTGTTATGACATGTTGTGTTGCCATCAATGCTAAAGAGGGAGATTATCGAATACAATTGACTGATTATGTATTTTCTTTGATGTTACACAAACGTCATATCATTATCAGTTAGAATATGCCAAGCTCACATAGATAGTGAAGATAGTTTTTTGTGTCTATCAAGTATTCTTGTGATTGCCTAGTTTAGAAGGTAGTGTCTACCGAGTTCACTCAGGCATCAAAGGAAAGTATGTACAAGATGAATATTAATCAAGCTCACTTAGTTAATGAAGGAAAGTTGGATGGAACCAGTGCTAACCAAGCTCACTCAATTATGAAAAGATTTTTGCAAGTTCATAGTGTTAACCAAGCTTCTATTGGTTAACAAAGGAAATCATTTCTAAGTTAGTTTCTACTAAGCTATGTTAGCTAATGAAGGATTTTCTTATTTTGGCATATTAAGCTTAATTGATTTATCTATTAATTCTAGCTGACTAAGGTGATGAATAGTAATTATTCTAAGTTGTATTTGAGCTATGAAGGATATAAGTATAAGGTCAATTTGTGATTTCAAAGTAGAAGTGAATGTGAAAGTATGAAGATGTTATTGAAGATTTAATGATGAGAAAAGGAAGCAAATTTGATGGATAAGTAGAAAAATTTTGTGGAGCAAAAAAGTTATATTTGATTAGGAAGGATCAAGTACAAGCCAAAATAGAGATCTATAATGAGCAATTTAGTTGCGTTCAAATTAGGTCATCTCATTATTACTCTCTAACCATTGTAGTAGTGATCCAAATCTCCTAATAGAGTTGGCTTAATAGCTATTTGCAAATCCTCTAACAAGGTGGAAATTCTATTAAATTGTCTAAAGACCTCTAACAAGGCCACTCCTAACATGGTGATTAAATTATCTAATAGGGTCACACCTAATAGTGTGTTTTGTAACCTTTAACAAGGTTGGCTCCTAACGGGGCTCGCTTCAGAAGAGTGAAAATAGTAACTAGTTGCAATTGGTGGTTTTTCCCAAATTAGGTTTCCACATTAAACCTTGGTGTTAACTGTGTTTATGCTATTTTATTTTATGTGTTTGAAAATAAGTTAAAATAATGGTAACCAAAAATAACATCTAAAATTTATATGCTAAGCATTTTCTGAGTACTTGTGGAGTTACAATATTTTTGTGTGTTTATCAAGCATCAACAATATTTAGTTTTTAGTTTGCATTTTAGTACTGACATCTAAGGGATCTGGGATTTATTTTAGTAGTAACTAATTTACCCCTCCCCTCTTAGTTACTCCTCTTATTTCCAATAGGAGTTTCCATCCTTTTGTTGTCATATACTGGAAGTATTGATCCCCATTTTGCTCTAAATCTTTTAGCATCAATTTTTGAGTGAGCTCATCTTGTTGAAATCTTACAACATCTTCACTAGTGATCTCATCCTCACTTTCATGATGTGATTGTGATTGTTTGGGTGGTGATGGACATTCTCTCATGTTGACTCTAGGAGTCCTTGGAGGTCTGTGATTGCCATTATTGCCACCAATGGGAATGTGTTCAAAAGGATTGTGATAATAGTCTCTTCTAGTTTCCTCATTATGTGTATGATAGTTGGCTTTGAATTGTTGATCTACTCTTTCCCTAACATGGATAGTTTCCAAAAGTTTTTCATTTTCACGTGCTTTCTCTTCTAAGAGGCATTTGATTTTGTTAGGATGCATGTTGGTCAAAGTGTTTTCACTCATGGGTGTGTTGAAGGGTGTTACAAATGGGTTCTCAAAACTATAAAGTGGATTGTGTCAGACATTGTCTTTCTACATTTGACTAGAATTAGGGTCTTCCACACAAGGTTCTTCACGAGGATGCCTAGGTGGAGTCTCTAATTGTGTAAAAATGAAAGGGGAATGACTACCATTTCCAACTTTGAACCTAGTTGTGACCAACATGTAAGGATGTGTCTTTGCTTAATAGGATGAGAGAAGAGTTTCTCATTTGAAGCTCTTATAATCAAGAATAATCACTTATCAAGGTAGAATAGATGACTTGTCAAAGGTGCTCAAGAATTTACAACACTAGTGACTCCAGCTGAGCGAGCGAGCAAGAAGCTCAATAGTGAATAGCTAGCATAGAATGATAACCATATTTTGACAAGTGATCATTAATGATGTTTTGAGACTTATATCTGATTGACTAAACCCATATTTTCAACTTGGGATAGCACCTAACAAATAGATTTGTGACCAGGACTAGGAAGGACTAAAGTGACAAGACCCTAGATTAGATAAAGTGGAACACAAACTCTATTTTGATAGTAAAAAGACTCAAGCGATATTCTTATAGAATCCAGGTGATAGTAAGATAGCAAAAAATATTGTATGACATAGTTTATAATACTAGTGTGACACTTTTCTCTTGGGTGACAGTTCACACAAGGCAAGATGACAAATTTTAGTATAGCAGGGCGATAGACTTTATAATAGTTGGGCAACATAATTTTTGAAAACAACTGTCATGCAATATTTCTCTAGAGAGTGTGCAATACAGTACCAATTTTGTGTAAAAAAGACAAGTTTTGACTCCAATTTATTGTCTTTTGGTTTGACAGTCAAATAGTTTTCATACCAAAAAATTTTAGATTTCAGTTTGTGTTCAGTAACAAAAAAGTTTGCAAATAGTAGGGGTTTTTAGTATGTCTCAAACAACTAAACAAGGGTCAAAACAACCTTCCTACCAATTTTATCAAGATGTTTGATTTGTAAGAATATTTACATAGGTCAACACATTTGAAAATATTAGCCAAGCAATCTACCTTAGAGTCACGGTTCATTACTCAACAACTTGGCTCATGCTCAGTGCTCCTTTGCCTCACACCAAGTAGTTTCCCATAAGAGATATTGAATTTATCATGGAAGTACCATAAGCACAACCAAGGGAACACACATGGTGAGTGTAAAATCTTGGGGTGATCTAGGTAATCCACTAGGATCAATCCTTGCACCAAAAAGTTGAGAGGCAAAATAGAGTAGCTACTAACTTAGAGTGTTTAGAAAGGGCTTCCATCTGTAATGTCCCTCTTGCAACTAATTATGAGAAACCCCACCTTGCAGTGGGTAACAAACCTCACGGTCAAAAGAGCACATTAAGAATTCTTGCCTAGTGATCTCCTTATGGTCACAATCCCACAAGCAATCACACTAAGAAAAGACAAACAATACATCTCCTAAAGTTTTATGTCCTTGATATCCTTGAGTTTATGGTGGGTTGGAATAGTCAGATTCACTTGTCCCCACTTGGATCATTCCTCTTGGTTGCCAAGAGAAGGCTCTCTAAAATATTCTAACTACCATAGATCAAATCTACTCTCAAAAGTCAAGATTTTTGATTCACCACAAGGGTGAAGAGCATACTCTCCTTTCTTGATCACTTCCCCAAAACATGCCAAGAAGATCTAATTATCCCATTGCTTTCAAAATTCAAAGGCAAGTCAAGATTTTTGATTCACCACAAGGGTGATGAGCATACTCTCTAATCACCAAAGGACCTTAATTGCAAATTTAATGTTCCTATGAAAATGAAAGAACTAGTAGTATTGCCACACATGAAATAAAGGACATACAAGCAAGTTTTGGTTTTTATGCTTTGGGAAGCCCTACAAACAATTGTTAATATACATTGTACATTTTAAGCTTTGACATGCATTCCTTTTTTAGGTGATTATGCAAGCATCTCAACAAAACAACCTACAAACACAACCATTAGCCCCACAAGTTAGTCTGAAAATAGCATGAAATCTGTAAATATCCTACTATCAAACAACCATAGACCTATAAAATCTAGAAAAAAAAGCAAGAACATTAAAAAAATGACCAAATCACTAAAAAAAAAAGAAAATTCAAGCTAGGCAATAGTTTATGCTAGAAGAATATATATCGTATGATACTTCTCAGTATATGTGTGCAATAGTTTTTTCTTACATGATATTTCTTCTTAAGCTAGGTCATAGAACTTACAATACCAAGGTGATAGAGTTTACTAAAAGCATGCGATGTTTTTATTAGAAAAGTATCGCACTTCAATACACCAAATGTCACATGATACTGGAAAAGTATTGCCTAAATGTTGCAACTGTGAAAAAAGAAAATGTGACAAAAATGCTAAAAATACAAGAAATGCAGTGAGCTAAACAACAAAACCAAGATATTCTGCCCCATGGTGGGCAAAAATGTACACTATATTTTTGTCACACTCTAAACCTTTTTATCCAAGTGATTCCATGAATTTAGAATACTTAGATGTTGGCTTAGAGCTCCCTATTCATGGAGTGCAAGAAAGAATGTTTCAAGAATAAGAAGGCTCCTAGTTGAGCCTTAGTGACACTCTTCTTGCTAGTAAACCATGCAATGGGAGGTTCCAAAGACAAGATGTAAGAATGCAAATTTTTGCAAGGAGTTCCTCAAGGATGCAATAAAAATATGAAGTAAGCTAAGATGAAATGCAAAATGTAGCTATAGTGATAAGAATGAAAGTGTTACAAACCAGCCCAGTTATGCTATGTGATCTTAGATTATTGCAAAAAGAGAAGTTGAGCTACATGTAACTATTACTAAAATGCCATATGATCTTAAGCTAGTATGTGATGGATGAGAGAATGAGTCAAGTGATGAGAGGTTCTCCACAAAGCTCCAAATAAACCTATTAGAAAACTTGCAGCATAACAATACTTAAAAGATGGATGGATCCTTTGACAAGGGGAGAGCTCTTTCTTTTAAAGCCATATAGATGGTAGAGATCAAGGTCAATGTGATGGAAAATTAAGGATGGAGTTTGAAAATAGGAGTGATCCATGTGCACACACAAGTCAACCAATAAAATAGAAGTTGACTTGGCATATGAGACAAAAAGAGTATTTTCCTTTAATTTACAAAAATAGAAATAATGCTTTATGTGTGCACTTTAAGTGGGTTAGAAGAAAGGGGGATTTTATTTAATTAAAAGGAGACATTTTCTTTTAATCAAATAATGAACTTAGGGTATCATAGTGAAACTATAGGTTATAATCAAATAAATTGATTTTTAGCAATTTGGTCTAGGCGAATGATGAATTAATTTAGCCAAAATGCTAAGAAGGGGGCTATTAGTCTAGGTGACCATTTTTAGGTGATTACAAATACTTGTAATAAGATTCTACTGAAGATCATTAAGAGGATCTTAGATGAAAATGAGAGGGCTTGGGATTCCAAATTACCATTGGCATTATGCGCTGACATGGTAACAATAAAGAAGGCTATAGGATGAGCACCACTTGATCTAGTGTATGGAATACGAGCTAGATTGCCCCAAAATAATTTAAGTGGGATGTACAAGTTGTTCCAACTCTATGATGAAGATACTACTAATGAAATGAGGATCAAGATGGATGATATTATGCAACTACATGAAACTAGGAGAGATGCTTCGGCTAGAAATGCTCATTTGGAGATCCAAGTGAAGCACTTATATGACAAGTGGACAATAGCAAGAAGATTTAAACCAGACAATTTGGTGTTTCTTTGGAATGCAAGAATTGAAGACAAAGGCAAGCATGCCAATTTTGATCCAATAAGGCTTGGTCCATACTTGATAGAATCCACATGGGGTGAAGATTCATATGCTCTGAAAGAATTATTTGGAAATATTCTTGAATTGCCAATTCATGGACAATTCTTGAAGAAGTATATATGTTGAAGGTAATTTTTTTCCATGAATAGTAGTCTAGATCTGTGTACATATTGTAAATCCTATATATATGTGTGTTTCTCTATATATATTTGTTGTATTTTTTTCCTATGTGTGTTTGTCTCTAAAAAGTTGTCATTTGCCAATTATGTGGTCTTCTCAAACCATAAATTTTAAATCCTTGTATGGATGCTAGTTATCCATCATCCCGAGATAAAGCCACTATTGTCATGTATATTTACTTGACTTATAATACTAGAAAAATTATTGTGAAAATCTAATTCTCATCCTAAGCAATTAGTTTTTATGATTTTCATGTGCAAAATTACCCTAGAAAAAACCTAGTTCATAATCCATGCCCTTGTTTTTATTAGAAACCCTCCTTTTATTTTAAACATGTTTCACACTTTTAAAAGGATGTTCAAAACTTTTAAGATGCAACCATGGGACCAAGGTGATCACATGGTCATTACATGATGTGGCTTGCCTCTTTGATCACTTGGTCATAGTTGTTTTTTTGAGAAGGTTATGCTAGACAATGAATTGGCAAAACAACTAAGAAAAAATAGTTGCATGGTCGTGCAGTTAACTCTAAAGTTAGAGTTTCAAGTAACCTTGTAAAAAGAGGTTATCACTTAGTTGTAACCTAATAAACATTTCAAAATTTTGAATGTGGTAGCATCTAAGGAGAATTGACTTGTCATAATAGTCAAGTTATGGAATGACTCAATGACTTACTATTAATTGCGCAGTTGGAGGCCTAGAGATAAAGTGTTCTAAGATGACAATGATTGTGAGAAACTGACATTACATGTAACTAAATTACTTGATCACACAGTCACAAGGCTTAAATAATAATAAAATATTTTAACTACAACTGAGTGACATAGATATAAGTATGAAATAATTGTTTGTTTGTGCAATCACATAGTTAAGAGGCAAAAGGAAAAATGAAGTTGTGACCTCACGAATTCTATGATTGCATAGTCACATCCTGCAAAGTTGTATTTAAATGAAGGGCTGCAAATTGGTGAAAATGGATTGTACCCTTTAAAATACCATTTGATTGCACAATTGTAACATTAAGAAGAGTAGTTAGAACCTAGAGTTAAAAATGGATGGTGCGACCTTGTGAAATAGTTAAGAGCTCATAGACAATTGCTTGATTGTGCAATCACATAGTTAAGATCTTAAGAAGGAGAAAAGGCAATGATACAATGACTTCTCAATTTAAAAGGTTTTTCATGGTCATGAAAAAAAAAATGCTAAAGTTAAGATTGAAGTGTGATCATGTGACACAGTAAAGAAGATGTTAAGATTTATGAAGTCTCTCAGTCGCACGGTCAATGCATGGAGTAGAAGAGGAGCTGCAAAACATCAATAAGGATTTCAAATTAGTGATCATAAGGTCACAGGCTTAAGAGGTTAATCATAAATGTAGACCATGAAGTAGTGAACAAGGGATTTGCAAGGTCACAGGCAAAAGCATCAAATGGTAAATAAGCCTTGTGAAGCCAAAAATAACGAAATAGTCAGTAGTGTTCGCATGGTCACAACATATGATTTTAATATGAAAGTGACTATTTAAACCTTATCATGATTAAGAGAGAGGTACTATCTAGAAAAGTGTAAGAAATAATTTTGAAAGGTTGGTAGTACAAGCACTATAAATCCAGATTGTGATGCTTTTGGAGATTTTGACAATAATCATGCATGCTAATTTAAAGACACCATAAATGTTGTTCTCTTGCTCAACTACTACTAAAGAGTTGATGCAATGAACTTTTAATTACAAAATTCATAGAATTTAGAGCAAAGAAGATTGAACAAATTTTCTTTTAGAATTTTTAGAGTTTTCAGTTGTAGAGAGAGTGTTTAAAAAAATTGAATTTAGAGAAAATGGCACAAGAATAGGGAAAGACAATCTCTCAAGTTAATGTGGAAGAAGCTTCTCAAGGTGCTAAGAAACCTAAAGACAAATTAGCCAACTTGTATGCTAAAAAATGCGTATATTTTCTCCTAGGGTCATCACATGCATAGATAATGAATTCCCACATTTTCAAGGATACATATAGCTTCTATAGGGATGCCACTATGCCACAAACCAATGGAAATGAGATTTTCTAGTATTTCCATAATAACATATTTGAGAATCCACCAATCTTTAACCCTTGGATTAGGAACTTAGAAAAATTAATAATGCCAAAGGTAATAGTTTATGTAAACCTAGTTAAAGCCCTAATCAAGTCCTCTAATCCTACCAATCATGGATTTCATAGGAATGACATGAGTCTACTATGCAAATAGAAAAACTTTCATTGAATTTTTCAGCCTTGGAGAACCAATTACAAGGCCATTGAGCAGAAGAAAATGAATGAGACCTTCAAGAAATAGAAAGGATTTTTCATTGGTAGGGTCATGAAAAGGCATATTGCTAAGGACAAGAAGGAAAAGGGTGAGCTACTAAAGAAGGTAGGAGATTTTATGCCTCTAGAGTTTTTCAATAGATACTTTTGGTACACTGTGTTTAGAAAAGATAGAGTGATTAGAATAGATGGCATGATGAATGCTCCTAGTTATATCTACATTATGTTCCTAGACATCCAGGACTCACACCACAATGTAGGGTATGACTTTGTGACACACATAATCAATGTGATGTACAGTGGAATTGTTGCTACTCAGAGGGGAGAGATGGGGAACTTTAAGTTCCACCACTACTCATTGTTGATGCACATCATCCTCTATATGAATATAGGGCACATTAGTCCTAATTTTATTGAAGGAACTAAGGAGAATGGAGAGAATTTTCCTATGCAATTGTGGACTTAGTTTTGGAAGAGGTTTTACCCTTACTCTAATGCTATTGCTTTTTACAATGATTTTATTTTCCCTATTTCAAAAATGCTTGTTGATATAATAGAGATGGTTCCTAAGGTGGTTTTGATGTTAATAAGACCTTCTACATGCCCTAATGGGGATAAAAGACTAAGCCATGATTGGGCTAGCATATTGCTTATTGAAAATTTTTCCTTTATAAGGATTTTTGGATGCCCCCAAACCCCTCATGTTCTACCTAGGTATATTCTAGTAAGGTTGGGGCAACTAGAATTCTTTTGGAAACTTATAATGATGAATAGGGAGTACCTAGGTCCCACAATAAAGAAGGGTTCCTTTGTCCTTAGAAATGTAAAGATTGGAGAGTTTGTCATAGAGAAAGATGACATAGAGGAAATAGATGCATGTATGAGTGAATTCCTACTGACCACTGCCTCTGCAAGGACATATGATCCAAATGATTTTGTGAGGCATGCATTGAAGAAAATGAGAAAGTATACTCTCCTAGATAAAAAACCTTGCTAGGAAGAGGATGTAATAATGAACTATTTAGAAACAAAGGACTGCGAGAATATGAGCCTAAGAAGAAGCGAGATCATGAGAGTGGAAGAGGAAATGAAGAGAGTTGATCCCTCATTTAAGGGTTTTTATCACGAGGAGAGATACATGGGTAGGTACAATAAGTGCCTAGACAATTTTGACAACATAATGTCCCAAGTACCTACAAAAATAAGAGATAGAGTAGAGCCTGAACACCCACAATAGGAGGATGTGATAGAAATAGAGGTTGAAGATGACCACCCTAAGAGTTCATCATGGGCCCAGGGAGGCAAAAAAAATAAGAAACTTATAGAGATCCCAAATAAGGCCAAGGAGAAGGTATTGTAGATATTACTAAGGGATACAAAATATTTTGATAATAATAGGCATAATTTCTTAATAAAGTTGGCTAGCCAAGATGAAAGAATCCTGAATAAACTGAGCTTCAAATAAGAACGTTGGATGAAAGGGTAGTCTGAGATCAAGAATTTAGAAGGGATGATGATTTAATAAATTCAAAATAATTTAGGCCATTCATGTTCAAGGTTAAATAGAATGAACTTACGTTGCTACTGCAACTGGGAGATTCACTAAAGAAGACAACTAAATTGGTGTAAAAGTTGTAGGAATATGACCCAAGTAGTGAGACTCTCACTATGGATGAGGCTAGGGAGCTAGTGCAAAGAAGTGGAATATTTCTTTTTCTAGGATGGGAGATCAACTCATCTTTCATGCTCAAATAGATTAGAAGACAAGAGAAATCTTTCTCATTTGAGGAGACAAACATTTCTAGAGAGTAGTAGGGGTCAAGATTCAATGTGGACACCAGGACCATGGTAGTATGGAGTATGGCCCCTGAGTTAGATAAATAAACTCTCATGGAGGTAAGAGATTCACCCTAGGGAAATGTGATATTTTGGAATGTCACTACTATTTCAAGTGACCAGATTTATAATTTGATGAATACTACATCATTGATGGGGAAAAGAAAAATGGATATGCTTGAAGAGAAGCTATACCAAACATACAACATATTCCATTGATGCAAGGTAAAAGTATGTAGATGAGCTTAAAAAGACATATGTACTAGAGAATGAGAACGGACACCCTTGAGGATGAGGAGAGGAATTTGAAAAATGTAACTAGGCCTATTATAGAGCTCAAGGATTAGGAGACACAAACTGAAGTTGATACATCAGATGTGGGTGTGAGTCAATAGATGGAAATAAATGAGTTAGATGCTAGAAAAGAGGTAGAGATTGGAACAATACAAAACTTGTTGATTCATAAAATAGGCTGTTTAAAATATTCCTCACAAAATGTACATAGTAGCTATATTGCTTTACACGGAGTTGAGTATCAATTTTCAAAAGCAATGTCTTTGTTATCCCCTTTATTTATAACATGGGGCCCATATACACAATTTTTTGATAGCATTGTACTAATGTTGACATAGAAAAATGAGTTATATAAGGGATTAATTATCCCTATTAGAAAATTGATTAATGGAGTAAAAGAATTAAATGGTTTTTGTTAGGGAAATTGAAATTGGTCCAAAACAAAATGAAGACAATTTCCTCAGGGAACCCTAATCTTGTGCCTACCATCATTGATGAGAGTGGGAATGTAAGTGAATGGTAGGAATGGTCTTCCTCTTTTGATGAAATTTTGAAGCATCCAAGATTTGTTTCGTATTGTAATAATGAAATAATGTCATGACAATTTATGATATGATTGATTTACTTTACAAAATTGAAAAAAATTGAGAAACATTATTACAAAAGTAAAAGTAATAAAAGATGAAAAATGGAAAAAGTACCTTGATGAGCTGAATACAATAAAAGATGCCACTTGGCTAGCTATTGGCACTAACATTACAATCTAGGAGGTCATAGTTGGGATTGAAGCCCTACCATTTGGAGATAGCAACTAAGCATGCATAAAAGTAAAAAATAAATAAAGAGGGAGGATAACTATCTGATAGAGACACCTTATCTTTGTAGTTCACCTAAAGTGGGCATGATATTACAACAAATTATGGAGTTGATCTTGAACATCCGAATTGATAGATGCTCAAATTTTGGCTATCTCCAATATTCTATTTGTAACTATTTTATCTCATGTGCAAAAGTTATTGTAATTGGATTTTGAATACGTGTCCTCCCATCTGGAGCTTGTTACAATCCTTATTTCTATAAAAGGATTTCCAAAATATGGAGTGAGGTTCTAAATTCTATTCCATTTTTAGTGATAGTGCTATTACAGTCAATCCAAATTTTTGTGTTGATTTAATGTTTTTTTCAAGTTTGTATCTCAAGAACATAGTGAATGAATGGAATACTTGTCAAATCTTGAGTTATATCTTAAGTATTATATTAGATACATGTATCATTCTTAAGAAAATTAATACAAAAGGAAGTTACTAAATATCTATGTACTTAATTTCTATCTCCATTTTCATATGTTTGTCACTCTAAGATTAAATGAACAAATTTTACTTCATTTAATGTAGCTTGTTAAGTTGTATATCAATTCATTGTTGCTTTTAATTCCAGCAATTAAGTAAATGCTTATGTGAGTTGATAGGGTTTCCAATTATATGGAAGGGATATCATAAGTATGGGATTTAGGGTTAATAGCTAATATATTTGGTTGCAAGTCAATTAAATAGATTAAAAAAATTACTGATATGACTCTATGGTTAATGGATAAGGAATTGATCATGAGTTAGAGTACAAATTGAAACAATTGTATAGAAACACAAATCAAATTTAAAATCAATTTAATATCTAAAGTTTGTGATAGTGGATTATATGTTGGTCATTCACTTATTGCAATAGCTTTTGAGTTTGTATTTAGCTTCTATATTTCAACAATTAATTTCAATTCCAAGAATATTAGGAGATCAAATCTTCTTTAAGGGATGTGTAGTGTGAAAATATACAAAGATGTTGGAATCCCTAGGTAAACCCATATTGATTGGCAAAGCCTAAATTGTAGGAAGAATTATTGCTTTGTTCAGTTGGTCCATATCCAAATAGGTTTTGTAAAAATGGGAAGTAGCTAATCCCTAGGTATCTCCTTTTGTTGTATTCTAGTATATTTTTAAATCTATAGTTTTAAAATTCCAACAGAATTGATGCAAAATAAAGCTTTTAAATATATAGTTCCTACATACCTCTTCCTTTTAGTGAGATTGGTGTGATCACTAGATCCATCAGATTTGGTGCAAGTGTCCTGGTTTTGTAGTCCTTACTAATGTGTCCTACTCTTAAGAGAACAGAAACATCAATCTCACCATTTAGCCATTTCTTGTAGTTTCCTCTGAAATGTGTCTTGATGAAATTCTAAGGAATTTATCCATATTCTCCACAATAGTGATAATTATACCACTTGTTGTAATCTCAATCATAGCAATTGCCTTTCTTTTCTGCATGAGTTTGTTTTCTAGGTGACCAATGTGATTTCTTCTTTATTCTACACTAATTAACCTTATGTCCATGCTTTTGACAATTGTACCAGTGACCTTGGAATCTAGATACCTTTCTAGTTGAATTTGTGTTCTCTATTGTGCATTTATGAGCTTGATGTCCTACTTTCTTGCATTTAGAACAATTACCTGTTGGCTTAGGTTTAGGAGTTTTCTTACCATTTTTGCTTCTAAAAATGTTTTCTATCTGTCCAATCTTTCCACAATAATAGCATGTAAGTTTTCCTTTTGATTTTTCATTTCTTTTTTCTCCATTTTTGGATGATTCTTCTTCTTTAGTAGTTGAAAATTGCTTGTATCCAAGTCTAGATGTATCTTTTGCTCTTGGTAACTTCACCATGTCTTCAAAATGTTTGTTTTCTTCATTTGGTTTGTTTAGCCTTTCCATGAGTTTCTTTTCATGCTTTAACTCATTCTTCAATTTCTCATTTTGTAAATTTAGATTTCTGATCTCCAAATCTTTTTTATTTTCTTCCTAATTTATAATCACCAATTGGTTTATCATATCAAGCTGAGTATTTGTAAGCTTCTAAACTTCAAATAATGTTTCTTCAAGTCTTCCAGCTATCTTCCTTTTTTCTTCTTCAGCCATGAGCTTATCTTCTATTGCTTTCTTCTTTTATTCAATAGCTTCGTGTAGTGTGATATATTGGATTTCTTGTTATGTCTTCAGATTTTTTGCTTCTTTCACTAGGGCACTATTCTTCTCTAGTAATTTTATCATTGCCTCATCTTTTTTATAATTCTTTTCATTATCCAAAAATCCTTTTGTCAAATCCTTTGTATTTAGTGTCATTAACCTATGTAGCCATCTCTCTTCTCCTTTTATGGGATTTTCTCAACTCTTCTTTTGTTGTCTCTAATTTTTGCAACCCAAGCTATACTTCAATTATCTAATTTTCAATGATCTTTCCCATCTTGTGTACTTCTATCTCCATGATCTTAGACTCTCACGCTATTAGGCATCTAATAAGAGATCTGAGCTCTAATACTAATTATTGGAATATATATATATATATATATATATATATATATATATATATATATATATATATATATATATATATATATATATATATATATATATATATGGGAAAAAAGATTACTGAGAGGGGGGGGTGAATTAGGATCTCAAACTTTTGATTTCAAAATCAATTTCATTGAATCATACCTAATTCATCATTAAAACTATTGTTGTCAATCAGGATTGCACCTCAAAAAATGGAAACTCTCTCGGGTGGTGGGTTGTCCTAAAATGAGAGATGAATCTCTAAGAGCTAGGCTGGTTCCTATATAGTGATCACCTAAAAAATAAATTGCATGTGAGAAAGGGATGAGAAGTGAATGATAAAATAAATACTAAATCCTAAATGAGGCGATACACCAATGATTTGTATGCGACTTTAATTTAAATCAACACAAATGACCTACAATATGAATGATTAACAATACCTAGACACGCTTGCAATAACAAAAGTGATTCTATGCAAGGACCTGGAATCTTAATCTTTGAAAAGAAAACCTAGGCTTTACCAATTTTCTAAAAAAAAAATAAGGACACAAATAAAGACCTGCAATTACAAGTATCGAGATTCTAACATGCAATAAGGAATATAGATTGAATGAAGGATGAACACAACATAAAAATAAATAACCCACAATATTGCAAACAACAATCAATGAGAAGGAATTGCTGAATCTATATAATGAATGTAAAAAAAATGTCTTCTACAGAGTGATCCTACAATCAACTCAAAAATTTGCAATGTGCAAAAAATATGAGTAGGAAAGAAGAGACCTCATAATGAGGTGAATGTACAATAAATAGAGCTCAAAGCCCTAACTCAGATATCATAAATATGCATGAAAAAATGAGTCAAAACTATGAAGAAACCCCTAAAGTCTATTCTCAACCACTATTCAATTGATCAATCAATGAAAAATCACCTCAAAAATGTGCACAAAAACTTAGGTCAGATTTTAATGTCAAGCTAAAAATATACCATGTCAATCTCATCAATATCCATGCAAAAATGCATAAAAAAGGTTCCCAATATAAACTGCAATTGAAACTGGTCATACTTGCTCCAAAAATAGGTCACATGCACTCCAAACTATACCTTGACCACACACACATGTAAACAAGTCTAAGAAGATTCTATAAATGCCAAAAATAGCTCCATAATTGACTCTAAAGTCATGAGTCTGATCTTAGTCTTAAAAGAACCACAAAAACTTTTTCCTTGAATTTAGCCATTTAAAAAAAATGCAACTCCCCTCATAACCTTTAGTTAACATGTGACTTATTATCTTTGTTGACAATAATTTAATCTTTAATTATAATTAATACTATTTTGTTATATTTTAAAAATTAATTATTATTCAATTGATTTATAATGATCAACTAAATAATAAAAATTATAAAAATATATGAATACAACAAAAATAAAAATAAAATAATCAAAACAATTAAAAGATAAATATAGACTTAAATAATCAAGTCTTATTTTCTCATTTTAATTACTAAGTATAATATCTCCCTTGTGCACCTGAAATATAATGAAGTAAATCATAATTTGAAAAGGCAAAAAGGTAACCTTAGTCTTCATTTGAGAGTTATCTAGAAATTGCATTAAGAGGAAAATGAGGTATGAAACCCTAGTTGAAATGGAGGCAATCTGGATTTTTCGCTCTACTATCCATGGACTTTCTAAATGTTATTGTAGCTGTCATTCTCCATGCCTAGTTTGACTGGTTATTCTTCTTTCTCTATTGTGCTTGCCATCTAATTTAAGTTATTTTTTTCTGTTATATGTCTTCGACACCATTATATCTCCTACTATTTCACGGCTCATTGTATCCGTGAGTGTTTCTCAATTGGTTCTTCTCTTTTATGTCGTGAGCTTCTCCTATATGTTGTTTGATGCGTGACCCATTGGGTGTTCTCCTTTCTCTACAACTATAGTCATGAACTTCATTATTGGCTAGGTGTTTTTTATGACTATTGTATTTTGTTTGTCATGATTGCTTGTCCATGCTATGACTCCATTATTCTTCAAATTTGGGTTTATGTCATGATTCACCTCGGCCATTACTTATTCTTTCTTTGCCCTACGGTTATGGAATGATTGTTGGTGCTCTGGTGTCATGAATGTTGTTATGATCTAGACCTTCGATAAATATGGATGTTAAAGACTTATGTTGTTACTTTAGATTACATTCTTTACTAGCTATAACATGTCACTGGATGACTTATTTTGTGATACTATATGCAATTTGTTTATAGCTGCAAATTCTTTATATGCTTCTTTTCCTATTATTATCTAAATATTTTGATTGACACAATGCCAAAATCAATATACCATTTGTTTCATGATACCAATGTACTCTATTAATGTCCAATATTTTTATAACCATGCAAGTTAACTCTGATAAAATGGATCAACATTCTTAACTTGAGACTATAATAGTTTTAAACTAACATTCTTTTGAATTTCTAATCATGAACATTAGAATAATTAATTTAGATAGATGGAAAATTTGGTCTTAATGGTATAAAAATATTGTCATTATAGCTTTGAGCATTGAAGTATATAAATTGGGCTTGTTGTAGCATCTTGTATTTCACCTGTTGTTTAATAAATCAGAAAAATGTGCTTTTCTAAAAAAAATATCCCCTTATCCCTTGACATTATGAAGATTGAGATCTCATAAGAACCTAAAACACCCCACTCTGGGAATGACCCACAGAGCATTTGTCTTAATTCCTCATAGTTTACATAGAACCACCAACTCAATCTAATTGATTTTTTGCTTACTAATTTGGTTATTTTACACTTTCCATAAGTTGGATACAAATAAAATATGCATATAGAAGTGATCTAACTTGATGTGCACTTATAGTCTTTGAATATTTTGAAATGTCCCTTTGTTTGAAATCAATAAATTTTATATGTTGAAAGGTTTCACAATAATTTTGCGTCCTTTTGACAATCTTGCATCTAAAAGTGTCTCCAATTTCTCCATGATTCAACTGAAAGGTTTCATACCTAAACTTTTGTATGTCCCTTTAACAATCTCCTCGTGTCTTCAATCAACTAATTTTTCTCAACCAGAAGGTCCCATACATGTAATAAAGGAATGCCCCCTCAACAGTCTCCCCAAAATCTTAAATATTTGCCTCTACATGATTCAGGTGAAAAGATTAATGCATATAACTTATGAGCGGTCCTTCAACAACCTCAAGTCTTCATACTTGTATCTGCACATGAAAAATACTTATTAGTGTAAAACATGCTTTTCAACTTTCTCATTTCTTTTATGCATGTGGTTGATGTACATTGCTTTTGTTCAACTAGAATAGATAACGTTGACTGATACATCTTTGTTTACTGAGCTTAGTCATTTCTTGTGATTGACAATATTATTCTTTTCTCTATAATTTGTAGCAAGGATGTGAGAACCTAGGTACTTCATCACATTCAACATGGTTGTCTCCCTACCAGGCAATGACAAAACCATTTATCTCTTTCAATGTTTTCTATTCTTTGCTAAAGATTAATGTTCATTACTTATTTGTAGATTTTGTACTTTCTTGAGAATGTATTCAAAAGAATCTAAAGTTAAAATGGAACTTGTTTGATTTTCAAATAATTTCTATGGCTTGTGTGGAACTAACAAAATGTACTCTCATTTAATGAAATACAAATATCTTTTGTACATGTATTCTTTTTTATCGTATGCAATCTTTAGACCTTCTAAATACCTTGAAATAAACAATATTGAAAACCAATTAATAATTCAGCTCTGTATGCAACCATGATTTGCCAATTCATTACTTAACCAACAACGATGTATGAAATCATTCTGAACTTATTTTCAAATAGGCAATCAAATTTGGAAAACTTTAGAAAATTTTGCATATATAGTGAAAATAGTTAACATTTTTGGCGACCTCTCAAGGATGTTTTATTGCTATACAAAATCTAACTAGCTACCTTAAGCATATCCATTGGGCAGAGAGTTATCTTTGGCATTATAAAATCGAACCTTCTCAAACTTTTGGAAAACTATCAAACTTGAAAATCTAAAACACACTTGCTAAAAGAACACACCACACCACACTAAACTGAAACTAAAATTGAAACTAAAGCTGAAAACTTGAACTAGATCTATAAGCTTCCATAGGGTTTCTTAGCTATTTGTTTTGATAATCATGTTATAGTTGTATCATAGTAAAGAGATGAATATAGTTTCATTTTATGATCTCTTTTCTATGGCATAACAACTGTATCCTGGTTGTGAATGCTAGTGGTTGCTATTAGTTATGATAGCTTCCAAATTTGGTTGTAAACATATTGAAACAACTATAAAACTCAACTATAGAACTTGAAACTGTACGTTGCATCATAACAACAACTTGGTGTGTTGTTTACGGTTATATTGGGGTGATATACTAGTTGTCTTGGAGTAACCACACCCCCTATTTTTTGGTATCTTTATGTTTTAACAATGATATATTAGTAAAATGCGATGATGAATAATACATCATATTTCTATTTTGCCTCAAGATACTATTTCAAGTCAATTATAACTCTAAAATCAGAATTAGTACTTGTTGTTTATCTAATATTGATTCAAAAGAAATTGTGCCAGCAATATGCATGAATGTTTTCTTATTTCTTTATAGCCAAATGGCTAAAAACTATACCATGTCATTGTGAACCTATTATGAACTCATGGAGTATGTATGATTCAAGGCATTAGAACCTATTCCATGCTTTGTGTGATATGTATCTCATGTATTGATGGTATATTGATAATGACATGTTGTAGCTTTTAGTTTTATTACTAATCACTAACAATTAACACATTATTAAAATCTGAAAATACCTTAGAAGCATCACTTGAGGTGAATCCCATTAACTGGGATTCCCAACTCCTCTCCTTCAAGTGTAGACTAGACCAACCCACATGGCATCAAACTTTGTATGCTTCCCAGATCTACTTTTCAATTCATCCCATTTTAATACTATGTCTCCTAGCTGGAAATTCTTGGGAGATGCCTTCTTATCAAATGTTCTCTTCATTTGAGCTTGATGAAGCTCAATTTTTTTGTAAGGTATCTATCCTTTTCTCTTCTAATTCATTGAGTTGAGCCAACCTTACTGTCATAGGCTCCTCATCAATCATATCCAACTGATGTATAAAATATAATGTTGGAAACTCAACTAAAATAGATAATCTAGCTTCTTTACCATAAACCAACGTATAAGGAGACAAACTAGTTAACCTTTTAGGAGTTATTCTATTAGCCCATGGTGCTGATTTTAACTTTTCATGCCAAGCACTTTGATTTTTGTTAATATCTTTTTTATAATATGAATCAGATTTTTGTTAGTGGATTCAGTTTGCCTATTACCCCATGGGTGGTAATTTGATGAAGTATTTAGATACACACCTTTTTTAATAGCCCATTCTGTAATTTTGTTTCCTATACATGCAAGTACATTATCTAAGATAATGAAATCTAGTATGTCAAATCTGCTAACTAAATCATCATAGAAATTTAAAATAATAGTCTCATTTGCATCATCTCTAAGAGCCATTGCTTTAGTCCACTCAGTAAAATAATTAGTGGCCATTAACCACTTATAACCTACACTTGAAGGTGGTTTAATGATGCTAATAAAGTCTAGACCCCATTTCGTAAATGGCTAGTCTACTTGAATAGGTTGCAAGGGCAGTGCTGCTAATTTCTCTTTACCAAAAAAAATTGAACATTGCCTACACTTCCTTACCCGAGAATGTGCATCTTTAAGCACACTTGGCTAATAATAGCCTACCTTCATCAATTTAAGAGCTATAGCTATTAGTGAGAAGTGGCCTCCAGTTGGCCCTTCATGAAACTAATGTAAGTCATGATCCACTTGACCTAGTTTAATACATCTCAACAAAACACCTTGCAAATATTTTTGATAAAACTTCATTCATCAAATAGTAAGGAATAGCTTTCAATCTGTAATACCTTCTTTTTGACTCTTCAAACCTTTAGCACAACATCTTGTTTACAAAAAAAATCAATCATATCATCCACCCAATCATTCTAAATATTATAAACAATAGGGTGTTCATCATCTAGTAAGGCCAAAACAACATCAACATCACTAATTAAATTATTATCTCAGTTTCTAGCAAGTTGTTTGCATAGACCCTTGCCTCTTACCAACTTAGTTCCTTTGATCCCAATGCCATATTCCATTGCTTTTGTGATCCAACCTACTCTTTTAGTGTTTAGATCTTTTTTTAATAGGAAATATTTAACAGAAAGGTGAGGAACCATTAGCTCAATTTTATTATTCGAAAGTATATGTCTAAACTTTTTCAAAATTCTTATAACAACAAGAATACATTTCTCAACAAACGTATAATGTAACTCATAATCCTTTAGACCCTAATTGAAAAATGTTGATGGCTATTTGAAACCTTTATCATTCTGTTGTACTAACTTGGTAGCAATGCTATCAATGTTTCCATAGACATATACTATGAAATATTTTTAAAAGTTTGGATTTAACAATGTAGGAGCAGGAGGTAATGCTTCTTTATCAGTTCAAAGCTACACTTATCTTCTTTTGTCCAACTGAACACCATATTATTTCTAAGCATTGATGTTAAAGGAATTAACAATTCTGCAATATTTAAAAAAAACCTTCTTACAAAGTTGATCCTTCCTAGGAAAATTTGAAGTCCTTTTTTATGAGTTGGAAGTGGTAGAGTAAGAATTTCACGTACTCTTTTAGATTCAATGGTAATACCTTCTTTAGAAACAATGAATCCTAACAGTTTGAACAGAGAACACACTTAAGTGCTGAAAGTGATCCACTGTGTTCTTTGAAAAAATAGTAATTTCATCAAGATAAACAAGTACAAACCTATACATTAAGTTTAAGAAGGTCTTATCCATTCCTTTTTGAAATATTGCACCTACATTTGATAAACCAAATGACATCTTTTGATATGCCATAGTTCCCCATTTGGTTATGAATGTTGTTTTATATCTGTCTTCTTCCTTGACCAAGATCTGGTTATAACTAGAGAAACCATCCAAGAGTGAAAACCATTTTGACCCTGAAACAATTTATAGTATTTTTTCTATTGAAGGCAAAGGATGCCTATCCTTCAATGAAGCTCTGTTTAAATCATAGAAATCAACGCACAATTTGATTTCTCCATTTTTTTTCCTAATTGGAACCATATTTGACACCCAATAAATATGCTTAATAGGGAATATAATATTTCTCTTAATTAATTTTTTGAGTTCTTCAATCATGAGACATTCTAACTTTGAATTTATTAGCCTCTATTTTTATTTAACTAGTTTTGCATTAGGATCAAATCCCTTTAGATCTAAATAATTCTAAGAAATAATATCATGGAATTCATGGCATAAATTAAAAATTTTTTGGCACTCTTCAAGAGTACACACCTTTCCAAGTTTCAACATTTTATCCTTTGCAACTTCAATTTTATCATAGTGATCTTCTTTGATATCCAAACTAGATTTATCCTTTTTAAACTGATCATCAGTATTAAAAATAGATTCTAAAGAAACTAAAACTTTAGGTAGCTTGTTTGTCCTTAATTGAATGATCTGATTATCATATTAGTCCTACAGTTTCTGCTAGTTAGGCTGAGAAAATTTAGCTTCTTCTCTTAAAAAGTTAACAATATGCTGGTCAAATTCAAAAATTTGCCAACTTTCAGCATTATTTGGTATAACAGGCTTGACAATAACTTTTACATGATTATTTTCTTTATCATTATTGATTTCAGATGGTATATCATATTGTGCACCTATTACTGCAAGCCTATTAGCATGCTTATTCTGATTTCTAGGAACAAATTTCAAGTTAAAACCTTCAAACCCTTCAACTAAATTCCACACAACATAATTATCAATTTTCAATAGATCATTTTTGGTTGAATGAATGCCTCTAACTTGGTTAACAATCGAATTAGAATGACCAAAAACTTGTAAATAGTTGATACCTCACTTTATGATCCATTTTAATCCATTCACAAGTGCTTCATATTCAACAACATTATTGGTACTACTAAAATTAAATCTAAAAGATTTATAATACTTTTTATTTTCTAGTGAAATCAGCATACAACCTCCTCCTACACCTATTTTTCTATGTGAACCATCAAAAACCAACTTCCAAACAACATTGTCTTGCTATCCTAAACTTAAATATGCACTTTTCATGACATTTGGTAGAAAATTGGTAGTCTCATGAATAACATAATTTCTCAGAGTTAGTTCTTCAACTTGTTCCTCTATAATTTCAGCATTTTTAGTAGCCCAACCATCCAATAATACATTAGGAGCATTGTCTATCTATGTTTTGGACTCATGGACAACAATAATTTCCTCTTGATCAAATAAAATAGTTGTTGTCTCATTTTCAGTTGTAACAATATTATGTTCAATGCAATCCTTAGTAATAGGTTCAAATGGGATTGTGACCTTAGTACCATACCTAGTGCGAAAAAGAATATGAGACCAATTTGGAGACAAATAACCTCCTATTTTGGCAGTGAAATCTATTGATAAACATATGGGAAAATAGAGAGGTAAGTCAATGTAAATATCTATAGGGACTAAAAAACTAGGACAACAATGTAAGGTCAAATAAAAATTCCTTATAACTCTAATTGTCTTAATAACTATCCCATCTAGTTGAACTACCCCTTTCTCAAGTGGCTTATATTCGAGGCCTAGTCTATCTATACTTTTCTTTGGCATAACTGAGCTAGTAGCACCCAAATCTATCATGCAATTATGAATAAAGTACTTGCCTATTATAATAGTAATGTAAATAGGTGGTGGTTTGAATAGCTTGGATGGATGTTGGGTTGTATTAGCATTTACAACAATTAGGACTTTAGGATTTTGGTGTGCTAAAGCATCATTAGATGAGGTAAGTGATTGCAATGCATCCTGTAGCATATCCATTTGACTAGGGAGTGCTAAAACATCCCACATAGAAACAAGAACATGAGGCTTCTTCAAACGCTCAATGATATTAAAATTTTGTGAACTAACCTTGGACTAATGTTTTGGTACAACAGGCTCCTTTTGTCTTTGTGATGGTTGTAAATTTTTTTTTTTTGAGTTTGCACTTGTTGTCCTTATTGTCCCTTTGGCACATATTGTGTCTTTTGCATATTTGAAGGTTTTGGTTGAGTATTAGCTTCATTAACCTTTTTTTTTCCCTTTATCAACATGTTGTTGAGGCTTAATAATAGGTTGTTGTACCTTATTAGTTTGGTGGTAATCATTTATAGCCTAGACCTTTGACCTTGTGCTTGTTGATACCAAACTCCAAACTTGGTTTGGATTAAAGTTTATTCCTACAATAGCCTCTTCTTAATCAAAATTCATTAAAGTAGCATCAAGGTTACCTTCTCATTGTATTTGATCATCTTGAACAACTAATGCTTGTCCCTTGAGAACATCTTGCTTTCTTGCTTCAAGTGCATGTGGGAAATCAAGCCAAAAATTACCAGCATTACAAGTATTGCACCACTCTTCATCATGTGAGTAGTTGTTTTGAGGAACAACTACCAACTCTTTAGAAGTACTAGGAGTTACATAATTGTAGGGTTGATCAACTCTTTGACTATAGTTTCTTTGTTTTCCTTGAGCTTTCCTTTGTTGATTTCATCCTGAAGCTTGATTTTGATTGCCAAATTTGTTGATAGGAACCTTGAGGAGGCCTATTGTATTGATCTTGTTGCCTCTTCAAGTTTTTTATTTCATTTCCATAGCTTTGCAAAGTTTGCATCATACTATCACTTTTCTCCATTAAGTCCAAATTTTGCTCTTTTAACTTTTGGATAGGAGCTATAGCAGCATGTTCTTTTGTTGTGACTTGCATATTAAATGCTAGTAATGCTGGCATGGTGGAATGACAGCTAATGGTGGTATAATAGCTAGTACAAGTAGCTATATTTCTATAAAATAATGCATTAGTGCCCTAGGAGGTAACTTACCAACTTGTATTAAATTATTTTCAGCTCTAACAACTATATCAAATGCATTAGACAAAGTATTCCCTCCAATAGATTGTATCATAACTAAAATATCACTATTAAAAGCCCTCAAATAAAATAAGAATGCATAATCATGAGAAGGTTTAACAGATACTAGAATTATGTCCCAAGTTCATTAAAAATAAAAATTAAAATCAGAAATATGCCTCTTAGAATGGCTTTTAATAGTGGTTAGCTACTCAACCAATGAAAGATTATCAAATTTATCCTCAAACTTGCTATCAAAAGCATTCCCAACGCATCCCATGTGACAATTGAATTTATTGCTAAACTTCAAAATGAAATTAATGCTTTACCTTTAAGAGAAGTTGCTAACAACTTTAATGCTACATCTTCATGTTGAACTTGATGTAATCCACAAAGAGTGGCTATATCTCTAATATGTTCAACTGTTGAAACATAATTTTCACTAATAAAATATGGTAGACTTTTTAAAGTTGCTGGTAGAATATCATGATGAGTAGCAGTTTGTAAAGGGCTCTCAACATTAAAAGCTACAAATGGAAAATTTTGGGCCATCTTATGAATTGGTGGTACTTGTTGCTACACTAAAAGTGGTAAAAAAGTTTGGTTAGGCTAATTTACCTTTCATTGATATGTTTTCAGACCTTGAACAATAGTTGAAGTCCCACTTGTAGATGCTACTACAGCAAATTGATCCCTGGTAGTTCCTCAAAAATGGGCAATTCATATTCAAAATTATCAAGAAAACTCAAATCTTTAGGAAAAGTAATATCTTCAATAATTACCTTAGATTCATTAGAATTTGTGTATTGATCCCCAAATATAGGATTCTTAAATGTAGAGAAATCTAATTCAAATAATAAAGTCAACCTTCCTCTTGTAGCCTATGGTGTTCTTCCTCCTCTTGTTGATCAATTTCCTTTTCTACTAAGCTACAATTTTTGATATATAAATCCTTCTATGTTTGATCTTGTGGGAGTTCTTTTTATCAAGAGAATCACCAAAGTGCAACTATATCTGTGATAAGCCTTCAAAATAGAGTCGCCAGGTATTGATAAAATACCTTCAAAAAGGCTAGAATATTGCTGCTCACACCCAAAAAAATTAAAATCTTATAATTCAGAGAATTGTGAAGTAGTTTGGGTCCCACCGGGCATGCCAAAAACTATTGTCAACTCAAATTGCACCTATAGCAAGATGCAAAATCTATCTATCCTATTGAAACATAGAAACTCTCTTGGGTGGTGGATTGTCCTAAAAAAAAAGATGAATCTTTGGGAGCTAGGTTGGTTCCTATATAGTGATCACCTAAAAACTTAATTTTATGCAGGAAAAGGGATGAGAAGTGCATGATAAAATAAAGAATAAATCCTATATGAGGTGATACACTAATGATTTATATGCAACTTTAATTTAAATCAACACAAGCTACCCACAATATGAACGATTCACAATACCTAGACAAGTGTGCAATTACAAAAGTGATTCTATGCAAGGACTCATAATCTTTTTCTTTGAAAGGAAAATTTAGGCTTGACCAATTTTTTTGCAAAGAAAATAAGGACACAAACAAAGAACTACAATTACAAGTATCAAGATTCTAACATGCAATACAAAATATAGCTTGAATGAAGGATGATCACAACATAAAAGCAAAGAACCCACACTATTGCAAATAAGAATCAATGAGAAGGAATCATTGAATCTATATAATTAATGCTGAAAAAATGTCTGCTACAAAGGGCTCCTACAATCAACTCAAAAATTTGCAACGTGCAAAAAATATGAGAGGAAAGAAGAGACCTCATAATGAGGTGAATGTACAATAAATAGAGCTCAACGCTCTAACTCAGATATTAGAAATATGCATGAAAAAATAAGTCAAAATTGATCCAAATTGTGAAGAAACCCCTAGAATCTATTCTCAGCTACCTATTCAACTGATCAATCACTGAAAAAATCACCACAAAAATATGCACAAAACCCTAGGTCAGATTTCAATGTCAAGCTAAAAATATAGCATGTCAATCTCATCAATATCCATGCAAAAATGCATATAAAAAACTCCTAATTGGTCATAACTACTCCAAAAACATGCCACATGCCCTCCAAACTATACCTTGACCACACAAGCACATAAACAAGTCCAAGAAGACTCTATAAATGCAAAAAATAGATCCATAATTGACTCAAAAGTCATGAGTCTGATCTTAGTCTTAAAATAGCCATTGAAACCTTTTCCTTGAATTTACGCATTTAAAAAAATGCAAATCCCCTCATAACCTTTAGTTAACACATGACTTATTATCTTTGTTTGACAATAATTTAATCTTTAATTATAATTATTACTATTTTGTTGTATTTTAAAAATTTATTATTATTCAATTGATTTATAATGATCAACTAAATAATAATTATAAAAATATATGAATACAACAAAAATAATAATAAAATAATCAAAACAATTAAAAGATAAATATAGACTTAAAGAATCAAGTTCTATTTTCTCATTTTACTTGCTAAGTATGATATCTCCCTTGTGGACCCAAAATATTATGAAGTAAATCAGTATTTGAAAAGGCATAAAGGCAACTTTAGTCTTCATTCAAGAGTTATCTAGAAATTGCATTGAGAGGAAAAAGAGGGTATGAAACCCTAGCTGAAATGGAAGCAATTTGGATTTTTCATTTTAGTATCCGTGGAATTTTTTTGCTATTGTAGCCATCATTCTCCATGCCTAGTTTGACTAGTTATTCTTATTTCTTTATTGTGCTTGCCATCTGACGTGAGTCATTTTTAGCTATTATATGTCTTAGATGCCATTATATCTCTTGCTATTTCATGGATTATTGTAGTCATGAGTGTTACTCAACTAGATCTTCTCTTTCATGCCATGAGCTTCTCCTATCTATTGTTTGAGATATGAGCCATTGGGTCTTCTCCTTTCTTTGTGGCTATAGTCGTGAACTTCATTATTGGTTGGGTGTTTGTTGTAACTATTGTATACTATCTACGATGACTACTTGTCCATGTTGTGACTCCATTATTCTTCAAATATGGGTTTACGTTGTGACTTGCCTCAACCATTACTTATTCTTTCTTTGCCATGCAGTTATGGCACGACCATTGGTGCTTTGGTGCCATGAATGTTGTTATGATCTAGATCTTCAATAAAATGGTTGTTAAAATCAACATGCAAGTTCACTCTGATAAAATCAACATTCTTAACTTGAGACTATGACAGGTTTAAACTAAAATTCTTTTGAATTTCTAATCATGAACATTAGAATAATTACTTTAGATAGATGGAAAATTTGGTCTAAATGGTATAAAAATATTGTAATTATAGCTTTGAGCATTGAAGTATACAGATTAGGTTTGTTGTAGCATCTTGTATTTTAGCTGTTGTTTGATAAATAAAAAAATGTGCTCTTCAAAAAACCAATATCTCGTTATCCCTTGACATTATGAAGATTGTGCTTGTAAAAGAACCTAAAAAACCCTACTCTTTGAATAACCTAGAAAGAATTTGTCTTAATTCCTCATAGTTTACTTAGAACCACCAACACAATTTGATTGATTTTTCTACTTACTGATGTGCACTTGTAGTGTTTGAATATTTTGAAATGTCCCTTCGTCTAAAATCAAAAAAATTTGTATGCAGAAAGGTTCAACAACTGTTCTGTGTCCTTTTGAAAATCTTGTGTCCAAATGTGTTTCCAATCTCTCCATGATACAACTAAAAGGTTTCATACCTAAACTTCTGTATGTCCTTTTGATAGTCTCCTCATGCCTTCAATTAGCTACTTTGGCTCAACCAAAAGGTCCCATACATGTAAGAAATGAATACCCCCTCAATAGTATCCCAACATCTTCAATCTTCACCTCTACATGATTCAGTCAAAATGCTTAATGCATGTAACTTATGATTGATCCTTCAACAATCTCAAGTCTTCATACCTATATCTACATAAGAAACAAATTTATTATTATAAAACATGCTTTTCCAATTTCTCCTTCTTTCCTTTATGCATGTGGTTGATGTACACTGCTTTTGTTCAACTAGAAAAGATAACATTGACTAATAGGTCTTTCTTTCCTAAGCTAAGTCATTTCATGTGACTGACAATATTCTTATTTTCTCTATAGGTTGCAGAAAGGATGCGAGAACCTAGGTACTTCATCAAATTCAACATGGTTGTCTTCCTACCAGGAAATGATAGAACCATTGATATCTTTCAATGTTTTATGTTCTTTGCTAAATGATCAATGTTCATTGCTTATTTGCAGATTTTGTACTTTCTTGAGAATGTATTCAAAAGAATCTAAAGTTGAAATAGAACTTGTTTGTTTTTCAAATAATTTCTATGGCTTGTGTGGAACAAACAATATTGACTTTCCTTTAATGAGATAGATGTAGTGCCTGCCCCTAACTTTTATTTTTGCTATCATTGCCGAACTCTTTTAGGCCAGTTTTATGCTTGATTACTAGTAGTATTGTTTTGAGATTATTACATATTGTTTTACATTCAATTGATTATATGATGAGATTACTTGGTACTCTATACTGCATGCATGCATGATGATTATTACAGTATTTTTAGTTATTAATGATGTTTAGTTAGATGGATTATCATTGTGTGTTTTGTTATGGATACTTACCCCATACTGCATGTGTATGGTGTGCATGTTTGTTTTCTTTATGTATGGCATTTCTGATGTGGGTAACGAAGGGAGTCGTAGTCACCTGCTTGTCGAGATCTACATGATGCACCACTTCCTGCCACTGCCTATTTAGCTTAGTATATATTAAGTATGTACATGTGTGGATTTTATGCAGGTTGTAGGTATTGGGTATCAACTTCTCTGAATTGCCAAGATGAGTGTACCCTATCACATTATCTCAATGGTAAGAGAGCAGAGATAAATTCTTAAGTCCAAATCCTAAACCCTTAAGCCATTTGTACTAATTGATAATTAGGAAAAGTATCTAAATTGTGTACCCTCCAAATGCATCAGATGACGTTAATTCATGATTATAACCCTTTGGTTAAATTTTGTATGTATTTTTCATCAATGGGTTTTTGTATTTTACTTTATGAGTTTTTGGTGATTTTTATATTAATTGAGTCTAATTAAAAGATTAAAATTAATGATTTGATTTAATGGAAAATTATTATAATATTTTAATATTTAACTATATTTAATTAATTGATAAATTAATTAAATAAAAGAATTAAATTTGAAGATAAAAGTCACAAGTATAAATTTGAAACATGATAATATTTATTTAATTTAATAATAATATATTTAGAGCTCATTTTTAAATAAATGCTAAATAATATTATTATTTAAGTTAATAAATAGCTATCAAATTTAATGTTCGAAAATAAATTTAGAAGTGGGAAAAGAAATTAATTTATTAAAAATTTCATGATTGCATGATGCATGCATGAGATTAAATTTACTAAATTAATCTTAAAAGAGTCAAGTGAAAATTAAAATAAAGTAAATTAATTAATTAATGAATGTGCATGGGAAAGATAAAGAAAGATAAATAAAAGTTAATAATGAATTAAGAGTTGTGAGTAAGGAGTTCTCTGGGGTGAATGAACATTTAGTGCCTCAATTTTTGGGAGAGAACTCCATATCAAAACTTGGAGGTTCATTTTTAAGGGACCACAAATTTTGGAGAAGGAAGATTTTTTTTTGGGAAGGAGAAGGTTCTAGAAGGAGGAATTTCCTCTACAGTTTTCTGAGGCGTAGCGATTAGCATCAGTGTCTAGGTAGATGCTTGTGATTTTTGCATATCTTAATACGCTCTTTTCTTTCCAGTCTTCATCGTGTCTGTTGAATGTTTTATAAAGAATTCTTGTGAAAAATGTTTTTAGTAGTATGTATTCTTGTTATGAATATTAAATCTTCTATTTATTGGAAACCCAAAGGATCTATATAACCCTCTTTAGTAGATTAAAGAAATAAGAAATTAATTGGGAAGGGTTTAAATGAATATGAGAATTCTTCTGATTAAAATAAAGAAAAAATATGTATAATAATTGGGCAATTGTAATAAATTTTTCCATTAGGTTAATGTTGGGAATTTGTTAAAAAAAATTTAGAAGAACTTTATTATAATTCTTCATATACAAAATTTTATAATTTAAATTATCATTAAAAAAAATATATATATATATATATATAAAGAATGTTTATTAAAAAATGTTCTATAAAATATATTTTAAAAAAATGTGTTTTGAGGGTGGGTAGTCACATCCCACCCCCCAGCTAGCGGCACTGTCCATGATAGTGGACTGTCGGTAGCTTTTAAAGGTTGCGTGGCAGGCCACTACCGTGGCAAAGTCGCGACAACCACCCTTAAATAAGGGTCAACGTCTGTATTAAAATAGTATCGTACATTTTTAAAAAACACATTTTGACTTTGATTTTAATTTTTAATTTTTTTTAAATGTTATTAAAAATTTAATTTATTAAAATTTTAATCATTAATTATTATAAAGTATTTAACATTATTTAAATAAAATAAAATTTAACTATTGATTATTATAAAGTATTTAATATTATTTTAATGAAATAAAATTTAATAATTAATTAATAATATTTAAATAGTTACTAAATCTTTTTAAAATAATAATTAATAATTAAATCTTATATAAATATATATTAGTTTATTTTAAAATAAAATTTTAATCAATTTATTGAGTATCAGATAAATAAGAGACTCTTGTAATTGCTGAAGATTATTCCAAATTCTAACTTTAGTAGTATCACAACTATTTTAACATAGTACAATATGATTTTAACTTAGCAATTTAAACAAGCATATAACTTACCCTTAGTAAATTTTAGAAAGGTTGATTTCAAATATTATGGCGGTTAAACCTTAATTTATTCAAATATATATACCGAATAACTATAGGGTAAAATGGAGTCTTCTGACTTGATAACAAACTCTAAAACGAAAATTGAAACCTCATGTTTTACCCAACCATGTGATTCAAATGAATTAAAACACGTACTTGCATCTTGTTTCTATATGCTAACTATGTTTGGGGTTTTGGGGTTGACTAGATTGTTGACCAGTTATAGGACATTTACTAGAGGCTTGGGGGTTTTGTGAGTGTGGTATCATGCTGACTCGATCTTGATTACTTTTACTTAACCATGGTATGTGATGGTATGCTCTATGTTGAGTGTGTTTATATTTTTTATTACTATTTTTAGTGCCTTGTGGGATAGCGCGATTTATGCTATGAGATATCTAACTTAACTATTTTTGAGTCCTCGATCAGTTAGAATTGGGTTACTTTCCAGTCACCTTGATGGGACTAAAGTGTTTGCTTTATTTTTGATGATGTCATGTTGTGACATGTTTGACTTAACCATTTTGAGTTGTTGATCAATATTATGGGATACTTTCTGGTTGCTTGTTGAGAATCAATGGGTATTGTGATTTATTTTGGAATACTTTTCAGTTGCTCATTAAGAACCTATGGATGTGATTCATTCTTGATGCTTTCTAGTTGCTCTTGGAGAACTGATGTGATTATTGTGGATTATCTTTGATTCTTTCCAATCGCTTGTATAAGGCTGAGGTGATTTTTATATGATTATTGATTTGTGCTTTTATGAGCCTAGGGTAGGTTATCTACTTGTAGTGTCAGGAAGTCACTTGCAATGGGGGTTGGGGCCCTAAGTGGCTGCTAGGGTAACTCATTGTAAGTTATTTAATAAGCAAAAACATTTACACTAAATGAGAGTAAAATGAACCTAATAAGAGTCTTGTATGTTCTCGCCCATGCCTTGAGTGCTAGTACATACTAGGATGAGAGTAGAGATAATGCTTGGTTGTGTGCTAGTCAGTACAAGAGGATACTAGTGGCCACATTGAGATCACTAGGGACCTAGGGGCCCTAAGGGACTACTCGAGTAAATCTGAGTGTGATTTGTGTGATGACACTTGTTTGCTTACATAGTAAGTTTCCTACGTGTCTTGTGTGCCTCTAGGAATTAGATGTCGAATTATCTTAGAACCTTTGAGTTAGATTACTTTTAGGATTTCCTAGACTTAGAGAGTCTTTGTGTTATAAGATTTGATATATTTTTTGGGACTTGAGACTATCTCCTTAGCACGATAAGAGTGGGCCATTTAGGTTCCACACGGTTGGGTGGTAGTGGTTTTTCACTCTTACCATTGAGATCCATTTTTAGTCATTGTGGTTGGAGCTTCTTGGGATACTTGTTTAGATGATGTTATTTAATGACACATTTCCTTATGCTGATGATTAGCATGTGATAGATGACGTTATCTACTTTGTAGGATCATCTTATGCTTTATTCTAGCATGTAGGTTTCTTTATGCGTATCTTGTAGCATGTTTTAGTAGTGACGTCCCTATTATGTTGTACTTTGTATCATGGATCCAAGGAGGATGATGTATTTTTATTTCTACATATGTATATTCTTTTAGCCTTTCATACCCTATAATATGTATAGTGGATGATTGAGCATTCCAAATTTCATTTGCCAAGAGGCATTCAGAACAAATGTATATTATGGACATTGGACTTTTCATTATTCTTTCATATGGATGTGGTAATTGTTAGACTTAATATTAGTTAAATTTAAATGTGATTCAACATCATGGGATCCTTAAAGAATGTAACCTGTTATGTATGTTTTAGTTGATTGTATGTTATTGCTTTCGCTACTATGTGTTTGATGTGTATGTTACTCTTTCTTGTTTCAAAAAAAAAAAAATGCTACCAAACTTAGTTAAACTTTAGGTTATTTTTTTTGGATCCCTTGGTGGGGCATTACAATAAAAATAATTTTGCGTACGTATTCTTTTTTATTTTATGCAATCTTTAGACCTTCTGAATACCTTGAAATTAATAATGTTCAAACCCATTTAATAATTCAACTTTGTATACAACCATGATTTGTTAATCTGTTACTCAACCAAAAATAATGTATGAAATCAATTTGAACTTATTTTCACATAGGCAATCAAATTTGGCAAACTTTAGAAAAATTTTCATATCTAGTGAAAACAATTAGCATTTTTGGTGACCTCTCAAGGGTGTTTGCCTACTATACAGAATCTAACTAGCAACCTTAAGCATATCCATTGGGCACAGAGTTATCATTGGAGTTAGAAAAATGAACTTTCTCAAACTTTTAGAAAATTATCAAACTTGAAAATCTGAAATACACTTGCTAAAAGAACACACACACAACACCAAACTGAAACTGAAACTAAAATTGAAATCTTGAACCATATCTGTAAGCTACCATAGGATTTTTTAGCTATTTGTTTTGATAATCATGATATAGTTGTATCATAATAAAGAGATGAATATAGTTTCATTTTATGATCTCTTTTCTATGGCATAACAACTATATCCTAGTTGTGAAGGCTAGTAGTTGCTAGTTGTTATGCCAACTTGCAAAATTGGTTGTAAACATATCGAAACAACTATAAAACTCAACTGTAGAACTTGAAACTATACCTTGCATCATAACAACAAATTGATGTATTCTATTTATGCTTTTGGGTGAGATTGTGTGTGAGTTTATCAATGTCAACGTTTCAAATCATACTCAATGATCCATCATGTGGATGAGAGAGCTAAGCAAAGAAATAATAGTTGTAGACCCAGACTAAATAAAAAGAAAAGGAGAGGGGGCCAAGGAGGGCAACACAAAAGCCAAGGAGACAAGTGATTAAAAAGAGAAAGAACAAAGGGAAAAGAAAAAAAGAAGATGAAATTAATAGAAAAGAAATGATACAACAATAAGAACCCACAACACCACAAAGAATTGAATAAAAAGATATACCCATGTATATACCCACATGAATAAATATATAACTAAAACTAAATAAGTTAAATTATATATATATATATATATATATATATATATATATATATATATATATATAAGAAAACTAAGATAAAAAGATGAATTATAAGAACCAAAGAGATAAAGAAAAAGACAATAATATAATAAGGCGAGATAAAAAGTAATCGATTCAAAAGGACATGAGCGCATATATATATGACTGAATGTACATATACTTGTATATACATATATTCATGTATGTACACATACATATGTCTATATATGTATATTCTCATGTGCATATGTGTGTGTGTGTGTGTGTGTGTGTGTGTGTGTGTGTGTGTGTGTGTGTGTGTGTGTGTGTGTGTGTTTGTGTGTGTGTGTGTGTGTGTGAAGAATTATAAATGGAAAATGGGGTGGGAGAGAGAAACCAAAGGACAAAAAATGAAGGAGAGCCAAAATAAAATTAAACACAATAAATAATAATAATGATTATAATTAAATTAAGTTAAATAAAAAAAAGTAAATAAAAATAATAATAAAAATAAAATATATATATATATATATATAAAGAAAAAATAAATAAAAATAAAAATAACAATAAAATTACAAACACAAATAAAAAATAATAATAATTATATAAATAACAATAAAAATGAAATTAATTAATTAAAAAAAGGGGCAAGCGAAAGGGTGAAAGGAAGTGACCAAGAGAAAGGAAGGAAACATCCATAAAGGAAGAGCACAAGAGAAAGATGGAGGGGGAAAGAAAAAAGGAGAATGGATCCCTGATGAAGTGAGTCAAGGCCAAGAAGAGTAAAGGGAGGGGGTAGAGAGAGATGGATGGGGGAGAGAAATGGTGGCGGGGAAGAGCAAGAGGGCACAAATGGGGCCAGAAAGAGGCAAAAAGACAAGAGCAAACAAGAGCCAAGTGGAGCAGAGGGATGCAAAGGTCAACCAAGGGAATGATGGGGTCTCTTGATGGAGGATAAAAGTGTATGCCAAGCTAGGCTAAGGGCCCATCCTACATACTGATTGATATTGGAGGGGTGATTAAATATTTCAATCACCTCCTTCATGCCCAACCAAGTTCCCTTAGCCAGATATCTTTTTATTAATAATTTGGAATCTAAATTGGTAGTCAACCTCTTACATGCGGTCTTAGATCCTCTGTGTTTCAATTTCCTCAAGTGTGGTCTCAAATTTTTACCATGTCCCTCCTTCATTCCTTCTATTGACTTCCTCACCAAAATTGAGAATGTCATTCGTGTTCTCCCTCCTAGGGTTCATGAGGAAGTGAGGCAAGATTATGTAGTTACCCTTAGACATGCCAAGCCTTGCAAGAGAAACATACCAAAAGCCAAGTTTCTCACTTTTAAAAATCTTTTGCATAATAACGACATTATTATTTCTAAAGTTGATAAAGGCACACCATAGTTATTATGGATAAGAAAGACTACATCTCCAAGATGAAACTCCTTCTTTCAGACTCTGGTAACTACAAAATTGTGTCTCACAACCCTTGTTCCAAGATCCTTAAAAAGGTCAAAGTGGCTATTGCTAGATCCACTTTTGATGATTCCACCAAGAGGCATCTTATTTCATCCAAGGAAGCCACCCCCCCACATCTATGGATTCCCTAATATTCATAAGGCCAACATCCCTCTAAGGCCCATTGTTGATACAATTGGCTCACCCACCTATGCTTTAGCTTCTTTCCTTGCTAAGTTGATCTCTTCTCTAGTGGGTATAAGTCACTCTTTCATCAAAGACTCTAACCATTTTGTTGACTTCATCAAAGATATCAAAGTGGAAAGAGGTGACATATTAGTTAGCTTTGATGTGGTCTCCCTCTTCACTAAGGTTCTCATTCTTGACTCTATTGAAATTGTCAAACACAAGATTAATGAAGAGAATGACACTTTTAGTGAAATTGTGCCTAAGATTGACCTTCTTTTCCTTCCAAGGTATTATATATGAGTAGGTCAATGGTGTGGCAATGGGCTCCCCTTTATCCTCAATCATTGCCAATATTTACATGGAGCACTTTGAGGAAATGAGTTTGCACTCCTTCCCTCTCAAGTCCAAGTCGTGGAAGCGTTATATTGATGACACTAATGTCTGCTAGCCTCATGGGCTTAAAAAATTAGAGGATTTTTACACTCACCTTAATAGTGTGTCACCTTGCATTTCCTTCAATAGGGAGTTGGAGTCAAAGGATTATCTTCCTTTCCTTGATGTGTTGCTCTTAAGGAAACCTAATAGCTCCCTAGGTTGTCAGGTGTTCTACAAAGCCATCTACATAGATTTGTATCTCCATTTATTGTCCCACCATCACCCTCACCAAAAATAAGGGGTGTTAAAAACCCTCTCCCTTAGGACCCCTCACATTTTTGATGTTGACATTGACCAAAAGTTATCTCACCATCATCAAGTCTTTACGTTCAATGGGTATTCTAACAAGCATATATCCAAAGCCTTTTGACAAGAAAAGACTTTTCACTCTTCCTTGAAACCTATCCCTTCTCAAGGGGTGATTATCCCCACCATTGTCCTCCCTTTTATTGAAGGCATATCCCAAAAAATATCCAAAAATTCTTATAAAAAAAGGAGTATATTGTGCCTTCAAACCCCTTTCAAATTAGAAAGCACATGCCCCAACTTAAGGACTCTAGAGACACCTTTTTCAGAATTTGAAGTCTACAAAGTGTTGTGTTCTTGTCATACACCTTATACTGGTGAAATAGGCAGATCCTTTACCATAAGAATCAAGGAAAATAGTGAAAACATCAAGCATGAAAGGATTATTAAATATTCCTTAGCCAAGCATTCATCTTCAACCAAACATCATATTTATTTAGAAAACACTCAAATCCTCGTGAAAGAGGACAATTATTACAAGAGAAAGATGAAGGCGGTGATTGAAATATTTAATTGCCCCTCTCAAATCTCAATTAGGATGAAGGATGAGCCCTCAACCTAGCTTGGCATCCACTTGTATCCTCTATCGAGAGACCCCATCATCCCCCTAGTTGACCTTTGTATCCCTTTGCTTTGCTTGGCTCTTGTTTGTTCTTGTCTTCACCTCTTTCTGCCCTTGTTTGTGCCCTCTTGCTCTTCTCCCCTACCCTTCCTCTCCCCCACCCTTCTCTCTATACTCCCTCCCTTTACCCTTCTTGGCTTTGACTCACTTCATTGGGGACCTGTTCTCCTTTTTTCTTCCCCCCCTCCATCTTTGTCTTGTGCTCTTCCTTTGTGGATGTTTTCTTCCTTTCTCTTGGTCCCTTTCTTTCACCCTCTTGCTCACCCCATTTTTATTTATTTATTTTATAGTTAATTTGTTTCAATTTTATTGTTATTTATATAATAATTATATTTATTATTTGTATTTTTAATTCAATTTTAATTTTAATTTTAATTCATTTTTTCTTTATATATAGATATTACTATTAATTTATTTAAAATTATTTCAATTTATTTATTTACTTAAAAAAAAAGAATTTTATTTAACTTAATTTAATTTAATTTATTATTATCATCATTATTATTACTATTATTTTTATTATTATTTTTTACTATTTATTGTGTTTAATTTTATTTTGGCTCTCCATTGTTTGTCCTTCCTCTCTTTTGATTCTTCAATTGGAAATCTCCTCTTTTTCCTTTGTCCCCCTTTTCTTTTTGTGATTCTTATATATATATATATATATATATATATATATATATATATATATATATATATATATATATATATATTACATTTATATATATAGATATGCATGCATATAATGTATAGACATACATATATACATGTATGTATATATGTATGTATGTATATCTCTATATATGCAGATATATATGCATATGAGCATATACATATATAGACATATGTATGTGTACATACATGTATATATATGTAAATATAGGTATATGTACACTTAGTCATATATATATATATATATATATATATATATATATATATATACACCCTTGTATCCTTTTGAATCGGTTGCTTTTTATCTTGCCTTATTTTATTATTATCTTTTTCTTTATCTCTTTGGTTCTTATACTTTATCTTTTTATCTCAATTTTCTTTTATATATATATATATATATATATATATATAATTTAACTTATTTGGTTTTAGTTATATATTTAATGTTGTGGGAATATACATGGGTATATCTTTTATTCAGTTCTTTGTGGTGTTGTGGGTTCTTATTGTTGTGTCATTTTTTTTCTTTTTCTTTTTTAATCACTTGTCTTCTTGGCTTGTGCGCTACCCTCCTTGGGCTCCTCTCCTTTTCTTTTTATTCAGTCTAGGTCTGCAACCTATTATGTCTCTGCTTAGCTCTCTCATCCTAATGACGGATCATTGAGTATGATAAAAAATGTTGATGCCAATAAACTCACACACAATCTCACTCAAAAGCATAAATAGAATGTCATGGATTGTGGAAATATGTTATGATTAACTTGATGTGTTGTTTATGGTTATATTAGAGTGATATATCAGCTATCTTGGAGTGACCACACCTCCTATTTTTTGGTATCTTTATGTTTTAACAGTGGTACATATAAGTCAAATATGATCATGAATAATACATCATAAAATATATGAATACAAAAATAATAATAATAAAAGAATCAAAACAATTAAAAGATAACTATAGACTTAAATAATCAAGTCCTATATTATCATTTTAATTGCTAAGTATAACATCTCCCTTGTGGACCCAAAATATTATGAAGTAAATCATAATTTGAAAAGGCAAAAAGGTAACCTTAGTATTCATTCAAGAGTTATTTGGAAATTGCATTAAGAGAAAAAAAGGGTATGAAACCCTAGTCGACATGGAGGCAATTTGGATTTTTTCTCTACTATTTGTGGACTTTCTATGCTATTGTAGCTATCATTTTGCATGCCTGGTGCTACTTTGGCTCAACCAAAAGGTCCCATACATGTAATAATGAATGCCCCCTCAACAGTCTCCCCAAAATCTTCAATCTTTGCCTCTAAATAATTCAGTCAAAAGCCTCCATGCATGTAACTTATGCATGATCCTTCAACAAGCTCAAGTCTTCATACCTGTACCTACACATGAAACAAATTTATTAGTATGAAACATGATTTCCCACTTTCTCCTTCTTTCCTTTATGCATGTGGTTGATGTACATTTTTTTTTTCAACTAGAATAGATAACATTGATTGATACATCTTTGTTTCTTGAGCTCAGTCATTTCATGTGGCTGACAATATTCTTTTTTACTCTACAAGTGGCAACAAGGATGCAAGAACCTGAGTACTTCATCAAATTCAACATGGTTGCCTCCCTACTAGGTAATGATAGAACCATTGATCTCTTTCAATATTTTCTATTCTTTCTTAAATGATCAATGTTCATTGCTTATTTGCAAATTTTGTACTTTCTTAAGAATGTATTCAAAAAAATCTAAAGTTGAAATAGAACTTTTTTTTATGAAATAATTTCTATGGCTTGTGTGGAATAAATAATATGTACTTTCCTTTAATGAAATACAAATATCTTTTTAACAGGTACTCTTTTTTATCTTATGCAATCTTTAGACCTTCTGAATACCTTAAAATTAACAATATTCTAAACCATTTAATAATTCAACTCTATATGCAACCATGATTTGTTAATCTGTTACTTAACTAATAGTGATGTATGAAATCAATTTGAACTTATTTTCACATAGGCAATACAATTTGGAAAACTTTAGAAAATTTTGTATATGTAGTGAAAGTAGTTAACAACTGTAATGTTGAAACACAAAATAATTCCATCACATCCATAATTTTTCAACACATAACACAATTATTTGGTTACCCAAAAATG
The DNA here is from genome assembly GCA_028749045.1 of Cupressus sempervirens. Lineage (NCBI taxonomy): Eukaryota > Viridiplantae > Streptophyta > Pinopsida > Cupressales > Cupressaceae > Cupressus > Cupressus sempervirens. The sequence goes on from CM053783.1 coordinate 494,957,940, forward strand.
ATTCAAGATGAGGGCAAAATTGGGGTGGGGATGAAACCTACAAATCTTCACCATTGCAACAATAAAGTTAACCTATTAAAGTTACAATGTTTGATCATAAGATATGATCTACCTGGTCAGAGGTCTATCTTGTTAAAGACTTAAAGGCTATTGGGTCTTTCCTTGTTAGAGAACTTGACACTTACAATAAAGTAAGGACTCTATTAGGATATTTACTTAGGCCTATTAGGACCACTTTGTTAAGAGATTTTCCCTATCTCAATTATATAGTAATTTGCTTGGCCTTTACTAACCTTGTAATCTTGCCTAGTAAATGATTTGTAAATGACTAAGTGTTTGGTCACTAATCAAAAAAATAGGATTAGAGATCAAGACTCCACCATCACCTTTAAAAGAGAGAGCTCTCTTCTTCTCAAAGGATCCAAGTTTTTAGTATTTTTATGTTGTAGGTTTCTTGACATGTTTTCTTGAGAACACTTCTGGAGAACTTCTTTCTTCTTGTCTCATTCTTGCATCTTCCATCTTAGGTTAGATTCATCTAGAATAGCTTGATTTCTTTTGTTTTAGCATTGCTCACCTAGTTTAATTAGCATGGCTTGGTAACATGATCATAATGTTAGCATAGTTGCATTGAGCATTTCACTTCAAGCTTAGATAATACTTGCATTGCATGCTTGAGAACTCCTTTCAAACACTTTCATTCTTATTTTTGTCTAAGGAATGTCCAATTGCATGGTTTACTAGCAAAGGTTGAATCTCTAAGGCTCATTTGAGATCTCATTTCATGCTTATTTTATGCACCTTGCACTCCATGGATGTAGAGCTCTAATTCAACATTCAAGCACTCCAATCTCATGGAATACCTTGGATAGAATAGTTTAAGAAGAGTGCACTTTATCAATGTACATTTTTGGAGCCCACCATGGGGCAAAACATTCTAGTTTTGCCTCCTAATTTGCACTTTTTTTACATTTTTTTCTTCCTCTCTAGTCTTATTTATTTATTTTTACAGTCATGATTATCACATGATACTTTCTTAGTGTCATATGATAGTTCTTACTACTATCATGTGATACTTTTCTAGTAAAAGTATTACGTACCCATACAAAGATCTATTACACCAATATACAATTATCTATCCCTAAGTATAGTGCAAAATATCATACAATATACAAGTATTGTACCCCTATACTAAAAAGTATCGTATGATATTCTTTCAGTAAAAAACTATCGCCCAACTTAAAACTTCTTGTTTGGATTATTTGATTAGTTTTTGGGTCTTTAGCAGTTTATTTTTTTAGGTTTTCTAGATTCACTGCTATTTGACAAAGGTTTTTTGTAGGTTTTTATCTTGTTTCTTGGACTAACCTATATTAGACTAACATTTGTGCTTGTAGGATTGCCCTAAAATGCTTAAAAAATTTCTTTAAAAAATAAATATCAAAGCTTAAAATGCAAAAAGACTACTAATGGTTGTTCATTTTCCCTTATTTTTGTGTTCAAAAATATTGTTATTTGTATATTTTTCATAGGTACATAAATCTTACAATTGGGATCCCTTGGTGGTAGGAAAGTATGCTCTTCACCCATGTAGTGAATCAAAATCTTGACCCACCTTTGGATTTTGAAAACAAGGGGCTAATTGAGCTTCTTGGCATGTTTAGGGAAAGAAATTAGGATAGGAGAGTATGCTCTTCACCCTTGTGGTGAATCATAAATATTGACCCCAAGAAGTGGATCCAATTTGTTATAGTCTAGAATCTTTAGAAGGCCTTCTCTTTAGCAATCAAGAAGAATGACCCAAGTGGGGACAAGTGAAACTGGCTATTCCAATCCACTATAAACGCAAGGCTATCAAGTAAACATAACCTTGGTAGATGTAGTACTTGTCTTTGCTTTGTGTGAGTACTTGTGAGATTGGGACCATGAGGAAAATGCTAGGCAAGGATGCTTAAGGTGCTCTTGTGGCCATTAGGTCAATTACTTATTGCAAGGCAAGGTGTCCCATAATTGGGTGCAAGAGGAGTACTATGAACGGAAGCACTTTCTAAACACTCTAGGTTGGAAACTACCTTATTTTTCCACTCAACATCTTGGTGTAAAGATCAATCCTAGTGGACTACCCAGATCACCCCAAAATTTTACACTCACCATCGTTGTCCCTTTGGTTATGCTAATGAAATTTCTATGAAAAGCTAATATCTCTAGTGGGCAACTAGTTGGTGTAAGGTGAAGGGGCACATAGTGTGGGCCAAGTTATTGAGTAATGAACTATGAATCCTAGGTAGATCTTTCTTGAAATCTATTTTTGAATGTGCTAGACTCGTGTAAACATTCTTGTAAATCAAACATCTCATTAGCATTGGTGGGAATTTTCTTTGATATTATAATTGTGTGTTGGCAACGTTTCTTTGTCCCTTGTCCAACTATTTGAGACATGCAAATTACCCTTAATCTTTGCAAACCATATTGTTCTCTGATTAAAGTTGAGGTCCTATACTATCTGCATAACATTTTGGTCTAAAAATGTTAGACAATCAACCTTAAACATAAGTTTTTAAAGCTAAAAACTACCTTTTTCACAGTTTAGTGTCACTCTATCACATGAACTTTGGAGAAGCATCATACACAATTTTGTACTAGAAAAGAATTGCCTATCTATAATGAACTCTATTGTTTGACAGTAGTAAAGTCTATCACACACCTTAAGGGAAAATTTCGCCTGAAAGAAAAGTATTGCCCAACTATTGTGAACTCTATCATACAATATATTTTATTGTCCTAATATTGCTTGCTTATCTAAGAAATATCACCTAGTCTCCACTTATTCCAAAATAGAGTCAAAATTGCATCTTAGTTGATTTAAGGGTCTCGTCACTTCATCCTACTTGAATCTGATTAAAAATCTCCATGGTAGGCATTGTTCTAAGTTGAAAAGATGGGTTTTGTTTGTCAGATGTAGTCTCAAAACATCACTAATGGTCACTTTTCAAAATCCTTTACCTTCCTATGCTAGCTACTTGTTATTAATCTTCTTTCTCACTCTCTTGGCTCAAGTCATTAGTGCTGTAAATTCTCTAGCACTCTTGACAAGCCACCAATTTTATCTTTGACAAGTGATCATTCTTGACCTTACAAACTTTAAATTTGAAAAAAATTTCTCATCCTATCAAAAAAAGACATACCTTTACATGCTGATTGTGACTAGGTTCCAAGTTCGTAAAGATAGCCATCTTTCTTTCACCTTTAAACAATTGGAAACTCCAACTAGGTGACCTCATGCACAACCTTATGTGGAGGATCCTATCTCTGATAAACCAAAAGAAGCTAATACTTGGAATAACCCACTCTATAGCTTTGAGAATTTTTTTGGTACAGCCTTTGATACACCTATGGGTGAAACCAATGTGTCACTCACCATGCATCATGAGGAGAGGAAACACTGCTTAGAAGAACACACCCACATAGAAAAAGAAAGAATGCAAGAAGCCATATGTAGGGCCACTAGAGAAAGATCCTATCATTAAGCTGAGGCTGATGCTAATGCTAATACTTATTATGCTGAAAATTGACATGGCTACCATAATAATCCTTTGACATCATTCCTCTTGGTGATAGTGATGGAATAATACACTCCCTAGAACTCCTAGAATAAATGACAAAGGATGTTCGCCACCTAGACACTCATAATCACACCATGAAAGTGAAACTAATGACAAAATTACTAGTAAACATCTCATGGGATTTCAACAAGATGAGGTTGCCAAAGGCTAATGCTCAAAGCCTTTGAACAAAATGGGGACCAGTACTTTTAATACATGACAACTAAGGGATGAAAACTCCCTAAAGACTTTGATGTGCAAAGAATCATCCAAAAATGAGAACCTATGGAAGTTGATATCTTAAGAGGGGAAATACAAGAACAAAAAAATCAACTTGCACAACTACAAGTTTCTAAGGAGCAACCCAAGAATTCCTTTGTTGAATCAATATGCACTCTTCCTTTTGATAGGTTTCTTTATATGGTCCCATTTTCTAGGGATATAGAAGTTTCCAAATATGATAAATATGATGGAAATGGTGATCCTCACGACCATGTAAGGAACTTCTAAGCAATCAACATGGAATTTATGCATGAAGACACTTACCTCATGAGATTATTTCCTAAGAGTTTGAGAGTTCAAGCCATGGAATGGTTTGCGGAACTATCACCAGCTCTCAAAATGTTTGACAAACTTGCACAACACTTCATCCAAAAACATTCTTATAACATTCAACATCCTGTTACTATCTTGGATTTGTGTAACATTAAATTGAAACAAGGTGAACCCTTTGCAACATACCTCCAACGTTGGAGATTTTTACATTATAGGTACCCTCGGTAGATTCTTGAGATCAAGAAGATCAACATTTTTGCCTATACACTTGTACCTAAACTTTACTTTGATCTTATAAAATAACTATTCACCTCCTTCAATGCCATGGTTGAAATTGCATACCACATAGAGGATGTTGCTATTAGAAAAGGTGACATTGTGTTGAATAAAGATAAAAATGGAAACAAGAATGGCAAAGACAAAACAAGTCTTGGAATGAGAATAAACGTGTTGTTAATGATGGAGTAGTGGATGCTCCTAAGACCAATGAGTCAACCTTTAACCTTTCTAATGCCATTTATGCTGCAAAACAATAAGAGACTTCATTAATAGAGTTTCTTCGAAAGAAGATGGGATGCCATTTATGCCATTTATGCTGCAAAACAAAAAGAGACTTCATTAATAGAGTCATTAATAGAGTTTCTTGGAAAGAAGATGGGTGCTCTTACAATTTTTGAAGTCATTAATAGAGTTTCTTCGAAAGAAGATGGGCGCTCTTATAGTTTTTGAATTAGTGGGCTCATTTTTAGGCATGAAACTAGTTGGGGAGAACCTGGCCAGAGGTACAGACCCTGGAGGAACTATGAGGGGGTCTGGGAAGATTGCTGGGTTGAGTTCCGTGTCTTTTGAGAATGATGTTTTATCTGGTCATGTTTCAGACACTTTTTGTGGGGTCCATGATCTGCCCTTGGATTCTACCTTCGTGTCTCGTGTGTTGGGTTAGGATAAAGAGGAAAAGAAAGAGAATGTGGAATCAAATAAAGTTTATTCCTCTATTGGAGAGAAGAGAAGGTCCTCAAATCAGAAGAGCTGGTCTTCACTTTTCGGCAGGAAACCTACTGGAAAATCTTCATTCCTGTCGGTGACCTCAAAAACTAGTTGGGAGAAAGGTGAGTTCTAGGTTTTTATCCCTAATCCCTTAGTGGATTTCTCTACTTCCTCCATGGATTTTATGCTGGTGGGAAAATTTTTGGGGGCAAGACCAGATATTGATTCTCTAAGGATAATGATGAAGAGGAAATGGGCTATTCGTGGGGAAGTGGATATTGCTCCCATGCTGAATGGTTTCTTTCTGTTTAATTTTAACTGTAAGGAAGATATGGAAATGGTTCTTTGTGGAGGCCCTTGGCCTTTTGGAAAAAGTTCTCTTACTATCAAAAAGTGGGAGCCTAATATGGTTTTATCTGACTCCTTCTTCCTTACTACCCCTATTTGGGCCAGACTTCCCAGTCTTCCTCTTGAATTCTGGCATGAGGACATTTTTAAGGGTATTGCCAGCTCTTTTGGTGAACTGGTGGCTCTGGATAATGCTACTGTGACCAGATCCAAACTCCACAGTGCTAGACTGTATGTGAAGGTGGCGAATCTGAATCATCTCCCAGACAAAGTGGAATTAATTTCTAAGCTTGGTAAGAAAACCCAAGAAATATTTTTTGAAGATCTTCCTAATGCTTGTTATGCTTGTAAGAAGCAGGGTCATTTAGTTAAAAGCTGTCCTTCCAAGAGCAAAAATCTCTTCAGTTCTGAGAAGGTAGCGAATAAGACTAAGGTTCAGCAAAAGAAGGTTTGGAAACCTAAACATGTCCAGCCCACAGAGAAGAAAGAGTATGAGAATGCAAAAGTTCCACCAATGATTGTGGATATTGGTTCTAAGCCTCTTCTTGAGGATGGGGCTAGGCTTGTGTCTGATACGGAGAAAAAGAACTCTGAAAAAGAAGTGATTGGCTTACAACTTGATCCCATTTTACCTGAACAAGGAATAGATGAGCTGCCGGACTTATCAAAGCAAATTGTTCTCTATCGAAAGATGGAGGATAAATGGGGTGATCTGGATAAGAAGTTTGAGCTTGAGGAAGAAGAATTCTTGGCTGAATTAGGAGCCCATAGTGAGGAAAAACCAACTCAGTCCAGGGAGTTGCAGGCTTTTGACCTTATTTTTTCACAAGATACTTTTATAAAGGACCTTCCTATCCTAGAAGCTATCAAAGAAGATGGAGGTATCTCACAGCTTAAACTAAACTCAAGGAAAAGGGCTGAAAAAAAGAATAATATAAAGGGGGTCAAGACTTGAAGCAGTAAACTTGATTCACATACTAAAGTGAACCCCAAAGCATTGACCCTGGTAAAATCTGGTAAAAAATTAGACCAGCAGTCCAAGGTGAAACTAGATGTTGGGTCCTCGGATGGACGTGGAAGGAAATATTTTAAGAAAATCAAGGAGATAGAAAGCTTGCAGAATATTGCTGATGGTTGTCAAGAAACTATTCTAGATTATAACCCTAAAAAATGGAAATGAAAATTATTACTTGGAATATTAGGGGGTTGAATAGTTATCATAAACTAGATGTTGTTAGGAATTTTGTTAGAGAACAGAAACCTAATTTTCTTTTGCTACAAGAAACAAAGATGAATAAAGAGAAAGCAGAGCAAATAAAAGCTTTTAAAAATTACTCTTTAAATGCTAGTAGTTCAGAAGGTGCTTCAGGGGGAACCCTGATGCTATGGAAAAAAAAATTCTTTGCTGGGACAATTTTGAGTGCCAATAAATACTTTATGATTGCTAAAATTACCAGTGCTGATCAAAATGAGGACTGGTATATTGTGAATATATATGCGCCCAACATGAAAAGCCAAAGGAAGAAGGTTTGGGATTCTATATCCAACTTTAAAAGTATAGATTACTTTGGGCGATGGATAATCATGGGAGACTTTAATGTCCCTCTTTATGATCATGAAAAAATGGGAGGTAATGTTACCCAACTTAAAGGAAGAATGGACCTAAGGGAGTTTATTAACAAAGAGGGCCTATTGGATATGGATCTTCATGGCATTTATTTCACTTGGAGTAATAAGAGAGTTGGTAATGATTGTATTTAGGCTAGGCTTGATCGTGCTCTTATCTCTCTGGATTGGTCTAAAGATTTCATCTGCAAACTGGAAGCCCACCAGAAAATTGGTTCTGATCATTTCCCTCTTATCTTCTCTGCTATCAAGTTTAGTTTGAAGAGGAATTTTCCTTTTAGATTTGAAAAAATGTGGATGAAGCACCCTCAGTTTGAAAGAAAAATGGAAGAGTGGTGGAACATCAAAATTGATGGTACTGCTCTCTTCAGAGTGACTGCTAAACTTAAAAATGTCAAAAAGAAAGTTAAAATTTGGAACAAAAATTGCTTTGGGAACATCTTTGAGAATAAATCTATTTTGAAAAAGGAGATCCAAAATATTCAGGATAAAATTCAGAAGGAGGGATACACCCCTAACCTTCTTTTAGAAGAAAATGATAAGCTATCTCAATACCATGACATCATTACAAAAGAGGAGATCTACTGGAGGCAAAGATCTAGATTGACATGGTTGACTGAAGGAGATAAAAATACCAAATTTTTCCATCTTTCCATGCTAAAGAATAGAGCCAAATCTCACATTTCACATCTTATGAAGGGAGATTTGAAGATTAAAGAGGATAAGGACATCATGGACGAAATGGTGAATTTTTTCTTAGGGCTAATGACAGTGGATCCCTTCATCAACTTGGAACATCAGGCTAAGTTTCTCAGAGTGATCCCCACTCTAGTTTCTAAGGATCAGAACAAATTGTTAAGCTCAATTCCTAAGAATGATAAAATTTTCAAAGCTGTTTGTTCTCTAGGAGGAGATAAAGCTCCTAGTCCTGATGGCTTTCCCATGTTTTTCTTTCAAAAATTTTGGAAACTTGTAGGAAAAGATGTTTTTGATGTGGTGAAGGAATTCTTTAGGGCAAAACAAATGCTGAAGGAAGTTAATTCCACTTTCTTGTGCCTGATCCCTAAGAAAATTGGAGCTGACTCGCCTGACCAGTTTAGGCCAATCAGTCTTTGTAATTCTCTATATAAAATTATCTCCAAAGTTCTTACTTCAAGACTGCTTCTGGTGACCCCTTTGCTCATTGCTGACCAACAAAATGGCTTCACTCAAAGTAGACAAATCCTCAATTCTGTTATTTTGGCTCATGAGAATATTCATTCCTTATCTTGTTCTAACAATCAAGGATTTGTAATGAAAGTGGACATTGCTAAGGCTTATGACAGAGTTGATTGGTCTTTTCTCTCTAATATTTTGCTTGCCTTTGGCTTTGATAAGAAGGTTGTTGGACTGATTCATCAGTTAATCTCTTCTTCTTCTATTGCTGTCCTAGTTAATGGTAGCTCTTCTCCTTTTTTTAATCCCTCTCGAGGATTGAGACAAGGGGACCCTCTTTCTCCCATCCTATTTGTTATAATGGCTGATTTTTTGGGGAGGTACATTGGGGATCTAGTGTGTAGAGGATTCATTAAGGGTTTGCAACCCTCTTCCCATCCTCTTATTTGTTCTCATGGCCAATTTTTTGATGATACCATTTTTATGGGGAAATTCGAAGTCAAGGAAGCTAGAAATTTGAAGCAAGCTTTAAATCTTTTTTCCTTAGCTTCTGGTCAACTGGTTAACTGGAATAAAAGTGTTGTGTTTTTTCTCAATACCCCCATTCTTAGACAACATAAAATTGCCAAAATCCTTGGATGTTCTATTGGTTCTCTCCCTTCTTCCTATCTGGGTCTTCATTTAGGCTTGAAGGTTCAGGATTCCTATGGGAAGACCTCATTAACAAATTCAGCAAGAAGTTGGCAGGTTGGAAAGGGAACCTTTTAAGCCAAGCTGGTAAATTAATTCTTCTTAGAGCTTCTCTCCAAAGTATACCAACTTTTGCCTTAAGTCTCTTCAAAATCCCCACTAAATTTGCTGAGGCTATTGATAAAATTTAAAGGGATTTTTTATGGACTAGTTCAGAGGAAAAAAAGAGAATACCTTTAATTGCTTGGGATCATGTTTGTAAACCGATCAGGGAAGGTGGTCTAGGTATCCAAAAAATCAGAAGCATGAATCAAGCTCTTCTAGCTAAACAAGGATGGCGTGTGTTCCATGAGAAGAAAGAATGGAGTACCATTTGGAAACACAAGTACCTCCCTAATTTTGTTTCTCTTCTTGATTTCTTCTCCTCTGCTGATGTTATTCATCCCTCCTCAATTTGGGGAGCTATGCAGGGTACTAAGAAAATGCTTGGAGAAGGGTGTTCGTGGAAAATTGGCAATGGGTCTAGGGTGAGTTTTTGGGAAGATGTCTGGCTTAAGGATCACCCCCCGATCGAAGATTTTGAAGATCTGAATCAAGTTAACTTATGCAAGTAGAGATATGGCACTCTTGTTAGTTATTATTGGTAGAATGATGCCTGGGTTAACTTGAAGGACATTGATCAAAGTTTCTATCACATCCAATTATCTCTCAATGTTGTTTCTCTTCACCCTTCTTTTGAGGATGAGATTATTTGGTATGTTGATCCTAGTGGGCAATACAAGGTTTCTTCACTCTTTTCTTCTAAGGAGAAGGAAAATCATCCCTTGTGGTCTCAGGCTTGGATTAAGGTTCTCGTTCCTAAAATTAATTTCTTCTTTTGGGTCCTGCTTCAAAATAAAATTCAGACCCTTGATAACTTGCAAAAAAGAGGTATAAATTTGGTGAATAGGTGTATTTTATGTAAGAATGGTTTTGAAGATAGAGACCGCCTATTTCTGAACTGCTCTTATTCCCAGATGGTTTGGACTGAGATCCTAATGTATTGGAACTTGACTTGGGTTCATCATAACAATGTGGAATCTTCTTTTAAAAGATGGAAATGCCTGTCTAAGAATTCTGATGTTCAATTTCTATGGAAAATTACTCTGCCTCATCTCTGCTGGGGTATTTGGAAAGAAAGGAATAATAGAATTTTTAGAAACAGAGAGGTTCCTAGATGGTTGCTTGGTTAGAATATTATTAGAGCTTCTAAGGAGAATTTCAAATCTCTAAAAATATCTGATCAAACCTTTCCTATTGATAATCCTATGTTTCCTGAAAACCCTAAGACTCAAACTGATAACCCAAGATTGAATGTGACTTGGAGTTCCCCTCCGAATGGTTGGATTAAAGGAAACTTTGATGGTGCTGCTAAGGGAAATCTGGGGAGTGCAGGTTGTGGAGGTGTGTTGAGAGATCATATGGGAATAGTTAAAGATGTGATAGCTATCCCTATAGGTCAGACTAATAGTCACATTGCTGAAGCTATGGCGGCCCTTTATACTATGAAAATTATAGTGGATTTGGGATGTCCAAAATTATGGTTGGAAGGTGACTCTTTAAATATTATTAATATCCTTAATAATAAAAGTGCTATCTCATGGTTGATAGAGACCACTATCAAGGAGATTAAATACCTTATTCAAAAATTTGAAAAAGTTGTCATATCTCATACCTTTCGGGAGGCCAACGGTGCTGCTGATTGGGTTGCCAACTATGCTATTCTAATGGGGCAAATGGCGAGGTGGACTGATGAATTAAATAATCAAGTTGATCTCAAAGCAATTATTCATTATGAAGCTATTCATGTGAAGGTGGGTAAGATTTGAAAAGATTGGAAAGTTAATGATTTCGTGGAGTGATCAAATTATTTCTAGATTTTCATTCCCTATGAAGTACACTCAAATGAATGCGACCTAGTGTTCACACATTTCTCTGAACAAAGGTGTCTATTTTGGTGGGAAGAAAAATAGTTTTCTTTCTAACCCTCTCCTTCTATGCATCTGGTTTTTCTAGTTTGAATATGTTTACTGTTCTCTGTTGATGGGGGGCGAACCACGCAAACAAGAACCAAAAAATTGTGAGGCATGGAAGGCTCACAAGGATGTTTGGAAAATTCTTCAGAAAGGAAAAGTGACTCGTTACATAGAGCGACTCAATGGTTTTAAGCCACACATCACTACGGCTTTCTTTAAGAACTGGTCCAATGACAAAGTCACTCTCCATGGTGTGACTGTGAAACTTACGGAGGAGTTTATTGCTGAGATCATGGGGCTTCCTACAGTGGGCATAAAATTCACTAAGCAAACTAGTATTTCAAATGCAGCCTACAAAAAGTTTCTGAAAATGGAAGAAGAGGACAAGCTTCTAGAAAAGAATGGTGGTTTCTTTGATGCGAACTAGATAAAGGAGATCTAGAGGGATGTTCTCTGCTACATTCGTGAGTATTTCATACTTGATGGAGGAAATAAAAGAGTTCATAAATGTCATTTTTTTTTTAAAAATCATTTCAGATATAAAGATAGAATATCTTTCCCCTTCTTTTTGTGGTTTTCTTTACTTAATAGTTTAGAAGCCCATAAGAAAAAGAAATCCAGACCCATTCTTCATGAAGGTCTGATCCTTCTTATTGAGGGATATTGTAAAAATAAGCAAATTGCCTCTACTCCCTCTAAGGACAAGAAGAAAGAGCCCATTAAGAGTAAGAAGGGTGACTCTATTAAAGGTAAAGAAAATGCCCTGAATTTGAAACCCTCTGCCTCTCAAGTTCTTGAGGATGAGGAGTTTGAGATGAATAATTCAAAAAGTTGTGAGAATTGGAAACTTGAGGATGAGGATGATACTAAAACTAGAGAGTTAAGTTCTAATTTGGACGGGTATCCAGAGACTAAAGATAATAATGAAAAAGGAAAAGAGGAAAATAATAGTGAAGGTAACTTTGAACAGAGTAAATCTAATAATGAGGGCAACCAGGTTATTTCTAGTGGGGGTAATAAAGTGGAAGATAACACTATTGGGAATCCTATTGAGAAGAATAAGGAGGATCATATGGCTATTACTGCCTCTCCTGTTAAGGGGATAGAGGAAGAAAAAAGAAAGGACTCTGCTCATCCTGAGGACTATGCTGAGGGTCAAAAGGAGGATCAAATGGAAATGGAGGATATTAATGACAATGTCTGCTCCCCCCTCATGAGACTGCTGAAGATGATTGTGACGCTATGCAAAGGGATACCATGCTTACCTTCCTACATTTTGCTAAGGAGAAAGTCAACACTAGTCTCAAGGTTGATTCCTGGATCTACAATGAAATAATGGGTTTGAAGAAAAAGGTGGAAATTCTGCAACATAACCTAGATACTATCAATGCTAAACTTAGCCATATGGAAGGACAGATGGGAGACATCCCTAAAAAACTTAACAACTATGAGTAGAACCTCACTATGTTAATCAAGGAGAGTAGCACTAAGATGGAATAGGTCACCTCGAGTATTTGGGCAACCGCTGCTAGCCTAGGAAAAAGTGCGAATGAAGATATCATTTCAGCTGAGGGTCCAAGCAAAATAATTAGGCAGAGCTCGAGGAAGAGTGCTATGAAAGCTGCTGCTACTATGGATGTTGTTTCCATTCAAGAGACTACTGCTATTGGTAAGGAAGCAGCTAAATTGATCCTGGAGTTGCAATAGTGGCACTGGGGTGGGTTCTTTGGTTTGGTGCCTGTCTGGTATTGGTTGCTGGTTGGGGACTCTGGTCTTGGTTTCTGGTTTTTTTTTTATAGTTTAGACTGTTTGTGGTTCCAGGTCCCTGTAAAACCTGGGTTAGTTTGTAAAACCTGATTTTGATACTATTCTTCAGTTTGTTGCAGGGTTTTTCCTGGTTGGGCTGTCTTGCTTTATCTTTCTATTTTTTGTTAAAGGGTTTCGGGGTCCCTTCAAAACCTACTTTTACCATAATCTAAAACAAGAGACTTCAAAGTATCAAACATTTGATGAAACTAAAAAAAATTCTAAACCAAAGTGTGTTTACACATCAATGGTAGAATCATATAAAGTGCTCTTGAAGACCTTGCTTACAAATAAACTTGTCATGCTTCTAGACAACTTCCAACCCCATGACCCACCCATCAGACCTAATTGGTGGAGAGAGGACCATTTCTACAATTATCATAGAAGTAAAGGGCATAACACTAAAATTTTCTTTAAACTCAAAGATATTATCCAAGACCCCATTGATGTAGGAAAATTCATAATAGATGACTTAGTAAAAAAATATGATCACAAGGCCTTTAAACAACCATTACTAGAATATGAAAAAGGGGAATAATCCAAGGCTAAGAAGAAAAATCATGATGAAAATATCAAATTATATGTACACTAAATTTGATAATATCATAAACATGCTATAACTCATTGAACATATTTGTATGATGGGTCTTAAGTTGGACAAAGAGCCCAATTATGATATAGATGATGAAAGACCTAAGGTTGTCCTAAAAATGCATAGTTCTCAACACAACTATAAGGATACTAGGCCTAATGCATTCCTTGAGTGGTGAAATCTTCCTCCTTGCATGGTGAGATGCCTTCACTAGGGGGCAATCTAAAGTTGTCCTAAAAATTGAAAATGATCCTAAGAATTCCTCATCATCTAAACAAATAGCTACCCCAGCTATGACCTTGTTAGTCAATTGCAAAGTGTACACCAAAATAGTCCACTTCTCTAAACCCTTCTATCCAAGGCTTTCCATGAGTTGGAAAGTTTGAATGTCGGCTTAGAGATCCCTAATAATGGAGTGCAAAAGCATAGAATGCGCACAAAATGGCTCTCAGCTGAGCCTTAGAGATGCAACCCTTGCTAGTAAACCATGAAACAAGAGATTCTTTGAGCAAGAGCAAGAATTTAAATGTCAAAGAATCTTGAATATATGCAATGCAAAATGTACCAATGCTAGAAATGGAATGCACAATGTAACTAGGCTACACAAATGACAATATTACAACCATCCTATTAAACTATGTGTTCTAAGCTACTTTCAAAAAGAAAAGAGCTACACTATATGCAAGCTAAGCTAAGATGTTATGCAAACTAAAATGCCCTAGATGCAAACGATGAATGCAAGAAAATGTTTCTCTCCACAAGAAGCTCTCAAGTACTCTAATGGAAATCCTGCAGCATAACAATACTCAAGAGTGTGGATCTTTTAAGGGGAGAAGCTCTCTTGATTTTAAAGTTGTATGGATGGTAGAGATCAAGGTTGAAAGAGTGGATGATCAATGATTGAATTCAAAAATAGGAGGGGTGCATGTGCACATACAAGTCAACCAATAGAAAATGAGTTAACTTGTCATATAAGACAAAAGTCTCATAAACTTTTCTTTTAATTTCAAAAATAGAAAAAGAACTTTATGTGTGCACTTTAAGTGGGTTAGAAGAATGGGGTCTTTTTATTTAATTAAAAGGGGACATGTTCTTTTAATCAAAAAATGAACTTAGGATAGCATAGTCAAACTATAAGTTATAACCAAATTAATCAATTGTTAGCAATTTGGTCTAGGTAAATGATTAATCAAATTAGCCAAAATGTTGAGAAGGGGGCTAATAGTCTAGATGACCATTTTTGGGTGATTACATTTTCTCCTCTTTGACTAATGTGTGATTGATTTGAGAACACATTATGTCAAAGCAAACAGAATCCAAGCAAGTAGCAATAGACATAGGTATTCGGTCCCGAAGAACGAAGTGCAGAAAAAGATAGAAAATCCTGGATGTACAGCCTGATAGCGATAGTATTGAATGCTAGGAAAAGATGATGTTAGAATCCAAGAAGAATACTAACACCTAGAAAAGTAGTTAGATCAGAAGCAAGTAAAAAGATTAATCACATGCTCCTAAGAAATAGACAATTGTAGCGAGTGATGGTAGAGTATTTCTGCCCCCTTGGGATCAAAATCAAAATGAGGTAAGGGGAATGCAGAAATGAGAAAAATATGAAAAAATTGAGATATAGGAATGTCCAAGATGATAGATAAGTGATTAGAACCCAAGAATGACCATGACGAAGTGAGAGAATCCCCTAGTTTGACTAGAGTTGACTATGAAAGATAAAGTACAAAAATTAGGTCAAATTGAGTAGAAAAAGTGATTTAGACATGAAGAGGTGAATATAAGGAGATAGGAGGCATAGAAATGAAGACATGAAGAAATAAAGATGCCCAAGTGATGATTTAGAGATTAGGTCTTAGAAGGTCAGCTAACTGCTCAGAAGAAGGTGAAATTTTAAAATGTGATTTTGACCATGAAGATGAACTTAGATTTTGATTTCAATCCTGAAAATGGATCCAAGATGTCAAAATTAGCAAGGGGTGCAATTTTTGTGCAATTTTGAGAGGTTTTAAAAATTAGGTCAAAATAGGGTCAGACGCTATAAAAGGGGCCCAAGTGTTGTTTTCAAATTCATTTTGTATTTTCTGAGTTGGAAAGAGCTTTTGAGGGGTCCAAAGAGCATCATGGAATTGGCAAACATTCCTCTTCATCAACACCATTTTGAGTGTAGGCAATTGCACAATCAGCTAGAGTAGTATGGGGCAATGGTAAGTAACCCCTTTTTGTCATGTTTTTCGAGCTTTTTATGCATTTTTTTTGCATGTACAAAGGGTTTTGTGCAAAATATCACATGATACTTAAAAAGTATCGCACGAGTAGTCTGGGAAGTATCATGTGACAGATTTTTTTTGGAAAAGTATCGCATTCATATTATGTAAACTGTTGCCTAGGACATACCCATATGTTGCTCGAGCTGGTGTGAAATATCACACAATATAATTGTATCACCAATGCTTAGAAAAAGTGTCACACGATAAAATTCCAGCAAATTGTATTGCCTTCACTTAACAAAAGTATCGCACAAATTTATTTGAGCATTTTTTTGTGAGTTTTTTATGTTATGATCATGTTTTAGATATGGCACTTACATTTGTATGTTTTGTGTTGATAGGAGGTGTTTTCTGCATTACATATTAGAGCCCCCAAAGTGGTGGGGTTGTGTGTTGTAGGATTTTTTTAGCAATGATGAGCAAGCTGCCATATCTACTATGGGTTTACAATGGGTCATACGGATGCCCCATATACGAGCAAACCATGGATTGCTGACTGCACTAGCTGAGTGGTGGCACAATGAGCATAATACTTTTCACTTACTGATAGGAGAGGCCTTGATTACCTTAGAGGATGTGTATCACATTCTTCGAGTGCCATGCCATGGAGAGCTGGTAAGTTACATGGTTAAGAGTTCTTGGTTGTGTGTTAGCAATTTTGATGTTTTGATGTCAGGTATACTGATGCCAAGCTTTGGTGATGTCACATGTGTATTATGATCAGACCCCAATAGAGAGACGAGCACAAATACAATAATTGTTCTAGGATGTGACCATCCTAGATTTTTATTTGAGTTGGGAGTGTTTGATTGCTGAGTACAGAGATGATTTCCCTTTGCCAAGCTTGTTATGTTCATTGGTAGCCCAGGCCCTAGTGATAGACTGAGGCTAGAAGGGCTTTCCACTAGGATGGGGTCCATTGGTGTTTGATCTAGTGTCATAGAAACACATGATGACATGGGGGCTAGCTCTATTGGTAGAGATTTACCATGAGCTTCACGGGATAGTGTACCATTGAGGTGGCTTGTGGGCATGTGGCACAGTACTAGCACATATCTGGGCATGGGAGCACATTGCTATGATTTGACCACAGGTGCAGCCACGAGAGTGGAACCAACCCTACATTTTTGGGGATAGAGGTTTTATCCCACAGAGACATAGTGGGGATGTGACCTACTATCGACATGTTTTTGATGAGTTGATGACATTCACATGGCAGCCATACCAGGAGTGTCACATATGGTATAATTCATGGGAGTTGCATTATATGAGGTATAGTAGGCCATTGGTGGGTTAGAGCATAGATATAGTAGAGTGGTTCATGATTAGTTGAGTATGGTGGCAGTTTGCAGAATGACATGGGATATTAGTGGAGACGACCACCTATGCTTGGATACGCTCAGATGAGGCCCTAGGATGGTTATTAATGTTGGATTATCAGACAGCAATATGTGAGATAGCGGCTCTGGTAGAAATTCCCTAGGATTAACACCTAGATGTGGTAGATGTAGCGGTAGATCTTGGATATTTATATGAGATGCAGAGACACCCATTCTTGTAGTTTACTAAGCCTGATGTGCTACCCACAGGAGGGGGACACGAAGGTGATGGAGGCAGAGGCAGAGATGGAGGTGGAGGCAGGGGTGTGAGATAGATGGAGGTTGGAGAGGGATCTCGATTAGGGAAGAGGAGGACATAGGAATAGGCAGCAAGGGATATGGGAGAGGAGATGGAGGAGGAGGAGGAGGAGGTACCACTAAGGTGGCAATGGGATAGGAGAGTAGAGGCAAAGCCAAAGGTAGAGTAGTCAGTGATGGAGGGTGATGATGAGTGGGATGCCAAGATCCACACATTAGAGGTAGAGTTGTAGGTAGTGCAAGTTACTATTGCAGTGCATGATTAGTAGCTCATTGATGAGCGAGCGCAAGTGGATGAGCTTCGAAGAGAGCAAGACACGGGGAGATGAGAGGCAGCACATCATGGTGCATGAGTTGCATATTATTATGCTACCTATAGGGGTGTGGTTCCACCAGGGTAGGGACTTCCTGAATACTCTAAGTGGGTCAGTAGATCAGAGGGTACAGTACAACCACCAGATAGGAGACAGGCTCCACCACTGGAGCCACCACCTCCACCTGCTGCAGAGGGTGGCAGTCAATCATAGACTGATCATGAAAGTTTTGATAGTTTTGATTGTACATCATGTATTTTTGAGATGGATATCCAAATTTTGGATCTCAATCTTTTGTATATGTACTATGATATATATATATATATATATATATATATATATATATATATGAGATACTAGATTCGATTGGCAATCTTGTGTACTTGTCTCAAATGGATGTTTTAGCATTTTAGTTTCCATGTGATGTTTCAGTTTCTATCTTTAGCTCATGTATGCATTTTTTTGAATAGTTATGCTTATGTATCTCTCTTATGTGTGATGTTTTTAGCTCTCATGTTCATGATGTATACTTTATGTTTCTAAAAATATGTGACACTTGGATAGATTGAGTGTGATGTTTAGATTAACCCCTTGTGATGTCAAGAGAGCAAGATGGATATGAAATGAAAGATCAAGAAGGTGAAAGATATGACAAAGAAAGCTTAGGAGATCGCTTAAGCAGTTAGTTGAAAAATCCACACAAAAAAGATGAAGAGAGACTTCTCCCCATATGCAAAAATGGAAGACTAAACTAGAAAAATGAACCTTAAATGCAAGCTAATATGCAAAGTGGTTTACCAGCAAGGGACACATAACATTTAGACTCTTATTCCATCATTGAGAATTTATTAGGGACATCATGAGATCATACATCCATCATTAGTATAACTATGAGGATATGAGTATGATCGATACCAGATAGGTATGTGGGAATCTAATCTAAGCATTAAAGACATAGAAGTCAGGATGACTATATGATCAGATTCCCTAAGTTTGATATAGCAAGGTTACACCTGTATCAAGGCCTAAATGCCAAGATTACCCCCGAGTGCAATCTCGCAAAAAGAGAAGTCAAGGATGATACTTTCATAAGTCCAAGTGTCAAATAAGATCAGAATGAAATGCTGGAAAACCCTATAGAAAAATGAAGTATACCCACATGTAGAAATCAAGAAAACATTTCCCATACCCCTAGTCATCTTATCAATGACATCCTCAAGAGACTATTAGGGAGGGGACACATAGTAAGGAAATCATCATAGACAACACAGAAAGTAAATACAGATCATCATAACTTAATCATTAAGTGTTTAAGTGTGTGTTTGTAAGTCACTTGCCCATTTCTTTAAAGCTTGATCCTGGTAGTGAGAAATATCACAACATTGGAGACCGTAGGTAAACTATCTAAAAAGTGTTGAGAAACACTTGTTGTCCAGTTGGAGGGTAGTGTTGAGAAACATTGTTTTGTTAAGTTGCCAAAGAAACCCTAATGCACAATGAGACCTCAAAATAGGCTAAGTAATTGTGCCCCTAGATGAGGATGAGAAACAATCCCAAGCTAGGAATTGGGTTAGTGAAGTGAATGAGACTGATAGACATAGGTGCAAGGGTCTCAAGTAGTGCCTATTTCCAAGTTCTCACCACTTGGCAATTTTATTTTATTTTATTTTTTGTGATACATCAAAATGCCTATTGCTAAGTTTTCACTAAGATGATATTTTTTCAGGACATTTTCTGATTTTTAGGATTTTTTTTAGCATCATAAATATGTACAAGATAGTTGAGTAGTAAACCTTCTAAGCATAGAACTTCTTTGAGTGTAGGATGTTGATAGGTTATACAAGCTCTTCCCCTTCAAGAGGACAACTAATAATCACCAGACCCAAATGTTGTTGTGATAATGTATGGGCCTAACCAATTAGGTTTAAATTTTCCCTTCTGCTCTCTATGTTGTTGATTCTTTGGATTTTCTCTAAGCAAAAGATCACCAACTTGAAATTCATGTGGATGAACCTTTTTGTTATATTGAGTAGACATATGCTTTTGATAATCTCTCATTTGATCAAAAGCTATTTTATGATGCTCATCAAGGGTCTCTAATTCCTATATTTTCATAGCTCTATAATCCTCATTAGTTATCAACCCATGCAAAGAGACTTGTAAGCAAGGGATCTCTACCTCTAATGGGAGGAAAACCTTAGTACCATAGACTAAAGAAAAAGGAGTGGCCCCTATAGGAGTACAAATAGTAATTCTATAGGCCCAAAGTGCTAGATTTATTTGTAAGTGCCAATCCCTCCTAGACTTATGAACTGTGCGATGCAGTATTTTTAGCAATATTTTATTGGAAGCCTCTTCTTGACCATTCCCTTGAGGGTAATAAATAGAGGACCAATGTTGTTTGATCTTAAACTTCTTACATAGTTGTCTTATGTCCTTATTTTTGAATTGTCCTCCATTATCAGTGACAATAGAAGAAGGGATACCATATTGACAAATGATGTGATTTAGTATGAATAGAGCAACATGTTTGCCTGTAGCAGCAGATGACAACACAACTTCAACCCATTTAGTGAAATACTCAATTGCAGTAATAATGAACTTGTGTCCACTAGAGGAGCTTGGTTGAATTTTACCCACTAAGTCAAAAGCCCATTGTTGGAATGGCCAATATGTTATAGAAGGAATCAACTCTCATTCTGAAGCATGTATCAAGTTACCATGGAGTTGACATTTTTGATAGGACTTGGCATAATGGACAACATCAGCTTGCATAGTTGGCTAGTAATAACCCACCCTATGCACCTTCCAAGCAAGTGCAAGGCCATTAGAATGTGCCGCACAAATGCCATCATGACTTCAGCAAGTGCCTTTTCAGACTCTTCTAGCTCTAAACACCAAAGCAAAGCACTATCTAGACCCCTTCTATACAAATCACCAGAGAGAAAAATGTAACATGAGGCATTATGAAGGAATTGGTATTTTTGGTTGTGTGTGAGGTTCTCAGGAATGATTTGATCATGCAGGTAGGAAAAGATGTTAGCATAGTGGGAAGAATCATGACCTACAATAGTGCAGATCACTTGGTTGTCGAGGGAATCATAGGCAGAATAATGTAGTTCTTCCACCAAGAACTCAAATCAAGATTCATGTTCTTGTAGTTGGAGAATAGAGGCTGAGTTGCCATAGCATCTACAACTTTTTTTTCTACTCTAGGAATTTTTTGGAATGTCACAAAAGTGAAGTAGTTCCTTACAATATATATCAATCTTTTGTAAGGTATCAAACTGTCATCCTTTGTTTGATAGTCATTATTCACCTGATTAATAACAAGTTGAGAATCCTTATAGATATGCAACTTAGTTATCCTCCATTCAAGAACCATCTTGATCCCATTGGTTAAAGCCTCATATTCAGCCATATTTTTTGTACAAGGGAACAAGAGTTTGTAAGATTTGGGAATCATATACCCATGAGGAGAAAAAAACAATATACTAGCTCTAGCTCCATTTTGTGTGTGGGAACCATCAAAAAACATTTTCCAAGTCCTTTTAGTGATGTGTATACATTATTAAGGCATCTGGAAAGTCAGCTTGTATGGGCATTGTATCTTCTAAAGGAAAATTAGCAAGTTGATCAGCTATAGCTTGTCCTTTGATGGCTTTACGTTCGACATATTGAATGTCAATTTCTAAAAGAATCATCATCCACTTAGCAAGATGATTGGTAAGCACAACTTTGCTCAACAAATATTTCAAAGGATCTATTTTAGCGACTAGGTGGACTGTATGTGCCAACATGTAATGTCGAAGCTTTTGAGAGGCAAAGACCACCACAAGACAAGCTTTTTCGATGCTAGTATAATTCATTTCATAGGAAACCAAAGTTTGACTAATATAATATATGGAACATTCCTTACCACTCTCATCACTTTGGGCTAATAGTGCTCCTAAAGAAGAAGCTATAGCTGAGATGTATAAAATCAAAGGTTTACCTAGAATAGGTTGCATCAAGATTGGAGGTTTTGCCAAGTGCCCTTTGATCTGATCTAGACTTTGTTGACATTCCTCGTTCTAGATTTGAGTGGACCCTTTGTGCAAATTTTTGTTCAAAGGTTGATCTTTATCAACCAATTGAGAAATAAACCTTCCTATGGATTGTAGACACCCTTGTAGGCTTCTAAGGTGACTAATATTCTTTGGAGGAGGCATATCTATGATAGCTTGGACATTTTCAAGATCAACCTCAATGCCTTTTGCTAAAATAATGTAACCTAGAAACTTTCCTAAAGTGACACCAAAAGCACACTTTTCTGGACGTAGCCTAAGTTGAAATTGTTCCATACGGTCCAATATCAAACTAAGGTCTTTAAGGTGTGTGTCTCTTATTCTAGATTTTTCCAATGTGTCATCAACATAATCTTTCATATTTTTATGCATCATGTCATGAAAGATGGTGGTCATTACTCTTTGGTAGGAAGCATCAGCATTATTAAGCCCAAAAGGCATAATGTTCCAAAAAAAGGTACCCCATGTGCATGTGAAGGCCATTTTCTCTTGATCAGCTGGAGCTATCTTAATTTGGTTATACCTAGAAAAACCATCCATAAGGGAGTACATTTCATATCCTGTAGTCCTGTCTACAATCATATCAATATTTGGTAATGGGAAATCATGTTTAGGGCATGCCTTGTTAAGATCTCTGAATTTGATACAAACTTAGATGGTTTTGTCATGCCTAGAGATAGGTACAATGTTGGAAATCCACTCTGCATAGTCGATTGCTCTACTATTACCAACAAAGCTACATGAGGATGAATTTTTTGCAATTTTTGTTTAATAGGCTTGACATTAGGAGAGATAGATAAATGATGCATGATGAGATTTGTGTCAAGCCCAGGCATGTCTACATATGTCCATTCAAAATTGATCTTTTTATCCTGCAAAAAATGGGTAAACTACTCCTTTTCTTCAGCTAACAATGATTGAGCTACATGGATAATTTTAGGAGATTCCTTCGTTTCCAAGTTAATTGGTTGTGTAGGCTCAATAAGAATTGATGTTTTGTCTTGAAAATAGCTTGGTAGACTACCAAGTACCTCATCTATGGGTGCCTCAAAGAGGTTTTCACCATTAGATACGTCTTTATTTTTACTTTTTTTAGGTTCAAACACCACCAAAATGTGGTTTTTTCCATTTGACCAATTATTTTTTTCTTTAATTTTATGACTGAGGTACTTGATATCTGATTCTATCATGTGAATTGTAGGTTCACTAGTGTTAGAAGTGACAAGTTTAATGGCATTTAGATAGCAAGAAATCTCATAGTCATTGCAGAATGATAGTATTTTTGGTGCTTGGTATTGGCTGGACCAATCTATCAGACATGATGGATTAATGAAAGTGAAGGAGAAGCTTTGAGGTGATTGACATGAAAAGAGTCATCTTTGGTGACATGTGAAGGTGAGCCTATATTGAATGCTGCAAAGGTGTCTAAATCAGGAATAACCCTAGATGAACTAGCATGATCCATTAAAGCATATTATGGGCCAAACTCATCTAACCTTACACTAGACTCTTCGACTACATTTGGTTGAGTTACATAGGCATGAATAACATCCACTCCTAGTTCACAAGAAGCATCCAATAAACTTTCCCATTCATATTCTTGAGAGTCTATACTTTGATCCCTAGTAATTATATGAGAAATATTTTGTCAAATCCATCCTCTATTCACATCCTCATGATTAGATTCATCTTGTTCCATTTGTTGCAAGGTGAAAGCTTCAGCATCATCAGTGGTATTTGGAGTATGCTCCCCCAAAGAAGAGAAGATGTAGGCACAAAGTCTTCATCTTGCAAAGCAATAGCAAAAAAGGGAGGATCATCATCTTCTGAGTCACTAGATATAGGCATATTTTTAGTAAACATTGGAATATCATGCTCTAGACCAAATCTTAAGCCGATAGTGTCTCAAGCATCACAACCTTGAGTATGACTTAAAGGTTTAGCTAGAGCATTCTTGTTCCTAGTTAGAGATCCATGGCCTTGATATCCCATATTTGTAAGAATTTTATACTCCTTTCCATATCATTTGGTGGAAATGGGAGTGGTTACTATAACATCCTCTTCATTGTCCTCTCCTCTATATATCCAATCTCTAATGGCTTATTCTTCTTTTGCCGCTTCCAAAGGAACTGAGGACTAAACAAAGGTGCCAAAAAGTGTCATGGTGGATACAAAGGGTTTCTTTCTAGTGGATGGTTTACCATAAGACTAAGGGGAGAGTGGTAAAGAAGTGATAGAGTCTAGAGTGTATTCTCCCATGCCAAGGCTCATCATTTTCATTCTTCGTTCACATTTTGTGAGAGAGGGTGTGGGCTCATGAAAACAATGATTATTAGGAACTAGTGTTTCAGTAGTAGACAATGTATTGATGGACATTGAGTTATCACCAGGGATAACTACTTCAATGCCATTGAAAGGAAACTTGATGCACTAATGATATGTGGAAGGCATTACTTGCATATCATGAAACCATGATTGTCCCAATAACAAATTGTATGCAAGTGGTATATCAAGAACTTGAAAAACAACATCCCTTTCCACTGGACCAACTCGAATCGGTAGCACAATTAGAACCTTAGAAGGTCTTTCAACTTTGTCATAAGATTTTATGGTGATCTTGCATCTAGGGTCAATAGAAAATTCTGACATGCCCAATTGTTGAATGACATTAAAGGGGATAATGTTTAACCCTGCACCATTGTTTATCAAGACTCAGTGAATGCGAGTACAAAAGATTTGGACAAGATTGTGGGGATGACTGGGAGCTTGGTCATATTCTTCAAAAAAGGTGAGGTGGTAAGGTGAAGAGATATGATTCACCATAGCTTGGAATCATTCCACATCAATATCTATGGGAACATTGACAGAGCATAAGGCTTTCTCAAGGATATCTTTGTGTAGGCAGGATAACTCTAACAACTCAAAAATGGAGATTTGTGCCTAGGTATGTTATAACTGACTAATGAGGTCATAGTTCAAGATCTTGGAAGTGACTAGTTGCATAGAAGATGAGGCATTCTCAGAGTCTTGAGAAACTTTTAGGACAACCTTAGATTACCCCCTAGTGACAGCATTAAGTGGTTCACTTTGTGATGAAAAATAATTAGTCACCCAGAGCACCACCTTAGATCGAGTCATTATGGTTTTGAGGAACATCACATATTCTTAAGACAACTCTAGGTCATTCTTCTGCACATTGGTTGTCATCATTAGAATTTTCCATGCATATATACTCAATAGGCTCAAGCATACCTATGAAATTTTTTGTGTTAGCATAAGCATAGGTGATCTTAGCATCATGATTATTTTTAGTGGCTTTAGAGGTTTCAAATTTCTCATATTCTGGTAAAGGTTTCTTAAAAGCTTTGTTATCAACATTCTTGGCAAGACCATCTATGACAACTTTTCCCTCCTCAATAAGGCCTTGAATCACATCTTCGAGCTTGAAACAATTTTCAGTGTTGTGACCCTTGCTTCCATGATAACTACAAACATGATCTTCCCTCCACCACAGGGGTTTGATGGGTGGATCATAGGGTTGAGAATTGTCTAGCAAAGTAATCAAGTTGTTTGCAATTCAAGTTTTCAAGACCGTTTCATAAGATTCAACCATGGGTTTATAAACACATCGTTTCCTGGTAAACTTAGAGCTTTTGTCAGATGTTTTTGGTCTCACATTTTCTTGTCATTTTGTAGTGTAGATAGCAGTGGAAAGGTTAAATGTAGGTTCCTTGGTCTTAGGAGTATCCACCACTCCATCATTGACAACATACTTGTTTTTATTCCAAGGTTTACCTTTTTCTTTATTGTTTCCATTGCTATTCTTATCTTTATTGATGACAATGTCACCCTTTTTGATAGCAACATCTTCAATATGATATGCACTCTCAACCATGGCATTAAAGGATGTGAAGAGATTTTTCCTTAGATCAAAGTACAATTTTGGTATGAGGGTATTGATAAAGATATCAAAAATTTTAGCCTCAAGAACTTGTCAGGGATATCGAGAGTATAGTGCCCTCCATTGTTGAAGATATGTTGCAAAAGGCTCTCCCAAATTTTTCTTGATGTTGCATAAATCTAGCACTGTTACAGGATGTTGAATATTGTAGGAGTATTTCTAGATGAATCTTTGTGCAAGCTCATCAAATGTCTTAATGTGAGGAATCAATTTGGTGAACCATTGCATAGCTTGTCCTCTTAGACTCCTAGGAAATAACCTCATAAGAAAGGTGTCTTCATGCATAAAGTCCATGCTAAGAGCATAAAAATGTCACATGAGCATGAGGATCACCATTTCCATCATATTTTTCATACCTAAGAACCTCTATATCCTTAGGAAATGGTAGCATGTAAAGACTCCTATCAAATGGAATAGCACATATTGAGTCAAGAAATGAAGTTTTAGATGGTTCTTTTGAGGCTTGCAGTTGTGTAAATTGTTTAATCCTCAGCTCTTGTATTTCTTCCCTAAATATCTCTGCTTCAGTGGGTTCTCATTTTGGAATGATGCATTCTACATTGAAATCTTGAGGAAGCTTCCATCCTCTTGCTGCCATGTAACAAAAATATTGATCTCTGTTTTCTTCTAAAGCTCTAAGCATCAATTTTTGAGCGAAACTGTCTTCTTGGAACTTTATGACATCTTTGCTAGTTACTTCTTCACCACTGTCATGATGGGAAGGGCATGTGCCCGTGGTCACTCTAGGATTTTTTGGAGGTGTGTGGTTTCCATCATTGCCATCAAAAGGATTTTGGGAGCAAGTCCCTTTGTTCCCTTCATGTAGAGTATAGGTATTGATTTCAACTTGTTCACATTCTTTCTCCCTAGCATACATGGCTTCAAAAATCCTTTGGTTTTCACGTGCTTGTTCCTCTAGACGATGTTGGACCTCATCAAGGTGTACCATGGTGACCAAAACCTTCTCAACCTTGGGTGTCTCACAAGGTGTGCCAAATGTGTTTTCAAAACTGTAAAGTGGATTATGTCTAACGTTAGTTGTTTGTGTTTCAATTCACTCAGGGTCTTCCACAAAATGTTGTTCGCAAGGACATCTAGGTGGTGTTTCTAGTTGTTTAAAAACAAAAGGGGTATGTTTCCCACTCCCAACCTTAAATCTAGTTGTAATCAGCATGTAAAGACCTATCTTTGTTTAATGGGACAAGAAGAGTAAGTTAGATTTGAAGCTTTTACAATTAAGATTAATCACTTGTCAAAGTATGAGAGATGGCTTATCAAGCAATGCTCAAGAATTTACATCACTGGTGACTTGAGCCAAGCAAGTGAGAAAGAATCTCAATAGAAAGTAGCTAAAAGGGACAATAATTAGATTTTTACAAGTGAGTTATCAATGACATCTTAAGACTTACATCTAACAAACTAGACCCATCTTTTCAACCTTGGACAGTTTCTCAACATACAAATATGTAACCAAAATTTAGGGGAACAAGAATGACACACTCTAAACTAGAAAGACCAGAATGCAAATGTTGATTATGCAAGAAATAACCTCAGGCGTCACTTTATTAGTTACCATGCAATAGTGAAACAACATAAAATGTCGTACGACACTTTTTTTACAACAAGGTGATACTTTTCTGCCAAGAAACAGTTCTCACAAAGGTATGCAATAGAATTTAGAACCAAGGGAAATATAACTTAGAAAGGGAGGTGATACAATTTTGGAAAAAATTTCTGTCGCGCAATATTTCTTTAAAGAGTAGGCAACAAAGTGACAATTTGTGCAGAATAGACTAGTTTTGACCCAAAATTTTACTTTTCAATTTCAACAATCAGATGATTTTTCAAATTAGACAGTGTAGATTTCTAGTTCATGTCAGTTGTTAGCCAGGTTTGCAAATAGTAAGGGATTTAATATGTCTTCAAATAGTTGAACAAGGGTAAAAACAACCTTGCCAACACGCACTTGTGATATGATAACAACATCCCTACCAACATTACCACAATTGTTTGATATGCAAGAACATTAACACTAGTCAATACATTCGAAAATAGTAGCTAAGCAATCTACCTTAAGGTCATAGTTCATTACTTAACAACTTGGCCCACACTTGATGCCCCTTCCCCTCACACCAAGTGGTTACCCACAAGAGATATTGGCTTTGTCATATAAGTGCCATAAGCACAACTAAGGGAACGCATATGGTGAGTGTAAATCTTGGGGTGATCTAGGTAGTCCACTAGGATTGATCCTTGTACAAAGAAGTTGAGCAACAAAATAAGGTGGATACTAACCTAGGGTGTCTAGATAGGGCTTCCATTCATAGTGCTCCTCTTGCTCCCAATTACGGGGCACCTCACCTTGTGATGAGTAACCAATCTTGCGACCACAAGAATACCTTAAGAATTCTTTCCTAGTGATCTCCCTATGGTTGAAATCCCATAAGTGATCACACTAGACAAAGAAAAACACTATGTCTACCAAGGTTTTGTGTCATTGATAGCCTTGAGTTTATAGTGGGTTGGAAGAGCTGGGTAATCTATTTGTCCCCACTTGGGTCATTCCTCTCAGGTTGTCTAAGAGCAGGCCCGCTAAATGATCCTAACTAAACATTGAGTGGATCAACTCTTGGAGGTCAAGATTTCTGATTCACCTCAAGGGTGAAGAGCATACTTTCCTATTCTAATCTTGTCACCCAAACACACCAAGAAGAGTAAATTACCAACTTGCTTTTGAAATCCAAAGGTGGGTCAAGATTTTTGATTCACCACAAGGGTGAAGAGCATACTCTCTTATCACCAAGGGACCCAAATTACAAGTTTTAATGTGCCTACAAAGAATGAACTAATATATGCCGCAAATAAAATAAAAGAACAAACAAGTTTTGGTTTTTATGCATCGGGCAGCCTTGCAAACAATCATTAGTAGCCCTTTTGCATTTGAAGCTGACATGTGTTCTTTTTAAGAAATATTTCACACTTTCAAATATGGCAACCTACAACCACAACCATTAGTACCAAGGGTTAGCTTCCAAAAACAAAATAAATCTTCAAATAGACTTTTGCAAAACTATTTTATAGACTTGCTAAAAGCCAGCAATCATCAAACACAGTCAAAACTGAACAACACTCCTCAAACAATAAACAAGTTTGTGTTAGGTGATAGTTCTCACTGGAAGTCTATCGGACAATACTTCATAGCATATGTGTGCAACAACAATTCTTTGTGCGATAGTTTTCCTTAAGCCGAGCAACAGAACTTTGTATGAGAGGCGATATAGTTTAGAATATGTGTACGACACTATTTCCACAAAATGTATCGCACAAATGTACTGTGAAATGTCATACTATACTGGAAAAATGTCGCCCAAAGCTACGACTACAAAAAAAGAAAATATGAAACAACAAGTAAAATGGTGATGAAATCAGCAAAAATTTATGGTAAAACTAGTGTTCAGCCCCACGGTGGGTGCCAAAAATGTACACCAAAAGAGTGCACTTCTCTAAAACCTTCTATCCAAGGCTTTCCATGAGTTGGAAACTTTGAATGTCAGCTTAGAGCTACCTAATCATGGAGTGCAAAAGCATACAATGAGCACAAAATGGCTCTCAGCTAAGCCTTAAAGATGTAGCCCTTGCTAGTAAACCATGAAACAAGAGATTCTTTGAGCAAGAGAAAGAATGAAAATGTCAAAGAACCTTGAATATATGAAATGAAAAATGTACCTATGCTAGAAATGGAATGCACAATGTAACTAAGCTACACAAACGACAATATTACAGCCATCCTAGTTAAACTATGTGTTCTAAGCTACTTGCAAAAAGAAAAGAGCTACACTATATGCAAGCTAAGCTAAGATGTTATGCAAACTAAAATTCCATTGATGCAAACGATGAATGCAAGAAAATGTTGCTCTACACAAGAAGCTCTCAAGTACTCTAATGGAAATCCTGCAGCATAACAATACTCAAGAGTGTGGATTCTTTGAGGGGAGAAGCTCTCTTGATTTTAAAGTTGTATAGATGGTAGAGATCAAGGTTGAAAGAGTGGATGATCAATGGTTGAATTCAAAAATGGGAGGGATCCGTGTGCACATACAAGTCAACCAATAGAAAATGAGTTGACTTGTCATATAAGACAAAAGTCTCATAAGCTTTTCTTTTAATTTCAAAAATAGAAAAGAACTTTATGTGTGCACTTTAAGTGGGTTAGAAGAATGGGGTCTTTTTATTTAATTAAAAGGGAACATGTTCTTTTAATCAAATAATGAACTTAGGATAGCATATTGTGATATTGCTATCAGGATTTAACTATGTGATTTTGAGTCAAACTCATTGAACCATATTTCATTAGTAGTGATTCAACATGAATCCATCTCTTATGAGAATAAATGGAACACTTAGCACTCATTGGATCTAGGTGATGCTCACAAGGGTGAAGCACCGAGACTTCCTGGGAGGTCACTCATCCTAGTACTACTCCAGCCTGGGCGCACTTAACTACAAAGTTTCCTCCATGGTTAAACCCAAAGCTTGCAATCCCATTTACAAAACCTTCACCAGGTGTTGTACCTTATGAACCATTCATTAGAAAGCCCCTTAAGCTCATCAATTGATAAGTTGGAGATAATTTCAATAGCAAGTCAAATTGTCATAGCATAGTCAAACTATAGGTTATAACCAATTTAATCAATTATTAGCAATTTGGTCTTGGTAAATGATTAATCAAATTAGCCAAAATGCTAAGAAGGGGGCTAATAGTCTAGATGACCATTCTTGGGTGATTACACAAAGAACCCCAATGCAAATTTCAATATTTGAGTTGCTAGAACTATATCCTATGCATAAGAAAATTCTTGAGAAATTTTTTATGCATAGACAATGTTCCCATTGATATTAATGTTGAGCAATTCCAAGCTATGATGAACCATATCTCCTCACCACACTAACTCATATTCTCTGAAGAAGATAACAATTCACTTAGTCATCTTCATAATCTATCCCTCAACATAGAAGTCCAAATCTTTTGTTCTCGCATCCTTGAGACTTAGTAGACAATGGTTCAAGGTTAAACATCATCTCTTTCAATGTTATTCAATAGCTAGGCATGTTTTAATTTTCTATCGACCCTAGGAAGAAGATCACCATCAAAGACTATGATGAGGTTGAATGACCTTCTAAAGGTCTTATTGTGCTACAAATCTATGTTGGTCCCATTGAAAAAGATGTGGTCTTCAGGGTTTTAGACATCCCATTAGCATATAATTTATTTCTACGCAGACCTTGGATTCATGACATGCAAGCAATATTGTCTACATAACATCAATGCATAAAGTTTCCTTTCAACAGTACTAAAATAATCATTCTTGGAGATAATTCAATGTCTATCAACACATTGTCTATTGCTGAATCACTAATCCCACACAATAAATTTTCCCATGAGCTCAAACTATCTTTCAAAGAGTGTGAACAAAAATTGAAAATGAAGAGCCTTGGTATGGACGAGTACACTCTAGACTCCATTTCTACTGTACCAGTTTCTCCTCAATCTTACAAGAAACCTTCTAAAATATTGAAGCCCTTAGCTTCTACTATGACCATTTTTGGCACTTTTGTTCAATCCCCTATTCCCTTAGAAGCATAAAAAGAAGATCAAGGTATAAGAGAAAGATGTAGAGGAAGTTACAGTCACTACTCCTATTTCTCCTAAGTGTTATGGAAAGGGCTACAAATTTCTAAAAATTATAGGCTATCATGGCCAAGGGTCCTTAGCTGGTGATAATAAAGCTCTTGTAGAACCCTTAAGTCAAATGAAGGGTTGTAAAAATAGAGATACTTCTGGCCTAAGCTTTAGGATCAAAGATGAACTACCGATGTTTGATGGAAGGGCTCCCATATTTTGTAAATTAGAGGGTGATGACCTGCCTTTTGTTGCTACTACTCTACACAATGAAGATTTCATACCTCCCACTTCCCTTGTTTGGGGAGAAGAACATATTTTTACCTCTAATGACATTGAGGCTTCCACCTCTAAAGAACACCAATAAGATGAATCTAATTAGAAAGAACCAAATAGAGGAAGGATAAGAGAGAATATTGCTCACTTGATCACTAGGAACTAGAGTATAGATTTTGGTGAATATGAATGGGAAAGTCTCATAGATGCATCTTGCAAGTTAGGAGTAGATGTTATGCATGTGTATGCTACCCAACCAAACATAGTTGAAGAGTCTAGTCTAGGTTATTACAAGTTTGGTTCACAATCTTCTCTAGTGCATCATACTGGTCACTTTAGGTCTATTCCTAATTTGAATTCTTTTGGAGCTTTCTCTATAGGCTTGACCTCTCATGTCACCATAGATGAATCCTTCCATATCAATAACCATAAAGCCTCCACATTTCTCTCATTACTTCACCTTGTTCTCATATATTTGTCTGCTCAACACCAAAGACTAGCACTACCATCTTTTGAAAATAACTATGAGATTACTTGCTACCTCAATGCTATCAAACTCATGGTATCTTCCACCAATGAATCCACGATTAACATGAAAGAGAAAAATATCAAGTACCTTAGTTATAAAATTAAAAAGAAACAAAAAAAAAATGGTTAGATTGTGAAAACCACTTTGTGGTTGTGTCTAATCCCCAAAAAAGTTAAAAAAAAAGACGTATCTAAGAGTAAAAACCTCTTTGAGGCACCTAAATATGAGGTACTTGTTAATCTACCAATTTATTTTTAGGATAATCATCAGTTCTGATTAAACCCACATAGCCTATTAATTTAGGTACAAAAGAGACCCCTAAAATCATTCATGTTGCTCAATCTCTATTGAGTGAAGAAAAAGAGAACTTCACTAAGTTCTTTCAAGAGAAGAAAATCAACTTTGCATGTATTTAGATATGTCTAGCCTTGACACTAATCTAATTATGCATCATCTATCTATTTCTCCTAGTGTTAAGCCTATCAAATAGAAGTTGATAAAAATGCATCCACATGTGGCTCTCTTATTCAAGGCAAAACTAGAAAAGCTCCTAAGTGAAAACTTCATTAGAGCTATTGATTATGTAGACTGGATCTCCAATATTGTACCTATGTCCAAACATGATAAGTCCATTCAAGTGTGCACCAATTTTAGAGACTCAAACAAAGCATTCCCCAACAATGATTTTCCACTACCCAATATAGACATGATAGCGAACATGACTGTAGGTTATGAAATGTACTCTTTAATGGATGAATTCTTTGGGTACAATCAAATCAAAATTTCTCCTATAGATAAAGTAAAAATAGCATTTACATGTGCATGGGATACCTTTTGTTTAAATGTCATGCCCTTTGGGTTAAAGATTGTAGAAGCTACCTATCAACAAGCCATGGCCACCATCTTCTATTATATGATGCACAATAATATTGAAGACTATGTTGATGACACATTGGCCAAATCTAAAGAAAGAGACACACACCTTGATGAGCTTAGTTTGATATTGGACTACATGAAATAATTTCAACTCAGCTTTAATCCCAAAAAAGTGCCTTTGGTGTCACATTAGGTAAATTGTTAGGCTATATCATATCTATAAAAGGCATTGAAGTTGATCCAAAAAAGGTGCAAGCCATCACAGAAATGCCTCCTCCTAGGAATATTAATCAATTAAGAATTCTTCAAGGACATCCACAATCTATTATGAGGTTTATATCTTAGTTGGCTAATAAAGCTCAATCCTTCAGTAAGAACTTGCACAAAGGCTCCACATGTATCTAGAACATAGACTATCAACAAAGCTTAGATCAAATCAAAGGGCATTTGGCTAAACCTCCTCTATTGATACCACCCATACCCTGAAAACCTTTCATATTATACATCTTAGCTATAAATTCTTCCCTAGGAGCACTATTAGAACAAGTGATGAGACTGGAAAAGAAAAAGCTATTTACTATATTAGTCACACTTTGGTGGCTTATGAGATGAATTACAAAAACATTGAGAAGGCTTTCCCTATAGTGGTATTTGCCTCCCAAAAACTTAGGCACTACATGTTGGCTCACACAATGCATCTCATTGCAAAAATTGATCCCCTCAAATATTTGCTAAGTAAAGTTGTACTTACTAGTCATCTCACTAAATGGATGATTATTCTCTCTAAGTTTGACATTTTGTACATCAAATACAAAGCTATCTAGGGGTAGGCCATAGTTGATCAACTTGCTAATTTTCCATTACAAGATACCACTCCTATGCAGATTGAATTTCTTGATGCTTCCATCATGTATGCCACTAAAAGAGCCTGGAAGATTTTCTTTGATGATTCTGACACTTAGAATGGGTCTGGTGCAGGCATTCAATTTGTCACACCTCATGGTTACACAATCCCAAAGTCTTACAAATTTTTATTCCTATGCACTAACAATATAGCAAAGTATAAGGCTCTAACAAATGGTATTAAAATGGATTTTGAATGGAGGATCATAGAGCTACATATCTATGGAGATTCCTAACTTTTTACTAACCAAGTTAATAATGATTACCAAACCAAAGATGACAAGTTGGTATGCTACAAGAAATTAATTGATGCTCTACAGAACTAATTCACATTTGTGACATTTCAACAAATTCCTCAATCAGAAAATAAGGTTGCAGATGCTATGGCCACCCTAGCATCTATTCCTCAGTTACAAGAACATGAATTATTTTTTGATTTCCTAGTCGAAGAATTACATCATCTTACATATGACTCCTCTAATAATCATGTGATTTGCACTATTATTAGTCACAACTCCTCTTGCTACTCCACCATTTTCTCCTACTTGCATGATTAGATCATTCTTGAAAATCTCACGCACAACCAAAAATGCCAACTCCTTCACAATGCCTCACACTATACCTTGGTCTCTAGTGACTTGTATAGGAAGGGTCTAGATGGAACACTTCTTAGGTGTCTAGAACTAGAAGAGTTTGAAAAGGCATTAGCTGAA
Organism: Cupressus sempervirens; assembly: GCA_028749045.1. Lineage (NCBI taxonomy): Eukaryota > Viridiplantae > Streptophyta > Pinopsida > Cupressales > Cupressaceae > Cupressus > Cupressus sempervirens. The sequence goes on from CM053783.1 coordinate 494,992,548, forward strand.
GTCCATGATGACATCATTAGGCCACACACTTATGGCCTTGCACTTGCTTGAAAAATAATTTGGGCAAGCTACTATTGGCCAACAATGCAGGCTGATTGTTTGATATGCTAAATATTGTAAGAGATGTCAGCTACATGATCATCTAACTCATGCTCCTGGATGTGAGCTTATACCTTCTATTACATATTAGCCATTTCAATAAAATGCCTTTCACTTGGTATAAAATATTCATTTTAGTTCATTGAATGGCCACAAGTTTATCATTAGAGTGATGAAATACTTCACAAAATGGCTTGAAGTTGTACCTTTATCTTCTACTAGAGGCAAGAATGCTCCCTTATTTATTCTCAACCACATTATTTGTCACTGTGGAATCCCATCCTCCATTGTTACTGATAATGGAGGACAATTAAAAAATAAGGACCTAAAACAACTTTGTGAGAAATTCAAGATCAAACAACACTTGTCCTCAATATACTATACTGAAGGGAATGACCAAGCCGAGGCCTCTAATAAGACATTGCTCAAAATCCTACATAGAACAGTTCACAAATTAGGTAGAGATTGGCACCTATAAACCAATTTGATAATATGGGCCTACATGACCAGTATACATACTCATATAGGGGCTACACCTTTTTCATTAGTCTATGGTTCCAAGTTTGTCTTACCCTTAGAAGTTGAGATTCTTGCACTATGAGTCTCCCCACATGGGTTGATAACTAATGGAGACCATAGGGCTATGAGGATACAAGAGCTAGAAACTGTTGATGAGCTCCATAAGGATGATTTTGATCATATGAGGGCTTATAAAAAATGGATATCTACTACATATAACAAAAAGATTCATCCTCATGAGTTCCAATTGGGTAAGCTTGTGCTTACAGAAAATTCCAAAAATTAGCAAAACATGGAACAAAAAGGGAAATTTGAGCCTAACTTGTTGGGTCCTTACATTGTCACACCAACATTTGGATCTGGTGCATATTAGTTTTCTACTCCTAAAGGGGAATAACTTGCTAAGCCTATCAAAATTCTACATTTGAAGAAATTTTATGTTTAATGTGAACAACTCAAATATTTGTATATATGTATTGATCCTAAAATAAATCCTAAAAAGCATAAAAATTTCTTGAAACAATGTTGATCTTAGTGAAAACCTAGCAATAGTTGCTTTGATGTATCACCAATTTTTTTAAAAAAAATACAATTTTCATTTTTTTAAAGAAGTCCTGAAAAAATCTACCAAGTGGTGAAAACCTAGAAATAGATGCTACTTGAGACCCTTGCACCTATGTCTATCAGTCTCACTCATTCACTCCATAGCACATTTCTTAGCTTGGAATTATCTCTTGTCCTCATCTCATGGGCATAACTACTTAGCTTATTAGGACCTTCTTGTGTGTTAGGGTTTCTTTGGAAACTCATGCAAAATAGTTTTTTTTAACACTAACCACCTTGACATCGAGTGTTTCTTGAACACTTTTTGGATATCATACCTATAGTTTAGGATGTTAAAATATTTATCACTATCAGATTCAAGTCTTCAAGAAATGGCCATGTGACATCCATACACACATGTAAACATTAAACTTGCCGAGCTATGATGAACTTTATCTTCTTTGTGTGTTGTTTATGATGATTTCTTTGCTGAGTGTTCCCTCTCTAATAATCTTTCAAGGTTTTCATGGACTAGAAGACTGGGGGCATGGGTCATGTTTTACTTACTTTTTTCTTGTGGGTATACTTTGTTAGCCTAACTAGTCACGGGCATTCATGCTTGTCCTACTTGACACTTTAGACCTATAATGTATAATCCTTGTCTATTTTTGCAAGACTACACTTAGGGGTTATTCTAGCACTTATGCCTTGATATAGGTGTAATCTTTCTATACTAAACTTAGAGAATCTAACTGCATTAGTCATCTTAACTTATATGTATTTGATGCTTAGGTTGGATTCCCACATTTCTATCTAACATAGATCATATTCATATCCTCATAGTTATACTATTGATGATTGTATGGTCTTTTAATGTCCCTAATAACACTCATTGATGAAATTAGAGTCTAAATATTTTGCATCCCTTGCAAGTAAACCATTTTGTATACTAGTTTGCATCATAGGTATATTCTAGCTTAGTCTTGCATTTTTTATATGGATAGAGCTCTCTCTTCATCTTTTCATGGACAAATCAGCTAATTGCTTTCATATTCTCTTCACTTTCTTTTCAACCATATCATTTTCATTTTCTTGATCTTTTATGTTGCATCTATTCTATCTGTAATCAACTAAAAATGGTCATCTAGACTATGAGCCCCCTTTCTAGCATTTTTCCATAATTTATCTAATGATTATTTTTTATCAAATCTTCAAAAATCTATTTATTCAATTATAACCTATGGTATGACCACTTTAATCAAATTTCATATTTAATTAAAAGAACATGTCCCACTTTTAATTAAATAAAATTCCCCACTCATCTATTATCCTAAGTGTACACACATAAAGCATTATTCCTATTTTAGAAATAAAAGAAAAGACATTTTTGTCTACACATGAATGCACAATTTTTTATGTGAGAGGAATATTCAATTTTTAAAATAATTTTAATTCTTCTCCACACATTTCAAACCCTCTAAAAAGTCAACCATTAATTGTGATTGGTTGAGATGCTTGTGCACATGGATCACTCAAGATGTATTCTCCTCCCTTGATTATTCTTCTTTTTCCTCTTAATCTCTACCATCCATTTTTCTTTAAAAGGGAGGGCTCTCTCCTTATTCAAAAAATCTTAGTCTCTCATACTATTGTTATGCTATTGGTTTTCTTGGTGATTTTGGAGACTTGGAGTTGTAAGAATTTGCCTTAGGGAGAAATTCATTCAAGATCAAGGAACTCAAACACAAGCACAAGAATAGACCAAAAGAGTATGATCAGAATAACAATATTCAAAATTGATTTATTGTCATTCAATGTTATGTATATACACACTAGGAGTGCCTAAATATAAAGGCCTCTGGAATGCTTCTAAAATGCTTAGGGGTCAACACTCTGATAAGTCTTACAACCAAGCACATGTCCACCAAGAGTGAATTATCCTCCATTAAGTACATAAGTAAGTGCGATGATGAGAGGATAAGCCTACAAAGGTGTAGCATGTGAAATTATGTTGTAGACACTATGTGCTTAATTAAGATTACAAACAATTGTGTTTTCTACAAGACAACTCAGTTAATTATGAAAACTCTAGTGTTGTAGACACCATGTGCTGAATTAGAGTTACTTGCTCCAATGTTGTCAACATGACAACTCATAAGAGTATGCAAACTCCTAAGAGTCAAACTAATAAATAATAAAATAATACATTGACCTAAGTAAAATTAAGTGTAATAAGTAAATACTTATTTACACCAACACCTCCCTTAAGTGCAACTTAGGGGAATGCACTTAAGTTTATGAAAGTTAGGATGAAAATGCATGATGGGTCCTAGCTACTAGGCCATGTTAGGTACCCATGTATAAATGCAATTCAATCTCTTATAACATAGAGAAAGAGGGAAAATCTCATGGGAAAAACCCTCCCCCAGAAAGAGAGATGTAAAAAATAAAGATGCATGGATGGATGGAGTAATCAACACCCCCCCATTATGACATGCATCAAGTATATACAATAGAGAAAGATGAGAAGGACAAAACCCCATAAGAGAAAAAAATCCCCCCATAAAAGAGAAGAAGTAGGAGATGAGGTAGTCCCCACCTAACTTTAGAGTGCCAATTAGTGATAGCTTCTCCTATGTAGAAGTTAATCCATGAATGCTGAATAATGTTCCTCCCCTTTGGAAGAAACAATGGCAAAGGTATAGGTGAGATGTTTCCCTTATGTGTAGAAAGAATATTGAAGATGAATAGTATGTTGAAAACCTACTCAACTATCCTTGTGTCAAAGCTGATGGTTGCCCCTTCCAAGACTACTGAAAAGAAAAAGTGTAGATCGAGCAAGGATAGATGTAGAATCTATCCCAAAGAACCAACTGTCTCCTCAAATGATAAAGAGACCTCCCATAACTATTGTACATATGGATCCACAATCACATCAACCTGTGAAGATTAATCATGTAGAGAATGGGTAGGAGGGTTAGAGTGAGCCCTCATGACAATTGAAGAAGATTTTGCTTCGTCAAAGAGAAGATGTAGATCATCAAAGATGTCTCCCAAATCTACTATGTGTGACTCCACAAAAAAATCTAAAATATCTGTCAAGAAGTCATCCACAGATGCTAAAACTAGAAGACAAGGTGTACCCTATTGTGCTAGACTTATCACTATGGCAATAGATGAAGTATTTGCCTCAACAAAGAGAAGATGAATATCATTGATGATGACTCCCACATCTTCAATTTGAGACTGCATGAACAAACTTGCAATGTCTAGAAGGAAGTCATCTCATTAAGCTAAAGTAGGAAGACATAGTGTTTCCTGTTGCATTGAATTAGAAGCATCTATGGCTAGAACTAGATCAGTAGCAACAATAGGAGCATCAAAAGGTGAGATCTCAACTAGAGTTGTAGGTACCATAACTGGAGTGATTGGTGATATAATGTCCTCTAGAAATGGAGGAACTATTGGATCTCCATATGATTCCCAAAGAGTCATCCAAATATCATGAGGAAACCTTGCCATTCTAAGAGGAGCAAGACATTCTCTACTCATACCATTATACAAAAAGTGAAGAAGTTTATTAATATATATCCAATTAGGATTTGGTGGCAATGTCTTCGAATAGAGATAAGGAAGGACTTCTTGATGTTCTCTTAGATGGTCAAGTATCAATGCACTCCATCTATGATAGTTATGTGTCGTCAACTTCAATCTAACACCAAATCGACATGTGTGACAAGACTCTATGAGATCAATTAATGAACCCCCCAAGATGCAAAAAAAAATCAACCCCCCCAATGTATGATTTGGCGCTTTATATGTAGTGCATGTACAACAAGCATCTTCTCAAAATGTACAAAGTGGGCTTCTAATTTTACTATTTACCACTACCTTTTAAGGTTCAAATCTATCACTAACCACTATAGCTCAGATGTACAATAATTTTGAAAAATAATCAAAGCAATACAATGCAGAATAAGCCTTAAGCCTAAAAGTGATATTTTTATCCATAGAAACCTATAATTTGATTGAAGATCTAGAAAGTAGACAAAAAATTATGCACTTTAAAAAAAAATTGAACCTGAAAATGTGTCTAGATGAGCATGTACAGATTGTTTGAATTTCCAAAATGTAGGATTTGATAGGTATACTCGCCAAAAAACAATTTTTGAAAAATCCATTTCTTGAAATTAGAAAAGAATAGTACCACTAAAAATTTCAATAAATTCTACCCAAAATCAAAAAAATTGCACTTGATTTAGAGTTTAGATGACTAAGTTATGGCTTCCAAAAGTTAGACTATCAAATCAAAACTAAATCTGGAGAGCGATCTGGGCAGCAAATTGCGAGGTTAAATTTGACAGTCAAATGACTATCATAGTAGTTCAAATTTGCTAATTTCAAAGAGTAAAAAGCTGATGTCAACAAAAAAAAGTCCCCTTGTTCACGTGGCAGGCTAACTGTGCATACGAATTGGTCCATGTGGCATATGACCACTGATGTGGTAGAGTACAAAATTGCCTTTGTGTTAGGTGATGCAGAGGGCTTACATATCTATGATGTGGATAGGTACAATCCATGTGAACACCAACATGTGAAAGGGACGTCGAGCTGGCAGATGATTGTGCATCTATATAAGTGGCTAGCTTTGGAGATGCCATATGGTAGCTTAGTTGACTAGATGGTGAGTTGTAGTCCACATGTGTAGGTTGATGCAGTGTCACATGTCAAATAGAAGTCTACCAAAAAGTCCTATTTTTCCACCTAGATTTTGATGGCATGGTGTTGGAGTTCGTGTACTAGATCAGAGAAGGGTTTGTTGATGAGAGTTCAATAGGTCACCACTGGGAATGAAAACTATTTATCATTGTTTAGTCAATAGGGGCCAAAATCATTGCATAGTAGCCAAAGGATGTGCTACCACATGGAAGAAACCATGTGCTAGGAATGGAGAGGATGCAAGCATCGAGGACCATAAAATGGAGGTTGGAGAGAGGTTTTTTGGTGGCCAGTAAAAGAAAATGGTGATTAGATATTCAATTATTGTGCTAAGGGTTTACTGAATAATCCCACATTGATCATGGGAAAAATTCATAATGAGTTTAAAATAAACATTGATCACATTGTAACATGAAGTTGGCTGCCAGTTGTAAAACCTTGTGTGTTTCTCATCGAAAGTTTAAACCTTGGCTATCGGTTGATGGGGTTTGCCTGATTTGGAATATGACCTGTGTGCCAAAATGGTAATAACTAGAATTTGTAGGAAGTAATGAGGAATATGCCAATAATAATAGTGAATATTCCTTGTGGGGATTGGGGTTTCATTGCCTGATTGCTGCAAAAAAAATTCTCTACAAGCCCTACTGGCCTAAAAAATTTCAAAAATTTGCAGAGAAAAAATAAAATACTGATATGAATTAAAATAAATTATAGATCTAATAGATCATATTGTACTTGCAAATTGGACCTTTGGGTGCCAGTTTGCAAAAAAAAATTGCCTCAAATTTGACTATGGCCTAGGGTAGGAAAATTTATAGTTGATTTTCACCAAATCAACATTTCAGATGTAATGGAAAGGTTTTCTTTGGTTCTAGATGTTCCCAATGACTACAATACTCTAGATCTAGGTCAAGGTGCTAGAAGATGGTCTCAAATGGCTGTGTGAAGAAAAATTCCCCAAGCTCTGATATAATGTAAGAATTTACCTTAGGGAAAAGTTCACCCAAGATCAAAGAACTCAAGGACAAGCACAAGAATAGACCAAAAGAGTATGATTTGAATAAAAATATCCAAAATTGATTTATTGTCATTTAATGTTCTGTACATACACAATAAGAGTGCCTGAATATAAAGGGCTCTAGAATGCTTCTAGAATACCTAGGAGTCAACACACTGATAAGTCTTACAACCAAGCACGTGTCCACCAGAAGTGGATTATCCTCCATTAAGCATAGGAGTAAGTGCAATGATGAGAGGATAAGCCTAAAAAAGTGTAGCACATAAAATTATGTTGTAGATGCCATGTGTTTAATTAAGAGTGCAAATAATTATGTTGTCTACATCACAACTCAGTTAATTATGCAAACTTCAATGTTGTAGACACCATGTACTAGATTAGAGTTGCTTACTCTAGTGTTGTCAACATGACAACTCATAAGAGTAAACTAATAAATAATATAATGTATTAACCTAAGTAAACTTAAGTAAAGTGTAATAAGTAAATACTTATTTACACCAATAAGAGCATTCTTGAATTTTCACATTTTAGCTTAGCTCTCATTCTACTTACATTATGGCATACTTTTTAGCTTAGATTCATTTATGCTTTAGCTTGGTTCTCTTTGTTGGCTTGCATTTTGTTTAGAATATTTTGCATTTGCATTGCATTTTATTCTACATTCTTGGATATTGGCACTCTTGCCTCTACTCTTTGGATCTCTTGTTCTATGGTGCACCTTGCAAGAGTTGCATAGTTTGGTTCATTTGAGAGCCACCATCTCAAAGCCTTTTCATGTCATAGATAGAGAGCTATAAGTTGGCTCTTGAGAATCCCTCTTCCATGGGTTCTCTCAATAATAATGCTCTATAGAAGTGTGACACTTTTATGCACACATTATCCTATCATCACAAGGGGTTAATCTAATCTATCCAAATATCACATTTTCAAAACATGAGTCTACATCATACACATGAGACTTAAATTATCCATGACAGAGATCTATGAGCATATAACCATGAACATAAAACTGAGCATACATAAACATGAGTAGAAGTTGAAACATCACATAGACTCAAAACACTAAAAAATTGAACCATATTATGAGTAGAAAATGACATAAATGAGACAAGTACATGAATACATTGGTCAAATTTAGTATCTCATATGTATCAAATGTGTCAAAACATATATACAATATGGGATCCAAAACCTCAGTCAATATCTCAAAAATACATATGATACAACAAAATGTCTCAAGGACACAATCCTAGACTTACCCCTAACTTTAGAAATGACTCTTGCCTTCCTAGAATGGTGATGTAAAGGTGGAGCTTGTCTCCTATCTAATGGCTAGACCACACCCTCTAATGTCCCTACTTGCTGCAACTAATCTAGTAGTCCCTATCCTAGAAAGACCAAACCTCTATATGCAACATAGTAGTAGGTAGCTCACACCCCATGGTGCTTTGACTCTTTCCTAGCAGCATCTCACTCCCTATGGAGCTCCTCTCGATGCCTACTTGTCTATCAACTATTGATCCTAAATAGCTAGGGTAATCTATGCTAGTTGTAGTGCTACCTCTAGGGACCAAATTTGAGCATCTCAATCATCCTCTCCATCTCCACTGGTAGGCTTCTCTTGTCATGGCTTTGATCATTGTACCCTCCTATATCTTAGTGGATGCTCCTCCTCCTCCTCTTCCTCACTCTCCTCTCTCATGACCTAGGCCCATGTCCATCTCCTCCCAACTACTTGGGAAATACTCTTGACCTCTATCCACCTACCATGCCTGCCTCCATTGTCTCCACCATCTCCCCCTATCCAGCTAACATAAGTAGTTGATCTAGCCATGTAAATCTTAGTAAGGCATGCCTCTACATCTCATATAAATATTTTTAATTTTCCCCTACATCTATTAAGTCTACGTGATAATCCCAAGGCTCTAGCATCAATGTTGTCATATCTCTTAAGGTTTTCTAGTAATCCAAGATGTGTAACCAAACTTGTACCTTCTTATCATAGAATCATGCATAGGTGGTGGTTTCCATCAAGATCGCCTCCCTTTGATGAAACTTCCTTCATACTCAAGTGATAGAAAATCACTCTACAATCTCTTAGTGCCTCCCAACCAGTGGCTAACTATACCACATGTACTCCATCTCCCATGCATCTAACCATCTAGCACACTAATGATATGACTACTAGAAAAAAATAGGTAATATCATAGAAAGGATGTTGGTACTATGTCATATCCCTACTGTGACTTTGAGGGATGAACCCTATGTATCTAAATATGAATGGCTCAATGTGCTCTTATAGCTGCACCCATGATTAGATCACTACAATATGCTCCCATGCCCATATCTAGGACAACAACATACCACATACCTAGGTCTTCCCATCTCGGTAGGCTATTTGGTGGAGCTCACAATACATATTAGCAAGGATAATGGGTCTTCATGCCATCCTCTTGGGCTGCCCAATCAAGTCTACTACCAATTGACCCCATCCTAGTGGGAAGTCATTCTACCCCTTGTTAGTGACCAGAGCTTGGGAAACTAGTGAACAAAGAGGGAAAAGTAATGGTTACTGGTCTCTATACTCATCTATCAACCTCTCCTAGTTTAGGTGTCTATCCAAGATGGTCACATCTTGAAACATTTGCTACATAGCTAACCTCCCCTCTGTCGAGGTCTAATCATAATAAACCTATGACATGCAAAAGTTAATGTCACTACACCTCATTTGGATAGAAACAAATTGAAATAAACATGAAAAACATAATAATAATACTCACAGGATCACCATGACATGATAGATGAAGAATGCAATATACATCATCTAAGGTGATGGTAGCCTTGCCAATGGGAAAATGGAAGTGTTGTGCTTGTTGTGCCACCACTCAACTAAAGCATTCAAAAACCCATGGTTTGGTCACATATGGGGCATGCATGTCAACCATCTCAATCTCATACTTGCTATGGCAACCATCTTGTCATCATCTAGATGATGAAGGATGCACAACTCACCACCTTGGGGGCTATGATCCAAAGGGTAGGAAAGATAATTTGCAAAATTAGGTCAAATAAGAATTGAAAAAATTAGTATCATCTATACACAAATCAAGAACATCATCAATTGATTGAAAAGATAGAAAACAATGCTCATACATGCAAAATTTAACACTAAATATCTCAAAATAACTTGTGAGTAATGCCCTGGTCGGGGATCCTTGGAACAAAAGAATAAAAAATGCACTAAATAATTTTATTTTAGGATAAGTTACTAAAAATCAATCTAAAGTAACCATGTACAAGAGTGAAGCATCAACACAAGGTGATGAGAATAGGGAACATGGCAAGAATCACATGTTTACCTACACCAGCGAAAGTCTTACAACCACTTCCAAAGATCTCCAAGTTCTAAACCACAACTCACAAACAAAAGATCACATGAATCATGAGAATGTACTAAGGGGATGTTCTCTTTCAAACCCAAAGTAGAATCTCTTAGCATGTTAATACTTACAAGTCCACATCCACTAAACATATCATAATCATGAATCTTAAGTAGAGACCAACAACGGTCATGTAGAAGATGAGGGCTCAAAGTTACCACCACTCATCTCCTAAACATCATGCTAAAAGTTAAATGTTGACTCCTGAAATTTGGCTAAGCCTAAAATCCTAAAGCCTTAAAATTTCCTACAATCTTTATTTTAAATCAAAGAGGTCTAGAACCTATCTCAAATGAATCATCACATATATTAAAATATATCTTAGTATAATTTGGTCAACTTATACTTAAATGATATATTTTAAACCCCATAGAAAAATCTATTGAACTAGGAAGGAGTGCAACCCTAAAGGGTACCCACAACACCAATCAACTCTCAACCGAAAAGTCCAAAAATACCTTTTTTTTTCCCAAGTAGGTTTTTTTGAAAGAAATTAGGCAACACTTCTTTGTATCGAGGCAATATTTCTTATTATATCTAGACAACACTTTTTGCCTAGGTGATTCTTTTCACTGTAGCTAGGTGATACTTCACTAGTATCATACGATTTTTATCATTAATATGGTGTGATACTTTCTAGTATCATAAGATCTTTCTCCTTAAGGCATGTGATACTCTTTTGGTATCACCCAATGCTGAACCATTGTTGCCCGGGATTGAAAAGAAGCAAGCCAATAGACAATTAGAAGGGAAAAAGAGTTAGAACCTCCACATTGGGAGTATTGGATCCACTATAATTGAGGTTTGGACACTCAAACACATCAAATACAAGACACCATGCAATAAGAAGGAGAAAACATCTATCCATCCAAACTATAATAGCATATGAAAGAACATGTAGAAAGAAACATCACAGTGTACATACATGGCTCATAAACCAAACATCATATGAAGGAACACATAAACATCTAAGCACCAACACACCTAAAACTCATGTGTAGTTCCTCCCAACCATAATAGCATCATGAGACTTCAAAGGCCCTAGCCATATCTCATGCATAACATCCCAAACTGCCACCTAGATAGTCAAAGTTTTCTTATGAGGGAGTTACTACTACAAAAGTAATTACCATCATAAGAACAAGAAGATCTAACATGCTAACCCATCAAAGCATAAATACTCCAACTAGTAGTGAATTGCATCATCTAACCATATGCTAAACATCCAAATAAAGGAATGCATCACATGAAACTAACATTATCTGAACATGATATCCAAGCATTCCAATTAAAGCATAAATCACAAGGAAACATACTTTGAAAACTTGAAATACCAAGTAAACATCAAGAATTAGCCTCAACTAGAAATAGACCATCTTTGTACACTAATACCATTAGTGGTATAGGTAGCTATACCTCCTAACCACATGGAACCCATAGGTCCACTTCTGCCATGCTAATGGAGATAATGATCCAACCACAAACACACAAAAAGAAAACATCTATGGCTAACTCTCATGCTAGATAGTAAAGGTGACTAAAACTAAGATCATGAGACAATGCAAGTGGATCAAGTGTTGGTTAGACTAGCTAGCATAAGTAAGGGCTTGTTGGAGGGTAAGTAGCTTGACATCAGGTGGCCCAAGCTAGTGTTGGCAACTCCAAATCCCCCACAAAGGAGCACAATCTTGTGTCTGTAGACTTAACCATGTGCTTACATAACATTTTATTAACTTTAATTTATTACCAATAAATTATTTAGTTATCACTTAATTAGAAATTCTTCATGGTAAGCCTCTGGGAAATAGTCACCAAGGTTGTGAGAGAATCCCCTCCATGCTACCCTATATACCCATGCTCATCACATGATGAGTGCTAGTAGGCATGTATATTCCTAACTCAAATCCAATGAAAATAACTCCATTAAAATACAACTGGGATTTTGTGCCTCACAAGTCACCCAAAAAATGCACGTGCATGTGCTTGTATGTGGGTGCACCACCATCATGAAGATAATAAAACAAGGGTTGGATGAGAACACAAGAAATATAACACTTAACCAATCTATATCCAAGAGTATGGATTCTACATGAATCCCAAAGAACAATAAAACCAAACATCATGACTCACTCCACTGGCCTAAATCTGGGAGTATGGATTCTACACAAAATACAATGATGCAACAAAACCAAACATCATGAGCTCACTCAACTAGCCAAAATCTAAGAGTATGGATTCTACATGAATCCTAGTGTCCATGAAATAACCACAAGCATTTGATAAAAAACAATAACACCAAGTATAAAATCACTCAACCAAATAAAAGATCGAGAGTATGGATGTGGCATGCATCCCATTGAAAACATAAATATAAAATAGTGGTTAGATTGACATCCTATAGATAATCAAAATCTATGCCCAACACCATACGAAGAAAATTGGGTGGCACACAAACCAAGGCAAAAACCTCAAATGTAGGGACCACTAGTTCTTAGCCGCCTAATAAATGACTACAAAAAATGAAAGTAGAAATAGAACTAAAACAATAAAATGGGAGAGCCCCACCTCACAGCTAAAAGGAAAAAAATTGAAACATGATCAATCAAATTAAAAAAAACTTGTGAAAACTACCAAAAGTCATGGCAATCCAAGGTCTCCCTGAGCTGGATCCAATGAGACCAACCTCATGACCATCCCACCCTTGTAGCTCCCACAAAAAAGAAAACAAGATTTCCTCATGAAGAGGATTTGGAACTTGCTCTCAAATTTCTATTTCAAAAAGTGAGAAGTGAGGATTAAAATTCCTTTTCGGATATATATTCACTTTTCAAGTGAATAAAGGATTAGGGCAATTAACCAGATCACCTAGTTAAACCCTAAAACAAATCAAACAAAAATGAACTATTCCAAGAAATCAAAATTCAACTATGATAAAGCTACCAGAATTAAATTAAATAAGATAAAACCCAAAATTCCCTTAAACCAAAATCATAGAATTCTTTAATTACTTTCATGATAAAAGAAAATTTCTAAATGCATAGACATGCTCACTGGTCTAATCACATAATGCAAATGAATCTAGATTTATTAAATCACCTAAGGGTTTAATTTAAACAATTAAATAGGATATGTCAACCATATAGGGACAACATTTTAAATATGAACAGTTGAATCACTAACTTCATGTGCCACTGCTAAGGACATAAATCTTGCACACTAAACAACATGATCAAGTGAAATTGCATATAATAATATAGCTGAAGCAATAAATGCATTAAATCACAATAAAAAACCATTTATTTAATCACATTAAAATTGTCTATTTAAACAACCCATTTTGCATAATTTTTCGAAATGAACAAGGTAGCACATAACTAATGAATCCAACATGGACAATTCATTTCTAATAATTTAAGCATTTAATAATGATTTTTTAAACAACATAAAAAGGAACTTAAAACACATAAGTGAACATGGTCAAATACATGACTAACCACTACTATAGGAACCTACTCTAGTGTAGTAGGATAATAATTCATAGTGCAATCTCTGCACACATCTTAGGGTAATCATGAAACAACACCATGATACCACATCAATCCTAGTAAGCACTGGCATAAGCCTTAGTGAAACCATGGAACACATCATAATCTCATAAATAAGCCATAAGCATAAACAAATAAATTGATACAATAACATAAATCAAATCACCTCAAGGGCATAGACTACTAATGGTCCCAATCATGATCACTAGAACAAGAAAGATCAACAAGGTTGCATCCATCAGGATGACTTGCATAAATCAAATGGGAGAGGCATTACATCATACACCACTCTTTTATAATAGGTAGGCAATGCTTTTTGTTGATTAAGTATCCCGTGATACTTTTTATACTACTCAAGTGATACTTTTCATTTGTGCAATAGTTCGCACCATACCATGCTATATTTGGCTAGGGATGATGTGATATAACTTTCCAAGGTATGTGATACAATTTTTGTTTATTGAAGTATGATGCGATGCTTCTCAAATTATCCTCTTGATACTTCTCAAAGTATTCATGTGATACTTTTAAAGTATCATGCAAATTTTTGTCAAAAACCCTAAAAATCCATTAAAAACATGTTAAATGCTCACAAAAGCATAAATTTTTTGAAGAGTTATCGAGGCCTTGTACTCAGGTGGTCAGTTGTGCAGCTAACAACCCTTGAAATAGTGTCAGTCGATCAGAATGCCAACAAGTGCCATGATCTCTCTCAAAATAACTCAAAAGCTCTCCAAAATCACAAAAGAAAAATGAATTGAAAATGACCCTTGGACCCCTTATATAGTCCTTCGACCTCATTTTGACTAATTTTTCAAACTCAGAATTTTGTGAAAATTGTACCCCTGACTAATTTCGATGTCCTAGATCCATTTTTGGGATCAAAATTGAAATCTATGTTCATCTTGATATCCAAAATCATATTTCAAAATTCTACCTTCTCCTATGCAGTTAGCTGGCCTTTTGAGGTCTAATCTTTTAATCTTTACTGAAGCATCTTCATTTCTTCATGTCTTCACCATTTCTACACTTCATACCTACTTCACTTCACATCTTTCACTTCTAAATCATCATTCTACTTGATTTGACCTAATTTTTAGGCCTTATCTTTCTTGGTCAACTCTACTCAAATTGGGGCATTCTAGCACTTCTTTATAGTCACTCTTTGGTTCTAATCTCATATCTATCATCATGGAATTTTCTATATCTTAATTTTCTCATATCTAGCTCATCTCTACATTCCTTTTACCTCATTTTGATTTCAATCTTGAGGGGGCAGAAATACTCTATCATCGCCTACTACATCTATCTATTTCTTAGGAGTATATGTTTGATCTTTTTATTTTCTCTCAGTCTATTTACTTTTCTTGGTGTTAGTACTCTTCTTGGGTTATGATATTTTTTCTCTCCTAGTATTCAATACTACCACTATCAGGCTTTACGTTTAGGACTTGCAATCTCTTTCTACATTTTGTTCTTTAGAATCATATCTCTCTATCTATCGTTGCCTACTTGGATTTTGTATTCTTTGATGTCACATGCACTCAAATTTATTGTACATTAGTCAAAGAAGAGAAAATGTAATCACCTAAAAATGGTCATCTAGACTATTAGCCACCTTCTCATCATTTTGGCTAAATTAATTAATCACTTCTCTAGGCCAAATTGCTAAAAATAAATTTATTTTATTTTAACTTATAGTTTGACTATATTATTCTATGTTCATATTTTATTAAAATAAAATGTCCCATTTTAATTAAATAAAAGACCCCATTATTCTAAACTACTCAATGTGCATACATAAAGTCCTTTCCCTGTTTCAAATTAAAAGAAAAGGCTTTTGTCTCACATGAAAAATTAACTCCTTTTCATTGGTTGAATTTATCTTGCACATTGATCATGTCAAAAGTCAACCCCCACCCTTGATCATCCATTCCTTGATTTTGATCTCCACCATCCGTACACCTTTAAAAGAGAGAGTTCTCTCCTTCTCAAAGGATCCATTTTTTTAGTATTGTTCTGTTGTAGTTTTCTTGATAGGTTTTCTTGAGAACACTTGTGAAGAACTTGCTTCTTGTCTCATTCTCTCATTTTACATCTTAGCTTAGATTCATTTAGAATATATTTATTTCCTTTATTTTAACATAGCTCACCTCGTTTAATCAGCATGGCTTGGTAACATGATCATATTGTTATCATAGTTGCATAATTGAGCATTTCATTCTAAGCTTAGATCATACTTGAATTGCATACTCGAGAATTCCTTTTGGACACTTGTATTTTTTCTTTTGTCTAAGGAATCTTCCATTTCATGGTTTGCTAGCAAGGGCTACATCTCTAAGGCTCATTTGAGAGCTCATTTCATGTTTATTTTATGCACCTTGCACTCTATCGATAGGGAGCTCTAAGCTGACATTCAAGCATTCAAATCTCATGGAATACATTGGATAGAATGGTTTAGAGGAGTACACTTTCTTAGTGTACAATGTACAGATTGTAAACTCAAATACAAACTTTAAAATCTTAGAGGAATTAATTTCAAGATTACCAAACAATTGTGAGACAAGATATTTGAGATTATGACTATTCATACAAACACAATGAGTTTTTTGCAAGGAGAAAAGTTGAATACTTTTTTATGATAAATTTTTTTTTACTTGATAATTTGACGATACCTTGTACAAGCTCTGAGATATGTCCCACAAAAGATCATAACTTAATGTTGATTAGTAACCCTTGGGGACACTTTGGTCAAGTGTGCTCATGAATGTTTGATGGACTCTATGGGTGAAACAGGGTTGTCACCAACATTTACCCAACCAACAAAATTTAATGGAGCTGAAAATTTCATCCCACAATGAATGGTTTGAAACATGAAACATGATATACAAAATACGACTTCAAATATTCACAATTGACAAATGTAATCAAATTTAATATTTATTCATAATAAAATGGTACAAAGAAAGATATACAAAATTGAATATTTTATATATAAAGTCCATTGCACCTCCACAATTATATCCATACATTCCCTCAATTGTTTATCAACATGTTTTATTTTTCAAAGATTTACACTAAATTAGCTATCAATGTTGACCACCAATTTTCCTTTCATCTAAGAAAGAGCTCCACTGATCTATCTAGCAATTCAAGAAGGATATTGATGCAATTTTTCTTGTTTGTCATAGTAATGCACCCTTGGCTCAACTTTAGACCCTTCTTCTCTTACTCAACATATACACAAAGATCCGTCACTAAATATTTCTACATTATAACAATCAAAGAGAATGTTGACTAAAATCAATTGCACCTCAAAGATTTCATATGTAGTCTCTATCATTTCTTCTAAAGATGATTTATATTCTAGTTGAACTGTGATAATATCTATCCTATATCTTGACCGTACATTGATTGTTGCATTGAAATTAAGTCTTCCATGTAAGGGTCACCATTTGGATGAACAATAGACTAAATAATCCCAAGATCCATAGTCTTGGCTCTAGAAGATAAACTTTCCTTGATAGAACTAGCATTTGAATCATTGTATCAAACCCATTGTGCATCGTCTCTCCACTACATTGCTTCTATAATGGGCTTTGGGCACTCTTTGGTAATACTCATAATTTTGATAATTTTCACTATATTCACAACTACAAAATGTAGTAAATGAGAAATTCATAGTCTATATAACAATATATCACCATTAAATCATTTATAATGTCTTATCAAGATAACGTGTTCCATTAATTCATATGATATGAGCTTTCCTAAGAATATATGTACAAACATTTTTAGGTTTTGTAGTCACATCCATGATATGGCATTTAAAGAATAAAATTTTATGAAGATATGTCTGCACAAAGTTGTTAATCGTAATTGTTATTTAAGTAAGAAATTTTAAAGATTTGACACTTTTTTATTATTGATCATGCAAGATAAAAGGTAAAGTTCAAAAGTAAATGCCAAATTCTTATGAGGTACTAATTAAGAGAATTGAATACACATATTTTAGTAATATATTTGTAAATCAGGCCCATTGCACCTTTTATATAAAAACTTGGCATCTTACATGCACATGATTGTCCATTGGCCTTTTTTAACATGGAAATTGGCATGTAATATGCACACAGTAGCTCATTTCCCTTGTTGTACAAAATTTGGCATCTAATATGCACATGGTAGCTCATTACCATTTATATATAAAAAATTTGGCCTCTAAAAATGCACACAGAGAACCCCAAAGATATACACAAAGATTTAAAAATCATTCTACCATATTGTATAATCATTCTTCTAGATTGCCCAAAATTAATCAAGAGAACCTTCTAGATCAACTCTACTCATTATTGTTCCATGTATTGAATCATGGTGATATTCACGAACTTTACACCATTTATTTTTAAGAGGTATACCATGATAGTTAATCAATTGAATATTTATTACAACAATAAGGTCAGAGTAATGAAGAATATTCATGTGACTCAAAGTCCTCAACCAACTAGGCATTACAATTCTTGATAGGATATTTGCATTTCATAGAATAATAAAATGATTTTAATACCTAATAAATTAAAAGTGTAATAGAAAGAGTTTAAAAGTTATGCATATGACTCCAGAAATGATGATACCTTCTAAGTCATGTCCTTGTGATTATGACA
This sequence comes from Cupressus sempervirens, assembly GCA_028749045.1. Lineage (NCBI taxonomy): Eukaryota > Viridiplantae > Streptophyta > Pinopsida > Cupressales > Cupressaceae > Cupressus > Cupressus sempervirens. The sequence goes on from CM053783.1 coordinate 495,011,092, forward strand.
TATCCTATTGGGTACTAAATATCCTCTCCATCAATTATCCTAGTATTTAATTTCTTTTTGGCCTCAATATAATGACACAAAAAGTAATTTGTACCTTCTTTATTATTCTCATCTACAATTACAATATATACATGACCCAAATTTAAGAGAAGGATACGTTAATACTAAAATCAAAATATAAGAACTAATAAATTGAGATTAAAATTTATTTAACCTATGTAATACAAAAAAGACTTGGTTTAACTGGGTTTGATACATTGTCAAAGTTTACAAATGCTTCAATTTGGTTTATTTGTAATTCTTTGGGAAGTTGATATTTATAGCATTTGTAATGGTCTACAAGACTACTGGTCAGCTCATTCTCTTGATTCACATCCATCCCACTCAAAATGCATACATGAGCAAAAACATGCAATTGGTCTAGTACATATAGCTAATGATGTTGCATTTAACTTAAATGGATGTATGTCATGTGATCATGTAAGTTAAAAAAAAAATATAGATATTCTTCGATATTAGATTCGTGTATCTACCAAAAATATCTAGAAACCGTAAACTTACCTACATTACCTAGTCTCATCATAGAGTTACACCATTGTACAATTGTTTTTGCATCTATTAACAATGTGTCACCTTTGTACTACAATTCCTCTTTGGTAAGAGCTCTTTTCACACATGTTCCCACACCATCATACTCTCCCTTTCCATGCCCCACCTCAATGAAATCCTAGAAAAATTATACACCACTTGTTACATGCATCCTAGTCAACTGGTAGAACATCCTTGTATTCTTGAATTGTGTGCTTCATTTATTTGATCACATTAAGTGTTGGTTACCTCTTTCCCTTAAACTATCATAGAATATTGGGAAGTATCCTTGCACAAAATCTAAGGAATGATTGTGATCATCATTGATATAGAAGTAATACTCTATTTTTAAAAATAAAATCTTTCTTTGTGCTATCGTATGCATGCATGAATTCTATGTGTAAAAAAATTATAACTTGTGTAGAGTGGGAATACATAGGTTGTACTTTGTTTTGAGGTTTTACTATATAATTCTCAGCAAAATTAATACATTTTCATTAAGTGAGCTATGCATAAATCCCTTTTCAACAACTTGCTTCTCTTTAATTATTTTCTATCTTTAACACCATATGTGACAAAGTTTTATTTTCCAATAGGAACTGGTGTCTTACCAATCTCATGTGGGCTATCTAGATGAAAGCATCTATGCAACTATTAAAAACCACCACATGTAGGACAAAGACCTGTCAAACATATAATCTTATAATAAATGTACCCATTTTCTCATCTACACAGTGTGCTTGAAATAAATTCTATAGGTCACTTAGTAGGTGTTGTTAGATCACATTCCTACAAAACATCATTAGTGTAAAAAGTACAACATATATACCAACAAATATCATAATGCATGGAAAATTAAATATGGACCCTACAACAAGACATAGTATGTGCATGATTAATCCTAACATAAAATGGTGTAAATATCATCTCAAAACATCTTTGGCTAATTTTAATATGAGGAAATCTTTGAAGAAACCTTTTAGAAAATTGTTTTTGAATCATATCTAAATATTGTTTTGGATATGGCTTACGATTTCTAGTTTCAATTCTCTTTCTAATAACAACATTTTGGTTCAGTGAAACCCTTACATTTTCATGCCAAATTTTGTCAATTAACATTCTTAGTGTATCAACAACAACCTTGTCCTTATGTGGGAGTCTACCCAAGAATTCCCAAAGACAATTATTTGGGATACTTTATTTTTGTTTGCCTCTCTATGGTATTGTGTAATGTTGTACTAATTGTCCTTAATGGCTTGCTTGTTTTACTTATTGAACAAGAATTTTTTATTTCCTTTCCCATTATGGTTTATGTGAGCACATGTCAACTAACACTAGAATCTTGTGTACATGATTTTGTACCAATGACTTGGTATGCATCAAATAAATTTCCCATAATGGCTCTCTCACTACTATTTTTTGGTTGTTCTTAACCCCAAAATTCTCATGATCTCTCTCAATTTATGATTTTTAATCGTTTCAAAAACTAATTGGCATCTTCCACTTTGATTTAAATTTTCAAAATAAAACTGTTCCAAATTATTTTAATCATTATTCTACAAGTTCTTTCATAAATTTTATCATGCATTGGCCTCATAATATTTTCATCAATGTCAATTAGAAACATTGGTTTTCTATGATGAATTCTAGCAGGTGTTAAGATATGTGCATGGTCTTGATTTTTTGTGAGATCTATTTATAACTCATTTTCATGCCATATTTTAATCCACTTCATATACCTTTATACTCATTTTTTCATACTTCATTTTTATTCTATTTCATCGTATTTTACCACCTTATGTTGCATATGGTTAAATAAAAATAAGCAATATTTAACATAGTTTTTGGATAAATTAATGGAATTCATTATTGATTTATTTCACTAATCAATATTATTATGCCTTGGATTATTATTTTAGTTTATGATCAAATGTTTCTAGTCAAAAACATGAATAGTAAGTTTTGTATTGTCATTGTCAAGCAAATGAGGGTTAACCAAAAAATAATTGTGACATTGGTTATGTTCATAATAGGTTGTTTTATGTTTGTATGCAATAGAATCTCCATAAAGTGCATCATTTAGAATTTGTTGATGATTTTCTAAACATGATAATTCCTATTTTTTTGGTACAACTAGAAAAAACTCCACATTTTTCTACAATAATGAGTGGTTCTACTCATGTGGATTCTTCCATTCCTATATATGGTGGAATTAAAATTCTATGTTGGAGAAGAACTATTGTTTTTTCACATGAAGAAACTTGTAGCTGCATTTGGTTATGTTATTTGCATCCACCACATCATTATTGGTTGCTGCAGATTTTTGGTTAGAAGCTGATTATATTATGGAGAGAAAACTTTGGTCTAGGTGGCATCATACTTGGAGAAAAATAAGATAATTTTAGTGTTTATTTAGGCTTCTTGTTTCAACATAATTGTTCTTCATTTGGTTTTCCTTCCAAAGAATTTATGTGAGCCTCTGTCTCACTTGTTTGTTACAACAAACTATTTAATATTTCCTTGATTATTATCAAGCATGTGTGTGTGTGTGTGTGTGTGTGTCTTCTCTAAATAGAGGCATATTTATATGAGATTTTTTTATCAGAAAAGATATTTCTATATATAGATCTTCCTATAGCAGAGTTCTATGTGAATTCTATATTATTTATGGATGAATAAAATATCATTATTCTATTCACATAAGAGTAGAAATTTGTTCATGTTTCATCACTAGGTGTACTAAGAAGGCATGATCCACTTCTCAAGATGACATGTGATTTAGTTTATATTGTTTGTGTAGTATTATTTTCATTTGATTTCATACATAGAAATACTATATAATTTATATACTTTAATTTATGTACTTGGTGAACTTTTTGAGTTAGATGTGTGTTTTTATTTTCATGTTGTTATTTTAATTTCATATATAGAATTATTGTTATAGTTTATATATTTTAATTTATATAATTATAAATAATTATTTTTAATTCATGTATGTTTGAGATTTGTTTTTTAATTTTGGAATGTTGTGTTCTATATTAAAATTGCATGCTTCCTATTCAGTTTTAGAGTTTTAGATTCTTAGAATAGTTTTTAAAACAATTTCAGTTCAGATTCTATTGTTAGGAAGTGACAGTTCATGTCATCACTTTTGTTTTGGTTCATTGTAGGTTTCCTTTCACCTGTTCTAGCTGTACTCATCCCTAAGTGGCATTCTATCTTCATCCCTTATGCATACAACCAAGATACCTTTCATCATTCTACAACTCCAAATTGATATTAAATGCAAGATGAATTAGCTCATAAATATTATCAACTATTATAAATATTCAAACCATAGTTTGTCCCTACATTTTTGGCATCATTATTGGGGAAAGGTATTAAAGGCATAAAGTTATAGTGAGATAAGATAAGAACAATGTGTTAGGATGAAAAATTTTGCAATTACAAGCTCTACCTAAGTAACTAATCCTAATTTGTGTTGCTTAAATTATTTAGATGCATTGTTTTTTATGAAGACACAAACCACAACCAGAATGAATGCAATAGGGGAAAAAAGGGGAATATTATTATCAATAAAATATGCTACTACATTCAGTACATGTAAAAAAAACCCAAAGCCATGCCCTATGGGCTTACAGTGGTTAGATCCTAGAGGAAAAATCCTCCTCATAGTACCTTCTATCAACTCCACCAAGAACTGCCTTTACAATGCCAGAAATGTTCTTAAATAAACCCCAATTAGGTTTAGGGTTAGGAATACATTCTAGAATATGCTAGTTGGCATCCACCACCAAAACAAAAGGTTCTAGAAATCATGTTAGAAGCCAGTGTAAAATTAGAAGAATCTAAAAATGGTAGTCCAACTTCTGAGAGGCATAACTTTTGATTTGGGATTTCGATTGACAAACCATTTACATTTTCAAAAAGATCTCAAAGTGTTCTATAGCCCTATGGACCATCTTTTCTCATCCCCCAAATTTTGGGCTCATACGAGGTCATTTAATGCCTCAAACTGACTCAGAAGCACTCTTAGGAGGTCTCCAAGCAACTTAAAACTACAATAACTTTCAAATTGTAAAGCCTTTTGACCTGATTCATTTTTGGAGTAATTTAAATTACAAATATAATCATCCCTCCAACTTACACCCTCTAACTCATCATAATTATGGCTTAATTACAAAATAATCAATTTTTTGCACTGACACATATCCCAAGGTGCTCAAAAACTCTAACCTAGAAAACCAATAGTGGAACTATGAGAGTTGGAATCTTTATTTGACCCAAATAGGTATCCAGAAATGAAAAAAATTTAAACAAAAACTAACACTAAGCATTTTTTGGGTGATACAGGATTGCCCTTACACCACTGGATGCTCCTGCATTAGTTTTAGTTTACAGGTAAATCTTAGAAGTTAGATTCCTTGTTTTCTTTATTTTTATTTTAGTTTGTAGGTAGATTAATTTTTTTATTTTATCATTTTTTTGAGTGATTGGTAAACAAAGTGAAATTTGAAGAGAACAGATGTTTAAAATGATGCATTTTCAAGGTAGTTCCAACACATCAATTTGGGTGAAAAATGCTTCAAAAATGTAAAGTTTTAAAGGGAATACAAGAAGCAACGAGAGTTTCCCCTTTACCCTTTCTGGGGCTACCACCCTTAGACCCCATCTTTCAAATTCAAAAAAAGGAAAAGAAGAAATTGATGAGGAAATTGAGATGACCAATGGTGATTTTTTTTTATACTATCTACCTAATGAATGCAACTTAAATGATCTTGATCTTCCATTGTCACTATTATTTCTATGTATGAACAAGAGCATATAATTGAATTTTTTGTAGAACAGTGTGATTTTGAGAATGAAAATTTAATCTTTTGTTGTTCTATTTTTATAAGAAAGATGATGCATATGACAAAATAACCTAGAGCACATGGTGAATAAAGTACAAGATGTTTGTGAGCCTCATCATGATAAGGGTGTAATTGAATAAGTATTCCTTTTAATTGGAAAACAATTTCAAACACTAAATCAAGAAGATCAAGGTATGAATTATGATGGCAACATGTATCATCACTCTATTGCATGAAAAATACAACATGTTTCATCAAAACATACTTCTTTACATAGTATTCACAAAGAATGTAATCATGCAAGCTCACAATGACCAACATATCCATCTCATATTTTACTATCTTCACTATTCCCATGCTACTAAAATCCACCCACTCTATATCTAATGCAACCTTTTCATTATCATTATTCCATTCATTTTACCTACCATCCACTCCAACATATTCACCAAGGGAAATCACAATTCCTAATGAAATGTCACATAATAAGTTGTTTCACACTACATATAATGATGAGATTTCAATGATCCTTTTTCATTCTAGCAATGTACTTCAAAATGGTGATATGACTAAAAGATGTGATGTTTGTTTAAAAGAACTAGAAGAACATATTGGTCAATTCATAATCAACATGTTTAGTTCTCATCTTCTTTTAGAACAATAATATCTTGAGATATTTCACACACATAAGGAAACAAACCATCAAGATTTCATCGTCAAAAAGATATATGTGTGTGTGTCAAAATTACTCATGCATTAAAAGGCAATCTATTGTACACCTTAATCATTCAAGCATTATGTGTGATATAAAATGATATTTTACAAGATCTATCGTATAAAATTATTTTAATATTTGAATATCTAGATCTTAGGAGACCTATAAAAAAATGTGTATTCCTTACACACTTTTTTATCTAGGTCCAATCGATTAAAAGGAAATTGGAGGATTTGGATGCATTAATGACCAAATAAAATGTGTTACAAATGGATGATCATTCTTCCTCATTGTTGATTCTTTGTGTTGTCCTAAGATAACCACATACACTATGGATGATTCATTATTTAAAAAGGATAAAGGCATTCATATCTCTATATTTACCATTCTTGGTTATTATATCTTAAGATTATCATTTATTGGTAATATGAGCTAAATCATTTTCTTGATTTCTTAGATGACCTAAATACTCTGTACTTTTGTAGTGTAGTTAGGGGGACATCCATAGAATTACTAAAGTTCACAAAATCCTTAAAAAAAATTCTCACTTTATTTCATTCTTTGGATTATCTTAATTTTCTCATGACCTTGTAGCATGAATTTAAGTTGGGAGGAAATCCCTCTAATTTTCTAGTTCTTGCTTGATTCCCAATAAAGCTTAATTGATTGTTTCATTGGTCCTTCTAGTAAATCTCCACACATGAGATCTCAACCAATTCAAGACATGTTTTCTTGTGTTGATCAAAATTGATATTATGTATACACAAGCATTTATTCATATTTTTAACTCTACATATCATTTTAAAAATAAATTACATACTTAATAATGGAGTATTGAAAGGATGACATTAATTTACTATACTTGATATTCTTGGTCTTGAGAATATGATTACAAGTCTCTTGTTGTGGTGAGAAATATCTTTGCACCAACGAGTTGATGATGGTTGAATAACACACTATGTTGTCTTTGAGAACATTTTGTTGGCCTTACTAGCTATTTGGAGCATGAATTGTAGATTAGGGGAGATCACTTAGTGATATCTAGGGGATAAACACCTATACCTATCAATAGGGAGATGGATATATAGATTCAACCACTTGGCCTATTGATCAATCATTCCTAGGAAGACATGGTAATATTTATGCATCATTGAAACCCAAAGCCCATCCAACTGTTTAGGAGATAGAAAAATAACCAGATAGAGTAAAGTCAATGTCACTCCCACCTATCTCTTTTCTAGAAGTCCTTTAGGCCATATATAATGGAAATACACTAGACACTACTATTCCATAGGTATCCTCCATTTGGAACCAATTTCCATTATTCTTTACTATTGGGGATCACAGGAAGATTCTTGCATGATTTGTTCATCACCATGAGATAAGATTTCTTTGGTTCTAGATAACATGGAGGGTAATACACAAATTGATCTATGAAATTCATGTATCTTCTCCTACTATTTTCTAGAGCTACACATCCAAAGACAATATGAGGACATGCACAAATGTCTTTAGCATATTGCATATCATCACATTCCTTCTCGGTTATGTGTCTCCACCTACCTAGAGTTTTATAGAAATATTTGCCACTCAATTGGTCTTTCACTCCACCACATTTTTTTTGGTAGTGAAGGTTGTTCTTGGTCATCATTTCAAGTCCATTATGAAATCTAGTGTCAATAGTGTCTTTTATGGGGACATGCAAAGAACTTAGGTTTTAGATAGTATCATTCTTCATCATCCATATAGGGATTTTATTTTTATTTTTTTGTCATTTATGCATTTATTCAAAAAAGAAAAAAAGGAAAAAAAGAAGAAAAAAAGAAAAAGATCCAACAATGAAAACCTTAAGGCATTGTTGGCCAATTAGTCTCTGAAAACTTGTTTATGACAAATATTAACTGCAAAATATATTCTTAGTGGTGGAAATTATTTTCATAGCCCCATTAAGCGATGAGTGATTGAAAATTAGCTTGCCAATGGTCACTTGTCATTATTAAAATAAAAAATGGAATGAAATAAATAAAATATTTGACAAAGGAAAAAAAAAAGAAAAAGGGAAAAAAAAATAGTAAACAATTCAACAATTGGGTTTAGCTAACCATTTATCAGTATTTCTCACATCTCCTGTTGGTTTGTTGTGTGGTTGTGCTTTAATTTTTGGTGATCACCGATACTTTAGTAACCTATAATATCTACTACACATTTAGTCAAGGTGCTATGGAAAATGGATCCAGCTTCATTTACTGTGCTTTGCATTTCTTCTTTGAGATGGTGCTCTTTTATGTAGTGTTCGTTCTAGTCCACATTTTTTATTCCTTCTTTATTTGTGCTTCACAATTGTGGCATTCTTTTGGCCTTTAGACCTTGGCATAAATATACATGCATGACAATAACACAATCAATTTTATTTTTCATTATTTTATCTCTTAACTTTATTAATATCTCTTATTATGTTTATCATTTATGCAACTTCCCTACCTTATGCAGGGAGCCCCCCTTAATACCATAAACTCAACAAATTATGGACTTCTTATTTGCACCACAAATGTCAAATTATAGAATTCATAAGTACAATATGATGACCCACATGGGTATTCAGTAAAATAATTTGCAAGAAAAGTTGTGAATTATCACCTAGAGCTATCTTAGACAATGTTTGGGCCTTTCTTAAATAGGTAGATTTATACCACTCGAGAAGGTTCTAGATGCCCAAACTTAATACCTAGGGCTGACAGACCCTAACAACACACATAGAGTCGGCCAAATAGATCTTTGACATTATTTTAGAAATTTTGGTAGCCCAACTTTCGAAGGCCATAACACATGAACCATTACTCTGATTGGCTATTATAATCCCTTTTTGGAAATTCTAGCTCATGATCTATAGGCTCGAAACTGCACTAGTGCCTTTCCATTGAGTTTTTAGACCTCACCAAAGCACTATAAGGCCTCCAATGGTGAGCTTGAAGATTTTTCTACAAATTTTTCCATCAAAATTCCATAATAACTTCTTTGATGCTAATGCTTGAGCAATGAGATTTTTATGGTAGGCTTACAACTCTAAAATGAACCTTCCTGTAGAAAATGAGAACATTCCAAGCTCATATGAAAAACTTACTAAAAATAATAAGTTCTCATAAATAGTAACCACCCTATCTACTAGTCCTTATTAAAATAGAAAAGACTAAAAATAAAATATTTTTGGGTGATGCAAGATTGCCCTTGCACCGAGGATGGTCCTACATTAGACACTTAGGTAATTTCAGAAGTGACCTTGTCACTTCTTAGGTGTTTAGAGGAAAACCAAGATGGTTAACTTCCTCCTTTGCTAGCCATGATGAATCCTCATCGGTCTCCCTTTCCATTTGACCAGATATTCCTCATAAGTTCTATTTTTGGTACTTTTTCCAACATGACTATCTAGTATCTTCTCAATCTCCTTTGTAGCCAAACTAGCTACTGGAATGCTCCATTGTGCCTCAAAAACTTCATCTCCATCACCTCCTTCATAGTACTCTGTCAAATATTAAATATGAAATACTGCTGAAATATTCAATTTAGTAGGCAACTCCATTTCATACGCATTGCAAAAATCATGCCTTTTCACTATCTTGCATGGTCCAAACTTTTCATTTTCAACTTATTATGTGTACTCACTAGAAAATGCTCCTTTCTCAAATGAACCACGACTTCATCTCCAATCTAAAATTCCTTATATCTCCTTTTGACATCTACCTTAACCTTATACTATGTATTCATCTTTATGATGTGCTTCCTCACATCCTCATGGATGTTCTTCAAATGTTCAAAATAATCTTCTACTTCAACACTACTTGTCTCTCCTTTATCCAACTGCCTCATTTTAGAAGCATGTTTGGGACTACTCCCATATACAATCTAGAATGGTGATTTACTACTCTTATTGATAGAATTATTATATACAAATTCAACTTCTGGTAAAATCATATCCCATCCTTTTGGTTTATCTCCAACCAAGCATCTCAGCAAATTTTTCAAACTATGATTCACAACTTTTGTCTATCCATTAGTCTACGGATGATGTGATGAATTGAACTCCAAATCATTCTTCAACTTCTTTGATAATGTATGCTAGAAATAACCAACAAATTTGGTATCTCAATCTAAAAGTAGACTCTTTGGTAGACCATGTAATCTCACCACTTCTATGAAAAAAAACTTTTCTACATGAACAACATCACTAGTCTTCTTGTAAGGAATAAAATGTGCCATTTTTGAAAACTTGTTGACCACCACAAAAATAGAATCATGCCCACATTGTGTCCTCGGTAATCCAAGAAAAAAATCCATGTTGATATCCTCCCACAGCTTCTCGGGTATAGGTAATGGCTTATACAACCCTATATTTTGTTTCACTCCTTTCACCATCTGACATACTCTGCAACTTTGCACAAACTTCATCACATCTTGCTGCAACTATGGCTACTAGTAGTTTTTAGCAGCCAAACCTATGGTTTTATTTTTGCCAAAATATCCAGCCAATCCTCCACTATGATTCTCCTTGATGAGATTCTCCTTCATTGAACTTCTAAGAATACACAATTGGCTTCCATTAAATAACATGTTATCCTAGATCATGAAATCCAACTACTTTTTCCTATCAAATGTAATCGGTTCTGTAAAAGCCTTCCATGCTTCACCAAAATTATGATCATCTAGATACAATGTACTAAGTTCCTTGAACCCAACCACCTCTATCTGCATTGCTCTTAGAAAAATTTGTCTTCTACTAAGAGCATTTGCGACTTTGTTAGACTTCCCACTCTTGTGTTTCAAAAAAAATGTATAACTCTACAAAAACTCAACCCACTTTAAATTCTTTTAGTTCAATTTTTCTTAACTATTCAAATATTGCAAAGCTTGATGATTAGTATACAAAATAAACTCCTTAGGAAGAAGATAGTGTCTCCACTTCTTCAATGGTTGAACTATAGCATAAAATTCATAATCATAAATAGGATATTTTATTTTTGAATCATTCAACTTCTCAATAAAATAAGCAACAACTCTATCTTCTTGGCTTAAAATAATACCTATTGTAGTACCACTAGCATCACAAGCTACTTGAAACACCTTGTTAAAATTAGGAAGTGCTAAAAAAAGCTGATCAGTAACTTTCTTTTTCAATAGATTAAAACTCTTATCTGCTCCTATAGTCCAACTAAACTCTTTCCTATCCCCTCTCATTGTTTCAGTCAAGGGTCTACAAATACTACTAAAACTTCTTACAAACTTTCTATAAAATGTAGCTAGTCCATGAGAAGATCTTACCTCTATTGCACTCCTTGGAGTAGGAAATTTAAGGATAGACTTCACTTTCTTTGGGTCCATTTTTAGACCTCCTAAAGCTACAAATCATAGGTACACTAACTCTTTCTTTACAAAACTAAACTTCTTCAGGTTTATCAACAACTTTTCTTCCCTCAACTTATCAAACACCTTGCAAATAAGAATCAAATGCTCCTTCAATATATCATCTAGGTAAACAAAAAATACCTACCTAGAAACTCCATCAATACCTCATTCATGAGCCTCATGAAAGTGCTTGTGCATTGGTTAGCTCAAAAGGCATGAGTAACCAGTCATATAGTCCTTCCCTTGTCTTGAAAGCAGTCCTCCACTCAAAAAGTCCATAATAACATCCATCCTTGGAAATAGAAAGCTCTACTTTATTGTGATCTTGTTGATAGCATGAGAATTTGTACACATCCTCCATTCTCCATTCTTCTTTGGTGCTAATATTGCTAGTATGGTGCATGGACTCAAACTCTCTCAAATTAACCCCTTTTGCAAATATTCATGAACTTGCCTATTCAACTTTTCACTTTCTACTAGTGTCATTTTTTGTTTTGACTTGTTTGGAAAAATTGATCCTAGAACCAAATCCAACTAGTGATTGATCTTCCTCATTGGGAGTAATCCATCAGGTACATTATCTGATAAAATATTAGAAAGCTCTTCCAACATATCTGCAACTTCTACAGGTACCTCCTCTACTTCTTCTTTACTATCTTTAGAAATTATAGAAAAACACATATTCTCATGTTTCATACCTTTAAGAAACTATTTTCCATTAACAAAAGATATTCTGGTAGCACTACATACCTTTTCTTCTTTATCCTTCAATGACTTCAACTTATTTTTCATTCCATCCTTAGTTAGAGTGTAGGTATTTGCTCGCCCACCATGTACACCATGCCTATCAAACTACCACAACCTACCCAACAACATATGACATATGTCCATAGGTATGATATCACATAGTACCTCATCTTGGTAGCTTTCAATCTTGAAGTTCATTGAGCACTACTCATTGACCATAACCTTATGGTCATCTTACACCCAAGTAACACAATATGGACATGGGTGTTTCTACCTCTTTAGCTTCAACTTGGTGGCCATCATTATTAACACTAGATTTTCATTACTTTCACCATCAATGATTTCATCACAAAACTTATCATTGCATCTATGCCTTGTGCGAAACAAGCTCCTTCTTTGCTAAAATTCATTCTTACCACTCAGCAGGAGTCTTCGGTTAACTAGGACTTCTCCTCTTTTAGCATCTTCAAACTGTGAGGACCTAGAATCTTCATCAACATGTGAAAATCTCTCCTAACCTTCTACTCTTTGATATGTCCTTTGATGTTGGGCATGTTCAAATTCTCTATGCCCTTCTTCTCTGCAGTGAAAATATTTTCCATGGAAGCCTCCTCTTCCAAATCCTTGTCCTCTACCTCTTCCTCTCTAATCTTTATTGTTCTAATCATGGAAATGATTGAAATTGTTTCCCCTCTAGTTTTAACTACTACTTCTAGCCTCATCCTTGTTCTTTTGATCATCATTATGACCACCATAAGATCATCTACTAGATCTTCCACCACGACCTCTTCCACTATTCTTATTGTCAAACTTCTTGCTCAGTTTCTCCTCAAATCTTAGGGAAAATTGGTATGCCTCCTCAATACTACTCATTCAAACTAGACTTAGCTCATCCTAAATGCTAGGCCTTAACTCATTAAAATAATAGGCAACTTTCTCCTTATCAGCTTCTACATGGCCTATTTTAATAAGAACTCGGTAGAACTCTTCAATATACTATTGAACAGATTTTCATACTTACTTCAACCCTTGTATCTTCTTCAATAGATCAAGCTCATAATCCATGGGAATGAATTGTCACTTCATTTTATCTTTCATTCAATCTCATTTGGTGATTTTGTCATTTCCCTTTCTATTTCACTCGAACTAAACCTCCTGCCATCAGATATTCACATGTCCCTTTAGTTTTGCCTTCACAAACTTGACCCTATCAAGATCATCAATATCTTCATACTCAAAGTACTCCTCTAGTTTATTGACCTAATCGATTAGCTCCTCTAGGTTAAGATTTCTTGAAAATGTGGGAACCTCAAACTTAGGTCCTTTTCCTATCTTGGAGATGGCACTAAAAAGCCTCTCTTCCTCTAGATTTAGAATTGCCTCTACTTCTCTTCTACTTCATCCTCATCCTTGCTTTTATCTCTTATGGGAAGATTCATTCCTCTATGCATTTTTTCTTCTAATGCTTACATTTATCTTTGGAGGGCTCAGAAACACTCAGGTGTAACACCTACATCTCTTCTGCCACGCTCTCTTCGTGGAGGCATTTCTGTGCTTCCACTAAAACCCTAGTGCAAAATGCCTCACAATTAGTGATATGTCTACACGTTTAGCCCAAACCATAGTGTTGGTGCAAACAACCTCACAGTTGATGATTAGTCCATACACTCAATAACTCTAGCTTTGATACCCCACTTGATTGAGGGAGCTCCTCTTAATACCACAAACTCATAATAGAAACATAGAAATAATAGAAAATGCGAGATTAAATTATGGACTTCTTATTTGCACCACAAATGCAGAATTGCAGAATTTATAAGTACAATATGCTAACCCACATGGGTGCCTTCAGTACAATAATTTGCAAGACAAGTTGCAAACTATCACCTAGAGCTATCCTAGATAATGTTCGGGCCTTTCTTAAATAGAAAATTTTGTGCTACTTAGGAAGGTTATAGATGCTCAAAATTAATACCTAGGGCTGATAGACCCTAACAATACACATTAAGTCATCCAAATACATCTTTGCCAAATTATTTTAAAAAATTTAGTAGCCCAACTTCTGAAGGCCATAATTCATGAACAATTTCTTTGATTGGCTATTATAACCACTTTTTGGAAATGCCAGCTCCTAATCTATAGGCTTGGAATTGTGCTAGCACCCTTTCGTCGAGTTTTCAGACCTCATTCAGGCACTCTAACGCCTCCAATGGTGAGCTTGAAGATTTTTCTACAAATTTTTCCACCAAAAATTTACAATAACTTCTCTAATACTAATGCTTGAGCATTGAAATTTTTATGGTAGGCTTACAACTCTAAAATGAACTTTCTTATAGAAAATAAGAACATTCTAAGCTCGTATGGAAAACTTACTTAAAATAGTAAGTTCCAATAAATAGTAACCACCTTGTCTACTAGTCCTTATTAAAATAGAAAAGACTAAAAATAAAATAGTTTTGGGTGATGCAATATTGCCCTTGCACCTAGGATGCTCCTACATCACTACCTTTTCTCTCTTGGCTTCCCAAGGAAAGGCAACACTTTAAGTTTGGGGGAGGTGTACCATGCTTTTTACATATATTTTCATCCATTATTTCACTCTATCCTTTATCATTCCATCTCTAAGTTCATTATTTCATTCAGTCCTCCATGAGCCATATCATTTCATGCATTTTACATGATCTGAAAGTAAAGGTAAGAGTTCATGATACCTCTAATATATAGGATTATAATGGAATTAGGGCTTTTTATGCTAAGATGATGAAACATAATGAAAGATCGAGCCATTAAATATTTTATAGGAGTTATTGATAAAATATTTGAAGAAAAATATGATACAAAATATAAAAGTTAAGGGTTATAAGGAGGGCCCAGTCCATAAATCCAAAATGCTACTAGTTCAACTCAAAGACCTCTTAGTTAAAATAATTGCACGAGGACTTGCAATATGTTAAGTTGGGTGGAATGTTGAGATCTATTTAAGAATAATTTTTGTGTTATCTTTTAATCCACTTTATATACCTTTATACTCAATTTTTGTACTTCATTTTCATTCTATTTCATCATATTTTACCACCTTATGTTGCATATGGTTAAATATAAATAAGTAATATTTAATATAGTTTTTGGACAGATTATTAGAATTTATTATTGATTATTTTCACTAATCAACATTGTTATGTATTTGATTATCATTTTTAGTTTATGGTCAAATGTTTCTAGTCAAAAATTACTAGACAAAAAAATGAATGGTCTATTTTGCATCATCATTATGAAGAAAATAAGGGTGAATCAACAAAATATGAGACATGATTTATGTTCATAATAGGTCCTAGTATTTTCTTGGCATGTAGAATGTCCATAAAGTTTATAAGTTATTGATGATTTTATAATCATAATAATTCCAAATTTATTGTTATGGCCAACAAAAACCCCATAGTTTTATGCAATAATGAGTGGTTCTACTCACATGGATTCTTTCATTCCTATCTATGGTGGGAATAAAATCCTATGTAGGAGAAGAACTATTGATTCCTCAAATGGAGAAACTCGTAGCATGGTGTCGGAGCACCTAGGCTAACTCCTAGTCTAGACTTTACACTTTGGGTTTTTGGCTTGTACTAACCCTAGCCAAGTTAGCTAGGTGTATTTGGACCTTATAAGGTCATTGTTGGGTTTGTGTGGATTTGACTAGGTTCATTCCACTCTAGGTGGTTTGGCTTTCTTGTTTTAGTTTGCTTGTGTTTTGGGTGTTAGGAAGCTAAACTAGGGTTATGGGTCTTATACCCTAGAAACTTGAGAAAGGTGTGGTTTTGAGCTATCTTGTCCTCTATGATTTTTTTATATCCTTGTGCATAGGTTGGAGGCTATACATAATTCATTTGGCAAAAGTTGGGGAAAGATTTCAAAAAGATGTCAATTGTGCAAAGGTTTTCAAATACTGGCTAAAATCATGTAAATTGATGCTTTGAAAGCTGAATCATGCCTCTAAATCATAAATGGATCATAGTGAATGAATTTGGAATTTCCCAATTGAAGTCAAATTCACTAAGAAAGTTGTCAGCAACTTTGAAAAGTTGCTTGACAACTTTCTAACACAAAAGTTACATAGTGCAAGAAAGAGGTTGATGGTTATTATAACTATCTACTACCTCTTGGGAAATTTACAAAATCATGAAATGAACCCATCCCAAGGGTTATAAGTTGTAATAAGAAAAGTTTTTCAAGTGGATCCATGAGATATAGTTCAAAATTTGACATTTTTTGAGTTTCTTGATTATATGTATGGACAAATGGATTGAAAGTCTTATTTTTGTGTTTGATTATTATTGTTCATGATATAGTGCTTTTCATTTTAGAGTTCATTTTTGCATAGTTAGAAAATCATTTGTGCATAGACTATTTTGTGATCTTGCTTTGACAATTTTTTGGAAAATGGCTCCTCCATGAATTCTCACTATGGAATAATCATGGTTTTTGAGGATATGAAAGAGGAGCCCTTATATAGTGTACATAGCAAAGGAGAAGCTTGGAAAAACATGGTAACTATTTTTGAAGTGATGCCCTAGGTGAGCCTTTGGTGCATGGATAGGTGATTATAGAGCTAGCATGTTGATTTGAGTGGATCGAATGCATTGGGTAGTTCTACAAGACCCCTCCTTATATATACTTATTTAAATATGAATTTATTGTTAAATCCTTTATAGGAGATTTTAATGGATATATGAGCATGACAATGTGATGTTATGAGAAATTGTTATGGGTACTACTTGAAATCTTGTAGAGGATATTATGATAATTCTGGCTATCTTTTGTATAATAATTTGATGATTGTTTCAATAATATAACTTAATATTTACCCTCTTATGAACAATTGGAAATCTAAAAAAAAAAAATTATCAACTCACTAGAAGTGCCCTTAAGTAGCTTAATTTTAAATATTATAAGTATATTGTGATTTTTTAAGGTTGTTAGGGTATCGTGTACAAGAGGTTATATTTTTGTATAGGATGAGTTATTCAAGTGCTCAAAATTATGGTTTAAATAGTAAACATTGTGTGTGGTCTCTAGGATACATAACTAGGTGATAGAAGGTTATGGACTTAGATGATTATGATGATGGATATGTATTAACATTTTATGGTTTAGGTGTCCTAATGAAAATTGAGATTAGTTGATACATTCATGTTTTGATACCAATGATTTGAAACTTACTACACTATTTGACTATTTAAACATTGATTTGTACTAATGATGCTATGAGGTGTTTCATCTTATGATGATGATTTTATTTATGGTACCTTGATGATTAGGTTATATGAATTCAAATAGTTCAGTATGCTCTATTGATGACTTTTATTATGGTTAGGTATATTCATGCATTATGATGATTATTCTAGTATTTTAATTTTAATCGATGAATATGATATGGTATTTCAATTATGCAATCAATTATCTACTATTAGGTGTAGAACTAGAAAATTTTATTAAAATAAGAATGTATAATGTTCATTCAATTGTTTTTGCAATTTTATTTATATACACATGTGATTTTATCAAACTACTAATGTTCAAATTTAGTGTATAGGAAAATTACCATGGAAATTATTGGAGAATTAGTAACCGACCATTTGTGTAGACTATGAAACCAAGGTTGAATCTAATGGAGAGATTCAAACCTCATTGTTAAGTGACTTATTTTGTAATCAGAAATTGTATGTATGTACTAAGCAATTTCATAGTTTAATTAGTGACATGTCAATGTTGTGTAATGTTATTTTACAGTGCCACTTGACACTTGTAATGTGTATATGTAATGACATGTCTACTAAGGTTGGAAAAGTAAACCTAAACCTAACTAAATTATTAGGAACTTAATTAAACCCCCTTGATTAAAGGTAATTTAATAATCCCACCAATTAGGGTTTTTTAATTCAAATTTCTCCTAGTCACTTGTAGAGGCCAAAAAGAGGTCCTAGGAGCCAATTTTAATGAAAATCAAGTACCCAAGTGGTAGGGCTATAGGTTGGGCACATATTCAACACTTCTAGAACCTCCTATTGACTTTTATACACTCAAAATATTCTATTTTCCTTTGGTTGTGAAAATTGATCAACTTTATGATCTTTCCCAAGTCCATACTCTTGCCAAAAGACTTGCATTTATGGTATAAACATGTTCGGAACTAAGAGGCTTAGGGTCAATTCTGAATTTTTTGCCATTTTAGGTAGTTGGGTTTTAGAATCTTATTTAGAGGCTCTTTTAGAGACACTAGGATTCTGGATGGAAGGAAGAAAAAGAAGAATTGGGATTGGAAGTTTTTGTTCTTGTTTCAAATAGATTAGTATTTAGTTTCATTCTCTTGAATAAATGATCAATGTATTTTGTGTTGTTTTTATGTAAGGGGATGGGATTCGGCTATGATTTCATGTTTATTGTGTTCATCTTGTTTTGAATGAGAATGTTTTATGAAGGGTGTATGGCAATACTCACCCTTTTGGATAAGGGAAGAAGTGGCCAACGTGGGGGAAGGTGTTAGTTGGACACCATGATAGTGTGTAGTCTCTTCTCATGGTGAGAAGAGGGAAGAAATAAAAGTTGGATGGGCCCTTGCAGGCCAATGCTATTGATCTTTCTTTGGAGGAGATAAGGAGGAGAAAGTATGGAAAGTTTATGTGAATTTCTAGCCTTGGAAAAGGCATGTTTATTTTGTGTCTTACATTGACAAATATCCTACATGGTAGTCCAACTTCACCCCTTTGTTATGGGTTCAAGGTGAATCCCATTGTGCAATCCTCAGATGGATGTTTTTGTTGTGTTTATGTTTTTGTATCTAGACTTGATTGTCACCCATTGGTTATTGGTTCTCCTAGCTCAATGGGTGGTCTCTTTGAGACCTAAGTTTGGAGGTGAGCTCTTCATGGTTAGTTTTATGTGTATTTTTAGATTTGGATAGGTTCTTATGATGGAGTAAACATTTATTTGGAGCCTTGATAGTATTCTTGAGTTAATTGTGTTGGAGACTTCTCCATTGTGATACTTCCTTATTGTATCTTGCATTCATGTAATGAAGATAGAGTTGTATCTTGATGAAGATCTATAAAATTGATCAAATATCATAATTTTTAATAGGAATGAAGTTATTATATGTAAAGGTGTATGTTATGTGACAATGCTTCAATTAATTCATGCTCTTGATACATATTTTAATATAATTTAGAGTTGATTATTCCATAAACTACTCATTGAAATCTTGGAGTTCAATAATTTTTGAAAGAGGTTGATATTAATAAGATCTTGGTTTTGAATGAGGTATTTAAATTTAAGTTTGTATCAGTTCTTCCTAAGTTCATGATTCAAAACCAATATTTTAATGGACACATTATTCATTAGTTACACCTAAATTTAACCTAATATATTTAATGTTAAGACATGTGTGTGTGTGTGTGTGTGTGTGTGTGTGTGTGTGTGTGTGTGTTGAAATCCAATCTAGAATACTTGCATATCACTTGAACCACCTCCTAAAGTTATAGAAATACACCTAAATACATTCTATGAAAGTTGGAAACAAACCCATGTAAGCATTTTCAAGTTTCACCAATTTTGTTGGAGAAATTAAAATAAAAAATAAAAAAATGTGCATCTACAGGGTGCTGGAAATTGTATGGGAGGAGATTTAACTCCCCATATAATATTCCACTTTTCAACAATCAATATTATATGTGTTTATAATGTCTACTTGTACATACATCCCTTTTAAATTCAAATATTCAAACAAATGCCTTTATGGCACTTAAACCCAACATATATTAAAAATGAAATGTTGGAGGGGATGTGTGGGTCCCACACCACCCATCACCCTCAACTTCCAGAGGATCCACACTGGTCTATGGGTTGTATTAAACACATTCAACAAAAAAAAGACTAATACAAATATATACCAACACCCCATCATCTCTTTATAAAGTGGTAGAGAAGTCTTTAAAAAAAATGTTTTAAGAATTAACAACTTGGGAGGAAAATGGGACACCACATGGCCACTACCCCACCTCTCACCTTATATATCCTTACCTTTTTCAAAATGTGAGTTTTTGGTTTGATGGGAGTAATTTTGGTTTAAATTTCAAACACCAAAGTCAACAAAAGGTATGTTCAAAACTTAACACCATCCTCCACCTTGCTAAGCATACTCCCATGTGCTTTTGGACAAGATGACATTAGAAAGGGCATGTCCTTTGTTGGGGAAGTGTGCAATCCTCATGAATGAATGTGAGGATTCCTTGGGGTAATGCATGGGTAAGCTTGGGATAGTGTGTGGGTAGGTAGGATAGGCCTCTTGCCCACTTGGCAAGTGGGTAAGGTTAGGGGTAGTTAGGATTAGATTAGGTTATGTTAGATTAGTATAGGTTGTGGTTAAATATATATATATATATTTATTTATTTATTTATGTATAATTTTTATATCATATTTTAATAAATTTCTTGGTTGAGGCTTGTTTTAGTTTAGTTATAAATTGGTTCTATTAAGTAAAGGAGATCATATTTATGAGGTGCATGGTTAGGGATAGTTTTAAGTTAAGAGTAAAATTATTAGTGTTTAATAATATGATTTATTTTTATAGGGATATAAATAAAATATTTTTTGTAATTAGAATGTTTCTTTAATTTAATGAAGTTTATTAATAAATAGTTATTGGTTACTAGTTATTGGGTGAAGTGATAGAGTTAAATTGTGAGGGGAGAATGTAAGTAACTTATGTATGAATACATGTATATATGTATAGTAGTAAATTTATTATTTTTTACATTCTATTATTCTTATTAAAGAACTATCAAATTAAAATTTTAATGATTATGTAGGTTTTGGGTTAGTGAGTGCTCTTGTAATGATTGAAGGTGTTATAGGTTAAAATTGACAAGACAACTTGATAGTTGTTTAGGATTAGGTTCAAAGATGATCTTTATGTCATATTTTATTTAATGGTAAATATTTAATTTTTTAATTATTCCTAATAGGACATGTTAATAATCATGATAAAGCATTAATGTATTGATAAGTTAAACTACATGGCATATTAGTACACTTAGGGGATGGAACTAGTATTATGGGATAAGTGTAAGTGGTATCAAATCAAAACTAACATAACTTATGTTACCTATTACATATATCCGAAAAATGATGTAATACCTTATTAAACATGAAACTATGGTTTAATCTATCAACTTAATAAATTTGAACTAAGAGCTCCTGTAGCACTATGATTTATTTTTTGAACCTGTGCAGTTTGTTAGATATCGACTTTGCATCTTCATAAAATTTAAACCAAACTCAATTTTTCCTATACCTTGTGACTCTAATCTAACCTTGTATTTTACACATCCTTCCCCAACATATTTTATGTTAGTATGTGTTTAACATAGTTTTTATTACCATTACATTTTTGCTCTAGTTTTGGGCGTGACAAGTTCAGTCTAAGTGTTGGAGAAGGAGGAGGGATGTGCAAGGAAACCTTGTGAAAAAGGATAAGGTTCCAAGACTAGTTTTTTGATATGTTTTATCAAACCCTAATGAATATTGTTTAGGAATGTTAGAGACCCTATTTTAGGCATAAAAATAGCATGGGAGTGTACAAACAAGTTGAGAACTTGAGACCCACAAAGTTTCATAGTATTTCCAAAAGGGTATCCATACCTAAGATTGGTTTTCCACCTTGTTAAGAAAAATTTGGAATTTTAGCCCAAAAACTAATTTTGGAGGCCTAATTCTCTTAGGAATGTTTAGTATAGTTTTGTCAAGATTAAGGAAATTGATAAAGAAACCTATGGAAAATGATTCTAGGAGGTTATGGTAGCCTAAAAACAATTAAGATGCATCCCTCACTCCATGCTGAAGGCAAGATGTGCAAGTTTGATGAAATGGTGAGTTGGAAGGATTAAGGAAGAAGTCCCTAGGAAGGAAGGAAGTGTGAAAACCTTGGTGTAATCAGATAGTGAAGTGTGGAGGGTAGGATAAATATCCTCTTGTGGTCAAGGTGACAAAGGGGAACCCTAAAAGGTTAAGAAGAGATCCTAGTGAGTCCTTAGGAAAGGAAAGGACAAAGCAAACAATCCATATACAATATTTATATATGTATATACAAATACATATATCTATATACATGTATATATTATTTATAGAAGATGCATTTATATGTATGTATGTATATGTATATGTATATGTATTTATGTATATGCATACATAGATATATATACATATATATATTATATATACATATGTATATACATATACATACACATACGCATAAACATACACATACACATACACATACACATACACATACACATACACATACACATACACATACACATACACATACACATACACATACACATACACATACACATACACACACATACATCTTCTATAAACAAAGGAGGTATTTTTATATCAGAAAAAGATGCTTCTATATGTCAATATTCCTATAGAAGAATTCTGTATGAATTCTATAATATCAATGGATGAATAAAATATCACTGTTCTGATAAAAAAAGAGTAGAAAATTGTCTGTGCTTCATCACTACGCATATTAAGGAGTTAGGATCCACTGCTTGGGATAACTGGTGATTTAGTTTAGATTATTTTTGTGTTTTTATTTTGTGTATAATTATTTTCATTTGATTTCATTCATAGAATTAGTGTATAGTTTATATACTTCAATTTATGTAATTGGTATTTTTTTAGTTAGGTTTGTATTTTTTTTTTTTTGTGTTATTATTTTAATTTCAGAAATAGAATTATTATATTAGTTTATATATTTTAATTTATATAATTATAAATTCTTGTCTTTAATTCATGTATGTTTGAGATTTAAATGTAAATTCACGTTTCAATGGTTTGTTATTTAATTCCTATAATATTGTGCTCTAGATTAAAATTTCATGCTTTATATTCATTAAGAGTTTTAGATTCTTAGAATGGTTTTTCTTTAATAGTTTTAGTTTAGCTCCTATTGCTAGGAAGTAACACTTCTTATTACTATTTTTGCTTTGGTTCATTGTAGGTTTCCTTATGTGTGTTCTTGCTACACTTATCCCTAGTCGACATGTTATGTTCATCCCTTACACACATAACCATAATACATTTCATTAGTTTATGACCCTAGATTGATATTGAATGTAAAATAAACTAGCTCATAAAATTTATTAGTTATTATTTATATTCAAACCACAGTTTTCCCCTACAGTTTTCGTTAGGTTCATTATATGCATTAATCTCATCAAACTAAAGTGATGTATTTTCTTCAAATTCATTAAAAAAATTGATCATATTGATTTGAATGGAGTATATTTGTTGCATTCATTAGGTGCACTCATCACATCCATTTGAATTGGTGTATGTTGATTATTTTGATTTGGTGTATTAGATACATTTATCATGCTAATTTTGATTGTTGCATGTTCATCCATTTTGGTAGGTGTATTTGATGATGTACCTCCATGTAAACTCCTCATACACTCTCTTTTTTGCCTTTAATTATTTTTATTTATCCTCTTATTCTTTCCAATTGCTAATATTGATTGTCTTATACATGTCATCATGATGAAAATACACAATCAATAGAAATAAAATAGAAAACGAGCATCATTTTATTATAATATAAATTAAAATACCAAAAAATTAGACAAATGAATCATTTCAAAGTAAAATTGACAAAAAATTAGCAAACCCTACTATTACTATCCATTAATTGATGCCAAACAATAGTGGGAACTTCAAACAACTTACAATGCTAGTTCTAGTCTATTGGGAATACAATATATATATTTTCTCATAACTCATATAGGTTATGCAAACTTAAAAGTAATCTTAGAATTTTCCTCATGACCCATACATGTTATAGATAATTAGAGGTTCAACTCTTCCCATAACATGTATGAGTTTTGTAAAAATTGTAACTTGAGAAGGGAGGGGAGAGAGAGGGAGAGAAGGTGAGGAAGGGAATGAGGGAATGAAGGAACGGTATAAAGAGGAAATGAGAAGAGGCTCATAATATATAGATAAGAGAGAGAGGAAATGAGAAGAGGCATGCATTTATATATACACATACACATACACATATATCTATATAAATATATGTATATAAAACTATATATATATATATATATATATATATATATATATATATATATATATATATATATATAGATATATATATATATATATATATATATATATATATATATATATATATATATATATATATATATATATATATATATTACACACATAAATTTATTAATAAATGTAATTTATTATTAATTTAGAACCAAGTGTTTTTTCTTATTCATAACCCATGTGGATTTTGTAAAACCAAATTGATATGCCTTTACATCTCCAAAATGTGTACAAGCTATGGAAATCTAGAAAAGTAGCTTTTTCTTTTTAAAACTTAAATAGGTTATGATGGACACCAAATTTTGTACATGTTTTAGACTTGTAATAAGGGTTGGCAAATGATCCTAAGGCTTGAAATCCCATTTTCCCTCGATTGTAGTCTCTTTACACATTTTTTTAGCTTCCAACAAGAATTTTTGAATTTACCTTCACAAGTTTATAAATGATCAAGTGGGTATCTCTAAAATTACCACCCTAATCTCACATGTCTTCTCATCTTTCTAACCATATAAGTTTTCAAATTTTTGGAAAATATTAACATAGTGAAATCTAATAGTTCCTACTGGTATCTTGACATGCCTCACAGACATATGTCTACCAATTTTTTAATAAAATTTTGATCTACTTAACAAATTAGAAAAAATTGCATGTTACTATTCGACACTTAAATCTATACACTTTAAAAAAATAAAGATTGCATTTTTTATTATATTGATACAAGTTATGTCGAATTCACAAACATGTACTAGATTTTTAGGATGCAATCACTTCAAAAAAGAAAAAATACAAGTACATAGCAAAAAATTATGAAAAAATATAGAACCTCTAGATCTCATTTTCACCTACTATTCTACCAAATAATTTTTTTAAATATGATATCTTTTATTGAGTGCATGTAAACAACTATGTTATGTTTTTCTAAAAAATATTAGGAACATTTTTTCATGTGTAATAGATTTGACCCTCTTAATCTTATCTATTTTTGAAAAAAAACTAGTAGTTTAGAAACTAAGTTTAAAGTACAAAAATTCTTATCATTTATACATCTTGTAATTTTGAGTCCAAGATCCTCAAACTTTTCTTTGAAGTTCAGGTGTACCAGATTTTTTTTTTAAAGTATCCCCTTTTTGCACACCATCTTTGTGCACTTACCCATATAAATTCATTAAAACCTACCTGTAACCAAGGTTATTTAATTCTTGGCTCTATAATAAATAAAAATTAAAACTCAATAGAAATGATCTTAGTTACTTAGTTGAATGTATAAAGCTTGCCTTGAAATTTTATTACATACACTATTATTAGGATTTTTTATCAATATCCCTCTTTCCAAATACTTCACATTCACAATACAACAAATCAATATTCCTTACATTCCTCTAAGAATAAATCATTTATTTACACTTGTCCAATCTTCTTTGGATCCTAATTCTTCTAGGATATCAATAACCTCAAGACTCCAAGACTAAGACTACCCTAACTCTACTCTAAGAGTTAGTCCTCTTGTGCTTAACCTTGAAGGAAAACTATCACTAGTTTTGTCTCAATACTTCACTTGTCTTTGCAGGATTCTATGCATAAACCCTTCATATCAACTCCACCAATGATACAAGGGTCTGTTCCATCATTTTTTCACCCATTCTACATCCATTACTTCCAACTTGAATAGGTCTCCAACCCTAATTTATTTGATGATGTAACACTAGTCTTGGTCCTACTCGAGCTTCCTCTAGGGTCTCCTTAGGTCCTTCTCTTGACCTAATAGGTTTTCTTACTACCCCACTCTCCTTAGGACCTTATCTATGAGATTCTAATCCATTCAACTACTAAACATCAATTAGCTAGAAAAACAACTCTCAACACTTCCTAGGCTTGTTTTAGCTCCCATTGCTCCCATTTCACCAACTCCACAACATGTTCCAACATGTTCAAACACCACCCAGAATGGAGATATAATCATTTAGGAATGCATTAGGAACATTTTTAGGACCTACAACCAAATTTTGTTGTAAATTCCTAATCGAGTTCCAAAACAATACCAAAATGTTAGTAGATAGGGCTACAAGCAATTAGCCCTACTTTTCATGAAAATCTTGAATAACTTGAAAAAGTAATTAATAAGGAGGTAAACTAATCCTTGATCTGAATACTCTTTTTAGAGAACTAAAGGAATCTTGAGATCTCAAGCTCCCAAGCAATACATATAGTACAACCTACAATTATGCCTAAAAAATAGGATTCACAAGGCATTAAACTTGTCTAACAAGATGTAAAATTTCACCATTACCTCCCACTAAATTTGCAACTTCATCACTTATGCCTCTATCTTCCTCCAATCTTGATTGAAGCTATCTATGCATTCAATCCTTCCTAACACCTCTGCAACATACTATGATCCTGTTACCTATTTTTGCCTCCCGCAAAAATTTGAATTTCAAATGAAAGCCCACCCAATGGTCTCTCCCACTTTTTTTATTATTTTAATGCCTGGGAAATACAAAAAAAAATGATTAAAATTTTTGTTTTCCTACAACTTTATGCATCGTCAGATCTTTAGCGATCTACGCTGGGTGCTTTCCCGCATTTTCAAAACAAATGACCATTAAACATTGTGGGGAAGCCCCTTCATGATGCATGGTAGGTGGGTCCATCTTCTTTTGTGGGCCAAAAAGGGAAGAAATCTCAGTCCAGTTGGCATTTTGGTTGGCACCTGCTTTCCTACATTTTGAGTTTTGTTAGACTTCCTAACAATACAGGCAAGGGCATTTTTGCCATGTGTTCTCATAGGCCCAAAGGAATAAAAGCTAAAATTGTAGTGACATCACATCTTCTTAGTTGTACCTTCCACCGTTAGATTCAAACAAATCAATGGTTGGCACTACCCGTAATAAGAAGTTGCATGATTTTAAGGAATGCGAGCATGCACCTCACTGTCACATGTCCTTGTGGGGTCAAGTCTGTTCCTTACACTACAGTTGGATGCCAAGGTGGTGCCATGTCAGGTTGAGTTAGATGTCGAATGTTTATGGGCCCAAAAATTTTTAGGGGCAGGCGCAGTATAATAAGATCTTTCACGATCATTGATCTTACAAAGATCAACGATCAGTGCTTTCCCACATTATGAAGGTGTGAGGGAATTAAGTAATGCAGGGAAGTGCCTAAAGGACACATGTCCCAACAGGCCTGGCTAAGGCATTAATAGTTAAGGTTGACAGTTAGGAGATCGCCACAGTTAGGGTTTTAAAAAGATGGCATTGTTAGTTGAAAAGATGTGGTCAACCGTGTAGAGACTTTGCGGGGTGGCAAAATGAATTGAAATCATTGTCCATGTGGCTCATCCTGGTGGCAAATTTCACTTGACCATTTGACCTTGCTGATTCATGAGCTAGAAAAGAAGGAAATCAAGTTTTCTTGCATAATCTGATCTTCATGATCGATTCCAACCACTCTCAAGTGAATGTTGCACTTCACCACCTCTGATCCTACCCATCTACTTGGTTAGAATGGTTTAATGGCACCATTTTTTGTCTTCTCAAGGCCCTGTTTTGGAAAAATATGAGATTTCATGGTATCTGAGTCTGTGCCAAGGTTGGATTCGCCCTAGATCTACATGATTATTCTCTATAAGACTTAATAGCAATGGTTGTGGAGTAACTTCAACTAGAGGACATCTCAGTTATGCATGAACTATAAAGGCAATTTTTGTAGATTTTGTTAAGGATGACTCTTCTTTGACTTCTCTGATATTGCCCTACAACTTCAGTGTACATCCCCTTTACCTTTGAACTATATGACATTCTGCCTTATCTCCCCTAGCCATTGATGTAAAGTGCAAGAACTATTTTCCTATCATTGGTGTATTGTGGATATTTGCAATCTTGCATGACTGTATCTCTTTTGGCCTATGAATGGTAAATAAGTGAATCCTCTCTTTCCTTGTGTCATTCATTTGTGTTTTATGATCTACATGTGATTGTTAGATTAAAACAAAGTCTAGATGTGTATATCTTTTGGTGTCATGATTGTTCAATAGTGCATGTATGGGTAGAGATTGGTTTGAACACTCTATTTCGGTGCATCACCCCCTTAGGTTAGAATAGGTAGATTTACTTCTATGAATTCCTTCTCCCTTTTCCTCTCCAAGAGTAGTTAGGTGCACCGTGATAGTAAAGGAAGATGGCCTTCTCCAGAGACTCAACCTCATAGTTCAAGTCCCACAGCTTGGAGGTTGTTTCCATGTTTCACAAGGTTGTCCTTAGGTAAAAACTTTGGACATGCATGCAAACTTTCATGACAATAGTTTTTGGCATGCCTGGTGGGACACTATTCAAAAAATCTCAAGTCTACTGGTGTCAAAAGGAAGATTTCAAGATTAATATCAAGGAGACAGTACTAGCTTCGGTGTTCAAGCCTTCAAGAGGCTCATTCTTCAAGTACTTGGTGACTCTGAGCTTCAAATACATCTAGTTCCAGACCAAAGTTGCAATAATTCATGCCCAAAGCCAAAAGAAGGGCATCTTCTAGAGGTAAATTTTAGTACCAAGAGCTTTCCTTTTAAAATCCTAGAAGAAGGGAGACTAGAGTATCTTTGTCACTAGTTAGGAGTGCAATAGTAACAAATACACTTGCAAGATCCATCTCTACTCCTCCTATTGTTAAATCTCAGTCATAGATCACTTGTCTATATGGAATAGCCTAGGGCTCATGCTTTTGCCACCTTTAATGGTGGAAGTCCTCTTTTATTGGCCCAAAGACAAGACATACTAACAGCTGCACTCAAAAGTGTACCACAATTTACTGGTGAAACTTCTATCTCTCCCTTAGAACACATTCAAGAAGTTGTAAATGTCTGTAATATTCATGGTATTACAGAGGATGATGTTTCAGTTAGGCTTCTAGCCTCGTCCTTGAAAGGAAAATCACTACAATGGTATAGAGGTTTGGCTCATGGTTCTATAACAGATTGGGATGGATTAGGAGCAGGACTGTGCAAACACTTTGAGGATAAAAGTGACCATTTGTCACTTTTAGAACAGTTGACTACTATAAAAAGAGCCCCCCATGAATATATGACTAATTTCAACTATAGATTTCAAAAGACATGGGATAGAATACCTACTTCAGTGAAGCCTACCCCTGGTAATGCCTTCTTGCATTACCTCAAAGCTTTTAACAGTAACATTGCCATTACAATCCAAACTATGGGAGGATCTACCTTGCCTAATGCATATGACATAGTAATAAAGTCTAAAAACATCCTAATACAGGGAGGTAAGCTATCTCCAAGGCCTCCTATGCCCTTCTTCCCTGATGTTTCAAATCACCAACTAGCAATGGCTCCTCTTCCCACAACTTCCACATCACAATCCCTTGCCCTAGTCCCTCAAGCTTCCACATCTTCAAATGGAATAGATGAGATTAAGGAGATGATGCAATCTATGATGCTGAACATAGATAAGAGATTGTAGGGCCAAGACAAGAAGCTAGAGGAAAGCTTCTCTATGATGCAGAAGGTGAGTAACAAGGTGGTGACTTTAGAGAGATAGCAAGCTCAAGGTAGTTAGGCTCATCAATTGCAATATCAAACTCTAAATAGTGGTATGCCTCCAAATCATAATCATGGGAACAATTTTTTTGATCATAATAGACAGAAGAGCCATTCTTCAACCTCAAATGTAAACCAAAGTAGGGCCATAGTTCCTCAAAACAACATGGCCCAAGATTAGGATTTTTGTCCCTCCTGTAACTACTCCTATGCTCGTTGCATGTGTCAAAAGGTTGAATCTTATTTGGCTTTGACCATCCAAGAGCCTACAACAAGACAATCATATAAGGAGGACCAATTTAAAGATGCCTCGTATATGCAAGGACAAGGTGATTGCTCCTTTATGAATCATCAAATGGAGGAACATTGTAATGTAAAATAGGATTCCATTGCTCACAAAAATAGGAGAAAAAGAAGAGCTATTGAAGATGCTACCCCTCCTCCTCCCAATCAGGCCTCAACTTCAAATGCAATACCTCATGAACAAGCAGTAAATGATCAATCAAATACCTTTCAACAGCAAAGGAAAAATAATGGCAGAAGGCATGTAAGTGATCCTTAGGTTGTTCCATCTCAACCTCCTACAAATGCATCTCTCAAGGCTTCTACCAAGGTACCTACTTAGCCATTTAGTGTGGTAGAACAAATGAAGAAGAAAAATGTGAATATTTCCATGTGGAATGTTGTTGCTACTATACCTATGCAAAAGAGGTTGTTGCAGCAAGAATTGGATAGTATTGAACCAAAGGATCAGCCACCCAGCATGGAAAGTGCCACAAGCCTAGTACAACCATTAAGGGACGAAGAAATAAGTAAAAAGGTTATACCCTACCCCATTTTATGTTTCTCTAATTATAGGGGGTAAACTAGTCCACAATTGCATGATTGATTCAGGGGCTAGTAGTTCAGTGATGCCTAGGTGTGTTGTTGATGCTTTGTAAATGAAATATGAGCCCATTGTTAAGGATGTATTATAGTTGGATGGTAGTACTGTCAAGACTGTAGGGATCCTTAGGAATGTGGAAATGGCCCTACATGCATGCCTTGGTTGTACTGTAACTCAAGATATATCCATTGCTGAAGTCAAGCCACATTTTTCCATCTGTCTATCAAGAGACTTCACTACCCAAATAGGTGGTTACATATCTTCTGATTGGTCATATATGTCTTTTAGAACAAGATATGGGACCAAATCTTCAATCAAAGTAGAGCCTCAAGCCCTCCATCATACTGAACCTTACACCCCTAATCTCATCAACATGAATTGCACCATCCTAGAAATGGATGAGAATGACATAGTGAATGAGCCTACTATTTCCTTAGCAGAGATACTTGATTTTCTCTTAGATGAATGGGCTAATGCATATCAATTTGATCCTATGTCAGAAACCCTTGAGATAAGCCTTAGTACATATTGTATATTAGAGAAGGATGCTCTAGTTCCCAATCTTGTGGAGATTGAAGAAGATGTGAGTGGAATATGGAGTATGTACTTTGATGGATCAAGGAATAAGAATGGATCAAGGGTTGGTGTGATGTTGATTTCTCCTGCACAAGTAAGGTACCACTTCTACTTTAGGTTCCAGTTTAGTTGCACTAATAATGTGGCCGAATATGAATCCTTGATTTAGGGTCTCCTACTTGCTCAAAAAAGAGGAAATCAAGCATTAAGTGTATATGGAGATAGTGAGTTGGTTGTTAATCAAGTGAGAAATTAGAATATCACCAAGAACAATTTTCTCAAGTCTTATAAACATAGGGTATGGGATTTTCTTGAGGGTTTTGATGCATTTAATATTCAAAGCATCCCTAGAAAAGAAAATAGACATGCAACAATAGGTGCATCTCATGATGTGTCAGGGAATCTTGAGGAGAAGAAGAAACAACAAATAAAAATGGTGGTAAGGCCTGCCATCCCTAACAACAACATCCATTGGCAAGTGTTTGAATTCGATGAACAAATTGTAAGCTTCTTGCAGAATGAAGCAGAATTTTTAGATAGAAACCAATCGAGACTACAGGATCAGTATGGTGATCAAATCATTAACCTCAGTTCCAAAAAATTGCCTAAGGGTCTCATTACTTTAGAGATTGTTTTCAATCCTGATGACCAAGCAAGAGGCAGAGTCATGAACCTAGCTGTTGACGAAGACGATCACATCCTAGTCACGATTGCTAATGGAAAATCCTTAAACATGGGAAAGGTATGTTTTGAGATTCAGCAAGAAAGTTTTATTCATCTATGTCCAGAATTTAATGACATATTTGCTTGGACGTATGATGATTTAAAGGGTTTTGACCAAAGGTTGTTTTAGCATACCATATATTTAATTGATAATGTCAAACCAGTAAGACAAAAACAGAGGCTAGTAAATCCCAAAATTGAACCCTGAATGAAAAAAGAGCTATCCAAATTGATTGAGGCCAACATAATTTTCCCCATCAAGCACTTGTCATGGGTAGCAAACCTTGTCCCTATTAGGAAGAAGAATGGGGAAATTAGATTGTGTGTGGACTTTAGGGACCTTAACCAAGCTTCCTTTAAAGATCACCATCCTCTCCCTTCCATGGAGAAGATTTTGTCCAAGATCAGTGGTTCAAAGAGGTTTTCATTTCTTGATGGATTTTCTGGCTACAATCAAGTGCTGGTCAAAGAGTCTAATAGGTACAAGACTACATTTCCCACCAAATGGGGTACCTATGCTTATTGCAAGATTCCATTTGGGCTAACCAATGCAGGTGCTACATTTTAGAAGGCAATGGAGATGGCCTTCAAAAACATAATTGGGAAGTTTTTATTAGTTTACTTTGATGATATCACAGTGTATTCAAAGAGTATAGAAGATCATTTTGATCATTTAAGATAGGTTTTCTTAAGGTGTAGAGAGTTTGGGTTATCCCTTAACCCAAGTAAGTGTGTCTTTGCTACCAATCAAGGAAAATTATTAGGACACATTGTATCTAAGGATGGTTTAACCATTGATCTAGAAAAATTGAAAGAAATACTTTCTCTCCATCTTCCTAAACATAGGAAAGGGTTGCAAAGTTTCCTTGGCAGGATAAATTTTGTGAGAAGATTTATCCCTAATCTTGCTGCCATGGTAAAACCCCTTATGGCTATGCTAAAAAAAAATATGGTCTTAGCATGGACCAAGGAAGGGAAGGAAAGCTTTAAAGAGATCAAGGTAGCAATAGCCTCAACCCCTACTCTCATTAATCTGAATTTTGAAAAGGATTTCATCCTTTATACCCTAGGTGGTGAGTCAAGCATTTCCATTGTCTTCACTCAAACAAATGACAAAGATGAAGAGCAAACCATAGCCTTCTTTAGTGAAGGTCTTAAAGAGTATGAAGAAAAATACAACGATGTAGAAAAGTAGGCCCTTGTAGTCATCAAAGCTTTAAAGAAACTTAGACACCTCTTGTCTCATAATAAAATTCATCTATTAGTACCCCATGCAAGTGTGAATCATTTTCTTTTGAGCAAAGATATTAGTGAGAAGAGAGCTGGTTGGATTACTAAAGTAATGGAATATGATGTTGACATCCAGATCACCAAGCTGGTAAGAGGGAGGGGGTTGTGTAAACAGATGATATCATATCTAGAATTGGACAAGGAAGTCACTATGATACTAACATAACAACAAGAGACGAGAAATGATGACCCAAGGAATTGGATGGATGATATGAAGAGGTTCTTATTAGGCAATGGATATCCTTAAGGATTAGATGGAACTAAAATGAGATAGTATAGATTACAGTCAATTCCTTATGTCATAGTTGATGGTATCTTTTTTAGGAAAGATTTTAATGGAGCCCTATTAAGATGCATTGACATAAACCAAGCTAAAAGAATGATCAAAAAGCTTCATGATGGTCCTGATGGTGGTCACTTCTCAGCAAGGACAACTGCAATGAAGATGATGAGGGCTAGTTACTACTAACCATCCCTATTCTATGATTGTCATAAGTATGTGACTAAGTGTGAAAAATGTGCCTTCTTCTCTGGTAAGAAAAATCTTGTAGCTCTTCCTCTTCATCCCATTCAAGTGGACTAGCCTTTTTCTCAATGGGGATTGGATTTCATAGGCCCTATTCCTTCTTCCAATTCTAGTCATAAATGGATTTTAGCTACTACAGATTACTTTACTAGATGGACAGAGGTAGTTTCATTGAAGGATGCCACAAAATCTTCAGTTGTTGAGTTCCTTGACATAATTGTGACCAGGTTTGGTGCCACTTCAACCATTATTTCAGATAATGCAAAATCTTTTGTAGGAGCTTAGATTTGTGCATGGGTAGTTGACCATAATATCTACTTGAGCACATCCTCAAACTACTATCCTTAAGGAAATGGTTTGGCTGAGTCATCCAACAAAAACTTGATTAAGATTATGAAAAGAACTATGGAGGATAACCAGAGGTGTTGGCATCAAAATTTGAGGATTGCATTATGGGCTAACAGAATAACACCTAAGAGGTCAATGGGAAATTCACCATTAATGTTGGTATATGATAGAGAAGCAAGGCTTTCAATTTCATTAGAATTCCCATCCCTAGAATTAGCTCATTAGTTGGAGCTAATTTAAGATGATGCCATGGCAATGAAAATGGCAGAGCTGATGGAGCTGGAAGAGAAAAAAAGTCAGGGCATGCAGAGCTTAGAAACACATCAACAGTAGGTGAAATAGAGCTTTGACAAGAAGGCTAAGATCAAAATCTTCAGAGAAGGTGATTTGGTTTTGAAATGGGATACAAATAGAGCAAAGCTTGGGAGGCACTCAAAATTTGATGCATTATGGAGTGGTCCCTATCTGATTATCAGTTGCAAGAAAGCTAATGCTTTTCAATTAAGCAAGCTTGGTGGTGAAATTTTGCCTATCCCATTCAATAGGATCTATCTCAGACATGTTTCTAATAGGGGTTGAGGTTTCATGTACATAGGTAGCTTAGTTTTCTTCCTATTATTTTCCAACTTTCCAAGAAGTGCATGAGCACATGTGTTTTGTTGAGGTTGCAGAGTTGCAAAGATAGAGTTTTCAATGTTTCATTCTCACAGAGGTAGGGTTAGGGTTTTGCAATACATTGATCCACATTTTTTGACTCTATAGCCCAATGGATGCATAAGGTCACTGGTCATACGCATAGGTGGCTTGCGTCCCCTCTGAGTTGTGAAAAATGTTACCTATTTTTGCCTCCTGCCAAAATTTGAATTTCAAATGCAAGCCCACCCAACATTCTCTCCCACATTTTTATTATTTTAATTACCAAGAAATATATAAAAAAAAAATGATTAAACTTTCTATTTTCCTGCAACTTTTTGCACTGTCAGATCTTTAGCGATCTACAGTGGGCACTTTCCCATGTTTTCAAAATAAATGACAATTAAACATTGCAGAGAAACCCCTTTGTGATGCGTGGTAGGTGGGTCCATCTTCTTTTGTGGGTCGTAAAGGGAAGAAGTCTCAATCCAATTGGCATTTTGGTTAGCACCCGCTTTCCTACATTTTGAGTTTTGTCAGACTTCTTGACAATGTGAGAAAGTGCATTTTCACCACATGTCCTCGTGGGCACAAAGGAATAAAAGCTAAAATTGTAGTGATGTCACATCTTCTTAGTTGTACCTTCCACCATCAGATTCAAATAGATCAATGGCTGGCACATACCTGCAATAAGAAGTTGTATGAGTTTTAAGGAATGCAGGCATGCACCTCGTTGTCGCATGTC
Source organism: Cupressus sempervirens (assembly GCA_028749045.1). Taxonomy (NCBI): domain Eukaryota; kingdom Viridiplantae; phylum Streptophyta; class Pinopsida; order Cupressales; family Cupressaceae; genus Cupressus; species Cupressus sempervirens. The sequence continues at coordinate 495,046,839 of CM053783.1, forward strand.
CTTGTGGGGTCAGGTCTATTCCTTATGCCGTAGTTGGATGCCAAGGTGGTGCCATGTCAAGTCAAGTTAGATGCTGAGTGTTTATGGGCCCAAAAATTTTGAGGGGCAAGCATAGTATAATAACATCTTTAACGATCATTGATCTTACAGAGATCAATGATCAGTGCTTTCCCACATTATAAAGGTGTGAAGAAATTAAGTAATGTGGGGAAGCACCTAAAGGACACGTGTCCTAGTGGGCCTAGCTAAGGTATTAATAGTTAAGGTTGATGGTTAAGAGATCGCCATGGTTAGGGTTTTAAAAAGATGGCACTGTTAGTTGAAAAGATGTGATCAACCACGTGGAGACTTTGCAAGGTGGCAAAATGAAATGAAATCATTGGTCCACATGGTTTATCTTGGTGGCAAATTTTGGTTGACTATTTGACCTTGTTAATTTATGAGCTCGAAAAGAAGGAAATTAGGTTTTCTTGCATAATCTGATATTCATGATCGATTCCAACCACTCGTGAGTGAATGTTGCACTCCACCACCTCTAATCCTACCCATCTACTTGGTCAGAATGGATTAATGGCATCGTTTGATATCTTTTTGAGGCCCTATTTCAAAAAAATACCTGATTTCATGGTATCCAAGTATGTGCCAAGGTTGGATTCACCCTAGATCTACATGATTATTCTTTGTAAGACTTAACGGTAGTGGTTATGGAGTAACTTCAGCTAGAGGACATCTCAGTTATGCCTGAACTATAAAGGCAATTTTTGTAGATTTTGTTAAGGTTGACTCTTCTCTGACTTCTCTGATATTGCCCTGCTACTTTGATGTAAATCCCCTTTGCCTCTGAACTATATGACATCCTACCTTATCTCCTCTAGCCATTGATGTAAAGTGCAAGAACTATTTTCCTATCATTGGTGTATTGTGGATATCGGCAATCTTGCATGACTGTATCTCTTTTGGCCTAATGAATGGTATATAAGTGAATCCTCTCTTTCCTTATGTCATTCATTTGGGTTTTCTGATCTGCATGTGATTGTTAGATTAAAACTAGTATGAATGTGTATATATTTTGGTGTCATGATGGTTCAATAGTAAATGTATGGGCAGAGATTGGTTTGAACACTATTTTGGTGCATCACCCCCTTAGGTTAGAATAGGTAGATTTGCTTCTATGCATTCCCTCTCCCTTTTCGAGTAGTTAGGTGCACCCTAATAGTAAAGGAAGTTGGCCTTCTCCAGAGACTCAACCTCATAGTTCAAGTTCCATAGCTTGGAGGTTGTTTTCATGTTTCACAAGGTTTTCCTTAGGTAAAAACTTTGGACATGGGTGCAAACTTTCGTGACAATAGATCCCAAGCCATGCATCTCTAGCTCGCCTAGGGCATCACCATAAAAATACCATACTTATATTTTAGGGCCCCTCCTTCATTGTACAATATTTAGATGGAGTCATTTTCCTATTCCCAAAATCTTGTATAGATCCTATGGTGGGAAGAAGCTCTACTACCCCATCTTGGCCAATTGCCTAGCTCAGGACAACAGACTAGCAAGAAACAAAATAATTTATCCAACCAACTAGAAATCCAAAAAATTGCAATCTAACACTATATGAAATATAGAAAGGAATTACACTAACATTTCTATTAGTCATCACACTTCATTCAATCCAATAAAACTCTCAAATATCAAAAAGCCAAGAACTATAATTGTTATTGTTGTTGTATAGTCCATACACACAAAACCAAAACTTCTTCCAACCCCTTAATCAGGTCAACTATGAACTTAAATAATTATCCCAAGTCCAAAACTAAATTTTTTAGATAGTTATCAAGCCCATACATAAATTTTCACTTGTGCAACAAAAATTTGTCAATGTTGTCAATGACAACATCGACAACTTTTGAGCACCTTTTACATCTTTTTGAATTTTACACTCAAACTTGTCCCAAAGGCAACCAAACTTTACCAAAAGTCTCATAAGGTCATAAAGAATTTTAAAAGGACCTTAAAACACTTTTTTTTCCATTCTTACCTCAAAATCACATAAATACCCTATGTGACCTAAAATGGATAATTCTTGTAACTAAGGCCTAATAAGACTTCCTACACTTAACACGCCTCAACGTACGACTAAGCTATTCCTTTTATTATCCCAATGGTATGGCTAGCACCACTATAAGCCAAAGTAACTTAGGAGACCTAAGTTTTCCATAATCCCTACTTAGGTACCACTACACAAGTCAAGTTCTAAATTCATTGGTTATAGGACCTTGATTAGGCCTAATTGATCAATTAGCCCTATCTAGAGAGTTTTTCTAGATTTTCTCCCAAAACTTATAAACAACCCCAAAAACTAACATAGGTTCTTGATACCATTTTTGAAAACCTAAAAGATTTTCTAGGTCTAAGGTCCTCAAGTCTTTTCTACACTAGAGTCTTGAAATGTAGGGCTAATAGGGCTATTTGGCTTCCTAGAAAGTAGTGGGCTAATTTCTACCTATAAATCTATTCAATTAGATTGGACAAGTTCTTATCTCACACCTAGGGCTCTATAGAACCCTCATGACTCTATAACCACTCTTGGTTATATTGGAAATATTCAAGACTATCCTAGGTTACAAAGAGGGGAGGGGTGAGTCAGTAACCTCTAAAACTTTATCAATTTCAGCACTTTATAGCAATATACCAATTATCGCTTATTGATCTAATTTCATGCATGAGAAAGTAAAAACATAAAAAATTCATAACACTTTGAGACAATAATTTGGTGACCTAGAAACCTTCCAAATAGAAAGTAAAACTGGGGTGGGGATGATACCTACAAAACTTCAATAATGTAGCATAAAGTTGGCCTGTTAAGGCTTACATTGATCACTTTTGATGATCTACCCTATTAGGATCAATTAGGATTGCTAGGTCCACCTTGTTAAAGGATTTACAAACACACAATAAAGTATGCATTTAGTAAAGAGATTTTGAGAAAGACTATTAAGTCTACCTTGTTAAAGGATTTAGATTGATTCACCTATTAGAATGAAACAATAGATCTCTAACTTATAATTGAACTGCTAATAGAGATTCCTTGAAGTACTGATCACCTTTTGTGATGGCTATGTCTCTACTGCTCCTTTTTTGATATGACCTTAATTATATACTTTGTCTACTACTTGATCACATTTGCATTCTTACACACTTATGTTCATGAATCACATATTCACACACATTGGATATGATACAATATATTACATATATACCAATCTAATTTACATAATAACAAATTTGGCCATCATATAGGATAACACCAATATCACAAAGTCAACCCAAATAAAGATACTTGGTTTCTGAAGACTGACTTGGTGAAGTTTTGATACTCAGTGCCCATTGTCATTACTCAGCATTATCATGCACTCAGTAGAAGTAGAAGCTCGATCCATACTAATCACCTCAAAGTAGTCTCAAACTTGGTCTGCATTGGTGACTTGGTAGATATTGTGTCACTTGGTATTAATTGAATTACTATTTTACCATGACTTCACTTGGTAAACACTAACTTTGCATATGGCTTGGTTAACACTAGCTTCACATCACATGAACTGCTAGCTTGGCAGAAACTACAAAGCTCAGTGACCACTAGAGTGCTTGGGTTGAACTGGTAGACTTCACACTACTTGATTCTACTCAGTTTGAACTATTACACTTCACACTAATTGAATTCCCTTGGTAACCATTGGAATTCTTTGTGGCCATTGGAATTAGTCCAGAAGAATCGATAGCAATTGTAGAATTTGGTGGCTATGGAGTTACATGGCGAACATTGTAGATTGTTCAATGAGCTCAAAAGCCATACAAAATCTAAATAATTTTTGTCACTAATAAAAAACTTGATTGATATGTGAACAATCTCCCCCTTTGGCATTGGTGACAAAAACACTTATTAGCCAAAACTTATATACATCACCATGTGATACTATCTCAGTAGGGTATACTATTCTGAGATTTTTCAAAAAAATTCTTTGTAGGTATATACAATATACTATACAACATATCTGCAAAATTCTCTTCTACTATATACATTTTCTCCCTTTGCATGATTATTCCCCATACAATATACATAGTGTCTTACTATACTTAGTCTCTCCCCCTTTTTGACAATAATTGCAAAGATGTATTCGAAACTTATTTACATGGAGACACCAAAATGAGATAGAAAATTAGAATGTACCTTAAGATTAAGTGCCAAGGTTTTATACCAATTTTCTTGCATGTATGTAGAGCAATTTTTACTTCTGCAAAGAGTTCTATCATGTGATCTACAATAGAGAAGTTGTTGTTATGATTCAAGGTTTTGAGTAAACAATATGTTTCTACATTGTATCCATGATAGGTAGGATCATATTTTGAATATTTATCAATGTAGACTAGATCCTTGCTTCTTCTCTCAACAACTCTACCTACATGTATGACAAAAATCTAATCTTCATATGATGTGTAAAGCTTGAACTAGAGTCAGGTTGCAATTTTTGTGTACTGGCTTTCAGATCCTCATCAATCTTTGTTAGTTTTCTCTTTATCTCGTTTGTGAACTTGGTAACATCACACAACTTTCCAAAAAGTGATGTCACAGTTAGTGCAAGAGGTTTCAAGATTGGTCAAGATTGAGGAAAGCTCAACTTGATGGATAGCAATTTGTTGAGCAAAGTGCTCAAGCACGTTATTGTCAAATTTATTTTCTTCTTTCTCAATTAACTTATCTTATTCACTAGTATCCTCATTAAACTTTTGGATTGCCTCAACTAATTACAATAAAATAGGTTGAGGAGTATCAACCTCAATACCTATAGCCTAAGACAATATATTCTTGGCATCATCTATAATCTTATATCCTCTATCTCTTTCTTCTCTCAATTTTTGCTGCTTTGCCTTCTTTTGGAGGAGTTCACCATGTGCATTTGGTCTACAGTAAGATTATCAATGTTCCATTTGCAAATTTCTATTTTCTCATCTAGGTCTATGTCCTCCTCTATCTCCTTTCCTCTACCCAAAATCTTATACTCGGTTGAGCCTTAGATTCAACTGCCCTTGTACTTAATGCCTTTGTATTCGGGATAGAAGCAATTGTAGATATACTAAGACTTGCAGTGAAAATTGATAGGGTATTAACTAGTAGAATACTAATAGGAATGCTTAAAGTATCTAAAACTATAGTAGACAAAACTGTAGTATCCAAAATTGAAGTACTTGTTGTTGAACAACTCAAAATTGTAGAAGACAGTGCATCTATTGTTGATGACTCCAACTTAGGAGCTAAAGAAGAGGGAGGTTGTAGCTCTGTAGATGAAGTGGTAGTCACTTCTATCAATGATGTCCTAATTTGTAAGGGTGAAGAGTGACTGGATGTTTGAAGTACCTATAATTGTCACAATCAAACTTGTTGAAGCTGTCTTTGAGCTTGATATAGCTACTGGTTTGTTTGGAGAGTGAGGAAGTGAGGCAATGACTATACCTTCTATCTTTATAGGGTTAGTCTCCTCATCATCTTCTTTATCTTCCTCGGTAGATTTATCCTCATTGTCAAAATGTGTGGGCTCAATGTAATTTTCTTCTTCCTCATCATCACTGTCATCATCATAATCCTTAATATCTACTGGGAAGTCACTTGGCTTATCTAAATGATAAGCATTCCTCAACATGCTTCTGGTATTCTTAACCACATGCTCTATATCCTTGATCAAAATTAAACATGTATTAAATCTAAGAGTCATTTTATCTTTATTTTTCTTCAAGGACTCTTTAACCTAAGCATCTATCATGCTCGATAGCAACTGCCTCAAGGTTTGTGCATAAATGTATTTTGTTGTTTGCATTGCAAAGTCCCATCTTGGCTTTATTTTCTCTAATAATTCATTAGAGATTTGAGAGGCAATTTGATCTAGTGAATACTTCCATTTTTCCATTTTGGTTATTAGTAGTTCTTCAACCTATTTCTTCTCTACCTCTAACCTTGTTTCATACTTGAAAGATTTGAAGTTTGTTATACCTACACCTTCTTCCATTTGTTTCAACTTTTCCTAGGAGGTGCGAGGAGGTTTGCTAAGGACAATATCACTTCCTTTCTTTCTATACCTCCTTTTGAAGACTGTAGTGGATGGTTTAAGTGGGTTGGTGATGATCACCTTGCCTTTCTTCTTTACAGGTTCTTCTTCCTCTTTAGACTCATCCTCATCCTCATCCTCTACTTCATCTATATCTTCTCCTTTTCCCCCAGTTAACATAAGAGGTTTTCTTGATTTTAATTTTTCTATCCTACTCTTACCTTGTTAAGTGCTTGTGGGTGCTTTATCTCTAGCTCTATCCTCACCTTTTCCTCATCATATGTTCTAAAGTATGGTGCCTTTGGATAAATGGGTTCATTAACTAGAGCTTCAATAATGTCCTTTGTTTCATCAATGTTCACCTCATAGGGAAGAGATTTTACCCATACAATTCTAGGTTTTACTACTTAAATGTAGACTCTGTCACTATCTACCATGAAACAAACATCATCTTTGTAATATTCTACCAACTTCTTAGGTATTCTGAGTCTTTTATTCATTTTCTTTTTGAATACTTCGAAGTAGTTGTCCACAATGCTAACAAAGTTCTCTCCCATTTCTACAATGTATTCATTAATCTAGTATAGTACAGTCACATCTTTTCTCCATACTACCATGCCTTTGGAAGGGAAGAATTTCTAAACATAGAAAAATAAACAAGTCAATAGAGAGCCACATTTGTAGTGGTTTCTTTTCCAACTCGGCCCGACCTAGGGTTTTGGTGGTTTTGGCTTTAGTGAGTATGGGGAGGCTAGTAATGCGATGAATCATTTTCTTTGTGATTACAACTAGTTTCTCAAGCCATATCTAATCATTATGCACCCAGCTTAGAATATATCTAATCCACTTCATTTGAAAACCTCGAGGCATGTGAGGAATGTGGGTCAAACCTTTGTCTTCCAAATGTTTATGCTCAGGTTTGAGAACTCCATTAACACACAATTCACCTAGGGCATCATCCTTTTCTAGGGTTCTAATTTCTTAAATAGAAAACTTGAAATGAGTTTGAATATCATTAATAAGGAGTACCTTAGGTGTGATTTGTGATTGAGCTCTACTTGGGTCAAGGGTTTCTACGATTGCAGACACAATTTTGAAGTCTAGCACTTTCCACTCAACTCCTTAGACCAACATCTCAGACCCTTTCCTTGCTTTGCTACTACTTGATGTCATTTTACTTGGTAAACTATGAAAACCTTGATAATCTACTACAAATTTTATTAAAGTTGCTTGATCACAATAAAATTAGATTTATTCACAATAGCACTTCATGATAAAAAAATGAATTAGATTTCATGTTTTTTGTTAAAGCTTTGTTGCTAATGCTCAGTACGAAGGTAGCTAAGTTGATATCATGCTTAACATCATGCTTGACATTATGCTTGACAACCTATCATCCACTATTCTATTGATTACTCAGTGAAGGCTTCATGACTCGGTAATCATGTGTGTCAAGCTACTCCCGAACTTGCTTGATAGAGTCTATGACCCGACCTTACTGGGTAGAGAAGGTAACTTGGTGATAACTGATACCAATCTTCTTTAGTGATCCTTTTGTATCTTGAATACTAATTTGGATCTTTGTCACCTTCCAATTTGGAACTGTTTGAATGTGATCTTGATAATGCAATTTTAGTTCTCTTTTGGAAACCTAGTTGAAAATGGTGGAGTGACCCCACTTCTTGAGTAACATGGCCATCATTACTTGAACTAGCATCCTCGATAGATTTAAGGATCCATTGCTATCTCATCTACTTTTGAATGTTATCTACTTTTTCCTTCTTTTCATCTTAAAATTTTACCTATGTTCATGCAATTTTTGGCTAGATGATCGAGTTTAGTACAAGTGAAACATCTTATGGTGGTATCTCTTTTCCTTGTGTGATGTTTAACACAATTCATTCCAATGTATCCAAATTCTCCACAGTAATGACATCTACGCCAAGTTTTGTAGTTTGAACCAAATATTGCTTTCACAATTTGCTATGTTGGATTGAATGACTTAGTTCTGTAATCTAATGCCTTCTGACCTTGTTTCTTGATTTTGTGACACTTTCCTTCAAATTTTGGTTTCTCTTTGCATTCATTAGCCCTGTGACCATGTTGATTACAATTGTAGCATTTTCCATTAAATTTTTCTTTATCATTACTCCAATATTTGTTTGATGTATAGCCTAACTTACCACAGTGATTGCAAGTAGGTCTTTGATCCCTTTGAGCACCTTGTTCAAAGGATTCACCTTTTTATTTGTATCCAATTCCTGCTTTACCCTTTTGTCTATAGAGATTTTTCTTCTTCAGTTGAACCATGTCTGCTTGAGATTTCATCATTCTTTCATTGATTTTCTTTTTAGTGTTTAGGTCATTTTTCAATCTTTCACTAATTTTTTTTTCAAATCTCAACTCATTTCTTATTCTTTCATTGATTTGTCTTTCCAAATTTAGATCATTTCTTAATCTTTCATTGATCTATCTTTGGCTTATGATTTCCTCATTTGCATTGGAGATTTGATCCATAAGATCTGCATGCTAAAGGGATTGGTTCTGGATTTCATTGTTCTTCCATCTATTTCTTCTTTCATCTTGTTCCTCTATTCCAAGATTTCACATCGCCTTACTAAATGAATTTCTTGTTCTCATTTGAGCTTTCTTACTTCTTCTTGTAGGGAACCATTTTTCTCTAAGAGTTCTTTGATTGCATCATTTGCTTCATCTGAACTACTTGAAGGGAAAAAGTCTTCAATTCTTTCTTTAATGTAGAGATGGTCATTCATTTGATTTGCAAGTTCCTCTCTTCTTTTCAAAGATTGGGAAAGTTGCTCCTTAGCCTTCTTGAGTTGTGCAATGGTCATTTCTAGATCCAACTTTTTATTGTCAATTGCCTTATCAAGTCTAAAAATCTCCATATCCTTGATCTTTGCTCAAGCTATTAAACTTTCTCCTAAGAATCACCAAACTCTGATACCAATTGTTTGAAATATTCAAGACTATGTTAGGTTATAGAGAGGGTAGGGGTAAATGTAACCTCTAAAACTTTATCAATTTTAGCACTTTATAGCAATATACCAATTACCATTTATTGATCGAATTGTATGCATGATAAATTGAAAACATAAAACATTCATAACACTTGAACAAAATAATTTGGTGACCTAGAAACCTTCCATATAGAAAGTAAAACTGGGATGGGGATGATACCCACAAAACTTCAATACTACAGCATAAATTTGGCCTATTAAGGCTTACATTGATCGCTTCTAATGATATGCCCTATTAGGAGCAATTAGGACTGCTAGGTCCACCTTTTTAAAGGATTTACAAACACACAATAAAGTATGCACTTGGTAAAGAGATTTTGAGAAAGACTGTTAAGTCTACCTTGTTAAAAGATTTAGGCTGATCCACCTATTAGAATGAAACAATAGATCTCTGACTTATAACCAAATTGCTGATAGAGATTCCTTGAAGTGCTAGTCACCTTTTGTGATGGATATGTCTCTGCTGCTCCTTTTCTAATATGGCCTTCAATATATACTTTATCTGCTTCTTGATCACATTTTTATTCTTACACACTTATTATGTTCATGAATTACATATTCACACACATTGGCTATGATACAATATGTTACACATATACCAATCCAATTTACATAATAAAAAAGTCAACCATCATATAGGATAACACTATAATCACAAAATCAGCCCAAATGAAGACACTTGGGTTCTGAAGACTGACTTGGTGAAGTTCTAATACTCGACACCCACTATCATTACTTGACATCATCATGCACTCAGTAGAAGTAGAATCTTGGTCCATACTAATCACCTCAAATTAGTCTTGAACTTGGTTTGCACTGGTGACTTGGTAGATACTATGTCACTTGGCATAAACTAAATTACTAGTTTACCATGACTTCACTTGGTAAACACTAACTTCGCAGATGGCTTGATTAACACTAGCTTTGCATCACATGAACTACTAGCTTGGTAGAAACTGCAAAGCTTGGTAACCACTAGAGTGCTCAGGTTTAACTGCTAGACTTCACACTGCCTAATTCTACTCAATTTGAATTGTTGCACTTTACACTAACTAAATTCCTTTCATAACCATTGGAATGCTCGGTGGCCACTAGAATTAGTCCAAAAGACTCATAGAAACTGTAGAATTTGGTGGCTACAAAATTACATGGAAAACATTATATATTTTTCAATGAGCTTCATATCCATACAAAATCTAAATAAGTGTTGTCACTAATAACAAACTTGATTGATAGATCAATAGGTTTAGTTCTTCCACACTCAACCTTGCTTCTGCATTTAGATTTTCATCTTCCATACACCTAGCTAAACAGTCTAAGATTTCCTAGGGTATGGTCTTAAAAATTGAAAATAGACTCCTATGACCTCCTACTTGAATATTTATATTGTACAGGGCCTTCCCTAACACATTCATCCAACTTTTGGAGTTTCCTACTGCTTTGAACTGGACCAACAAACAACCTAAGAATTAAACAATTTACATATGCATTCTAATCTATTCTAATAAACCTTTTCACTAAAATAAAAAGTATTATTCCTATCTCTTTTCTACAAATCCAACACTAGTTAAAGCCTTTCAATCTATTAGAACACTATTAGCACTCAAAAAAAGTTGACTATATTGGAAAAACAAAACATTGTGTTATTCTTTTAGTTTAATAACTTAGATACAATACTCTCTACCTTAGGAAATGAGCCAAAAGGTATCTTAAGGCTCCTCTCCAATGTTTTCAAGCCTTCAACATTGATTTCCCACTCCTAGAATGAAGGGAATCCAAAGTTTCTCAATCGCATGCAACATGACAATGTTTTAGCATCTTTTGCATTTATGATGAAAATGAACTTACAAGGCCTCTAACCCATAAAAATCTATGAACTAACATCATTAAATCCTTTTTAAAGCATCTTTCTCACTATGCTAAGGTCTAGGAAACATTTAGACCACATTTCCCAAATTTAGGCCTATTGTAAGGACTAAACACTAAAAAGAAAATTAACTAAACTAGATTGAGATTAGCACTAACCACTAATTAATCTTGTTATACACAACAACAAAACCCTATAAGGTCTAAGAAAATACATACTGATTTGGCTAGAATCAGTTACAAGCCAAAACTAATTGGAACTTTAGGAATAGCATAGGTTCTCCTACACCATCCTCCCCAAATGAAAAGACTTTAATCTATCCTTGGATTGAGTAAGTTGAGATCAATGCCTAAATTTTTGAGCTCTGACTCTTTTATCCAAGTTGCATCTGAATCTAGTTGTCCGTGCCACTTCACCAAGTGTTCTTTGTATTCCTTCTTCCTTGTCTTCTTGTATACTCTAGAATCAAGGATATATTATGCCTTCTTGACTAGTGTAGATGGAAAATTGAGTTCTTCAACCTCTTGAATGACTTCTATCAAAATCTAATCTAGATTAGATATTTTCACTTTGTATAAGACCAAGTCTGATACATTAAAAATAGATGATAAGCCATTGTTCTCTAGTAACTCCACCTTGTAAGCATTTGTTCTATATTTGGCTAGTATGGTACATGGACCAATTTTTTTGCATTTGTAGCTTATGTGGGACTCCTTCTGTAGTGTTTCTTTATTGAGATGTACCATCACTAGATCCCCAACTTTGAAATGGACATCTTGTTTCTTCTTATCCATGTTATTCTTTATCTTCTCTATGTTTTCAATCAGTGTCTTCCTTATGGTGTCATGGGCTTCTTGCATAGCATATGCAAATTCCTCTACATAGCCACTCCCTTTAGCTCTATCCTTCATATATTTGAGCTCATATATTCCTCTAAGGTGTAGAACATAAATTATTTCAAAGATACTTTTACTAGTAGTCTAGTTCACAATGCCATTGTAGGCATATTCAACTTATCTAATGAGTTGGTCCCAAGCTTGACCCTACTCTTTTGTTAAACACCTTAGGAGATTTCCAAGACTCCTATTCACTACCTTAGTTTGACTATCAGTTTGAGGATGGTATGTAGATCCAAATGATAATTGGCTCCTATATTTTTCCATAGAGTCTTTCAAAAATGACTCATAAACATGGTGTCTCTATTTGACACTATGCTAAATGGAAAACCATGTATTCTAAGTACCTCTTTGAAGAATAAGGAAGCTAAATTCCATCATGAGTTGTCTTGTAGGGTACAAAGTTACATCTTACTGAATCTATCCACTATAACATAAGTTCTATCCATCCATTGCTTGGTCTTAGGTAAACCTACTACAAGATCCATTCTTAAACACTCTCATGGTCTATTAGGAATGGGAAGAGGTTTGTATAGGCCTATATTAGAAGATGTTCCCTTGGCCTTTTGACACACAACACAAATTTCTACATACTTCCTAATATCCAAATTCATCTTGGGCTACAAGTAAAATATATGAATTAATACTTATGTATTATTGACCCCAAAATAACCACTAAGTGCCCCATTATACTTTTCCTAAATCAAATTCCCCCCTTATGGACCCTCTAAGGACACATAATTTACTTCTATTAAATAATAGATTACTCTGCAAAGTATACTCAGAGTATTGACTATGAAAGTCATTCCTGTATTCTTGGCATGCCTTATAGAGGTCTTTGAAGTTGTTTATCCCCATGATCTATAGTTGTATCTCTTGGATGGTCAGGGCTCTTCTACTTAAGGCACCAACAACCTTTTTTTAGCAATCCCTTCTTGTGTTTGATTTTTAAGGTGTGTACCTACAAATACTCTACCCATTTCATATGTTTATGACTAAGCTTCTCTTGTGAATTCAAGAAACTCGGTACTTGGTTTTCTAAAAAGACTACAAACTCCTTTGGAAGCAAGTAGTGCCTCCACTTTCTTAATGCTTGAACTAGAGCATTCATCTCTAAGTCATAAGAAGAATACGTCTGCTTGGCTTCACTTAGTTTCTTAGAATGGAGAGCCACTAGTCTCGCCTCTTGGCTCAAAACAATACCAATCGCTACATTGCTAGCATCACACTCTATAGTAATTAGCTTCTCAAAGTTTGGCAAAACCAAAATAGGTTGGGTAGTAATATTCTTTTTCAACAACTCAAAACCATGGTCATCTTTCTCATTCCATACAAACTTAGTATTCATATCTCCTTTAATACTGTCTAACATAGGAGCACAAATTTTACTGAATTGTTTGATATACTTTCTATAATACTGAGCCAAATGATGAAAACTTCTTACCTCTATTCTTGTCCTTGAAGTAGACCAATTGAGAGTGGATTCTAGTTTTCTTGGATCCATCTTTAGGTGGCCTTGGGTTAACACAAATCTGAGGTACACTAGCTCTGCCTTGATAAACTCAATTTTTTCTAAGTTTATCATCTTCACCTCATTCAACTTCTTGAAAACCAATTCTTAAGTGTCAAAGGTGTTCTTCTCTTGTCTTTCCATATATGAGTATGTCATCTAAGTATATGACCACAAATTTTCCAGTGTAGTCCTTAAGGACTTCATTCATCAACCTCATGAATGTATATGGGGCATTGGATAGCCCAAATAGAATTACAAGTCATTCATATAGTCCTTCTATGGTTTTGAAGGTTGCCTTCCACTCATCTCCCTCATTGATCCTAATCTTGTGGTATCCACTTTTCAAGTCAATCTTAGTAAATTGTTTGGTTTTTCCTAGATAGTCCATTAGATATTCTATCCTAGGGATAGAGAATCTAAACCTAATGGTTATCCTATTTATTGCTCTAGATTCAATATATAGTCTCCAAGTTCCTCCCTTTTTAGGGGCTAAGATAGTAGGCACAACACAAGGGCTAATTATTTTCCTAATGAGTACTTGGATTAAGATTCCTTGTATTTGGTTGGTGATTTCTTCATTTTGTTGAGGGGCCATCTTATAGGCTACCTTATTGGGAAGGGTAGCTCATGGAATAAGGTCTATTTGATGGCTTACAACTCTCTTAGAAGGTAGGGTTGATGGTTTTCCATCACTCATAATACATTCATACTTTTGCAACATTTCATGTACTTCTATTGGCAAGTTTGACCTTTTTTCTACCTTGTCCACAACTTCTACTTTTGGCTTCAACATTAGTGCAAGCCCAACTCCTACTCCTTCTTCTAGGGTTTCTAAGAATTTATTTTCAATCACCATGAGTAAATTAGGTCCAAATGACTTTAACTCTACATCTTCTAACAATGACTAGATTTTAAATGGAATATTATCCTTCTTGGAAGAGTATGAGTTCTTCACTCCATCATGCATTGCACATCTATCAAATTTCCATGGTCTACCTATGAGAAAGTGATAAGAATCCATAGGTAAGAAATTACATAAGACTTTATCCTTATATTACCCAATTGAGAATTCAACCCAAGCTTGTTCATTGACAACGACATGTTGCCCTTTGTTCAACCAAGTAACTTTATAGGGATTTGTGTGGGCTATCCTCTTCATTTTCAACTTGCTGACTACTTCCTTTGACACTATGTTGTCAATACACCCTAAGTCTATAATGACTCTAAAAACCTTACCCATCATCCTACATTTTACTCTAAATAGTGACCATCTTTGGCTAGGTTCCTCTTTTACTAGCTCCTTGATTAGTGTCCTCCTCATCATCAAGTTCTCTCCTTCTTTAGACACTAAGGGTACCTCAAGGTGTTTATCTCCATCACTAGTATCTTCTTGGACATATTTTACCCTCTTATCACCTTCATGAGAAGTAGAACCTTTCTCTAGACACCTATATGCAAGATGTCTAATTTGATTGTTGTGGTAACACTTCATGTTTTCAAATTAGTTACCTCTACCTTGGCTATTGTTCCTTCCTCTACCACCTGTATTAGAGCCTTCTTCTTCTTTTTTAGTATATTTGACTTCTCCTTGTGTTTTTAGTTTAGAAATCCTTCCACCATACCCACCTCTCTATCCTTTGTTGTCTCTTCCTTTACCTCTACATCTAGGAGCACTAGAATCTTGTTTCTTTCTCAACTTTTCTTCAACTTTGACAGCAATTTGCTGGCACTTTTGAATAGTTTTTGGAGTCAAAATACTCTTCTCATCTTGTATGGTCCACTTAAGTCCATTCAAGTATCTTTCTACCTTCACCTTCTCATCTTTTGTAACCCTTGACTATTGGTCTAAGATTGGTTTTGACAATTGAGTGTCAACACACTTAACCAATTCTCAAGATGATGTCGAGCATAGTACATATGTCAAGCTATAGTGTGTGTTAAGCCAAAGAATTCAATAGGTGTCGAGTGAACTTTAGGTGCTGAGCAAAGTTCAAGTGCCTAGTGATAGGTGATGCCAACTCACTATAGGTGCTGAGCAGAGTATAGATACTAAGCGAAACAAAATTTCTATAGGAGCCAAGTGATACATAATTCCTATATGTGTCGAGTATCAGCAATTAGTAGGTTTCGAGTAACATAGAATCAGCATATGATTTTGTGCCTTCACAAACTCAGATGTAAACCATTTTTGAGCTGACTTAGGATGAATCTCGAAGGATCTTGAAGATAAGATCAAATCTTTTACATTACCTATGTAATCAGCATGCAACCAATAAGAAAAATGGAGAAGGCATAAAACCAATATGAAAAATGCAAGAATTGAGCATGAAATGAAGAGTGATTATTGATTTTATATTCATACTTAACCCTAAGTCTTTGAAGCCTTTAAAAGGAGGATGAAACCCCATAATGTGTGAACATGTGAGAACTGTATGGGTGAATTATAGCAAAGTTTAGAAGGGTGTAAAGACTTAGAAATAATAGAATAGCATTGCAGAATTCAGTTGATTGAGAACAAAGTATCAGATTTTCGAGAAGAGAGATAGATCAAATCAAGAAAGGATCAGAATAGATAGACTAGAACAAGGATCTGGAATCAACAATTAAGGATTGCAAGTCACCAAGTCAAGACTTTCTAATACTCTCTAGCAATTGTATTAGGAATAAAAATCTTATGATGATAGTTTGGTTTAATAGCCATGTTGTAAGCCTTTAGACAAGGTGCTAAATCGTTTAATAGGGTAACATTCCAAGTGAGTGTTTGTAAATCCTTTAACTAGGTCACTTTTAACAGGCTGTAAAGTCTTTAATAGGATAGGCCTTTCACATGGTAGACCATTGGAAGTGGTCAAACTTTGTAACCTTAAATAATTACATATTGCTCCAATAATACTTTGTGGATGTCATCCCCACCCCAGTTTTACCTTCTCATTTTGGAGGGTTTCCTAGGTTACCAAATCTTGTGTTATCTATTTTCATGCATGCCTTTACTTTCATGTTTATTAGATGAATTATATGCATGTGAATTTTTGTAGTTAAAAGGTTTTTGAAAAGGTTAAAGTTAGTTACTTTTGATTCACACCCCCCCCCTCTTAGAAGTAAATATTTTGACTTGTAAAATCCAAAAATTGGTATCAAAGCTAAGTTCTCACAAGGAGGAGCCTTACATCTTGGAGAAAATATCTAGAAATGGAAGTATGCAAACTTGGGAAGATTATAGAGAATTAGGCAATTGATATACAACTTGCTTTATATATTTTGGAGGAAGCTAGAGAAGAACTGAGAAAATCCTTAAAGAGAAGAAGAGAGATTACCATAGCTAAGAATGATACACAATATAAGGAGATTGACACCTCAAAACTATTTTCAAATGGAGATTCCAAAGAGTTTGATGAAGCAATAGTAGACTTGATGAAGAAGAATAGAGCTCAAGTAGAAGAAATCAAAATACTCAAGCTTGAACAAGAATCACAAGCCATGATGCTCTATGAGGTGACTGAATAGAAGAAAAGAGCCATTGAAGATAAGGCTATGCTAGATGAAGACAAGGGAAATCTAGCCAACAAACTGGAAGAAAAATCAATTGAACTTGTAAGAATTTCAAGCATGCAACTAGACACCCTAAGCCAGATGATGAATACACATCATGAACTAAATTTCAAGGACATTGAGATCTCTATGATGAAGATGCAAAATGAACAATTGCAAAATGACTTGAAAAGAGAGAAGGGTTTGACGCAAGCCCTAGAATTCCCCATAGTATTCAAAATTGAATGGATCAGGCTAGTGCTTAGCATAATACATGATGGGAATTTATGGTTGGAGGATGGTCCAGTGAAAATCACAAAGAGAATTGTACATAGAGTGATAGGGTACCCAACCCTAGATCAACCAAAGACCCTTAGGAGTGATTCTAAGAAGGCAATTAAAAAGAAGATTGGTGCCAAGTGGAATAAGAGAGGAATGAAAATAGACATCATTCAAGACCCTCTTGTTGACTTTGCTATTAGAGTCATTGCACATAAGTTCTACCAATCCAACAGACTTAAAAATGTACCTTACATTGTAGTAGATGTGGGCTACAAATTGGTGAAAAAGGATCATACTTATGATATTATAGAACTGCAATTGCAACAAATTAATGAGAATTTAGTAGCAATAAGGAGAATCAAGGGAGCCCAATGCAAATTTGGTGCTATTTTGATTTGTATATTTTTCTATGTACAGAATGAGTTTCCTTCTTTTGGTAAAGTAGTGTGGAAAGAAAATAGGTCTATCATAGCTCAAGTTAATGAATACATAGAACAAATGGGAGGTAATTTTGAAACCCTAATGACTAGCTATTTTGAAGACTTCAAGAAGACCATGTAGCAAAGGCTAAGAATACCAATTTCATTGGTAGAGAAGCATGTGAATGATGTATGCTTTCTTGTAGATATTGACTACACCTATTTACAAGCTTTCATACCAAGAGTTAGAAAATCATAAGGTCAAGACTTTCTAATTCTCTCTAGTAATTGTATTAGGAATGAAAATCCTATGATGATAGGTTGGTTTAATAGCCCTGTTGTAAGCCTTTAGACAAGGTGTTAAATCCTTTAATAGGGTAACATTCCAAGTGAGTGTTTGTAAATCCTTTAACCAAGTCACTTTTAACAGGGTGTAAAGTGTTTAACAAGATAGGCCTCTCATAGGGCAGACCATTGGAAGTAGTCAAACTTTGTAACCTTAAACAATTACATATTGTTGTAGTAATACTTTGTGGGTGTCATCTCCACCCTAGTTTTACCTTCTCATTTTGGAGGGTTTTTGGATTACAAAATCTTGTGTTATCTATTTTCATGCATGTCTTTACTTTCATGTTTATTAGATGAATTAGATGCATGTGAATGTTTGCATTTAAAAGGTTTTTGAAAAGGTTAAATTTTGTTACTTCTGATTCACACACCCCCCTTAGAAGTAAATCTTCCCACTTGTAGATTCCAACATTGACCTCATACACAATCTTTGAAACTCTTTAGTACAAGAGTTCACATCTAGGTCTTTCTATCTAAGACTTTGTCTTCATTTATGTGACTAGATTTTGTAATCCTTAGGCACATAAGTATCACTGATTCTTTCTACCATAGCCTTCCATGTGGCAATGGGATTATTTCCTTCCTTCTCTCTCATCTTAGATAAATTTTCAACAAGTGAGTGCAAACCCTCTTATCCTAGCCTTTTAAACTCTAACCTTCTTAGCTTTAGTTATGCCATCACATTCAAAGATATTTCCTAGTCCTTCTATCCAATTTAGGACTACCTCAATTTCCATCTTTACACTAAATATTAGAATGCCTTCTAGAGCCTTACCACTTAAGTCACTCAATTATTTAAGGAATGGTTCTTTAGTGAGTATAGGATTTGGTTCAGCGACCTCATCCTCAATTGCAACCTCCTTACCTTTTTCTTCTTTATATTCTTCCTCAATCTTGTCCTTAACTTCTTCAGTCTTGCCATCTGCTTCATCCACTTTTTGTTCCAATTGAGCTAGCCTAACTTTGAGAAACCTATTCTCTTCTTCTTGCTCATCTAACTCCTTATAAATCTCTACATTGATAACCATTATGGACTCTCCAACCAACTCTTCATGTTGGAAAATTAATCACATGTCTAAGCTTTCATTCTCTAATACCAATCTGATAGGAGTACTCCATGTACACTAAGAAAGTGTCACACTCTAAACCATTCTATCCAAATGATTCCATGAGTTTGGAATTCTTAGATGCCAACTTAGAGCTCACTATTCACAGAGTGCAAGAGAGTATGATTCAAATACGAGGGCTCTTAACTGAGCCTTAGGAATGCTCTTCTTGCTAGTAAACCATACAATGGGAGGTTCTCTTAGAGATGAGATGCAAGAGTGCAAGTGTCTACAAAGGATGGCTCAATAATGAAATGAAAATGTGAAGTAAACTAATATGAAATGCAAAGTGCAGCTATGTTAACAAGATGAGAGTGTTACCACCAACCTAGTTAAACTATGTGAGATAAACCATTGCAAAAGAGAAACTAAACCAACATGCAATGTGATATTAAGCTAGAATGTGATGGAATGAGAGAATGAAGACAAGAAAATGGAAGTTCTCCACAAAGCTCCAAAGAAACCTGTTAGAAAACCTATAGCATAATCGTATTCAAAAGGTGGATGGATCCTTTAAAGAATAAGCTCTCTCTCTTTTAAAGTCATACTGACAGTAAAGATCAAGGTCAAGATGATGGAAGATCAGCGGTGGAGTTTGAAAATAAGAGTGATCCATGTGTACAAGAAAGTCAACCAATACAATAAAATTTTATTTCCCATATAAGACAAAGGTCAAAAAGCCTTTTTTTTAATTTGAAAAATAGAAAAAAGACTTTATGTGTTCACTTTAAGTGGGTTAGAAGAATGGGGTCTTTTATTTAATTAAAAAGAGACATGTTCTTTTAATCAAATAATGAACTTAGGATAGTATAGTCAAATATAGATTATAATCAAAATAATTGACTATTAGCAAACTGGTCTAGGTAAATTATTAATTAAATTAGCCAAAATGCTAAGAAGGGGGCTAATAGTCTAGATGACCATTTTTAGGTGATTACACTCCAAGGGTTGCTTACACAACTTACCAAAGGTCTCTATTTGTCCAACCTTTTTTGGATCCTAATCACTCTCCTAGGATCTTAATAGCCTCAATAATCTAAACATAATACCGCCCTAACTCCACTCCAAGAGTTAGTCTTCTTGTGTTTAACCTTGAAGGAAAACTATTGCTATTTTTGTCTCAATGCTTCACTTTTTCTTGAAGGATTCTAAGCTTAAATCCTTCATACAAACTCCACAAATGATGCAAGAGCCTCATCCACCATTTTTTCACTCATTTTGCATCTATTTATTCCCATTTGAGTAGGTCTCCAATCCCATTTCAATTGAGTTCCTATTTCATTGTTTATAGGACTCTATTAGGCCTAATTGACCAATTAGCCCTATCCAGAGGATTTTTTTGGATTTTCTCCCAAAACTTACAAACAACCCCAAACACTAGCCTAGGATCTATAAGAATTTGGTATAGCTCTAATACCATGTAAGAATTTTCCTTAGGGAAAAATGACGCCAAGATCAAGAAGCTCAAGAACAAGCACAATATTGACCAAATGATGTATGGTCATAATAACAATATGAGAGTGAATAATGTCTGAATCTTTGGATATCAAATCATTCAATAATTTATGTTGATGTTGTATTGATGTTCAACTACACTAGAAGTGCCTCTATATAAAGGCCTCTACAATGACTAGGAGTTAGCAAAATGATAAATCTCACAAATAAGCACATGTTTACCAAGAGTGGTTTATCCTCCATTGAGCATAGGAGTTTGTGCAATGATGAGAGGATATGCTTACATAGGTATGTCACGTAAAATTATGTTGTAGACACCATGTGCTAAAATAGAGTTGCTAACTCTTGTGTTGTCAACAAGACAACTCATATGAGTATGCATACTCCTAGATGTCTAACTAATAAATAATAAAATAATGCATTTATCCAAAGTAAACTTAAGTATAGTGTAAATAATAATTATTCACACTAAGACCCCCCCTTAAGTGCAACTTAGGCAAATGCACTTAATCTCACAAAAGCTATGATGGGTCCCAACTACTAGGCCATGTCAGGTACACATGTACAAATGCAATGCTATACATACAATGCAATGAAATGAAATGCAATCTCTCAAAAAATAGAGAAAGAGGGAAAACCACATGCAAAAAACTCTCCCCCAAAAAGAGAGATAAGTACAATAAAGAAAGATGCATGTATGGATGGAGTAATCAAGACCCCCCATTATGACATACATCATGCATATACAATAGAGAAAACCTCCATGAAATTTCTCCCCTTAGTGAAAGATCTCATAATGATGAGTGCTTGAAAAAAAAAGAGAATTCAATGCCTACAAACAATATTTCTCCCTTTAGAAAGAAGATACACCAAATATAGGTGCAAGTATGCTTCCGATTGTGGATAGGAAGATGGAAGAGGGATCCATATGTAGTATATTGTGGATGCTACCTCTGAAGTCTACTAATATGTTGACAAGTCATTGATGAATGTAGATGTCACGAACCAATCTAGTGGATGCCAAAAAGAAGGTGGCAAACAAGGTAGCATGTCCATGTATGAAAGTGAATCAACCTCCAAAGATAATGAAGCATCCTGATAGGAAGATATGGGAAGAGAATCAATGTAGCCTCCCCTCAATGATGAATGCACACCCATGAAAGAAGCTCCTTGATGTATGAAGAAGCTGCACCATGAAAGTTGAATGAAATTCCTCCTTATAGGAAGAAGTGGTGCCATAGGTGTAGCAAAGAATTCTCTCCAACTCGTAGGAAGAAATTTTTAGAAGATATGATGTTTGAGGAAATTGAAATACAATCTCTAAAGACTAAAATGTCTCCTCTGAAGTAAAAGAGTTCCTCTCCAACTACTGTAAAGAAGTGTCCACAATCATGTCACTCTCAAAAGAAAGCTCAAGTGGTTGAGGTTCAAAGTGTTCCCTCACAAAAAGTGAAGAAGAAGTCTCCTCAACAAAGATAAGATTGATGTCATCAATGATGTCTCCCACATCTTCAATGTAAGACTCCACAAATAGCCCTACAATGTTTCGAAGGAAGTCATCCCATGAAGTTGAAATAGGAAGACATGGTGTTTCCTGCCATAATAAATCAAGAGCATCTGTGGTTGGAACTAGATCAATAGAAGTAACAAGAGCATCAAGAGCTATGATCTCATTTGGAGTTAAAGGTACCATAATTGGAGTGACTAAAGGTAGAATGTCTTCTAGAAATGGAGGAACTGTTAGATCTCCATATGATTTCTAAAGAGCCATCCAAATGTCATAAGGTGTAGTGAGTTTTCCAATGACATCAAAGCAATCATGACTAATACTAAAAAAAATGGCTAGCCCAATTATGCTAATAGGTGTTGGATCAATGTAAGAGGGTAGTTCTTTGGAACATAGAAAAGGAAATACTTCCTTATGCTCTCTTATATGATCATTCACTAAAGCACTCCATTTGTGATAGTTCCTCTTTGTCAACCTCGTTCTTATACCAAATTAACATGTCAAACAAGACTCCATGAGATCAATAAATGTATGCATCTCCCAAAATACAAAAATAATCAATGAAACCCCCCTAATATATGATTTGGAACTTTATATTTAGTGCAATTACAATAGTCTGCTTGCTAATTTAGGGCCTAAGTGGACTTCTAATTTTTCTAGTTACAAAACCAAATATGAAGCTATATTAGATTCAAGAAGATAAGACACAAAACCTCTCAAAGATCTAATTAATTACAAGTACCAATAGGCCAAAATGAGACCAAATTTTGAAAGTACTATGTCTACTCAAAATTACTCCAAACTGATACTAGATCTAGAAGTAGACAAAAAATCATGCACTCTCAAAAAAATAGCATCTAAATATGTGTCCAAATGAGCCCGAACTAAGCCTTTGAAGTTGCAAAAATTGGGATTTCCAAGTTGTAGAAAAATTCTAGAATAAAGATCTCAAACAACATACACGAATGTGTAGATCATGAAATTCTACCCCAAAACAAAAACAATTGCTCAGAAAAAAGACTACGTATAAGGGAGATATTGTTGTTTGAAAATCATCTCTATAATAATTTTTCTTGAATCACCGCCATCACACCTCCAAAAACCAATTAACTTTAGATTTCACCTTAGATGTTTGATTTTGATGAAACAAAAGTTGATTTGGGGGCTTTTTGACCTTCTGAATATGATGCCAATATTTGATTGCAATTCTAAAAATCAATTGCACATATCTGAAGAGATCATACCAATTCTGCAAATCGGGCCTTTGAGTGTTGGCTTGCAAAAAAAATTGACTCAAATTTGACTATGGCCTAGGTTAGGAAAATTTATAGTCAAAATTCACCAAATTGATGCTCAGGTTGCAATGGTGAGGTTCGCTTTGGCTCTGGATGCTCCCAATGACTGCAATACTCTAGATCTAAATCGAGGTCCTCCAAGAGTTGAAGCAAAAAAAGGTCTCCAAACGCTATGAAATGATGCTCCTATGGCTTTGATATAATGTCATAATTTGGTATAGCTCTAATACCATGTAAGATTTTTCCTTAGGGAAAAATGGCACAGAGATTAAGAAGCTAAAGAACAAGCACAATATTGACCAAATGATGTATGATCATAATAGCAATATGAGAATGAATAATGTTTGAATCTTTGGCTATTAGATCATTCAATAATTGATGTTGATGTTGTATTAATGTTCAAGTACACTAGAAGTGCCTCTATATAAAGGCCTCTATAATGACTAGGAGTTAGCAAAATGATAAGTCTCACAACTAAGCACATGCCCATTAAGAGTGGATTGTCCTCCATTTAGCACATGAGTTTGTGCGATGATGAGAGGATAAGCTTACATAGGTGTGTCATGTAAAATTATGTTTTAGACACCATGTGCTTAATGAGATTGCATGAAAAACTATGTTTTCTACATGATAACTCAATTGATTATGCAAACTCCAATGTTGTAGACACCATGTGCTAAAATAGAGTTGTTAACTCGTGTGTTGTCAACAAGACATCTCATATGAGTATGCATACTCCTAGGTGTCTAACTAATAAATAATAAAATAATGCATTTATCCTAAGTAAACTTAAGTAAAGTGTGAATAATAATTATTTACACTAACATGATCCTAATATCCTTTTCGACAACATAAAACATTTTTGAGGTCTAAGGTGCTCAAGTCTTCTGTATACCAATGTCCTAAAATGTAGGGCTAATAGGGCTATTTGGGTTCCTAGGAAGTAGTGGTATGATTTCTACCTAGAAATATATTCAAATGGATTTTCCAAGTTCTTAGATTGAACCTAGTGATCTGTAGGACCCTAATGAATATGTAACCACTCTTGGTTCAGTTCTTTCACATTCACCCTTGCTTCTGCATTTAGATTTTCAACTTCCATACACCTATTCAGATAGTCTAAGATTGCCTAGGGCATGGTCTGAAAAATATAGAATTGACTCCTCTAACCTCTTACTTAAATATTCACACTCTATAGGAGCTCCCCTAACAAATTAATCCAACTTTTGAAATTTCCTACAATTGGATTTCATGGGGGAGCCTTGAAACTAAAAACTACTCTGAACTGGACTAACAACTAGCTTGAAACTTAAACAATTTAGAAATGGAATCTAATCTATTCTAATCAACTTTCTCATAGAATGAATCCAATACTGGTTTAATCCTTTCATTCCATTAGAACACTATTACAACTTAAAGCAAGTTGATTATATTGGAAATTCAAAACACTATGCTATTCTTTCATTTCAAAAACTTACATACAACCAAATCTACCTTGAGAAATAATCCTTGGAGTATATAAATATGTTTCTTCAATGGTTTTAGAAAAATTAAATTGATTTCCCACCCCTAGAATGAAGTTCGTCCAAATTCTCCAAGTCGCATGCAAAATTTTCAAAAATTGCAAATGTTGTCATGACAACTTTTTAGCATCTTTTGCATTTATGATGCAACCTAACTTTTAGGGCCTATAACCCATAAAAAATGATGAAATAAGATCATTAAAGCCTTTTAAAGCATATTTTCAAGTAT
Organism: Cupressus sempervirens; assembly: GCA_028749045.1. Classification (NCBI taxonomy): domain Eukaryota; kingdom Viridiplantae; phylum Streptophyta; class Pinopsida; order Cupressales; family Cupressaceae; genus Cupressus; species Cupressus sempervirens. The sequence goes on from CM053783.1 coordinate 495,071,937, forward strand.
GCTAAGTTTTAGGACACATTTAGACCACATTTCCCAAATTTAGGTTTATTCTAAGGACTAAATACTTAAAAGCAAACTAACTAAACTAGATTGAGATTAGCACTAACCACTAATTCATCTAGACACACACAACACTAAGCCCTTCTAAGGTCTAAGAAAATGCATACTGACTTGGCTAGAGTCGGTTACAAGCCAAAATTGATTGGGACTTTAGGAATAGCCTAGGTGCTCCTGCACCAATTTTGTGATTTCAGACACATAGGGAGACATAAAGGCTTCCATGATAGAATAACTTGGTATAAAGGAAAGATTTTGATATGCAAATTTTTATGATGTATTTTGAAATTTAAGTGCACTTTCTATTTGATGAAAACTTTATGTTAGAGTAGAGGAAGGACATTATATGCAAATTTATATACAGAAAGATATAGAAGACAAAGAAAATATTGTAGATATTAGCATTGTCAAAAGGTTTGTGTGTCTATTCCTTTTTTGTATAGAATAGATCATTGTGACTACATAATTTAGTAGTGGGCTTATCTTGCATAGATTTCATTATTTTAATATTGTATCCTGATAGGGTTGAGGCTTCTAACAAGGCCTAGTCCTCTAACAAGGACCCAGACATTATATAGATGTAATAGAAACCTAACATTGTCAATATATCTCACAAGCTACTTTTGATTAGTGGATCATTTTTTGGGTACCTTTCCCATTGAGGTTTTCCCTTGGCTAGGTTTTCCTCATTAAAAAATAATGACATTATGAGTTGCATAATGTTACTATTATGTTTACTTTTTAGTTTAATCACATTTGTATGTTTTAAGATTGTAAAAGATATCCATAGTTGGAAAAAACATTGTGAAATACCAATCCCCCCCAACTTATTTCCTATTTATAACAAATAGTATCAAAGAATAGTTACTAAGAGAAGGCTTAATAGCTTGAGTAAGATTACAATGAATATGGATTAGTTGCAAAAGAATTTGGAAGAAGCTCTTGAGGAACTTGATGTGATCACTAAAGAAAGAGATAGTTTAAAGAATAGATACAAAAAGGAAAAAGCATACATTAAGAATTTGAAAAAAGGAGATTGAATCTAATAGCTCACAAAAGAATGAGTTAAATTATCACATCCAAGATAATGATCCAATTTCTTAGCTAAAGAAGGAAAATGAGATCCCGAAGCATGAACTTGAAATTACCAATCTAAGGATGAAATTAATGGAAGATGAGAAGAGAAGTTAATCATACTTGAGATCTAAGAATTCAAATCTATATTCCAAACCTACCAAGGTGACATATGAACTTGAGACTAAAAAATTGGAATAAACAAAACTCAAGAATTAAAATACTATTGTGAAAGGAGAACTTACATAGACAAAGGAACATCTTGAGAAGTTGTATTCCAATACTGAAAAACTTGATGAGAAGATCATGGTACAAAGATCTACTTATGATAAGACTAGTATTGGTTATTATGAAGGTGGATCATCTAAGAATTCTAAAGTTGTTGAAGATTTATATCTTGTGATCTAACATAATGAACAACAACAATAAGACCTAAACAATGAAGTCCCTAAACAATCTGAAAAACCTAAAGAAGTGGAGAGAAAATTCAATAGAAAATGTTTTGAATGCAATAAAATTGGTCGCATGAAGAAGGATTGTACAATTAAGTATGCTAACCATTTTATTGGTTATTGGTATAATTGTTATGTTTATGGATATAGAGCTAGTGAATGTAGAAGACCTAGATTTAATAATAATATGTACCAAGGTACTAACCCTATAGCTAGTAGATCTATTGGTACATAATGTCATAGAAATGGAACCATGTGTCATAAGTGCAACAACTTTGGACATGTTGCTAGAGATTTTAGAATGCATATTAGTAATTTGGAACCTAGATATAGTAATAATGTAATAGCATGTCACATTTATAACAATAAGGGACACACACAAATATTTTTTAGGTTGAACAACATTAGGAATTGCTAGAAATAGAAATTAATAGGGGGGTGAATCTGTAATCTACAAACTTTAGTCACCAACTAGATATATTAGTTACTTTAAACCATACATACCAAAGTAATAAAGTAATATTTAATAGTAATAGTAACCATGCACAAAGATAACTCATAAAACCATATTTGTTAACTAGAGAAAACTTAGCCAAGGGAAAACCATGGTGGGGATGATACCCACTAGATAATATACTAATATATAAGTTCCTTATTAGAGTATGGACCTTGTTAGGAGTCAATGAGAAAATTCAATAAAGAGAGTCTCTATTAGGAGACTTTGAATCCTTGTTCTGAGATTCTAACCATTTTAGGAGTTGTCCCAATCCTATTAGGAGTTGCACAATAGATGCAAGATGAGCCCACTTCCCAAACATGCACTTCCAATTATAAGAAGAGCTCACTACCCAAACAAGTAATCAAACTTCTAGAATATAGATTTTGTAACTTCTTTCTTGTCTTATCTCTAGTCTTTAGCTTGATCTCAAATCAAAAAATATCTTTACAAAACTTTAGATATGTTGCTTTCACAAAAGTTCACATACAATTGCTCAACACAACTACTACACCTTTCATCACAAGATGTCCTTTACATAAATACCATGCCTTTACATAAATTTCTACTAGGTCAACTAAGACCTTTAATTTTGTTGTCCTATTTTACTAGTAAAACATGAATATATCTTTTTTTTATAGTCCATACTAACTTTTGAGGTTATAAACATCATCATCAACATTTATACAATCTCCATCTAACTTTGCAAGTCATAATATGACATTAGCAACAAGTTACAAACAAAACAATACACTGTTGTATACAAAATTCATACTTAGACAATTTTTGAGTACCAAAAGCTAACTATCTTTATTTTTGAGGTTACCTGTAAGAATGTACATCAACTATTGCCATAAATGAAGACAATTACATATCCTCATTAGTCAATTGTCAATAATCTCCCCCTTCAGCATTGATGGCAACAAAATAGGGAAAATTGGCTTAGTATCAAAAACTCAAAATAAATAACACATTGACATTACATCTATTGCAACCTGTCCATCTTACATATGCTCCCCCTTACAATATGAATTCATAATTTTTAAAATTTATCTTCTCCTCTTTACCTAATTTACAATTTTCTATTGTATCTTCTCCACTTTTGACATCAATGACAAAGGTTAAGATGTCAAAAATGTTGTTCTTTTTCCTTTAAGCTAATTGTATCTTCATACAATCATCAAAAATTGCCTTAAGATTGTTCATATATTTTTTCCATATATCTTTGGCCAACTCAGAAGGGGTGAGAATTACACATAGGGCATATGATACAATCTCAACTTCATTGAGGTCAGAGTATGAAAAGGTAGAATAAGTGTCCTTGGCCTTGATAGATTCCTCCAACTATTTCTCAACAATAGATATTTGCAGAGCAATAGACTCTCTAGAATCCTATACTCTCTTCAAAATTAGTTGCTTCCAAAGTTCTAGGTTTTTGATATCATTGTGAATACTAGCCACTTGTTCTTCAAAATCATCAATTTTACTAGAAGGATGTTGTAACTAGCTAGATAGAGCATCTAGCTCACTTATCTTTCCTCCAATTTTACCGTCAATTTCCTTAGTCAACTTGTGACATAAATTACACTTGATGTATAGTATCTTACCATCCTATTGATACTTCCAAAGTTACTTGATACAAGTATCGAGACTTATCAAATTGTTCTTAATATTCAGACAAATAGTGCTAAACAAGTTAGCATCATGTGAGATCTATGCTTTAGATCTTGCAACATTCAGAAAATTTGTGAATTCATCATTAAAATATTTTAGCACTACATGTGCCCTCTATTCAGGATCTGCCTTTGTGTGCTGCATTGCCAGAATACTGTGTAATCTATCAATAACCTCCATCAAGGTTCTCTGCAGGCTCTTCACTATCTTGTTCTTCTCAATAAGTTTTGAGAAAGATGAGCTATAAGGTTTAGTGTCATCTTCTCTTTGCTTCTTTTTAGCTACCTCTTTGACTCTTCTTTCTTCTTCCTCTTTCTCTTCTCTTTCATTTCTTTCTTTTTCTCTCTTTTCCTCCTCTTCTAATAGTTTCTTCTTATCTTCCTTTATTTTCTTTTTCATTTGATCTTCAAATAATTTTTTTTTCTTCCTCTACTTTTCTTTCCATCTCATCTTCAAGCAATTTCTACTTGGTCTCTTCTATTTTCCTCTTCTCTTCTTCTAGTAGCCTTTTCTCCTCTTTAATTTGTCTCAATTGTTCTTCAATATCACTGGTATGAGGTTCATTCTATTTAGAACATTCAAATGGGTTTTTATCATCAATGTTAATGCTAACATTGGTCTAATCTATCTATATTGTGTCACTACTCACTGACACTTCTGAGTTTTTGGGTATTGGTGAAGATTATACCTTGGACTTTGTCATCATCTAACTTATGGTTGCCACTATTTCATTTCTTATCTTATCTTTCTCACCCACCATAAATTAAAATGTTCTTACTTTATTTCTCAATTAAGGTGCTAGATTGTTCAACAATCTCTTGATTTCTTCTTCATCATTAGTCTTGTGTATTATTCTTAACATAGACTTCTAAAGTTCTATGTCCTCTTCTTGAGCTAGTACCTTATTTTCAATGAGTATGTTATAGAACTTTTTATTTATTGTGCCTATAATATCTTTAAGTTTCAAATTATTGGCTATTATGTATCTCATGGTAGAGATCAATCTGATCTTTCTCAAAATAATTATACAAATCATAAAATTTGTTCATCTAAACAAAGTTTCATTCATTAGCAATAGTTGAGTTTATCTTCTCTATCTTCAACTTCTAGGATTTTTGAGATTTACCTACTGACTACTTAGAATTAGTTACCTTTTCTACTTATTTTCCTTCTTGTTCTTGTTCTTCTTTTTCACTAGACTCAACGATTGTCAACAATGTGTTTTGTCTCTTTCTTGGTCTAGTGGCTTGTTTTTTTACCCTTTTAGTCTTTGTGGTCATAGGCTCCACTAATCTCTTTGATTTTCTCTTCGGCTCACTTGATTAAACATCTAACATTGCTTTATAAAGGATGCTTTGTTTTGAAGATGTTTATACAATAGACACTGACAAAGGTTGCACATTTAATATAGCTTGTTTCAAAGTCTTTCCAACTACCTGCGACACACTCTTAGTCATACTATCCTTTGTTAAAGCTTTCTTCATCATTGTTTTTATCTTCTTGTGAGATGCCTTCTCCAAGGATGCCTGATGAATTAATTGGGTAATCTCATCATAAGTTCCAAATCTATATTCAGCTTGGTCCTTCTCTGATTTGAACAATAAATCAATGTATCCAACTATTGTTTCATCATTTAATTCATAATCTAAGGGATCAAGAAATGTTTCCCAAGGTTCTATTGTTTGAATATAAGTAAAATTTATATCAACCATAACACAAACATTTTTTTTAAATGTGTCTAAAATTGCAAGTGTAATTCTAAATCTTTTCCTCATTTCATTTTGAAATGTTTTCATTATCAAGTTTCCACTATGCAATATTTTATCTATTAGATGTCTTCTACATACATCTATGATTTTCTCTATTGCACACCTCTCACTACTCATAATATTTGTGACAAAAAAATATAGAAATCTTTTAAGAACATGAAAAAATAAATGATTAATTAGTGACTAAAATTTAAATATGCCATTCTTAGTCCTCTTGATCTTTTCTAGGTTCTCAAGAAGTTGTATTCTTAGAATCTCACTAAGGTTAATTTGTTTCTTCTCAACACATATCTTGTAGGCTGCATAGATGAATTCAGCTGACAATTCATCAATCTTGGAAATTACACATATAGAATAGGTAATGATTCTACTCAAGAATCTTACATCATCTTGTTTAATGGTATCGATCACCATGGCCATTCCATTATACACTTATTTTTTGTAGCTTTCAACTTTCTTCTTAACCATTTTCTCACCGCTAAGACCAATTACCTCATGAATAAAGTCACCTAAAATATCAACTACACTATCTTCCATCCATATTTTTCCATCATGTATTCTACTTAGTATGATCTATGTCCACTCATCTGTGTCCAATTCTTGATAAAAATGATATATGAATAGGTCTATTTCCTTCAAGTGTTTAAATTTGAGTTTCATAGTCATATCATGATTAAAGACTAATTCCATATCCTTGTTCCTATATTCACTCTCAATAGATTCAAACTTTTTTCAAGATGCCTTCCTATATCTTCCAAATACACTACATTCTTTGGAGTAATGGATAATGTTGAATTAGGGTTTCCTTTTATGGGTTTCACAAAGACAACCTTCAATTTTGATCTCTTCTCATTCTCAACATTGTGAACTACTGGCATATCCATGATTCTATCAAATATGAACTTTTATTGAATAAATTCTACAAAAAATGATAAAATACCTCTTTCCAAAAATAAGGTTTTCTTTGAAATCTCCTTGTCAAGTCACCTCTAAGTGCTCTATTATTCTAATGTAATTGCAATGAAGTGGTAATCAAGTATGTACTCCATTTTATTCCTTTGGCTTGGACTTGCATTAATTGTGTACTTTGCAAACATGAGAAAGTTGTCAATCACATTTGAAATCAAATATCTGCTCAAGATCTTCTATCCAATCTTTAGATGTTGTCCAAGGTTTACCATAGCCTCCTTCGATAATGATAATGCTCCACAAAACTTCACTTCACTAAATTTTCTACAAAAACATATTTTTAATCTTTTGTGATAGAATTAACTTTCTTTGTAATAATAGTAACTCTTGATTCCTTCATAACTAGTTTAGATAAGCTCCAAATGACAAGAAAGCTTAAGTACCATCTAAATTTATCTCAACACACCTTTTCCCAAATTTTCTACCCATAATTTGGTATCTAGATGAAGTTTTCAAATTTTGGTGTTGTGAACAAGCTTAATTCAACTTAGTTGAATCAAACTCAATTACTGACTTCGATCTTCCTATTTTCTTTTGAAATGTCTAATCCTTTTACAAATGCCTCATTGAGTTCTTCTTGAAGTTCACGAACTACATTTCTTTGTTCCTCATTGTCTTTGTTAGTTCCAAAGTTCTTCTCATGGTTTCTTCTGTCATTTCTGACATTTCTTCTATTTCTAAAGTTTCTTCCATTGTTCCTTCTATCTTTAAAGTTTCTATCCATTCTACAATACTTTTTTGTATGTCCAAAGTTGTTGCACAACTAACAGACTAGAGTTTTGCTTCTAGGATTCTACTGATCATTAGGTGCATGACAATTATGAGCTATGTGTCCAAAGTTTTTATGCTTATAACACACATTTTGTCTTCTTTCTTCATAAGGTCTTTGTTCTCTCAATGTCCTTTTATTAGATCTTCTTCTATCTCTAGAGTTAGTGTTTCTATACATTCTACTATTCCTTCTATCATTATCATATTTAGGTTTCCTATAATCAGTTGCTTTATGACTTATACCATGAAAATTATGACAATTAAAGTCCTTAACATGATTAAATGATTTATTTGTATAATCTCTTTTCATATGACCTATTTCATTACATGAAAATCACTTACCTCTAAATTCATACTAGTTTCTTTAGGGGATTCCACTTGCTTTGGTTCATCCAAAATCTTAACTTCCTTTTCTTGACCAACTTCTTTAGGTTTATTAGAAGATTGACTTAGTTCAATCTTATTATCAGATTTGTATTTTTCTTTTGGATCTGATCTAATCTCAAGCTTCTTTTCAAACATGTTAAATAGATAATTGAGACCAGACTTATCATAAGTAGGTCTCTATATTGACATTGAATCATCAAGATTTTCTTTGCTAGAATAAAGCTTCTCAAATTGTTGCTTGCACTGAGTTAATTCACCTTTCACAATAGTATTGTACTTATGAAGTTATTCATGATCTTCTTTCAATGTTTCAAATTCAGATGTCTTCTTTGCCAAAAATTTCTCTAAGATCTATATTCTCGATCTTCAAATTAGATTCAAATTTGCTAGGATCACTCCTCAAAGTCAACTTCAAATTCATAAATATTAATTCATGCTTCAAGCTCTTGTACTTTCTCTTCAACTTTGAATAGTTATCATTACTAGTTTTAGATTCAGTAGATTCAGGCTTGGATTTGAGATGTTCAATCTTTTCCTTCAATTTCCCAATGTATACTTTGGAGTCTTCATATCTATCCTTCAACAGATATGTTTCTTTAGTAAGTTGTTAAAGTGCCTCTTCAAGGTTCTTCATCAATATTCCATATCCATAGGGATCTTACTGATGCTATTAAGCCTCTTCTAAGTAATTATGGGGGGGGGGGGGGGGGGGGGTGAATCTGTAATCTACAAACTTTAGTCACCAACTAGATATTATTTGTTACTTTAAACCATACATAACAAAGTAATAAAGTAATGTTGAATAGTAACAGTAACCATGCACAAAGATAACTCATAACATTGTATTTTGTTAACTAGGGAAACCCTGGCCAAGGGAAAACCCTGATGGGGATGATACCCACTAGATAATATACTAATATATAAGTTCCTTGTTAGAGGATGGACCCTGTTAGGAGTCAATGAGAAAATACAACATAAAGAGTCCCTATTAGGAGACTTTGAATCCTGATTAGGACATTTCAACCCTATTAGGAGTTGTGCCAACCCTTTTAGGCGTTGTAGTATAGTAGATGCAAGATGAGCCCATGCCCAAACATGCACTTCCAATTACAAGAAGAGCTCACTACCTAAATAAGTAATTAGACTTCTAGAATATAGATTCTATAACTTCTTTTTTTTCTAATCTTTGATCTTCAGCTCGATCTCAGATCACAAAATAGCCTTACAAAACTTTGTGTATATCAATTTCACAAAATTTTGCATACAATTGATCAACACAACTACTACACCTTTTATCACAAGATATCCTTTGCATAAATCCCATGCCTTTACACAAATTTTTGCTAAGCTAGCTAAGACCATGATACACTTTTCTAGCTTAGAGTAAACATCTAAGATGTCAACCCTAATTGGACAAGTAATTATTTTGTAAATAGAATAATTCCTTTCCTTTAATTCCACTATCTTATTTTACTAGTAAAACATGAATATCTCTTTCCCATATAGTTTGTACTAACATCCAAGGTTATACACATTGTCATCAATATGTATATAGTCTCCATTTGACTTTGTTGGTCATAATATGACATCAACAACAAGTTACAAATAAAACAATACACTATTGTATACCAAATTCATATATAGACAATTTTTGAGTACCAAAAGCTAAGTATCTTTATTTGTGAGGTTTCCTATGAGCATGTACATCATGTATTTTCATAAATGAAAAAAATTGCATATTCTCATTAGCCAATTTTCAACAGGAATACTATGACACTATGCATGAAAAATACATACACACTTCTATAAACCATTATTCTTGAGAATACCCATGAAAGATGGTATCTCAAGAGGCAGCTTATAGTTGTCTAGGGTATCTCAAGAGGCAGCTTATAGTTGTCTATCTATGACATGAAAAGTTGCAAATAGTATGATGGTGGCTCTCAAATGAACCAAAGCTATGAAACCCTTGAAAGGTGCACCATAGAATGAAAGATTCAAAGAATAGAGGCAAGAGTGCCAATATCCAAGAACCTAGAATAAAATACAATGCAAATGTAAGCAATTCTAAATGAAATGAAAGATAACAAAGAGAACTGAGCTAAAGCATAAATGAAGCTAAGCTAAAAAGTATGTAAAAATGTAAGTAGAATGAGAGTTAAGCTAAAATGAAAAAAATACAAGAATGCTTCAAGTATCCAAAATCACCAAGAAAACCTACAACATAATAATAACATGAGAGACTAAGATCTTGAATGAGGAGAGAGTCCTCCCTTTAAAAGAAAAATGGGTGATAGAGATTAGGAGGCAAAAGAGACATAATCAAGGAGAATACATCTTGAGTGATCCATGTGCGCAAGAATCTCCACCAATCAGAATCAATAGTTGACTTTTGAGAGGGAAAGAAATGTGTGGAGGAGAATTAAAGTTATTTTAAAAATAGAAGATTTCTCTCACATAGAAAATTGTGTATTCATGTGTAGACAAAAATGTATTTTTATTTTATTTTTAAAATATGAATAATGTTTTATGTGTGCACACTTAAGATAAGTGGAAAGTGATGATTTTTATTCAATTAAAATAGAACATGTACTTTTAATTAAATAAGAGACTTGGGATAAAATAGTCACACCATAGCTTATAATTGAATAAATAGACTTTTAAGGATTTAATCAAAGATAACCAATGGATAAATTAAGCAAAAATGCTAGAAAGGGGGCTCATAGTCTAGATGACCATTTTTAGGTGATTACAAACACCACATAATTTAAGGAAATGTAACTTTAGAAGGAATGCAAACAATAGTGTTAGAAGAAATGAGAATAGTAATGGCAGATAAAAATAAAATGTAGAGAACTTCAATAAAACATTTGTTAAAGCTAAGAAACCAATCAGCACATAAATTTGGGTAGAAACAAAGAAAAAAAATGCATCTAGAAATAGTTGAAGTCAATAGTTGTTGACAAACCCTTATTAATTTAAGCAACTTATTCATTATCAATGAAGGGGAAATGACACCAAGATATTGTTCAGCCCCTAAAAGATTGAATCAAGACTTGTGGTGTTAGGAGAAGGTTTAAATGGATAAAAGGAAGCTATAGTTAAGAGCACATTAATTTCTAAGTTAATATGTGAGAGCATGAATAGAAAATAATTCTTTGGTTAGGGAAAACAACTTTTAATTAGTAAGAACTTGTGCAATTAATGCAGAATTGAATTGAATCACATATAATGGTTGAAATCAATGAAAATTACACTATTTGATTGTGAAAAGAGTTAAGGAGCCATTATAAGAAAATTTGAAAGTATATTTGAAGTGTCTTGAAGTAGATTGAAAAGTGAATTCATCCAAGCCCTATTTGTAAAGGTATTTATCACTTGTACAGTTGTATTTCTAAGTAAAGTGAAAGTTTTAAGTTTGAAAGAATGGCTACACCTTACTGTATGTAAGGTTAATGAGAGACCTATGTATAAATTTAAGAAACACCCTAACATTTCACTTGAGGATGATTTGTCTAGAGTTTTTTCATAAGTTCTTAGTAGGGTTTTACATGTAGAAGACATATGAGTGTACATATAGTATAAATTTGAGCCAATTGGGGATAATGACATTCATAAGGACATGAACCTAGTCTGTAATAATTATTTGACCTTCAAATATGAGCACCTAGATATCCTAAACATCATTAAACATATGTTCTTTGAGGAATTTGATCAACATGAGTGCACAAGAATCATACTTAGTCATATTCATGAGGATATATTCTAGGTGGGCGATATTTCATGATGATTGATAATGAAATGATTCATAAACTTATTGGTTTCAATAATGAATGTAGAAAACTTGTAGATGAGAAGAATTTCAAGAAGTTAGTTGAGACAAACATTGAATCCTTATAAGATGGCAGAAACATGAAATTGGACAAGATCAAGAAAATTGATGTAAGATCAATCAACAAATTAATTGAGTACAAGATGAACTATAGTTCTACACTTTGTACTTGTTGGATTCATCCATGCTCCTAATGATGGTTGTAGGAAATGAGAAAGTTGAGATGTGTGAAATCCTTAAACATCAGTTAGTTGATAATGTGGAAAAAATAAAGAAGAATAAGAATGCAACTTTTAGATTTGAATCATTGCTAACACATCTATTATTTCAAGTGTTAAAGAAATTCCTAGGAATGCCCAATTATGAATGGGAATCAAACAAGAGCGCAATGGAATTAATCACTCACTACTATAGGAGGTAGCCTAAAAATAGAATTACAAATGATATTTCTAAGATAATGAAGAATTTTTAGTCTAAAAAGAAATAAAGGTATAGAATACCACCAGTTATAGTGGAGAAAAATAAGGATGAACTATGCTTTATGGTTAAAATTGATGTAAACTATATGGAGTAAATTTAACCAAGAGTTAAATTCTTTGATCATATGGGTTATGAAATGAGTGAAGGAATAATTGAAGGGTGTGTGAAGATAATTCTTGAGTCAGATAGAGATAGGGAGTGTCCTAAATGGGGCACTTATGAAGAAAAACTAAGAGAAGTGCAAGATTAATTATAAAGTAAAGAAATTAAGAAGAAAGTTGACAAGAAAATTGATGAGTTACTTGAAGAAATAGGTATGAGTAGAGAACTATTTAGAGAAGCAATGAGAATAGAAAAATAGATGAGAGCTAGTGGTCAATAAAAAAATTTGATTGCGAAGCCACTTGCAATTGAAAGTAGATCTTCTATGGGAGTTATAGTTGTTGTACCATCAACACAATCACCTATTGCACCCTATGTAATAGTAGCACCTACACCACAATTTGTTCCACCACCATCAGATCAACCTATAGATGAAGATGTCAGTATTGTAAAATTTTAGTCATGCGCCTGTTAGCACAAGAAGATCAACAAAGTTAGTTGAGGTCAAACAAGAAAAAGTTGAACCACCAAAATACAAAAGAGAGAAAGAATTAGCCACTAGACCCCGAAAGAGATAGAAAACAAGAGTTACATATGTGGACAAGCAAAAACAATGTTACAAGAACAAGAAACAAAATTTAAGAAAGAGAAAGCAAAAAAGATAAACTAGAAGAAACCAATGGAAGCATAAAGAAATGGAAATTAAAAATTGAGATCATGAGCAAATTGATTATCAGTGGAGGAAATAGCACTAAGTTGAACAAGTTTATAATCTCTATGATAATTTTGAGAAGTTTCAATTAGAGAATTCCATAATTAGATATATGATTTTGTTTAAACAAAGGTTCATAAATATTCATGGTCAGATATGAAATGATTTGTATGAAAGGCCAAAGAATAGAAAGATGAGAGTTAAGGAAGAGGAAAAAGCAATAAGAGATAGAATGGTTAGAAAATTCTATGAAATTGAAAATGAAAAAAATTTCTTAATAATAATGAAAAGCATAGAACCTCTACTAAGAAATAAGACAAGTAATTTTGATCATGGGAGGAAATTATGAGCAAGTGAATAAAGTAATAGAAGAAGTCACTATAAAGGAAATGATAGAAGGTAAGGACACATTGACTGAGGCATATACTTTAGAAGATGAGATAATTTTTGATGCACCTATGCTTGGTAAAAAAGGGAGCCAAATGAAAGTGGGAGTAGCAAAAATCCAAACTCCTACCACTGTAGAAGCAAAGACAGATATTGTGATGAAAAAATATGAGGTCAAAAAGACTACTGAAGGAACAATTTTAGAGACTCCTCAAATAAAAATTGTTACTGATACAATGAACGTTCACAGTTTTCATATTACTATTGATGAAATAGTGGATGCTTTTAAGGATCAAGCCACCATTGTTGACAATTTGGTTGATTAGAAAGAAGGGGATGGTAAAAAATAAGAAGAAAAGAAGAAAGATGAAGGAAAAAAAAAGAGGATTTAACCACATTGGTTGAAGTTCTTAAAGGTATAGATCCTGAGATACAAAATAATTGGAAAATAATAGTGCAAGAAACATCATTCACACCACAGCTTAGACATACACAAATTGAAAGAGAGGAAGTAGCAGTGCAACAAGTTAAGATGGAGAAAGAGGATAAAGGATAGAGGAAAAGAAAAAGAATTAGAGAAAATAGTAATAGAGGAGAAAGAGCAGAACAAGGAAGACAGTTAGAATCTATAAATTCAAGTAGTCACACCTGTAAAGGCCCCTAACACAAAAACTACCATCACACCAAAGACCCCTTTAGAATCACTTCTAGTAAGTATGATAACAAATCTACAAGTACAACAGTAACTAATATTAAACAATTGTGACTAATTTCTACATATTCTATCAATAGAATAATTGAGAAAAGTAAGGCCACCAAGAGGACACAAGAAACTCTTGAAAAGATGACAAGTAAAATGCAAATTTTAATTCCAACTCAAATCAGTGAAAGTAAACCTTAGAAGAAATAAAATTGAGTATTGGAAGAGTTTGACAGTCATTTCAAGACATTGGTAGAAGCTAGCTCTATTAAAGCCCAAGTAGAGCATGGTGCAAATCTTTTTAGTAAGGTATGCAATAATTTCAAGGATGATTTGGAAAATTTGGATACTAGAATCAAAGAGTTGAAGTGTGTCCATTAAGGAAAGTAATTATATGAGCAATGTACCTTGTGAATACATGTACACCTTAACCACACAAATCAAGAGTAAGGAATATAAATTTAAAAGTGTGATCAGTGGGCTAAAAAATGAAGATGCTCAAGTTATTGACTTAGAGAAAATGATAAGTATGATGTGTGTTGAGTGAAGAATGTTGGAGGTCAACAACGAGTCGACATTACAAAGATTCTATTTATTAAGAGAGTATTTATCCTTGAAGATAGACCTAGTAAAGAATAAGTTTTATTATTTCTTGAAGGTGGAGATATCTTATGAGCACCTTATCTAAATTTTCAAGCCACAGAATTGACATCTTATGGATTATGGGCACTTATCACAGTTTCAGATTTAGTTAAAGATGCATGAATTAAAGATTTAATCATCTTGAAGAGAAATTTTAGAACTGTATTATATTATTACCAAATTCATTTCCATAGAAGAAAGAAGGTAAATTCAAAATTTTGATTTGTAAATAGTTGTTGACTGTAATTTATCATTGATGTCAAAGGGGGAGTGTAATGTACAAAAAATTGTATATGTGAAGATATGAAGTAGAGTATAGAATAAGGGAGAGTATGTATAATGTAAAATATGGTACATATATAATAGAAATGATCCACATTTTTAAAATTTTGTATGGCCATGTGAAGAACTTCACAATTTTCAATTTTGCAATTTTGGGACTTATCCAATTTTCCCATATGGTGTCATCAATGTCAAAGGAGGAGATTGTTGGAAATTGGGTTAGCAGGTGAGTATGAAAATAAATTCAGGTTTTCATTTATGGAAACATATCATCTATATTTATTTAGATGTTGTGAAGACTAAGTTTTGGTTTGAAGATTTAGAAATTTGTCTAAGTGTTGTAAAGGATAACTATCATCAGAGATACCTTTTTGGTTTGTGATGTTCACATACAATGAATTAGAATGTGCAAGCTTAAGGGAAGATAGAATAGGGTATGATGATAATATATGTCAAAAAAAATTTGTTCAAAGGAATTTTTTTGTGTATACCAATATGATCAATGAGGGATAACATAACAAAGGAGAAGCATGGTGGAGGACTTGTAAGACACTTTAGAATTTATAAGACAACAAGTTTGATCTTTGAATGATTCTTTTGTCCATAAATATATAAGGATTGCCATAAATTTGTGAGAACTTGTAGAATTTGTCAAGTAGAAAAAGGTACAAGTCATAATGTGGGATTATACAAACCCTTTCCTACTCCTAAAAAACCTTGGGAAGATATCGAGGTATGGAATTTGTTCTTGGATTACCTAAAACTCATAGGGGTAATGGGTCTATCTTTTTTGTTGTTCATAGATTTTCTAAAATGACTCATTTGATACCATGTAGAAATACATCACATGTAGTACATATAGAAGATTTGGTCTCTAGAAAGATTGTGAGGTTAGATGGATTGCCTAAGATTATTTTTTGTAATAGGGATATTAAATTTACTGGTTATTTATGGAAAAAATTTTGATAGAGGTTGAATAATTTGTTGAAATTTGATTCTACTTTTCATCCACAAACTGATGGACAAACTGAAGTTGTGAATGGAAGCCTAGGTAACTAGTTGAGATGTTTAGTTGGCGACAAAATTAGAATTGGGACTTTGTGTTGGCACAAAAAGAGTTTACATACAATAATTTTATGAATAAAAGTACTAATAATACACCTTTTGAGATTGTTACAGGCAAGCATCCTAGAGAAGTTACTAAATTGAGAAATCTTCATGATGAAGATGGAAGGAGTACTAAAGAAAAAGGATATAATTGTTTCACAAGGAGATTCCATGATGAAGAAAAATAATATATTAGTCAAAAGTATAAGGATAAAGCAAATAAAGTAAGAAGATGCAAGGATTGTTTCATTGGTGATGAAGTGATCGCTCATTTGAAGAAAAACTGATTTCCTATTGGAACTTAGCAATCTGAAATTGAGGAAATTTGGAGCTTATAGGATATTGAATAATTTTGATAGTGGTAATGCTTTTGAGGTTCAGTTACCTAATGACATGGATATTTCACATGTGTTTAGCATTTCTGATATATAGGAATATTATGACTTTGACAATGAAGTAGTTGATAAACTTGATTATCTTAAGAACCATATAGATGGAATTGAGGAGGTCTTAGACAACAAAGTTAGTGTAATGCCCACCCATAGTTTTATTTTCTATCATATCTACCAAAATCTATTATGCCTATTCTATACATGTTTTAGCTTAAGGGATATTTGATTTACAATTATTTTATTTTATTTTATAACTTAGATTACATATATATTAGTAAAGAATCACATAGTTGATTATATTTTATGTATTGAGTGATGATTATGATTACTAGTACATTAATGATGCTTTGATGATTCCTTAGTAAATGTGGTTTTTTTCATGATGATATCAAAAAAAGGATTATTTAATATTCATAGTGATGCATTGTTATATCTAAGAATTCTATGATTTGACTTGTGATTTACTATACTTACCCCATTTTTGTATTTGTATGGTGTGTGTGTTTGTTTTAATTTTATATTTGATGTGCCTAATATGGTTGAGGGAGGGAGTCATAGTCACTTGCTAGTCAGGATCTACACAATGTACCACTCGCCACCATTATCTATTTAGCTTAGATATATATGCACATGTACATGCTCATCTTTTATACAAGTTTGTAGGTACCAGGCATCAACTTCCCTGAATTGTTAGAATGAGTGTGCCCTATCACAAAAAATCAATCGTAATAATGGGGAGATAATGTTCAGGTCCAATCTTAGCCATAGCCTAATTACTTGTCCTAAGAAGGAAGATATGTTTTTGACTTTCTACCCTTTTTAAACCCATGAGTTTATCTTTGTCTATGTTGTTTGATTTTGAGTTTTGGTCTATTTTGGTAAATGATTTTAATTATAATATTTGGGCACTTTAAATCTAGTGTTTCCACTAATTAATAAAGTGGAGAAAAATAAAATAAAATAATATTTTAATTTAAAAGTTCTTTAAGTGTGCATGAAAGGATTAAATAATAAAAGCTTATTTTAAGGAGAGGCCTTTGCATGTTCGAAAACCAAAAACCCTAGGTAGAGTTAAACTCTTTATTAAGAGATTCGTGCTCATTTCTACACATTTTGGGAGAAAAACTTTAGAATTGGATCAAAAGAATTGTTGAAAGTTTTAGAGGGTTTGGATTTGCATGTGTTTACAGATTGTATTAGATTTTAGCTATGGTTTTGAGGTAGGGTTTGAAAACCCAGTGTAGAATCTTATTGAAAGATCTATCTACTTTGTGTCTTCATGGGTGCTTGCATAATGCTTATTAATTTATTATATTAATTATGGATGAAGAATTGTGTTGTAGATTTTCAAAAGGAAAATGTATTGATCAAGAAAACTTGACTAAGGAAACCTATAGAAAAAATAATGGAAAATTATCCTGACTGTATTCTTTTAAAACCCTTTTTTAATTCAATTGTAGAAAATTGAAAGAAAACAAAAAATTGAACAGCTAGGGTTTGAACTTTAAATTTGTCATTTGATTATCATGAGTTTTATAAATAAAGATAAATATTCTTCTTATCTCTAAAATAATTTGGTTGCAAAATGTATTAGAAAAGCAAAAGATTAATTGAGAAGAAAGCATGTTGTAACTAAACTTATGCATGCATATGAAAACAAATATACTAAAGATAGAAAACTAAGTATAGTGTGGTTACGTAATCTAAGAGATCAAATGCATGTGAAAATACTAATTGTATATTTATTTTTATTTAATAAAATATAAAATAGTTTTCAAATTTATTTATTATTTAAAAAATTAATGATTATTTATTAATTCCAAAAATTCAATAATCAGATTTATTTATTTTTATATATAAAATTATGTTATTTATTAATTTTGAAAATTCAAAAAAAAATTACTAATCAAAAAATTGAATTTTTTTAATTATTATTTATTAATTTTGAAAATTAAATAAATATTGTTCATTTAGTTATAAAGTGAATGTTAGCATTAATGATTCTTTAAGTCCAGTTGAACTCTTGGTTGCATATAAATGAGTTTATATTTATTAATGCAAGAGAGAAGTTAACAAATAAATATTTATAATTTTATTATATTTTAAAGAGGAGTTATAGTTAACTTTATAATCATCTAGTTATGAATATTTATATATTGTGAGAGAAATTGTAAATAGTTTTGTTATAATTATAATTTCAAGTTTGAGTTATCTCTAATTACATTATGAATTAAAGAAAAAGTAAATATTAATATTAGACTTAAATAGTGTTTGTGTAATTAAATATTCACTAATTACATTTACTTAAGCTTCCTTAGGATAATGCATTGCATAGCAGTTTGCAATTGAGACACTTGGGAGTTTGCACTTCAATTAAACACTTGGTGTAGGAGAATTCCACTCTGGGTGGTTATAGTTGTTATCTCATTCCACCTTTAGTGTACTTATCACATTATCATTCTCATCATCACGCATACTTCATTGCATAATGGAGGATGATCCACCTTTTGTGGACACGTGATTATGCCTTGTGTGGGTGATAGTTGATCTTCTCCTTATGATTGTCTCTTATTGCCTCTCCTATATAAGAAGGCCTATTATATACATTTCAAATCAATCCATTGGATGTCAATCAAGTTCATTAACAATAATAGCAATCTTGTATCTTCATGCAATTGTCTTGTCAATCTCTTGTGGAAGTTTTCTTGGTCTTTCATTTGATCTTGGGGGTGTTGTAGAGTCACCTAAAAATCTAACATAGTATCAAAGCTCTCATGGTGTGAAGACCTCTTCTAAAGAAGTGCAATCTTGGCTTGACTTATTATTGGTGCAACATTGGCAATTTGGACATCACAATTTGGAGGAGATTTTGGCAGTTCTATTTTGTGACCTTCTATTATAGGTAAAATTGGAGCTTGTTGGTGCAAGTCAGAGATTGGCATCATATAGAGGAGGTAAGAAAACCCATAAATCAAATTTTATTTCATCCAAATTAGACATCTGAGGCCAAATTTAGAGCCATTTGATTTTTGAAGGTGTGGCAACGACAATTCGAGAAAAATAATTTTAGAGGCGATTTTCAAACAACGATATCTCCATGATGCAGACTCCTTGTTTCAAGCAATTTTTTTTGTTTTGGGGTAGAATTCCACAATCTAAATAGTGGTGCAGGTGATTTGGGATCTCTGTCTTTGAATTTTTTTGTAAATTGCAAATCTTATTTTTTGCAACTTTCAAGGCTTTATTTGGGCACATTTAGTAACATTTTCATGTGCAATTTTTTTTGAAAGTGCATGATTTTTCCTATACTTTTCAAATCTGTAATTAGATTTCACTGATTTGGAATGAGCATATCACTTTCAAAAATAGGTCTTTTTTGGCTATATTTGCACTTGGTGAATACTTGGATTTCAATTTTCTTAATTGAATAAGTAATTTGAAAGATTTATCAGTTGATTTTAGTCATTCTTTCATTCATTATAGATTTTTCAAAAGTTCCATTGCTCACTTCATATAACTATCATGAATAGAAATAAGCAATTTCTAATCAATTGATGAGTATTGGATTGCTTAGAATGATTCTTGGATAGGATCTAGAACTAGCTACAGGTGTTGCAGAAAGAAAGAAATGGTTTGATAGAAGGGATAAATCACTTGGCTCTCTTAGATCTACCATCTCTAATGATTTTCTATATCATATTGCATCTTGCACACATCCTCATGATGCCTGGAAAACATTCAAAGGAATCTTTGGTAAATCTGATAGAATAAGAAAATTCAAATGGGAGAATGAGCTTATAGGTCTAAGACTACATGATTTTGACAATATTCAAGACTTTTTGTCTAAGTTTAATTCCATTAGATTGGAGCTTTCTAATTATGTTATTACTAAAGATGATGAGCAATTGATATTATCTATTCTTTCCAAGCTAGATCCTAAATATTCAATCTTTTTTTCCACATTCTCTGCTACTATAGATGTTCTTGGTAGTGAATACAAAATGCCTTCTCTTGATGAATTTGGAACTCAACTCACAAGGGAACAAGAAAAGTTAGCACACATGGGTCAATTGAAACCATCTGAGTATCAAGCGTTGGTTGCCAATGACTCCTCTCCAAAAGCTCCCAAAGGAAAGGGAAAAAAAAAAAAAAAAAAGATCCTAAGCAACATGACAAAGGTGATGACCCTCATTCACAACATAATATTGAATCCAAGTCCTCTTCAAGAGAGGAAACATCTAGAAGAAAGAGAGATAAATGTGCTTATTGTAAAAAGCTAAGACATGATGAGCATAAATGTTTCCATAAGAAGATTGATGAGCTCACTCACATTCTTCAAAAGAACAATATCCAATTGTCCTCATCAGTGTCTTCTCCTCCTCAATATTAGGTAGCTTCTACATCTACATCATCATCTAGAGGCAAAGTAAAATCACTCTTTGCTTCCACACATCCTAATCAAGGTAAATGGCTTCTTGATTCAGGTGCATCACATCATATAGAAGCTTCTATGGATATGTTTTCTTCTATCAAGCCTTTTACATCTCCACCTATATCGATGGGTAATAATACATACATGAAGGTTTATGGGAAAGGCTCAATACCTATGGGAGAGGGTACATTTAATGATGTTCTTTGTGTACCATCCTTGACCACTAATATCCTTTCCATTTACCAAATTAATCATGGGGCACAAGGTAAAATTGTTGAGTTCACTCATAATTATGTCTATATTAGGGACATGGAGACTAGAGATGTCATAGCTATGGGAGTTGTAGATCATACATCATGCTTGTATTATTCTGCACATTTTGTTCATAATGACGATGATATTCATGATTTACCTAACCCTTTATCGAGGGTGAATTAGTCATGTGAGGAGAACATTGGACACTTGAATCATTTCATTTTTGAGACAATTGTTGAACTTCCTACTCCTTCACCTCCTGCTTCTTTAGACATGAGCTCTACTATTTAGCAGGATGATCTTTGTGCTTTAGATCTTGTAGTGTAGGATGAAATCATAGATGCTCTTTTAGATGAGTCTCATAATGTAGATTTGGTTAATGCATTTGAGGAGGTTTCTCTTTGAGATACTTCTTCACCTTCTTTTGAGATTAGCTTTTCCAACTCTTCATGTTCTCTAATTTTTACACATCTCATAGGTTAGCTTGATGGTGTGATAGAATCTTTGAGCTTCAAGAAACCTATTCAATATTTAGAGATGCATACATGGAGAACTTCCTCCTTCCCCACTTTTTACATAGAATGGCTTCTTTATCTTTTGATATAGTTATCTCTTCCTAAGGAGAGACATGTTTCTTGTAGGCATTGGATTATATTTTTCTTGCAAGTATTCTTCATCTACACTAGAGCTTCTTCATTATGGAGGGGATATCATGTCTCCTTATTTCCTTCCTATGGAGGGATCATTCTTTGGATATACATGATGTATGCAATTTTTGGGGAGTTTTGAGTACTCCATCCATCCATACATCTTGTTTTCATCTCTCTTCTTGGAGGGTTTTTTTCATGAGGTTTTCTCTCTTTCTCTACTTTATGAGAGATTACATTTCATGTATTGCATTGCATATTGTACATGGGTAACTAAAATGGCCTAGTAGCCAAGACCCATCTTGCATTGTGAGTTTAAATGTATTCCCCTAAGTTGCACTTAACTAGGGCTGTTGGTATAATTAAATATTCATTAATTACATTTACTTAAGATTACTTAGGATAATGCATTAGATAGTAGTTTGTGATTGAGACACTTAAGAGTTTACACCTCAATTAAACATATAGTTTAGGAGAATTCCACTCTGGGTAGTAATAGTTGTTATCTCATTCCACCTTTTGTGGACATGTGATTTGACCTTGTGTGGGTGATAGCTTATCTTCTCCTTATCATTGTCTCTTATCATCTCTCCTATATAAGGAGGCATATTATGTATATTTCAAATCAATCCATTGGATGTCAATCAAGTCTATTATCAATAATAGCATTCTTGCATCTTCATGCAATTGTCTTGCTAATCTCTTGTGAAAGTTTTCTTGGTCTTTCATTTGATCCTGGGGGTGTTGTAGAGTCACCTAAAACTCTAACAAATAGAAGTCAAATTAATATTTTAGAAATGAAATTGATATTAAGATTTAATCTAATTAATAACATTATAATATTGCATGATTAGTAACCTTTATCCAAATGTGATACAATTATGAAATGTAAACTTGAATTTGATGCAAATCAATTTTTATGGAATTATATTTTTTAAAATAAATTTTAAAAAAAGAGGGACAAAATAACTACACTTTTTTTAATGCATGTTGAGATGTCATGTTTTATTTTGTGGTGGGTTTGGGGGAAACCTAGGAGTTTGACCAGATAGGCATGTTTACTAGAGGCATGGGAAGTGGTTGTTTTTGTGATACTTTAATGTGATTTTGTTTTGTCATGATTATTTTATTCCCAGCTAATATGCTATAATATTGTGATTTATCTATGGGTGTTTTCAAGTTGCTTGTATAGGACTAAAGTGAATATTGTGATTTATCTATTGGTGCTTTCTAATTTCTTGTATAGGACTGAGGTGAATATCGTGATTTATCTATTGGTGCTTTTCAATTGCTTGTATAGGACTGAGGTGAATATTGTGGTTTTATGAGATATACTTTTTATGAGCTTATGGTAGGTTATCTATGTGTATGCTATGAAGTGGCTTGCAATGGAGGCTGGAGCCCAAAAGAGGCTGCCTAGGTAACCCATTGTACTTGAGACTTAAACTAATTATTATAAACTTCTTAAATGTGACTCAACATGAAGGAACCCTTGAGGAATGGAAATTTGTATTTATAATTGCTTATGTTTATGCACATATTGCTTCCGCATTTTTACTTTGATGTTGTTTAAATTTTATTTTTTAAATTATTCAGTAAACATTGTAACATGTTAGGTTAATTTCTCTTGAGTTCCCGAGTGGGGTGTTACATCTGGTATTAGAGTCCAAGTTTCAACAATGAGAACTCTAGGCATATTGTGTGCCATCAGTTATCAAGTAGTTAAACTTGCAACATGATTTAAACAATAAACATGTATTAGCATCAAACTTGAACCTAATAGTTTGAACAAAAGCAACTAGAAGCAGTGAAACTTTTGAAAATGAAACTTGGAAACTTGTCACATTTATGTTCTTGACTTTGATCTATGTCTATGTGCTATAACTTTTATGTTTTTTGATGGATTTAGAGATGTTGATCTTTTGTTTGGAGTGTTTTAGGAGATCTATTTCAATATTTGTTAAAATGGTAAATGTTGGATCAATATGATTTTCAATTTATTATTAAACCAAAAACATATTTCTCTAAGTGACTAAAATTGTATACATAGTTAACTTATTTGTATTAGTTTCTTAAATGATCCTATTGCTTGACATTGTAGATAGTACTCTATGACCTTTAATTAACCTAGCCATTGTAGTAGGCTTCCAAGAGAAATCCTAATTCTAGGGGGGGTGGATGTAATGCCCACCCATAGTTTTCTTTTTCATTATATTTAGCAAACTCTTTTATGCCTATTCCATACATGTGTTAGTTTAAGGGATATTTGATTTACAATTATATGACATTATTATCAATAAATAATCACTTGGTTAATTATATTTCATGTAATGATTGATGATTATGATTACTAGTGCATTAGTGATTCTTTAATAGTTCTTTAGTAAATGTGGTTTCTCTAATGATGGTACCAAAAAAATGATCATTTTATATTCATAGTGATACATTGTTATATCTAATAATTTGATGATTTGACTTGTGATTTACAAGTATACTTACCCCATACTTGCATGTGTATGGTGTGCATGTTTGTTTAACTTTTATGTTTGATGTGCCTAATATAGTTAAGGGAGGTAGTTGTAGTCACCTGCTAGTCGAGATCTACACAATGTACCACTCCTCACCATTGTCTATTTAGCTTAGATACATATGCACATGTACATGCTTATCTTTTATGTAGGTTTGTAGGTACTAGGCATTAACTTTCCTAAATTGTCAAGATGAGCATACCCTATTGCAATAACTCAATGGTAAGAATGGCAAGATAATGTTCAGGTTTAATCTCAGCCATAGCCTAATTTCTTATCTTGAGAAGGAGGGCATGTATTTGACTTTACACCCTTTTTAAATCCATGAGTTTATCTTTGTTTGTGTTGTTTGATTTTGAGTTTTGGTACAATTTGGTAAATAATTTTAATTATAATATTTTGGTTAATCATATAATATTGAGAATTAATAAATATTATTTGATCAAAAAAATTTATTGAAATGTGAGAATATTTAATTAATTAAAAACTAATTAAATACATGGTTTAATTTAAAAGACTTAATTTAAATGCCTAATTTAAGAAGTTGGATAAAAAAAGAATTAAATAATTAAAAGATTAATAATTTAATATTACTTCATTATAAAAAAAAAATTTGATTAGTAAATGGCCAATGGCCATGATAATTGATTATTGATAAAATTAAATAAATACAATAGCGTTCCACCGTTCAAACAAGCACTGGTAGGAAAGAACGAAGAAAGAAAACCTCCAGTCTAGCCCAGGACCATGGTCCTTTATTATTACAGCATAAAAGAGGCATACCACAATCATATTACTCTTGTCTCTAATATTACATTACAAAATCAACTTTACACAAAATTAATTGAGCATAAGCTCCTCGATAAACTGCGGGGTCTCTTAAAGAAATACTGCCAATCAAACTAGT